>CM076397.1:5376570-5976570 GCA_038363315.1 Mugilogobius chulae | reverse complement strand
TGGAAGCATTTTGTCTGAGCTTGTGTGATTCGTCAGAGGATCTGGATCTGCTCCTTCACGTGAATGAAGAGGTGAGTTGTACATTTGTTTCAGGTTCATTTTACTTTGCTAGACCCAGTAGTGGTTAAAATGCTGTCTTTTAACGGTTCATTCATGTCTTGAAGCTAATGCTAAATATGCTAATGTGTGCACCTCCCATTAGTGCTTCAGAGGCGACACAACATTTACTAATAATTACTCTATTGTTCCAGTGGGAATTTACAAGATGGAACTCTAAAGATCCGAGCTCCAAGTACCACTAGAACTCAATCAAAAAAGTTCCAAGTTTAAAAAATACTATTTCATTCTGATTTTACAAACAAGAGTATTTGAAGATTGTTTTCTGCATCTGAAACACATACTTGAAATAAAAGTTGTGTTTACCGCCAAAGGGTTGCCTTAGGAGTTCTTTGAGCTGAAAAACCCACCATGTAATTGACAATTTAACGTGACCTTTCCATCCAGGATTTCAAGGAAGGTTTCAGCAAATCCAATTTAATGCTTTTTAGATTTCTTCATAACTGAACCAACATCAAAACAAGACATTTTTGTGTTTATTATTATGGCACTGGAACTTCTTGGAAAGCAGAAAGACTATGCAATGTTTTTTTGTTTATAGAAGAAGTAGGAGTGGGTGACTTGGCAAAACATTAAATCTGTTTATGCAGAGCTTGACTTTCATTTTATCACGACCATCATTTAGACTGACTCTTTACTTCAATAGAAAATTAACTCTGGTGGGTCAACCTTTGTACTGCTTTAAGCTGGATTTAAATCAGGAAAAACTGGTGAGAAAAATGTGTTTTTGTTCAACCAAACAGCTGCTTTAAATAAAGAAATTAAAGCATGAAATTATGACTTTATCAAAAGAGCATATTGTCACAAAGATGAGCATAGGAATCTTTTTTTTATCACATTTTACTCTAACTTTTAACATTTTTATTGATGATGACATATTAGAATCAAAATAATGAATATTTATTTATCGATTTTGATCGTCAGTAAAATGGCAGCAGTAGATTACAGATATATATAATTTTAAAAAATTAATATATGAGACATTTAAATTTTTTCATGAAGCCATAAAAAATAAACAAAAAAAAAAAAATCGAAAATAAAAAAAAAATCTTATCTAACAAAAAAAAAAAAAAAAAAAATAAAAAAAAAATTTTATTTCATCTGTTTAGTCACAGCAGAATGGTTGTAGTAAACTTCATTTTTCAATCAAAATATTTTATAATTTTCCAACTAATATTCAAAATTTCAGGCCTGGAAATTAGATTTATCATGACTTTCCAGGTTTTCATGACTGTACCCTGCATGTTATTCTGCTTTATTCTTTATTCTGCTCATGATTCTAAGTAAGTAGCTCCTGTTTGAGATTGTAGCTTTCATCAAGATACCTTAGAAATTAGTTTATAGTCTGACTATAACATGGGCAAAACCAAAGAACTGATGTGTGAGAAGGACGTGTGTCCAAACGTCACATGTGGTAAATAAAAAAACTGGGAGCTACTGTGTGGATCCTTTTTCATGTTTTAACAAAATCAAAGAACTGTCAAACGAGACATTTTTGTAGACCTTCACAAAGCCAAAAGCTTGGTGAAAAAACAATAGTTGGAGCAATAGCTCTGTGCAGTTGCTTGTTTTCGATCAAAATATACATTCTGTACATACAAGCATTTCCTGTTCAATTCATTTCTATGAGGTTTTCACTACATCAGTTTAAAACAAATAAATACTCTTTAGATCAGACAGTTGTGGTGAATGTTACTGAAAACATGTTAAAGACTTTACATATCAGAGGAATATTTCACCAGAGACACTTGTGTGTTTAAAAAAAAGACGTGTTTATATCTAAATGCTAACGCTAACAGGAAATGGTTGTATGTACAGAAGTTAGCTGCTTTGAACATACACAAGCCAACTGAAGTTCTGTGCACAGAGCCAATTGTCAGAAAATAAAAGAGGCAATAGTGATGACTGCTAATGTCCCTCGACTGGGGACCAACCCAGATCTCACCTTGTGGGGTTTCAATATGCTAAAAAAGGTGAAGAATCAGTAATACACTGATATCATGGTTCAACTGAAATCATGCATCAGACAGAAGGTTCCCCTGCTTTAGTAAAAATATGTCTAGATTCATCTCAAGTTTGCCAGGAATTACTGGGTGAATGTCATCTGTCGTTTCTAACTCCATTCGCCGGGTTTGTATGAAAAAAAAGGAGAGTATAATTCCAATAATATCATACCTACAGTGAAGCATGGGATTTAAAGCATGCTCTGGGGTGTTTTTCTGCACAAGACACCACATTGTATTAAAGGGGACCTATTATGTAAAATCTACTTTTCTGAGTTTTAACCTTGTTACAGCTGTGTTTTCTCATCTTTAGTTTACCCAAAGTTGTATTTGGATTGATTCATGCATGTTTATATCTGTTGTTCCAGGGCTCAGAAAATCCCTGTCTTCACCTACCACCTAACCCGCCCACTTGTCTGTACAGTATTTACTTGCAATTACTCAAAAATTAAGACTCTGAGAAAACCATGTAGGGTTCAAAATTGTCATGTACACACTTTCCAGAACAAAAAAATAGCAATCTAAAATCTGTGGCCTATTAAAATTAAGTTTTACAATGAAGAGGCGGGGCTTATCAATTCTGTCATTTTAAACAGGAAGTAAATTGACTTCTTTCTATTTCTAAGCCGTTTTGGATAATTTCTGTGTTTTACAATGAACAAAATGTGAATTATTGATCTGCCTATGCCACAGTTTCTTCCTAAATACTGTATAGAGAAAAATCACAATAGGTGTTCTTTAAGAAAAAGTTGAACGGGTTTATGTATTGTGAAATATTGGGCAAAATATTTCCCTCAGTCAGAGCATTGAACATGGATTGTGGCTGGATCTATCAACAAGGCAATGACCCAAAGCAAACAGGCAGGAAAAACAAGGACCTAAATCCGACAGAAAATCTTTAGAGGGAGTGTTGCTCAGTCTCTCACAGTGGAAATGCACCTACGATGAAAATGTGCGCCCCCTCCAGGATTTTGAAAGTGGGAGAACTTGCTGTAAATGACCTAAAGCAGGAGTCTGCAACCTTTCACAGCAAAAGAGCCATATTTGCCTATTCAAAGCAAATCAAAGTCAAAAAGAGCCGCAACTATTAAGTTCCCTCTCAGTACCCTCGGAGGGTCGAGAAGCAAAATCTGGGGGTTGCGAGATGATTTCAAGATGTGATTTTACAATTATAACTTGGTTTTTAATCTGTTTTTAGAACTTAAGCACCAGGCTTGACTGGATTTTGGTCATATCAAGCTACAAAAATGTAAAAAATAAAAGCATTTTGCCCATTTTAAACTGTTTCCAACTTGAAATTTTTAAAGACATCCACTTTACTTTGCTGTGGGGGTCGTGAGTTGGTACATCGTTATTTTGTGGATCTTGGTCTAAAAAGTTTGGGAACCACAGCACTAAGTAACTGCTAATTTAAAATAAGGATACATTGTGAACAGAGTAGAATAGTAAAGAATAGTCTTGAACTTTTTATAGAATAGTTCCTCGATTTCATTTGAATCTCAAAGAGCCACACTGATGTCTTCAAAGAGCCGCATGTGCCTCTCGAGCCGCAGGTTGCAACCCCTGACCTAAAGAGACCCCCCTACCCTTCAAAAAATAAAAACTGCATCACACATTTGTTCATTTTGTAACAAGTGCAAGATGGTTTTATTGTCAAACTGGTTATTAAGACATGAACTTGATTAATGCCATATGAAATCTCAAACTCCGCTGTAGTAAAGTGCAGAATCAAATCAAGTCGACCTGGTAGTGCTCCAAGGTTTTCTCTGAACAGTTACGTCAAATAAACTTTAACCTATAAAATGATGAAAAGCCCTTTTTTTAGTAACTCAAAACATCTAAAGCTAATGTGCAAATAAAAGGTATTGACAAAGCTTTATTTTGAAGTGGAAATCTGTAATTGAGCAGGCATACCGAAAGTCTAGTTTGAAGTTGTTCTTATGGAAAAAGTGCTCCGCGAAAAGTGCTCCGCAAGTGTTTTGTAACCTCTTGATCAAAATAAAATACTAAGAATGGCTATTTAAAAAAGTCTGAGAGGTCACTTTTGTGCATTGTGGGATCTCAACGGAGCACCACGTGTTTTTTGTTGTTGTTGTTGTTATTAACCAAACACCTTAAATTGAAAAGCTTGCATATGACAAACTCACTCGCTGTGGCACTTATGACACCTTCACAGAGCTTAACAAAGAATATTGACCAAGAAAGAAAAAAAAAAGTTTGCAAGTGTTAAAACAGTTTGAATTCACAAGTTTGAGTGGTTTGGACGAAAAATGTGTAATGAGAATTTTGAGTTTTTTAAAGCAGAACAAAGTAACATTTTTACCTTGTTAAATTGTAAATAGTAAAATATGTGTTTTGGGGCATTTTAAGCTGGTGTCGGCTCTACTGTCCCCGCAAAAACTACAGCAACTGCAGTCCTTTTCCCAATCCCCTTCTCGACCCAAATTTCTGTCCTGAGAAACCCTGGCCCTTTCATTTTTTTCTTTATTTTGAAATATAGAATGCGTTTTTGCTCCCTTATTTCTGCTTTAAGTTGAATAATACCCTAATTAGCATTACTAAAGCCTCTATAAAGTATGAATAAAGATGTATTTCTTCATGAACAAGTAACAAAATAATGGATAAAATGTATTAAGGCTTAGTGAATGCTAATTTAAGAAGTTAAGGTAAGGATTTATAAAGTGGTACCAGAAAATTGGGTAAAGCCAACAACTACACTTTTATTAATAGTAATAAAGCATGAACAAGACGTAAATTATAAGCCATTATATATAAACTATTTGTTCAATGTTATATTATGCTTGAAGTTTGAGTTGTGACTTGTGTTGGACAAGAATTTATGAATTGCATTAACAGCATTTAAAAATTAGTGGTACTTTCTACTAACTACATTTTAATTGGCTTAATTTGTATGAATAAAGATGTATTTCTTTATGTACAAGTGATGAAGTAATAGATAAAATGTGTTCGGGGCTTGTAAGTACAAGCTTAAGAAGCTAAGGTTTGGATTTAGAGCTGGAATAGCTAAGTAGTTGCTAAGGCTTAATAAATCAACACATTCACGATTTGTTTATTATCAATTAAGTCATAATTCATGCTTTAATAAAGTGTAGATATTATGCGGTACCAGAAAATTGTGTAAAACTAGTAATGTTAATTTTAGTACCTTTAGTAATAAAGCATGAATGACATAAATTCAAAAAAACTACTAGTTTATAAGTCTAACTCATTATTTGTTCAATTTTAATTAAGTGTTATTAATGTCAATAAGCAAAACGCAACAAACAGATCAAACTGAATTAAACATAAATTAAACTAAATCATACTTGGGACCGATAATTAAGCTTTAAAACATAAATCAAGCCAGGAATTCTTAATAAAATAATTTTAAAATCCATAAATTAAACAATTGTTATAACAAGCCTCTATTATAGTGTATTTACCCATTTGTGAATCTTAGATTAAATAATTAAAACATTTTCAATAGAGCAACATAAATGGTGATCTTTAAATTACTCAAAGCTTCTGGATTGTCTTCTGCATGCTTGAGGAATTTTGGGATGCACGTATCCAGCTCTTTTAGTTCCGATATCGATTCTGATACTTTGGCAGTAAGTATCTGCCGATGCCTGATATCGGCCGATACTAGTATAGGGGCTGGAATCGTTTTTTGATATTTGGTCATTAGTGTTGCAATCCTTGAGTCGATTAGTCGGCCGATGGAATCTTAGTCGACCAAGATCTTTGTTAGTCGCCTAATTCCTTTATTTAAACGATAAGGATTTAGAAGTGACTGTGCTTGAAATAAAAAGTATTAAACAAACTTTGAGTAGATTTGGTAACACTTTATGATAACGACATCTTGATCACCTTAATAAACTCTTAACAAAGCATATATAATGGGTTATTTCATCATGATCAAAGACTTTATTACTACAAGCCCTAACACCCAACCCTAAATCTTAACTTTAATCCTTAAGAGAGCAGGTACTAAGCCTTCATTAACTTTTTTTGTCCATTAATTGATGATTTGTTCATGAACTGGTCACTCTTTATTCATGCTTTATTAAGTGTTTACTAAGACTAAATAAAGTGTAGTTATTATAAAGTGGTACCGAACATTTTGACTGGCTTAGAATAAGATTTCCACTGGAACAGGCATAAATATGACATCTTACTCAAAATTCTAGCATGAAATCAGCAAAAACGGTTCTCTACTTGGAATAAGAACTAAATTTATAAGTTCTATTGGCAAATCTCATAAAATGTGTCAAAATATTCTCATGTATTATGAAAATACTTCTTAATTCAACTTCCTTTTTTAACTTGTTAGCATTATAGGTTTGTATAAGTTTGTGTTTTTCCAGCATATGCTGAACAGTAACAAAAAGTAGTGAGTAGCTAAGATTTTGAGAGCAAAGGTCTAATCTGCATTTCAGTTATAAACACACGGAGTTGTTTGCACGAACTCCAAAACAATTGATATCTTTTTGAGCAGTTTGGGTCAAATACATAAGACAGATCAAAATATACTTTTTAGCTTCAGAGCACTGGCCACACCCTCTTTAAGTCGATTAATCGGTCAATGGGACAGGATTCGACCAAAGTATTTCTTCGTCTACTTCAGCCCTATTGGTCATACAGTGTTCTGTAACGTTATTTATAGTGTGGTCACAACTTAACAGCTTAATCTGAGTAAAACGTCTTAATCAATCAGTAAATTAGTCTCATTATGTCCAATTAAAGTTGGGGTGACTAACTTTTTTAGTTGTAAATTTGTAAACTTTGTGCTTTCCACTGAAAAGTATATAATAAATGTCGCACTTTGGGGAAAAAATTAAGACTTCTGTGTACTATCTGAAATGAATCAAAGAATTTTAGTTCTTAACAAGAGCTGAAAGCTGCGCTCTGATTGGCCAAGCTTGGGTGGTCCGCTCCAGTTTCACTTTGCTGTTTGTAAGAAGTGTTTTTAAGCCATAATTGCAACCGATAATGAACAGACATAGATATTAACCCTGTGTTGAAGGACTTAGAAGAGGAAGTTGTCAGATTTAAAACCTTAATCGTGTTTGTAGTGTGAAAATCTGCTTCGCCAGCTTTAACGGCACAACCAGAATATCGGCTGAACGGATATCATGGAGCCGATACTCGACCAGCAAAATATCGGATCGATACATCACTATTTACAATGAACAAAATTTGAATTATTGATCTAACCGCGTAATAGTTTTGTCCTGAAACATCAAGTCTCTTTTAAATATTTTGAAGAGTAATTAACTTAATGTAAATGAATCCAAACCACCAAAAACATTACGAATTCAGATCATTTTAACCTTAAACATTTTCTTTTTTTTTCCCAGTGTAAAAGTAATTTCAATAGGTAAATGGAGAAATTGGCAGCCTGGTCGATGAGGTAAACCCAAAAAATGATGGAGAAATTGCACAGACGAGTGCCGGCACCGAATACAACAGTCACACCAACAGCTTAGCCTGTGCATAGGAAGGATAAAGCACTTCGGTGTTTGCGGACACATAACACTCTCTCATAAAGCTTCTTATTTTTCATAACAAATTAAACTGCGATGAATCACGCACTGCAAAATATTACATTTAGAAAGATAAAATGACTTGAATTGAGTAGTTTACAGTGATTTAGTAATTCCAAGAGATTTCTAGCAGGTTTAAGAGTAAATAAATGCCTAAAAACTAAAGAAATGATCATATTGAAGACAAAAATGTGGGTTACTATATAATTACGGTAAAGGCATTATGAAATTTCTAGTTAATTTGGAGTTAATACCAAGAAGAGGCAAAAAAAACCTCAAAATAATTTTTTGTTTAAAATTTTGACGCCGCTTCATAATAACTACACCTTAATTAGCCTTAGTAAAGCATGAATAAAGCATGAATTCATTCTTACCGAATCATGAACAAATGGTGAATTGATGAATGATTAGACTTAGTAACTAACTTAGAAGCCTAGTTAGTTACTAAGCCTTAATACAACTTTTCATCAATGAATTAACCATTAGGTCATGTTGAATTAAGTATTAAGATTATATTAAGGCTTACTTAAGGCTACTTAAGGTGTAGTTTAGGGCTGGGTGATATTTTTTTCTCATATTTCGATAACAATATTCAGAGGATATTTTATCAATCCAACAGTAATGTGTTAAACATTTCTTAACTGTTCCTGTTTAATTTTAGGTTAATAAGTTGCATTCATGTTGAATAATGTCATACTGTATGTCATAAGTCCAGGTCATGTTTTTGCCATGAAATATGTAAGTTTTTTCATGCTTTTTCAGCCTGATTACTGATTAAAGTAGATCCATTCACTGCAGTTAAACAACACCTATTCATTATCGCTGCTAAACATGTATAATAGATTTTTTTGGTCTGAAAAATGTTGTGATGTCAAGTGACGAGCACATTTTTTCACTTGTTTAAATGGTTCTTTTCATTGCATTTTTTGCTATAAACAATATACTGATATTCAATTTTTTAATATCTTGAAACCAACATTCATTATATTAACTAAAATTTGATATATCACCCAGCTCTAGTGTAGTTATTATAAAGCGTTACCGATATTTTTAAGTTGCTTTGAAACTCAAATTATTTTCTTGAGATTAACATAGATAATTAAAAAAGGGTACAGTAACTATATTATGTTAAATCAATAAACTAAATACATTTAAAATAGTTAAATCTACTCTATTCAGGGTAAACTGGCCAAGTTAAGTTGGTTGATTATTAAATTGTTAAGTTTTAGTTTTCGTGTATAATCACACTTTGGTCCTTTGCTGTAGTATTATCTTGATTTGTAAAGTCTTAATATTGTAGTATTTATTATTTTAGAGTGACTGACCATAGAAATTAACTACACAGGAGAAGTAAGTACAAAGGAAGTACAAAATTTAAATTATCATCAAGTCGACTGACAAATTGTGCAGTCAATAATCCAATTCAAGTCATTTTACCTCATCTATTTATATTTCACAGTGCTTCTCTCTCACTTGGCATATATTCTGACTGCATGACAACAAAAACTGACTTTTTTGTGAAAGAAGAAAACAGATGATGTTTGAGAAGGGGTGCAAGTCGACAAGTCGTTGGCAACGGCGACGGGACAGTGTGAAAAAACAAAAACAAAATGACCCTGAAGTCCCAGCGTCACTAGAAAAGTCTTTTAATAAAAGAGAAACGGGCAAAAGCTGGGTTTTGGGGGGGCTTGCATGGAGAAAATCTCTCAAGTTTTCAGAATAAATAGCATTGTGGAATATGCAAAAAAATAAACTTCTAGAGCAAAAATATGTAAACCTGTTGCTTCTTGGTTCGTTCAGGTATTTTTCTGACCGCTGCTGTCCATTTGCAGACTAATAAAACCGTTAAGAAGAACTTATATTTTTTTTGTAATCCATTTCGGTTGAAAAACAATATCCGCCTGTTCTTCCTTAATACCTCGTTGTCCGAAATATTATCTGTGTAGCAGGACAAACGCCTCCAGTTTCTCAGGGATGTTGCCTCGGTAACGGAGACTGTGCTTGACGATGACCCGGGCCGCCAGACAGGCCAGGGTGGTGTGGTTGATGGGCTGGATGGCGTTCCGGGCCTGCTCCTTCTCGTCCAGCAGGTCCATGGCGGTCTGCTGGAAGGCGTTGGTGCTGTCGAAGTGCGTGCCGCTGGAGATGAGCAGGTTCATGATGTCCGGGTGCCCGTTGGAGGCGGCGATGTGGAGCGGGCTGGAGGCAAGAGAAGGGAGAGGGTTAATGGAGTCATGTATAGGCTGTACCAAGTTTTTTTTTTTCTTACGTAGTCAGACGGTGCAAGTTTAGTCCTAAGTGACTATCTTTCCCCTGGCACGCCCCAGAGCAGGAGCTAAAAGTGTGACCCCAGTCCATAGTTCCTGCTCTGTTGTGAACACGTCCTAAAATGGGGACTGGAGCTAAAAAATGAACTAGGAACTGAAAAAGGTTCCTACAGTGGGAAAAGGCCTAATGTTGAAAACTATTAGATTTTAAATGTTACTGAAGCTGGCAACCCTGGTCAACATTTGTCCTTCTGTGAGTGACAGCCGAAGCCAGTCATAGTGAAGTGGAAACTTTCTGCAAAAGCAGATGATTTTATTTACCTCAAAGGCAACAACAGAGTCTAAAAATCTAAACCATAATCTGGCTCAAAGAAAATCGTGATTTAATTTTTTTGCCATATCGCCCAGCCCTAGTTCTATCCATAGACATCCATCCAGGACTGGGACTCTAAATGAAATTGCCTGCATTACTTTTCACCCACTTAAAAGACTCTTTACATACAGTAAGTAATTAAGTGAGCCTAGAAAAAATAGGTTGTTTTAATTAGCTGTTTTTTTCCCCTAGTATGACGTTTTCCAGCACTGTTATGTTGTGTGATATATGCATACTTGTGTAAGCTCATAGGCTAGTTAGGCTTAATGCTTATCTGGAGCATAGGAGTCCACTCTCTGGCATGCAAGAACTGCTTCAACACAACAGTCATAGCAGAGAGCCTGGGGTTAGGATGAGGACGATCGAGAGGCAGAAAGCGCATAGCTCCAGCTGCCACATGCAGTGTTTGGAGGTTTGAAGAGCTGTCAAAGCGGCCATCGACAAACTCTAACGCCATTAGTTTCAGACATAAAACTATTACGCGTGCTAGTGTCAACAATGTCACAAACAACGTTGTTACATCACTGAAAAGTTCTGGGTCCAAGAGAAAAGTACTTTCCCAGAGAAAATAGTTAAATTGGTCACTAGATTGGCCGCCTTGTCCTTGTTCCAGGCACTAAATCCTGCAATGCGAAACTCCTATAATAAGAACTAAGGTGCTAAATAAACTATGAAAGGTTTTCTTTAGTTGAGATGAGTTTAGAAGTCTTTCAATCTTAAGAGCATTACAGAGATTCCAGCAAGCTAACAGTACACTTCCCGGTTTCGGAGAATAAAACAGTTAAAAAAATACAGACAGAGAAATAAACCAAGGGGAAAATGGATTTGTATTAAAAACATTTGCTTGTCAAAACATTGTGGCCCAAGAGCCACAAATCCTACATTAATTAGTGCATATTATAGAACAAGGAGGTTAAGTTAGTTATGGATAGATTTTACTGTGCCATATATGTATACACACAATAAAAATATGTTTGAGAAAGCTTTTGTTCTAATTTTAAAACCAATGGGATATAATGTTTGTGTATACTACTGTACTACACTAAACACTAAACTCTAGATGGACCAATAGAGAGACGACAACAATTCTAGGAAAGTAAGAACAAACAAGTCCCTGTTTAGTCAGAGAAACTGCTCATATTTATCCAATAAAAATGTCTGAAAACGGGTCAAACTGGCTTGAGGATCAATAAAGCTGGTCCAAAGTTTGAGGATGAATCATAATGTAAAGAAGACAGTGTTGTATTTGTGGCAAAAAATTAACAACACAATTTTGTTGGAGCCAGATCACAATTTCGATTTTATCACAATTCTAGTAGACAGTGAATTGTAATTACTTCAAAGACAATAGGAAAATAAACTATCGATAGCTAAATCAGCTGTCAATATCCACCAGTGTTGCCAGATTTTCAGAGAGAAACAAGCAAACTCAGCCCTTCAATAGAAGTTAAGAAAAGAATCGATCAATTTGAACATTGTGTGTTGCTGCAAAACAAGTGTATGTGTTTTTCTTACATTAATAGCAACTTTTAGACAAGAAAACATACTAAAAATCTATGTTTCAGTCATAAATTTTTATAAACTTAAAAAAAGAAGCCCAAAGTCGGTGTAAAGACTTGGACTTGGCAACTCTGAGATTAAAGGGACTGTACCTGATTTTTGCATCCTAAAATGTAAAACAAACAGAAATAATTAATTTTAACCTTTTTCCTTCAGGCTACATGATTTCCTCACGTAGCTAATGCATTCTGAGCTCAGAATTGTTCATCATGATGAGTTTTAATGTTTTTTTCACAGCTTTTAGCAGCGAGGTGAGTCACTATGCTAACAACAGTTAGCCACAATGCTAAAAACAAAAACAGGAAAAAGCTGCAACACAAACGGGTATTTTATTAGACATAGACAGGACTTTGGGGACTAATTTCCACCTGATTAGATACATTAACAAGGCATCAGTGCTAGGGGGAAATTGCTTTTAAGTTATCTTGTTGCAAAAAAATCGAGTACAGTCCCTTTAAGAGCAATAGGTTGGAAAGAATTGTCTATGTATTTGAACAGACAGATGCAGCAAATAGAGAAAAGGGAAATCACAATTTGACGATTTCAACAAAAAAGCAGATTGTCACACAGATGAGCTCACGATCCGATTTTTATCACAATATTGCCCTGACCTACTCCTAAGTGATAGTTTCTCCACATCGATTGCAACACAACAATAATCCTGCACGAGTCATACAACACACAGAGTAGCTCACCTGTTGTCGTCCTCGGTCTCTGCTGTTGACGTCCGCTCCACACTCCAGGAGGATGGACGCCACTGTGAGGGAGGGGAACTTGCAGACTGGATACCGTCCAACGCAGGTCGTGTTTCGGTCGACGGCCAGGTGAAGCGGACTGTAGCCGTTCTTACCGCAGGGATGGAGCTTCAAGAACCTGGTGAGAGCATGGAAAGAATAAAAAAGTTGTAGATGTTTTGTAGTTTGTTGTAGATGACCATAGATGCCCCCAAATATTAAGGACCTGGACTCTCCACCTTCCTCTCCAAAATTAGATTACCCTGCTGACAAATGAGCCTCTGCTAATACAGTCCGGCTCTACAGACATAAACTCTATAGATCAAATAGATGTGCGTCAGTCCTGGTCCTGGCTCCTTCACTGTGGGTCTCCTTGAGTTTTTCCTTGCCGAGAAGGAGGGTCTTAGGACAGGCCAGGGGATGCTCTGGGCCAGTAATCCATTTGTCCAACTAGTTTGATGAACAATCTGCTTTTGACTAATTCTGAACAATGACCTTTTCATTGTTTGACTTTTCAACATTTCTCAAGGTTTCCACTCATAACCTAAAAATATTTTCTCCAACAAGGACTTTATGTAATCACAACATCTACAAAAGCATGTTTTTATGTTTAGTCTGTCATAATTGTAGACCATGTTGGGCTGTCACAATCAGAATAATCAGACATTAAAACAATTTGAACCAAAATTATTATATTTTCTGCATTCTGATGGATTTAACCTATCTGACAGAGTGAACAACATATTGTTGGAACAAACAATAAAAAAATATTATGTTTGTCCATGTTTCTTGGAGGAAAAGCATTTGACATATAGGCCGATATAAACCTTACTACTAAACTTCACATGAGACATAATCTATATTGCTCAACTTATAATTAAAAAGGGTAGTAAACCCATAATTTGCGCATTATATGAATCATGTTCCAGCCAGGACATTTAATTTTTTTTCTAATTTTTCAGGTAACTTCCATTACTGGGAAATGGGCTAAATATTTTTAACATATTCCAGAGTTTCCAGAACACACTGTTTGCTGAATAAATAATCCATATAAAGTCGTCAGAAGCAACCATTGTTGCTATTTTGAGGTTTTTCAGTTCATCTGACTGAACTGGTGAGTCTCTTATAGTTTGATGAGTCATTAGGGTCATCAACAATAAATACATGACTCAGTCCGTGGCAGTTCAAATATGAGAGTTGCTCAACAGGCATCGTTTGTTTTCATGCTGCCACTAGTTGGGTCGACACTAAAGAGCTTTCTCTCTGACACAGTATGAATAGGAAAGAGCTGCACTCTGGAGCACATTAAATGTTCTTCTTGATAAAGATTAGATTAGATTAGATTAGATAAAATTTGCCAGCGATATAGTCCTGCGTCTGCACAGAATGGGAGCCTCTTTGAGCTGTTCAGAAGATGTTTGTTACCAGTGCAAGTATTTAGATGTGCTTTTTGAATGGTTCGCTCCACAGCTAACCCTCCGTCAGTGAAGCCAGACTTTAGAGGAAGAAATTTGATTTTGTGTGTGTTAAATAGCAGAGATTCAGTTTATGTTCAAGAAATCTTTAAAACTAAGATCAATCAGAATGAGAGGAAAATTGTGATTCATTTGTTCCCTTAAAACCTTAACGTCTTTACAGTGGATTAGTAAGAGGAACGGAGCGTGTGCATGCATGCTCACTGGGCTCGAGCTGCCTGAAGCGGCTTGTCAAGGAAATTAATTCTTTGATCAGCTGATGCCTCTCTACATCTCACAGTGAAAGGAGCAGTGCATGTGAACAGGACAGAGTCAAAAATGTAAAGTAAACACAATATCTAACATGTGAAAAAAATACCATTTAATAATATATACTCCCGTTTCTCTTCACTGTTTGGTGTGCCAGTAGTGTTGGAATAAAGGGAAAAAAAATGTATCCATATTATAATTTTGTCCCCTCATACTGTATTAACACAAGCTAAGCAATGATTGGTAATAAAATGGTCTAACCCGGCAGGAAGAGCAGTAAAAGGCATTCATTCATCCAAACAATAAGCAAAATAAAAAATATATAGATCGCTTGTGGAACCCAGAGCTGCAGGTATTTAGTATTTTACTGGTCAATGGAGTCTACCCAAGTTTGCATTACTTGACTATTTTATAGGTTATAAAAAATTATTAAGAACGCAAAAATGAGAGGGCTAGCTGAAAAAAAATAATGTTTATCATAAAAATACAAAGTTTGTTGATTCTTTTCAACATAAGTCTTTTGTCAATTAAGAATTTCTTTGGTCAACTACAACATAGACCAGTGTCAATATAATCCTCTGGGAAACAGTGGACATATTTATTTATTTATTGGCCGCAATATGAACAGTGCAATGAGGGCGGAGAGACATTTAGGCATATCTAAAGAAGCCACTTCCTATATATTTGATCATATAGTGTATTTATACCGCAAGTCAAAACTGAACAATTAAGAAGAGAGAGAGAGAAGAGAAAAAAGAGATAGAGGGGAAAGAGAGACGAGGAGAGAAAGAAGAAAGACAGTAGTAGAGAGAGAGAGAGACAAAGAGAAGAAAGAAAGAAGAAAGAGAGAAAGAAAGAAGCAAGAAAGAAAGAAAGAGAGAAAGAAAGAGAGAGAAGAGAAAGAAAGAAAGAAGAAAAAAGAAAGAGAGAAAGAAAGAGAGAAAGAGAAAGAAGAGAGAGAGAGAGAGAGAGAGAGAGAGAAAGAAGAAAGAAAGAAAGAAAGAAAGAAAGAAAGAAAGAAAGAGAGAAAGAGAGAAAGAGAGAAAGAAAGAAAGAAGAGAGAGAGAGAGAGAGAGAGAGAGGAGAGAGAGAGAGAGAGAGAAAGAAAGAGAGAGAAAGAAAGAGAGAAAGAAAGAGAAAGAAAGAGAGAGAAAGAAAGAAAGAGAGAGAAGAAGAAAGAGAGAGAAAGAAAAAAGAGAGAAAGAAGAAGAGAGAGAAAGAAAGAAAGAGAGAAAGAAAGGGAGAAAGAAAGAAGAGAGAGAGAGAAAGAGAGAGAGAGAAAGAGAGAGAGAAAGAGAAAGAGAGAAGAGAGAAGAGAGAGAGAGAGAGAGAGAGAGAAAGAAAGAACGGTCAGACATTATGAGACATTCTGGATCAACATCAGCCTGCAATCAGACTCATTATGTCCAATTAAACACAACTAGGATATCAGCTGAACCGATATCATGGAGCCGATACTCGATCCAGCAAAATTTCCTGGATCGGCACCGATATTCATCCCAGTATCGGATCAGTGCATCTCTTATTTTGATGTACATAATCTTGTTTGTTTGTAAGCATGTTTTTGTGTTCTCCTGCAGTTTCTTGAACTGTTGCAACACTGGGATTCTCCGATGTGGTATAAATAAAGGTTATCTTATGTCAGATTTATGAAAGCAGCACACTGTCCCTGTCTTAGTTGAAGGTTTGCTGCATCGCTTTGTTAAAGTAACACATTTGTGTAACTTTCTGACGAGGATGACAAATCGCCTGCCCAGAGTAAAGACTACCAGCCCGATCTTGCCCTTTGTCTTAGCCGGTCTTAGCTTATGGTCTTAAGTATCCTCTGTTGGCCACTAGAGGCTCTCTCCAAGCTCTATACACTGTCAGTGTAGAACAGGGTTACTCAAAGTCCGGACTCCGGTCCGGGATCCGGACCGCGAGACCATTTTGTCCGGACCGGGCAGCCGTTCCCTCGTATTTTTAATTCTGTGCTCTACACCCATGAGCGGACCTTGCGTTTACATGTTTACAGTGCTTCTCCACCAGAAGCGCTTCCTCCCTACCGCACGTCTCTCTCTCTCTTCTCCTCTCCTCGCCTCTCCTCTCTCCCCCTCTCTCTCTCTCTCTCTCTCTCTCCTCTCTCTCTCTCTCTCGTCTCTCTCCCTCTGGAAGCTGCGTGCCACTGTCAGTGCAGCGTCAAAGCAGAGCTATTTAACAGACAGATCGTTTCTTTGAGAAGCTTTTCGAACTTCCAGTGATATTCTGTGAAACTGGAGCTTCATTTTGATCCTTATTTTTTGCAAATCAGCCTTATATTGACGGAGAAAAGGCCCAAAATGTACAGTGAAAGATAACGTGTGTAAATAACAGCGGAGAAATCGCGCAAAACGGCGCACCGCGGAAATGTTTGAAGAGTTCTTTACAACTTATACTTTTGCCTGAATGTGACATAAAACAGACACCAACCTTCCAAAAGCAGCAGCTCTCGTGTTTTCCCTGCTCTGATCACTCAGGATAGTCCTGTCAGGCCGAGTCAGTCTGCCTGACGCTCCTAAAGCCCAGTTTTACAGGGGCGGAGCTAAAGGCATCTGGGGCTGGGGCCCCTAAACCTGGCTTCTATGGGGGGCCCTATTTGTATTTTTGTTTATTTAACTGCCTCATGTCTTTTTACTTATATTAAAAAAGACATCACACAATAGGATCATCACATCTAAAACTCACCAAAATACAGGAAATTGCATTGATTTTTAAAATTCTCCTGGTGGACAATTCTCCCAGCCCCCCTGAATTACATCAGAACCTTGTTAGATTGAACTATATTTGTATTTAAGGGCTTATGGGTCTAAGGGTCTGTCTGTAGATTTAAATTAAATACAAATTATTTCGAGAGAGGGGTTGGGGGCGTGGGGAGCACTACAATTTATATCTATCAGGGGCGCATTAAAATGCACGTTATGTTATGTTTACATGACTTTAATATTTACACTGTGCTATAAGCACTTAATTTAATGTCATTAAGTTGAATAATAACAAAAATAAATGTTATACTTTTTCATCCGGACCTTTGAACTTGATCGTGTTTTAATTTCGGACCTTTGGATAAAAAGTTTGAGAACCCCTGGTGTAGAAGGTGTGGCTGCAGCCAGATGTGGGGGGTACAGTTTCCTTTAGTGAACCAGACACGTGGTCACGCCTGTGACAAGTGAGCAGTGATCACAGGCAAAAGTTACTGTAGCAGCAGCTTTCAGTTTGGAAAAAATGTGTAATAATAGAAATCTATTTGGTGAAAGTCTATTTACATGACAAACTTTAACAACTTTGTCTAAAAATGTGTCTTTTCTTTCCGTAAAGCCTGTTGACTTAAAAAAAAAAAAAAAAAAAAGCTAATCAGATGTGAGTGAACATGGGGCAGTGTCATGTCAGGACAGCACTATGACAGTGAGGTATAAACAAAAAAACATCGCTGTTTTGCCACACATTTTGGAGAAGTGCATATAGGCCTACTTCTATTGCATATACATCGGCTTTATGTAAAGAAAAGACACATTTTTAGACAAAGTTGTTAAAGTCTGTCAAGTAAATAGACTTTCACCAAATAGATTTCTATTATTACACATGTTTTCCAAACTGAAGCTGCTGCTACAGTAACTTTTGCCTGTGATCACTGCTCACTTGTCACAGGCGTGACCACGTGTCTGGTTCACTAAAGGAAACTGCACCCCCTCACATCTGGCTGCAGCCACACCTTCTACACTGACAGTGTATAGAGCTTGGAGAGAGCCTCTAGTGGCCAACAGAGGAATACTTAAGACCATAAGCTAAGACCGGCTAAGACAAAGGGCAAGATCGGGCTGACAGTGTTATAATGGGTTTAGTCCACTGATTCTTAACTATAGGGCCGGGGCCCAAAGTTGGGCCGCGAGCACCTCCTTGAGGGCCACAAAATCAGTAAAATACAATACATTTAATATGAGATTGGGCCCCAAGTTACTTTCTACATGAATATTCGGGCCCCGAGGTCAAAAAGGTTAAGAACCCCTGGTTTAGTCCAACAAAAACATCCAAGTACAGTAAGTTTATTTTTGTCTGAAAAGCTACATAATGGGGTTTTGTAATTTTTTTATTTGATTGGCTCTTTTTGTAGCATTTTCTCAATATTTCAAATTTAGGGCTGTTGTCGACCAAAACAAATTCTTGGTCGACTAAAGCCAAGTCTGATCAACCAGTTACTCGATTAAAAATAAGGTGCGGCAAATGTTCTAAAGCTAAATTTATTATTTTTTTTTAATCCAACTCAACAGTTCCAGAAAAAAACTAAAAAGACAAAGGAATCCATGCGAAAGCAATAATTTATACATAAAATGAATTGTGTCTAAAAATGCACATTATGACTTTAATCTTTAGTTATTTCTTTTTGTTGCCATTAATTTTAAATCCCTATAATTTAACTACAATAATAATGATAAACTAAACGAAATTTTGACCAACTAAGGCATCGACCAATTATTTGACTAACCAACTAAATTACTACAGCACTAATGGCGCGTTCCAGTCGTCCTCGGTGGTCGGACCTCAGAGTCATGCTTTCTCCGAGTGTTGTGTGTTCCAGTGGTTAAGTCGGATTACTTTTATAGTAATGAGCCAAATCAAGTAATAAATACCGTAATTTCTGGATTATAAGACGCTACTTTTTTCATGAGCTTTGAACTCTGCGGCTTATAAGGCAATGCAGCAAAATTATAGATGCTCATAGACTTACTATTAACAAGTGCGGCCAATATAAGTACTTTATCTTTTTTCTTACTTAAATCTAGTGGGTGCGGCTTATATTCAGGTGCGCTCAATAGGGCAGAAATTACAGTAGCTTGGAAACTGCCCAGAACAGCCAAAAAAAGATGTCTTAATTTATCAACTTGGACAATGCTGTTACATTTACAGTTTGTAAAACATCGCAAGAGAGTGAATTTCTGCTTTTGTTTACATTAGCTCCGTGTAGCCGTTAGCAACATTAGCGTTGCAGCACAACGCATAAGCAGCGCAGAAGCAGAGTCACAGAGGTGAGTGAACTGTAAAGACAAACTAAAGACAAAATAACACAGGTACGATCAGTAGTGAAGCTGTCGGAGGTTTATCTTTCTCGAAACGCAGGGCGCTGCCATGTTCGATTTTCTACCTCGAACGTTGAAATTCTCACCGAGGAATTCTCACCGTGGGATCTCCGAGTTGGAGGGCTGTTCCAGTGGGCATTTACAAGTCGGAACTCTGAAGATCCGAGCTCAGAGTACCACTGGAACGCACTATAAAGATTTGATACATTGCCCAGCCCTAAGTGCAGTTGTCATAATTTGATTTTAACATCGTCATAACGTCTTTCCCACAGTTCAGACCCACCTGTAAATGGTCTCCTTCTTGTAGTGGTCTTGCTCTGTGCTACACGGCACTTTCTCCAGGAGGCAGATGAGGTGCAGGATGATGGACAGGGCTTTGGTGAGCTGGGCAGGTTCTGGAGGCACCGGACCAGTCTGTCTCACCGCGCGCTCTATCTCCAAAACACTTTTAGACAAAATCCCCATCAAATCCTCGAACGACACCGACGTCCCCAGCAGCCCCTTGGCCCTGTCCTGGAGCATGAACGAGAAAAGTTCGGCGAATGACAGTAAACTGGACGCAGTCATTGGGCTGAGAGGGTCCAGGTTGGTCTGCTGCATGTCCAGAGCGTATTTCCACAGATTTATGCAGCGTTCAAAGTTCCAGAGTCAGCGTAGACTGCCCCTCTGTAGCGGATGTAGTAGGAGGTGTCGGGATGCTGAGGGCCCAGGATCCGCTCACGTATAAGTAGTGCCTGCATTCTCATCTCGTCTGGGTCAGATATTAGTCCGTCCAGTTCTTCACCGTTTGTTACCTTCACACAAACAAAAACATTCTATGGATTAAAGAACCACAATACATAGAGACCAAATCGAGACCACCTTTGTAATTTTAGATAATTATCGGTGTCTACATTGTCTTATTGAGACAGGTTACTGCACTTCTGGTGCAAGCTTAGCCGAGTGTGGTGTTAATGAAATGTGATCTGTGTTCAAAACAGGACAAAGTCCAAGACAACACAAAGTCCAGACCAGTCTTGAGTACTACTACACTAGTATTACGTAAACTTTAGAACAGCAACAAACAATTATTTTGGTAATTGATTAGTTGGGTGATAATTCTTTCGATTAATGGCTAATGTCATATGAATAGAAGACTTTTACAAATGTGGATCCAGACAAAACTGAAGCGTTGATTACCATTTTAGCTAGAATTTAGATCATCAGTTCATAGCTGATTACAGCCAATGGATCATCATAAAAATATAATGTTTAGCTAAAAAATAGAGATGTACAAGTAAATCTAGCCAGTGTCATAAGAGCGAGCACTCACCTCTCTGGCATAGTCGTAGGCCATGATGAGCTGCTTTGGTTCAGGCTTGTGGACCACATGGTTGCTGTCCAAATATCTGAGGTCCATGGCTCTTTTCCAGTATTTTAATGCCCCAAGTAAATCTCTCTTTTTGTCCACAAAAGTGGCCCCAAGGAGCTCAAGGGCATCTATTCGTTCCTTATGACTTGTCTGCAAAGACAACACATGACATGACTGTTTTATGCTCAATAATAATTCAATGCACTGCACAACATACAGATAACAAACAAAGTCATTAAAAAGGACCTGGTGTAAACAAAAAGCAATACAAACAGGCAGACACAAAATAAATAAATTACATTGAGAGTTAAAACAGGTGCACCTGACTTTTTTTTTAGAAAATTAGTAAGTTTTGTGTTTTCCACCATATTGCAAATGCAGCACTTTGTGAGTGAATCTGACCTCTGTGTCATGTCTGAATCGAATAATAAATACTTAAAATGTCATAAACAGTCAAAAGCAGCGATGTGATTGGCTGTGCTTGGGTGGTCCACTCCACTTTCACTTTGCTGTCTGTACAAAATGTTTTTGGACGCGACTTCAGCCAAAAATGAATAAAGAACTTGTGAGAGTTGAATAGATTTTACAAGTTACTTTCTGTTTTAGTGTGAAAATCAGGTACCCCAACTTCAAAGGAAGGCTACACAACAAAAAAATGAGTTTTAGGAAGTGATTTAACTCCTCAGGCAGGTAAATTTGGTCCACAACAAGATGGGCTGCATTTGGTTTGAGTTATTTACTTTATTCTATACCTGAATATCCATAAACGTCACAAGACGGGTATTATTTAATCAAACAAATAAAAGATGAAATATGGTCCCTGAAGTCTTTCAGCTAAATTGTTATTTTACTGAAATGTTCAATCTTCATGAAGAACTGAAGAAACGTGGGTTATGAATCCCCAGATAACAAATGATAAAACAATTACAATAAAAAGTCGGACCTGTTGATGTGTCGTCAGGTAATCAACAATGTTTGTGTGGCCAGTGACGCTCGCAGACAGCAAAGGCGTCATCCCATATCCATCCTGCTCCATCGTGGCCCCAAACCGGAGCAGCATCCTCATGATCTCCAGACTCCCTGACTCGGCACAGTCATGGAGCGCCGTGTTGCCTAAGTTACGAGAACAAACCAGGAAACAAGCAACTTTAATAATTAAGAAGGCAGCTGCAAACACGGAAATCCCCATTTGATAATAACATAACACTCAATATGCGACTGAATAAGATTGCTGCTCAGTTCCTCCAGCCTGATGTTTCTTACTTCAATGTCATTTAACGGGTCTGACAACAAATACTGGACAAACCAAACCGGTTGTATATAGTATTCCACATTAGACGTCATTAGATTTCATAACAAAACTTAAATAGAAATTATCCAAGGCTGCTATATGGTGCATTAACAATTGTAAGAGGCATTTTCTTGTATTTTCTGTCTAATGCAAATTAAATAGAAGACCACAGCAGAGCCATAATCCATTTTAAAGTTTTCTTTCATTCTGTCAGCTAATTCAAACATAAAACAAGCATTTGAATTCCTTTGTTTTGGCATTTGGTGCTGCTAAAGAGAGCCTCAAGCGTCTTGACACACCCATAAGGGCAATACATTTTCAAGTTTCAGATTGTGAAACCAGTAGATCATGTTATTCTGTTGAGTCATTACAGACATGGCTGTTGTCAAAGAGACACATTTACCTTTTGTGTTTGAAGCCCACTCACCTTTGACTAGGGCTGTGCCATTAATCGAAAAATCGAGAGATCGAGATCGAATCGAAACGAATCGTCAATTATTTGGTGGTTTTTGAATCGAAAGATCGAAAACCAAACTTTGTCAATAAAAATGTGTAGTTTGAGAAAAAGTCAATCATAGAGACAGAATAATGATATAAAGCTTAAAAAATATATAATAAATGGACATAATAAAAGTTTTAGTTTAGTTTATTTCATGAATGGCATTTTTCATTTGTTTTGAAAAGGTTAGCTAAATCGAATCGAAAATCGAGATCGAGCGATATGAGAAAAAAATCGTGATTATATTTTTTCCCAGATCGCCCAGCCCTACTTTGACACTCTTCCTGTTCACGTCAGTCCCTTCTCCAGCAGGTACTGGGCAATCTCCTTGTGTCCTTTGTAACAGGAGATCATTAGACACGTGTGTCCGTGTCTGTTGGCCACCTCTAGGTCAGCCTTGTGCTCCACTAGGTACTTGACAATGTCCAGGTGTCCGTCGAAGCAGGCTGCCCTCAGGGGCGTAGAGTTCGTCAGGGTGGTGCTGTTGACAGAAGCCCCGTGTCCCAGTAGAGATTGGACTACCTTTAGGTGTCCGGCGGCAGACGCGGCCCACAAAGGCGGCGCTCCCTCGATAGTTTCCCCGTCAAAGTTAACAGAGCCACCGATCTCCACCGGGGCACAGCAGCACTCCAGCAGGTACTCCACCAGGTCTAGGTGTCCGTACCGGGCCGCCATCAGCAGCGGAGTGGCACCGTTCGTCTTCTCGCCCATTAGTTTGGTCACCTCGTGCCCATCTTTATTTTCTAAGAGTTTCTGGAGCAGTCGTAGCTTTCCATCTCTGGCCGCATTGAACACTGCAGTCTTTAAATCCATATCTGAGGCTCGTGCCCACGTTAAACCAAACCTCCTGCGATGTCCATAAAACTGGGAAGCAAAAGACTCTTTGTTTACAGTGAGCCGAGGCTACAACGCTAAACAGAAACACAGCTCAGATTAAAGGTCGAGGGAAAGGGACGTGTTTAAATTTGTGGTCTATATATAATGTTAATGTTTAACTATGCCCATAACTCTAGATTTAAGAGGAGTCTTTGTCCTGCTTTAATGTGTTGTCGTGTTCAGCAGCTCGGTGCTAATCAACTTCTTTGATGCTTATAGCTAACCAACTAGCTTCACGTAGCTTTATTTTTTACTCACTTAACTTGTGAAACAGTGGGTCAACGACGTGCTTTCCCACAGACCAACAGTCTTCGTGTCACAGTTTCAGGACATCGTTTCGATTGGTTTAATATTTCTGTTTAACAGAGAAGAGAATAGCTATAATCCACCTCCTCCCGTACGCTGCGCTGCTGTTGTTAGCTTTAGCTCCGCCAGGAAAACGACAGTCCGTCCGTTTGGGCAAAAATCAGACCAAAAACACGCCAAATGTCTTGAAGATTCGTTTTCTACACAATGCCAGAACGAAAACCAAAAACGTTACCCCAAGAAGCAGGCTGCCCGTCCGTGTATTCGCCTAGAAAGCCCACACAAACAGCAGGGGAAGGCAGGGGACACTCCACCCACGGCTTCAGCGGAGGATCACGACTCGTTTCTGTCACAGCGCCGCGGCCCAGCGCACACTTTTCTCACCGGAGAGGCTGATTGACGAGCGGACGACCAATCACAGTCGACCTGCGCTGTATAAACGAAACTAGAGGAAGAAGCGGAAACAGAGATGCACATGCAGACGCCATGTTCGACTGTAAAATTATACACAGGATTTAAAGGAGATCTATTGTGATTTTTTTAAATATATTTAGAAAGAAACTGTGGCATAGGTAGATCAATAATATATTTTGTTCATTGCAAACCCCCAAAAATGTATTAAAACGGCTTAGAAATATGAACAGGTCCATTGACTTCCTGTTTAAAACTGCAGAACTGATAAGCCCCGCCTCTTCACTGTAAAATTTAACTTTATTAAGCCACAGATTTAAAAATTAAAATGTTTTGTTGTTGGAAAGTGGCTATATGACAATTTTGAGCCTTGCGTGTTTTACTCACAATCCTAATTTTTGATTAAACTAACTAAACACAGTTAAGTGGGCGGGGATAGGTGGTAGGTGAAGATGGATTTCTGAGCGTGCAGGACAATACAAGATTACTCAAACAAAGAATCAATCCAAATACAACTTTGGGCAAACTAATGATGAAATAACACAAACTCCTTTAAATTTAAAAAGAAAGCCTCTTCTATTCTAGCACATTCAAGTTGTGTTTGGATTGATGAATGAATAATGAGTATTGCGTATTGTCCTGCAGCTGAGGCTCAATTGCTCAGAAGTTTGTTTTTACCCATCACTTATCCCCACGTTGCAATTGGCTACTATCAATCCGATTCTGAGTAAAACATGTAGGACAGTGGTCTCAAAAGAAAATATTAAGCCGAACCTTATTCACAACAGAACTACAGTATTATAGATCCAAACCAGTGCTAAATTATGCATAAAATAGTTCTATAATTACTGTAGCCACATAAAAAACATTTCCAATAAAGATGCAGTTTTGATCAAATGTAATTACTGATCGTGTCAATTTTACCAGTAGGCCTAAATATTATAATGAAAAACATGCTGCTATACAAAAACATATCAGAATACAGTATATACCAGTCAGGTGTAAATTACAATAAGTATAGAAAACTTTACTTACAAAATTTTTGGAAGTTCAAGTGAAAGAGGCAAAAATGGAGTTTCAATTTCAGTCGGTCTTCTTCAGGGCACACTATGTCTTTTTGTCTCTTTTTCACTCATACTCCAAAATATTCTATTGGGCTTTTGTAGTGATTTTGTAACTAACACAGTAGGTCTCCTTAAAAAAAAAAAAAACATTTTTCATGCCAGTTGTTTCCACTCTAACCTATGGCATGAGCAAATGAGTTTTCCCTGCATAATAGTTGAGCCCTCCATTAGATATAAGGTGAACCTGGAGTAGTGCTGCTGCTCCTTCATGTTGAAAAAAGCCATCTGTTTGGAGAAAGACTTCCTGGGTGGGGATGGGGGTAGGGCTTGTCACATCAGGAGAAGGGGAAGGTTCAGGACAAGCTGGAGTCTACTTCTCTTGAATGGACCGGGTACATATTGTGATACCCGGTCCAACAGTGCTGGAGGAAGTATGAGTGAAGAGAGTCTGGGCCTTCCTGCTCAGGCTGCTGCTGTTCGCACACCATTAAAATGAAAATTATTTATTTGCCAATGAAAAACGTTTTTTTTTTCACTCCAATTAGTTGGAGTGAAAAATATTAAGTCTCATCATGACATCTCTTTAAATCCATGTCGCCAGCAGAAAGAGACGCTGTCCATCTAGTTGGCCGGGTAAACTTCTTGGATTAAAACAATAAAACAGGATGAGGGATAGCGGTTTTGAATAAGGTCTGAACCGCACAACAGACATCTGGCTCTTGAAGCTTGAGTGTCGTAAGGTCGAATTTTATTCACAAATGTTGAATTAGCAGCATAACTTGTTTTTCGCAAAGTGATAAACTCTTGTAGTTTGACAACAACAGCGCTGGCAAGTGTTGCTGTTACAGCTTGATCATTAGCAGTGGCTCTTTCTGCATGCGCATCTCCCATCTTGAAAAACAATCCTTCTGTAGGCTGTTCATTTTCTAAAAAAATTGTGAAAGAAAGGTTCTGAAAAGGTTCTTGTTTATGAGAGTAGTCATTGTTTTCAGTCAGTAAATGTGTCCCTGCTACTTTAACTCAAGTAGTCCATGCAGTATGTTGCTCCTCTTACAGCTGTAAGATGGCCGCTGACGTGTCTCTATTTTTTTTAGCCCAGTTTCTCACAACTCTTTCACCACTGACAAAACTGGGGATCTAGGATTATAGATAGTCTGTGTAATATAAATCAGTCTGCAAACAGAATCTATTTTTTGTGAGGCTTAACGTAACTCTGAAATGCTCCGCAAAATCTAAAAAATGTTCCTCGGTCAGTAGAGAAAAAGTTCTATTGAAAATGATATCAATTAAAATCGCTGGATCAGCAAAAGATGACTATATTTAAGATTTACAGAACATTCTGGTTGTATTTTACATACATATACAGTACTCTTACCTGCACAGGCCCGTCTATATTTGGGCCCCGGGACAGGTGTACCTTATATGGTTCCCCCACAATATAATAAAAATGAAAGGATACCATTGTGGCCCCTAAGACCCTGGACAAAAGACCAGTTTGGTCCCCTGTCGACTCTCTGACCAAGCAAGTAAACATAGGTAAAAAGTCATATTTTACACATAAATTTTGTAACTTCCTGCGTCAGTTGTGTGCAAATTGTCTCTGCATTTTTATAAATGGCCCTGAATCCCTTCACCGTTGTCATTAAAAAGCGATATTTCATATGAAAATGCAGACATTTCAAACACAAACAACTTCCTACATGCTGGCCATAAAACCACTATAAATATAATATAACAATCCTGTCATAAACACTTAGACTTACTGCTGATGACATACAAATTGGGGTTTAGAATTATTCATGATAACAAAAATGCCATAGACTCAACACCATGGGGCACACGGCAGAGTTTATTTGGGTTTCTCTTAAGAACTTTGTGAATGAGAAAAGTAGTTTTGTTTAAAAAGGCTGAAAACATAACAGCAAAACCCAAACAGACAAATCACAATAACTGCTTAACTAGTAGTAATTATTTTTTGGTCGCATTAAACTTTTTTTTTTTAAAGAAATAAAATAAATAAATGGACAAAGTCGTAACCCCAACATGTCTTTTTCAGATCAGTATAAAACCAACACAAAACATAAATAAGAGGGAGACTTAAACTAAGCAATGCACAGACTTTACTTGGTTTTATTTTTAGCATCTTTTACTCAAAAACCGCTATAAATAGAACAGACAATTTCATCTTACACAAAATCAATCATAGCTTTCATTTTGGCAACATCTTGTTGAGGCTAATTATATTATGTTTTTGAGAGGTTATGGCTTAATTAGATGCATTTTAGAATTGCATAACCAATGTAGATTTGAGGTTACTGTATTTAGTTCTGTCAGTGCCTCACAAATTAAGCTCAGTAGTAAAGAATGCCAAATAGAAAATTGAGTTAAGTACTACAAAAACTAAGACTTAAAACTTGTCAACTATAATACTATATTAAGAGTGGTTCTCAATCCATAGTAAAGAAGGCTTCTCTACATTTATATTTTTGTTTAATGTAGAGACACAGATAATTTTTTTTACTTATCTTACTTGATAAATACATATAGCTTTTCTGGCAAAAAGCAGAAAAGTTACATTGTTGGTGCAACTTTAGTTGTTCTGAGATACTTTTACACCAAATTTGTATCTGACGGTACTTGAAAAACTTTGTTATTTATTGGGAGAAGTTTGAGAATCCCTCAACTACAGCACATACTGTAGACAATCTTCTCTGGCGGTAAAAACAAAAAGCTACAGGTCAAACTTCAAACCGGGGTTGAAAAACATTCCTTGTGCCATTGACTTGTCTGTAATGAGTCATTTAAGAACAGCTTTAATGCAGTGGATTAGAAACCAAGTCAATGATATGAGCCAAAATCAGTACAGCAATGCCAATTTTACCCAACATACACCCTCGAGGTGGGCAATATAACCTATAAATATTCTAATTGATGTTTTGAAGGCATGAAGAAGTGTCAAAAAGCTGCAAAGTAAAATGTACAACTGGAATTTGTAGGATACATTTGTAGGATCCAAAATATGGAGAATTATTATCCATTTATGTTAGTTTTACAGTCACTTTTGTGCCAACTTGAACCTTTCCCAAGACATTTACAAACACGTCGCAGCACATTTGTGACTGACTGCACAAATAAACTGGGATAATCGCCCACCCCCAACACACACATAAGTCCTGACAAAGATAAACTATGTACCAGCGTTTTGCAGATTGTTATGACCCGACACGAGTGGTGGTGGTTTTCTTGTCAGAGAAGAAGCTCCTCAGCAGGACGACTTGACTGATGCTGACGACCAAAAGGATAACTGCTTCACCGATGGACCAAAACGCGACACGAGTATTCAGGTCCTCGGCACGGCTGCGACCCTGAGCCTCTCGGAGACGGAAATGTGTCTGGTAGTCAATGACCGACTTCAGTGCCTCGTGGATGGACACACAAGCTGACTCCATCTGTCAACAAAGACCCAGGGGAAGAGGAATTAAGCTATATTCAGTAACGTGTGCATTAGCATTTGGTGTATGCAAAAATAATTGTCAAAAAAAGCTGCAACAGCTTAACAATTATTGACTGAATAATTACTGTATTTCTGCCTATTGAGCCACCTGAATATAAGCGACCACTAGATTTTAGTAAGAAAAATGATAAAGTAATATAAGCCGCACTTGTAATAGTAAGTCTATGAGAATCTATAATTTTGCTGCACTGCTTATAAGCCGCATAGTTCAAAGCTTGTGAAAAAGTAGCGGCTTATAATCCAGAAATTACGGTAGTCATTCTTGAAAACCCTGTATCAAATCGACATGGCTAACATGTAGTAATACTTTATGTTTTTCAAATAGCATTAAACTGTGTTATTCCCAGCTCGAGTAACACCACACAACCAACACATTACTAAGCTTTTCAAGAAGTCGTTATTTTTTAGCTGCATGCAAGCTATATTATTAGTGAGTACTGCACGCAGATATAGGCCTAGTACCAGAGTTAAGCAATTTATAAACTTTGGACTAATGTAGCCCTACAAACGTTTCGATTATACTAAATAAAACAATATGGTTAAGTGGCTACGGTGTCACATAAAGCTTAAAGGCCACCTACTGTGTTTTTTCCAAGTGTTTAGCAAAAAACTATGACATACTGTATGTAGATCAGTAACATTGTAAAACACAGAATTAATCTAGAACAGCTTAGAAATAGAATAACGTCTATTGACTACCTGTTCAAAACAACAAAACTGATAAAATATTACCATGAAGAAGTGGGGCTAACTGTAACAAGCAAATTACATTTTATTTTCTTCAAAAATGGTTACAGCACAATTATAAGCTCTATGGGTTTTACTTGTAGCCTACATTTTGATCGCAACTGCAAATAAATAAAGACAAGTGGGCAGGGATAGGTGGTAAGTGAAAACAAGGGTTTTCTGACCATTCGAGCATAAGCTTTAAGAAAATACAAGAACATACTCGGTGAATTTAAATACAACTTTGAGAGGGCTAACGAGAGAGTTATAAATTGGTAACAAGTTTAGAAAATTGAATATTACTGTGCTCTTTAAATCTCCCAAAGCATAACAACACATAACATCTTCTCAAAAAATCTGAAATGACAGAAGCTGTGAATGATAATCTAGGCTCAATGAAGGACGTGGTGTCTTATCTGTTGAGAGTTCACCCTGACACTAACCCAGAAGCCAATACTGCAACATGCATTTACTGAAGCCATAGCCTCAAAATGGACATCTCACCTGAGTAAGTGCAGTGACTCTATTCTCGTTGGGGAAGAGGGGAGGGTCATCTCCAACCTGGAAGTCAAAGTAAACTGTTTTGTGAGTGAAGGTGGAAAACTCGTTGCTGAAGCAGAACTTGTAGGTGCCGTTCTTTGCTGCAGTAAACGTGAAGCTGTCGTATTGTTTCTTCATCTCCTTATAAAGTGTAGTGCCTTCCGGATCCTCCAGACGACAGTCCACATCGTAATGGCCACCAGTCACAACCTGAGAAAACATCAATAATGAAGTTGAATAATATTAGTACACAGCTGCAGAAACATTTCAAATACTGTAATATAACTGATGAAACTAAGTCATTGTTTGCTTGTTTTTTACCATAAAATGTATAAGTAACTAAATGATCTTTATTTGAATGGCGCTTTTCACAGACAGAGTCACAAAACTCTTCACAGTGAGATGAACCCCTTCCCCCCTTGACTGGAGCAAAGAATAAGATTTCTATTAATTGTTGTGAGTTCTTTTTTGGCTCATTTGTGTACAATGAATACTGCTACAGGTGTAAAGGGAGATCAGATTGTCAAAAAGACAATAACTGAAGATATTTTTTATTTTATCAGTCTACTAATCCCTGCAACTCTTGCCCACCGAGGAAAATATTTTTGGCAAAAACATGACAATTCTTGTCCAGCATATCCACCTTGGACGGCTCACCCTTCCTCTTCTTAGCCAATCTTTTAAATCAAATCCATGAGCTATGGGATTGCCCTACCCGGAATGTACTAGGAAAACATTTGCAGTACAAATGATGATGAGATTTGATTAAGTGTGCTAATCAAATCTCATCTCGTCAAAGTCTATCAGATGCAAAAATCTGTCATTATAGAGGTTATAAATCATACTAAAATATGTATACCTGAAACTCCAGAGTACACTTGGTGCCTAGGATGATGTCTTCGTAGAAACACTGCTTGGCGTTGTCTGGCAGCTCAAACGTGAGCTCTGAACCCATTACCCACACCCACAGGAGCTGGGCACAGAGCACCTGCAGCAGCCGAGATCCGCACATGATGGACAAAAGCTCAGGTGGTTCAGGACGCAAACCACACGGGACCTGTCATAACACAGAAAACACACTCAATAAGCTCAGAAGTTTATTCAGAAATCCCGGACGTGGCAAGCAGCTGTGAGTTGTTAGCAGCAGAGAGCTAACCGGGAGCAGGTCGGTTATTGAAAGAGCCAAAAACCTTTTCTGATTATGAATTACACACACTATTACGACACACGCTTTTACGATATTAATCTAAAATTACGTATTTGCATTTCAAGCCCTGAAAATATACTTTTTACTGGATATATTATCGGTTCACTCAGAATTAGCTACTCACCTCCAACTGCTTACCCGGATGTGACCAGCGTAAAGCGACGTGGTCTGAACGTGCCCTCGGATTGGCCAAAACACAGGAAGTGGGGACGAGAGATCACGTGAGCCACGTCTACGGCACTAAAACTGGAATCTAAACATTTAGTGATTCATATGGTTGTACTTTAGTTAATTTCTTGTATTTTCTTGTATTGTCTGAGCCCTTTGTATCAATTATCACCCCAACTAACCTGAATTGACATTAGTAAACAAACTGAACAATTTCAGTGTTTCTCAGTAGAGTATCCCATTTTTGCCCCATAGTCTAAAAACAAACTGAACAATACATTGTTAATAAAAATACAGTTAATGGCTACTGTAACAAACAAAAACAACAACAACAAACAACTATTATGGTTAGTCATGTTTTTACTAGAGTGAATTTGGCTATTGCATTAAATACAGCTAGTGAAATGATCTTATTTTTTTTTTACGCGACACAACAGAACACAAACAATCTTTGTTGTAACTTTATTCAAGAATTTTCATCCACTACCTTCACAAGAAAAATATACTTTTCATGTGCATAGGCTTATACTGTTGCGCTCAGCAGAAGTAAATGACAAATGTTTTTGTTTACCACCTCCACTAAGCATTAAATTAAATTGTATAAACTTGTACAAATAAAACTAGAGAGGTCATAAATTATGTTGTCGTGGTAATTGTGGCAGCCATATTGGGAATGTAAGCAGCAAAACTCTAATCCCAAATCACATAGGCTACTTATAACTGGCCAGTCAGATGTTTATCTCGCTATTTTGTGATTCAAAACATGAGATAAACACTGCCTTCTGCCGGATTGGCTTGGAGTCCGAACCAGCGGTGTTCGAGGTGTTAAGACCGCTTTGCGCCTCGGCGCTGCCAAGTCTCATTCAAACTAAACAAAGTGGCTGCTCTCGTGGATGTACGTGTTTCTGCTGGTTTTGATCGGTTTTTGCAGAAAATATGAGTAAGACCATATGTGCGTACTTGTAAGGTAGGTCACACCCAATCAGCTCGAATATTTCACTAAACGCCCCGCTTTCTCGAAGTTTCACCAAGTAAACAGATGGATAAGTGAGAATAAAAATCAAACATATATTGGTGGCAGGTTATAAATCTGATAGGAATGCAGCTACACCGTTCAGTTACGTAGTGCCGCTCCATTGCTACTGCAGCGGCAAAATCCTCTGTCCAGAAGCATTTTCCATAGAGCAAATGCAATAAAACTGTGCTGCTCGCTCACAGAACACTTGAGCTGGTTAGGCTACTTATGCGCCTGTAAATTGAAAGAATAAGAAGTAGGCCCATGTGAGCAGCAGGTTGCCTATCCACCACAAGTATAAATACAACTCATCACCACATCCACTTCCTCAGTGCACCATCATTCAGGATCTGATGTGGGAGCTACCTATCTCATCTCCATTGTGTGGTAAAGAGTCCATTCTCACCTCCTCCATCATTGTGTATCGCCGAGGCCACTGCCAGAGACAGGGACAGACTACATCACATGCTCTGTGGAGAAGGTGTTTGGGTGCAGTCTTCCATGCCTACCTGTGCGTCTCCAGGACTTGGGGGCAGGCAGGTTGCATAGCAGCTGATCATTCTTGACATTGACTTGAGTCACTCCTCTCGAGCAGGAGGGAGTTTTCTTGTTCCCACGTTAGACCCAACATTGTTCTGACAAAAAGCTTCTCAGTTTTGCTCTGGCCCTTGCCTCTGCTCTTCACTGTATCTGCTTTTACTAGAGCTTGAGTCCTTGGCTCGACACAGCAGGTGTTGAGCTGCTGTGAAGGAGAAGTGTTCGAGGTAGTATGTCGATTCGAAAACAGGAATTTGAAAGTGGTTCACTGATACTCCAAAACCTCTATCTATAGTTCTGACACTGCGCTGATTATCCACTTATTCTCCAATGACTGTGAGTTTCTACAGGTTGACCATATGTGTCTGTTTGATAAACTTTTATTATGTGCTGTCCCTTACCCATCAGGCTTTGGGTGTGGTAATTCAAAATGTTCTTCCCTGTCATTTTGTTGATTATTCCTGATGTTGGGATTGATATATAGCCTACTCTAAGGAGGCTATAAGGCATTGCCAATAGGGATGTTCGCCGTGACGTCAAAATGGCGATCACGTGGCGCGTTGGTTGGCAGAAGTAGTTAAAACGTATAGGATGTTCGCGGTGACGTCAAAATGGCGATCACGTGACCGTTGGTTGGCAGAAGTAGTTAAAACGTATTGGCAGCAAGCTGAACAAACACGAAAAAGGCTGTGTTTGTGTCTTGCTGTGTGACTCGGTGTGCTAACAGGTTTGATAAGAGCAATCCATAGAGCTCCTACCGTGTTCAGAAAAGCCTACACCAAAAAGAAAGCTTTTAATTTCTTTAATGGGAAAAGCAATAAGAACTAGCCGGAAGCTAGCTGGTTTTGCCAACCAATTTGACGTCATCTGTCGGCTCGGCGAACATCCCTATTGGCGGCAAGCTGAACAAACACGAAAAAAGGCTGTGTTTGTCTCTTGCTGTGTGACTCGGTGTGCTAACAGGTTTGATAAGAGCAATCCATAGAGCTCCTACCGTGTTCAGTAAAGCCTACACCAAAAAGAAAGCTTTTAATTTCTTTAATGGGAAAAGCAATAAGAGCTAGCCGGAAGCTAGCTGGTTTTGCCAACCAATTTGACGTCATCTGTCGGCTCGGCGAACATCCCTATTCCTCTTCTGACACATTTTTATTTTTATTTTTTTTAAATAAACCAAACAAAAAGGTTGGAACTTTACTATGTTAAATAGGCCTATTCCTCTTACTTTATTTTAACTCATTGTACAGCTGTTCTGATTGACCCACATACAAACTCTCGCGAGATTTGAATCTGTGAGATCTCGGTGAAAGGGAGGAGGGCTTTGAGCTGGCAGCAGACAAAACAATAGCCACAAAACCATCAGGCGCTGGTCGCTTTTATTTTTTCCCTATACTCCCAAAGACATCAAATCCATTCCTATCGAACGACTTGACGTCAGATTTCGCACCATGCCGAGCAGCACATCTCTACTGGAGGCGGACGACGCGGAGTCCGAAGTGCCGCCGCCGCTGGTGCACGCTTTCGCCGGTATGGGCCTCGAGGAAAGCAGCCGCCGCACACCCGAACAACCGGACGAAAGCCTCTCCTTCAACCACCACCACCACTTCAGCATGCTCGGTACGGTCCTGGACTTAAAACCACTGCCCCTGCACCGATCACCATCCGAGGAAGAGCTGAACGAAGCGGCGGAGGATGAAGACTCCGCCCGGGCCCACCGCCATCACCATCACGGGTTGTTGGACCACACATCCTCGGTGGTGGCGGCGGAGACGGTGCTTCTGTACACCGGGGGGAGACGAGCGGGAAGACGCGGGGATGGGCAGCACCGTGGCTTTGTTCGCGGATCCGAGCTACGAGGCCGAGACGTCGCTCCTGAATCGCCGAAAAAGCGTAAACACGACGGAGTGCGTGGCTGTGCCGAGCTCCGAGCACGTAGCGGAGATCGTAGGGAGGCAGGGTGAGTTGTTTTTTATCTGGAAAGTGGCTATAAAAGCGAATTATTAGTTGTGGGAATGGAGTGCAGCTTTGACAGTGTGATCATTATTGAAATAAGAACTATTCAAACGGGAAAAAAGTATTAGGTAACATATTTTATATAAGTAAACATGGAGGCACTGTAAGAAACATTTCGACTCAAGCAGTTTATTAACCTAAATGTTATCGCCCACTCAAAGGCTTAAAGGTGACCTATTATGTAAAATCTACTTTTCTGAGTTTTTAACCATGTCATAGCAGTGTTCTCACCTGATTAGTTTACCCAAAGTTGTATTTGGATTGATTCATGTATGTTTGAGTAATCTTGTATTGTCCTGCAGCTGCTCAGAAAATCACCGTTTTCACCTACCACCTATCCCAACCCACTTGTCTGTATTTACTTGACGATACATCAAAACAAAATTGGATTCAGAGTAAAACATGTAGGATTCAAAATTCATATAAACACTTTCCAACAATAAAAAATAGTAATATTGAAAACCAGGGCTTATTAAAGTTAAATTTTGAACAGGAAGTGAATGGACCTGTTTCTATTTCTAAGCCGTTTTAGAAGATTTTTGTGTTTTGCAATGAACAAAATGTGAATTATTGATCTACTTGTGCCACAGTTTCTTCTTAAATATAGAAAAATAATCACAAAAGGTCTCCTTTAACTACTTTACTTGGATACACATGATGAAAACTCAACTTTTATCTTCTAGACATTGTTAAAGTGTTTCTTTTTTGATTGATTTTTGTATGTTTTAGTAAATCTTAGGCTACTGTCCAGCGTTAAAAGTGGCACTATAACTTTTCTAGATGTGAAAAGTCAGCTGCACAAATCAATAAAAATAGAAAGAAAGAAAACAATTCTTTAGAACACGTGTCAAACAGAAGGCCCGGGGACCAGATGCGGTCCTCCATATCATTTTATTTAGCCCAGTTGGTCTTAGTTAATGGACCCATTTTCACTACATAGATCGGTATTGCGGATTGGTTTAGTTTAGTTTAATACATTCATTCATTAATATTCTACTACTTGTTGGGATGGTGGATGACTGAAGCCTATCCCAGTGACTTTGGGTCTAAGGTGGTAACATCTTAATAGGTCTTCCGAAAATAACGTGGATACTTTTCACTGTAATGAACAACAATGCATTAATGATCATCAGAAAAATGACCATCTCATCCATGGACAATAATCTTAGTGCAGTGGAGCTGGGAAGTCTGTTAGTCTTGTTGGTGAAACAGACGGGGGAGGGGGCACACCGTCTGCAGTGTTGACAATAACAGGAAATGGCTCTGGTGAAGCTGGACTCTCATCCACAGTTAAGAGCTATTTTAAATTTATTACACTGAATGAAGTCAATTTCTGAGTGATATCAAGGCAATTAGTCACCCAGTCAATTATTTTCTACTGTATGTAGGGATGTGACGATAACAAATTTTAGTATTTGCGATTTTTGTGATTAAAATATCACGATTTAGCAATTATTCACGATTACTGTTGCCACAACCAAACAACAAATAACAATCATTCTCATTGTCTACCATGCTAAGATTAGTTTATTAATGATATTAATAAACTAATCTTTCTGAATGAAGCAATATTAATGTGACAAAACATTCTGCTGCATTTGTTTGAAAAGATAATGTAAAATTTGCATCTAAAATTGTGTTTTTACTGTAATTTGAATGGCAGATTCAGGTTGATACTAAATCTCTTATGTGTATTTTTAGGGATGCACCGATCCGATACCTGGATCGGATATTGGTGCCGATCCAGGACATTTTGCTGGATTGGGTATCGGCTCCATGATATCGGTTCAGCCGATATCGTGGCTGTGCCTTTAATTAGACATAATGAGACAAATTTACAGGCTGGTGTTGATCCATAGCAATTCATAATATTGGGGATTTTATTCAGATTAAGTTGTTAAGTTGTGACTTACACTATAAACAACAGTTACATAACACTATATGACCAAATGTTTTAAGTTTTTATAAGAAAAGAAGCACTTTCAGTCCTTTAACTAGTATCGGTTGATATCGGGTATCGGCAGATAGTTAAAGTCAAATATCGGGATCGATATCGGAACAGAAAAAGCTGGATCAGTGCATCCCTATGTATTTTTTGCCAATATGAATTTTTGTTATTTGACCGTCAGATCTGTGCAGATTTTAACCATAATAAAGTTCAGAAAATCTCAAATGTACTTACTATAGCAGAAAAAATGTATTTATCTAAAATAAAACAGCATTTTTGTAGGCTTAACTTGTCACTAAACTAGGGATGGAAAATCTATCGAAAACTGCGATAATCAATTGAAGTTTGCAGTAATCGAATCAAAAAGCCAGAATCGATCAGTTTTGCTCATGCAGCCACTGACTTAAACACACATTCGATATATTCAGTATACACAATAATACAATAATGTATTACGATATTTGAAGAAACAAAAGTGTGAACTTGTGTAAGACCTGACTGAATGTGCTTTATTTTGTTACAATAACAAATGATGGGTGGACCTCTAAATATGGACACTAAATATGACTGTTTACTGTTCAAATGTTGACAAAAACACTAGGTATAAGCTCTAACAATCGCGGCTTTGTTTCAAATGTCATGTATTATGGTTTATTTTGTGTCTTAAGAGTAAAAAAGTGAATGTAGATGAACTAACCAAACTGAGCAAAATTGAAAATCGTGGATGCAAAATCGAAAACTGAATCGAATCGTGACTTAAGTGAATCGTTCCATCCCTACACTAAACTGTTTTTTTTCTTCGTTTTAGGCTGTAAGATTAAAGCACTCCGAGCGAAAACCAACACCTACATTAAGACCCCAGTGAGAGGAGAGCAGCCCGTGTTTGTGGTCACAGGTCGAAAAGAAGACGTGCTGATGGCCAAAAGAGAGATTCTGTCAGCAGCTGAACATTTCTCCCTCATCAGAGCCTCTCGAAACAAGGTGGGACCGCTGACGGCTGTGACGGGGCCTGGAACCCCCGCGTTACCTGGTCAGACCACCATTCAGGTCAGGAAATACTTTCACTGTGTAGTAATCTAAATTCTGATGCAAGTTTTAAAAATATTATGCTTCTGATAGGTGAGGGTGCCATATCGTGTTGTCGGGCTGGTTGTTGGTCCTAAAGGTAAGTTTGAGCCTTTTAATGCAAAATACCTTTTTAGTTACTGTCAAAGGTGGAATTATGTGTTTTTTTGCTACATCTCAGTATTTACTTTATCTCAGTATTTTATGAAAACTGATTTTACTCACAAAACCATGATGAAAATTAACATGTTTTGCCAACCGGTTGATGAACTAAAACCAAAAAATAGAGGCTGGGACAATTAGGACTTTTCACCAACACAGTTCCACTCTTGTTTGGTTAGGACATTAAAAAAAAAAGCACGAGTTCCTGTTGAAATCTGGCTATATTGAAACTGAATCAAGGTTACAACACTTTCATGTCAAAATGTATGTATTTATTCTTAAAAATGTTTATAAAAACAAATAAATAATTGAACCGTGTAAATAACTGTTTGCCATAGAAAAGTCATGGAAAAATATAAAATACAATCTGTACGAACTCTGTAACTACTGGTCTACTAAAACATATTGGTGTAATGTAATTTTAATTTTAATATAACGCTACACTGAAAACAGTAAAGTAGTATGTGGGTGTTGCTGGTACTATTCAGGGTTTGTACAGTCATGGAAAATCTTAAAAAATCATGGAAAACTTAAATCTGATTTTCAGGCCCTGGAAAAGTTTGGGGATTTTTAAATTGGAGTTAAAAATGGAACACCATTCTGCTTATTTTAGCTAAGACAGAAAAAAAGTGCCCATAAAGTAATAATTGGATGTGTTGCAGTGACTTAAATGAATTTATGATTTTGCAACAGAACTTTTTAACATCCTTTGCACATTTGTTCAAAACTAAAAAGACTAATTTTTAAAATTATGTGGTAACTAAATGTATCGAAACAAAATTAATGCATTTCATTTAATTAAGTAGTTACTGAAAACTTGGGCTGGGCGATATAATATAATCACGATGTTTTTCTCTCATATTGTTCAATCTCAATTTTTGATTCAATTTTGTTAAACCTTTTCAAAACTTTTAAAATCTCTTGTATTTGAACTTGTGTATCAATATTCTGTCTCAGTCCTTGTCTTTTGCTCCAAATTTTTACTGACAAAGGATTTGTTTTCGATCTTTTGATTCAAAGCACAATCAAATAATTGACGATTTGGTTTGATCTCTTGATTTCTCGATTGTTTGCTCAATCCTACTGAAAACAAATTGGTTCAAAATGTGTGTACAAGGTGATGAAAATGTTGGAATTTGTTTTGGAAAAGTCATTGACAAACCTGACTATTATTTTGAGGGTCTCGGTCTGAAAAGTTTGTGAACCCCTGGACTAAGGCACCATTGACTACAAACTTACAACTTCCTTCATGTTGACATTACCACCTCAGCGTCAAAACTCTACGGTTGATTTGCAAATTGACCGCCGGTAATTCTCATCCAGGTGACAGCACATAAGAGCGCAGGACTGAAGCAAGCTGCAGTAGAATAGGTTTGACATCACTCGTTTTTACAGTCTGAAGTGATGTAAAAAGTTACACAGACACTGATCCATACACTACACTACTAGGGGCTCAAACTCAAGGGTTAGGGTTGTGGCTAAAATCAACAGGGTCAGGGTTGTTGTGGGCCCTATATAAATGCTGCTATTCTATATTAAGACGAATATCACATGCATACAAATGTGTTCACCTTCATTAATTAATATTGTTTTATATTATATTGAACAGTATTTGGTCTATTATTCAAAGCAGAGGCCTCCGTGTGACTAAAAAGTTAATAAAAGCAGGTAATCAGGGTTAATTTGTTAGATTTATTTGATTTTTCATAATTGCAGTAAAATATAAACATAACTTAGATCTCTCAAGAACCCATCTGGAAAGAAACAACATTGTGAAATACTAAAGGTCACGATAGGGCTGCTCTTGCCTGACCAGTCCTTCCCTCCTGCATTTTGTTACATTCTGTTTGAATGCAGAAGGGTCTGAAACCAGAGCTTCGGCCAATAATTTCCCCGACCAGTATTAGGACGATCCAATCAAGCACGGCGATTCTGACATGTGACACTAAAAAGTCAGAAGTTGCTTTCAAGCCCCATTTCAAAACATTCAAGATGGCGAACGTAGCTGATTCGGCTCTTGCTTCGGTTTTGAACAATGAACTTATCAATTCCTTAAAACCTGAGCAGCAAATCGTGTTGAGAGGCTTCATACTTGCACTACATGTTTACGAAAACATCCGGCTTAGTGTGTCGCTGTTTTGGTGGAATTTCCGGGTTTTCTGTGATTGGTTGACTCGGCACTCGGAAAGCCTGCCCTCGAAATTGAAACCCGGCGCTCTGATCCAGACCCTCATGGTTTGTAAAGTGTCTGTCAAAGTGCTAAGGGACTGGCTGGTCAGGTGTAGGCTGCTCGATTATGGTGAAAATAACAATCCCGATTATTTAAATCACAATTGAAATCACGATTGTTCAAACAATTATTTGCTTAGCGAGACTGCAGAGCGTTAGAGTCCCTTAAATGTAGAAAGTAAAGAGATAAAATGAAATGTGAATATATAAAATTAAACGTAAATTTATTCAACCTACTTTCCATATTAAGGAAATTTATGAGCAGACTTATAAGTTGCAGTCAATAATCATGATTACGCGATAACACAAATTTTGTAAACAATTACAGCAATGGGGCCTTTCTATGTGGAGTTTGCATGTTCTCCCCGTGTCTGCGTAGGTTTCCTCCGGGTTCTCCGGTTTCCTCCTACAACTAAGAACATGTCCAATGTGCCTCCCTTCCCCAGGACTACAGATGTAAATTAGCTGTAAGCTAGAATCTGGTACAAGCCTCTCTGCCATTGTGCCTAATGTACAGTAATTGTAGATTGTCCTTAATAAACATGACCTTACCATACCTTTATAATCGTAATTGAAATTGATAGGTCACGATGGCAAATAGGTCTTAATTTGTATGTTTTGTGAGCTTAAAAAGTCTTTAATTTGACCTCTCCCATCCCTGCAGAAACCTTGTGTTTTTCAGGACATTCAGATACAAAACTAGAACAAGACTAGACATTAAGAGTAAGCCAGAATCAAACCAGGAAATATATTTACTAAGCTGCTTCATATGCCGGTATTAATTGTTTAGCCCTGATCTATATTCTTACTGTGCACATTTTAAAACCACAATTTTGAAATAACAACATTTTGAAGAAATGATTGCTTGCTTACTTCAAATAAAAATTATGTTGTCTTTCAGGAGCCACGATCAAACGCATCCAGCAGCAGACGCACACTTACATCGTGACTCCGAGTCGCGACAAAGAGCCCGTGTTCGAGGTCACGGGGATGCCTGAAAACGTCGACCGAGCCCGGGAGGAGATCGAAGCGCACATCGCCATGCGGACGGGAACCAGCGGCCCCGTCGAAACCCCCGGCGGCAGCGACAACAACGACTTCCAGTTCAACGGCACGGATGTCAGTTTTGAGAGTTCTCTGGCGCCGCTCGGGTTGGGAGACGGCGGGTGGATCCAGGCGGGCACGTCCTCCCCCAGCGCCGGTTCGATGCTGTCTTTGAGCATCGAAAACTCCCAACGGTTAAAAAGCAATATGAACAACGGCGTCAGGGTGTCTTCCACTTACCGAAACGATAGCTCCAGTTCGTTAGGCAGCGGGTCGAGCTCAGCCGATTCCTTTTACAACGGAAACCGAGGGTGGCAGACCTGAGTCCGACTTGTCTGTTCAACGCCAACTCCAACAATAACAACAGTAACGCCGCTGGGTCGAGTTTCTGGTTCGGGGAAAACGTCCTGCCCGTGGGTTCGGAAGACTTGATGAGCGGGAGTTTGTCGGGATTTGACCCACTGACCATATCCACCGCTCCGGCGCCGTTCTCCCCCGCACAAGGCCAAATATGGAGTCCGTTTCTGGACCAGCCCACTTTCCAGACTCTGGATACTCGCCAAAGCCAAGTAAGTGTGTCTACAATGGGAAGAATCTGGCAGTTGAAAATGTTTGTTTAGTTTAGAAGCAAATCTATTTAAGGAGGCCTATTGTGATTTTTCCGTATGTTTAGGAAGTAACTATGGCACAAGTACATCAATAATTCATATTTTGTTCATTGCAAAACATAAAAAAGTGTTAAAACAGCTTAGAAATAGAAACAGGTTCATTGATCGGAACTGCAGAACTGATAAGCACCCGCCTTTTCCTTGTAAAATTAAACTTTAATAAGCCACAGATCTAAAATATATTTTTTTTGTTGTTGAACCTTACATGTGTTACTCGCCATCCTAATTTTTGATTAAATGTAACTAGTAAATGCAGGACAAGATTACTCAAATATGCATGAATCTTTTCAAATACAACTTTGACTAAACTAATGATGAGAGAACGCTGCTGTAACATGGTTAAAAACTCAGAAAAGTAGTTTTTGCATATTAGATCCCCTTTAATGTCTTTTTAAGTAAACGTTGAGGATCTAACTGAGCTACATTTATAATGATTGTAGTATTAAATATTTTTTAATCTTGTTCAGCTAAAATTTTGAGTTTGGGTTAGTCCTGGTTTAGAGCTGATGGTTCTTGGAAAACCAATGTCTTAGTTGGTACATGGACTGAATATTTTGACAACCACATCTAGAAGAGGCTCAATAGTTAATCAGTTGAACTGACTCAAAATCTTAACTCAAATATCTGTCTATTTTTAACTATTATTACCAATGCTTTCCCTTGTAACATCAGGGCACACTTGGAAAATAACATTTATTTTTAGAAGTAAATGCTTCCTCTTATGCTCAAAACCTGCCAACCCAGTTAGTTATGAAAAATGTCTTTTAGCAAAACTAGTATGAAATCTAGAAGTCATTCAAGTAAGTGACTATATTAGGAAAAATTACAATAAAAGAAGGGAGAAAATGGCCTGTTTTTTTATTATTGGATTAAATTTGGTGTTAAATATTCACCTTATTAAAGGTTAAAGCTCTTTTAGACATCCACAAACATGTTTAGAAAAGCATGTTTGAGAGTCTTGTATTGTCCTGCAGCTGATGCTCAGAAAATCCCTATTTTCACCTACCACCTAAAACCTGCTCACTTGTCTGTATTTACTTCAAATTGCTGAAATTCAGATTCGAGTAGGGTTCAAATTTGTTTTGTCGGCACTTTCAAACCAAAACCTTTGCTGCTGCTTACTTTAGTTTAATTTTGAAGTGTAGAGGCATTTTTTTAATCAAATCTGATCTTAACAAAGTTGAGGTAAATTACTAGTTCAACCTTCCATAGATACTTAAACTCATAAAGGGTTGCATTTGGAATATACTTTGTGTTGGAAAAGACAAGGCTTCCAAAAAAGTCAGGTGCCCTTGCTTTACCTTACATGTTCTGTGTGTATGTGCAGATGAGTCAGCCTGGTACTCCGCGCCTCTCCCCGACCTTCTCTGGCCCTGAAGCCCTGGAACATCCTCAGGCTCAGCGGGTGCAGCGCCGGCCCTTCTCCTCGCCTGGAGCCCCGGACCCTCAGCGCTTCCCCTCCTGCAGCTCCACCTTCTCCTCGTCCAGTGACAGCACAGCCTCCTCCTCCTCGCCTCCAGACTCGCTCCCCTGCCGACCCGGGCCGGCCTCCGCGGGCAGAGCGCCAGAGATCTGCATCCAGTGTTTAGAGAGCCAGGTGATCGCTGCCTTGGTGCCGTGTGGCCACAACCTCTTCTGTCTCGATTGTGCGGCTCAGATCTGCAGGAGCGCCGAGCCTCTCTGCCCAGTGTGTCTGTCCCAGGCCACGCAAGCCATTATTGTCCGCAACATGTGATTTAAGGTCAGCCACTTGACATCAAAGGCACGTTCTGAGCTTTCCCAAACAAAGAGCACTGCAAAAATGTACACATGCGTTAAAATGACTTGAATTCAAAATATGAACTCTTAATGTTTACAACTTTTTAGTTTGCTGGCAGGTTTGATGTTGACCAAAATTAATAATTCACTTTTTTCTGTATTTAGTCAGTCCAACAGAAACGTATTAAAACATTAGATTTAATAGGTTGCCCTCACTAGGAGGCACAACAAAAAAAATACTCTGTATAAAATGTATGGATAGATTCACACTATTATCTAAAATTCTATATAATGCCCAGTCCATCTACTTTTTGAAATTGTTCAACAGCAAAGACATGTTTGATATGTTTTCTTAAAAATGTACTACCGTAATTTCTGCACTATTGAGCGCACCTGAATATAAGCCGCACCAACTAGATTTAAATGAGAAAAATTATAATGTGCATATATAGGGTGCACTTGCTTATAGTAAATTTATGAGAATCCGTAATATTCCTGCGTCGTTGTTTAAGCCGCAGAGTTCAAAGCTTCTGAAAAAAGTAGCGGCTTATAGTCTAGAAATTACGGTAATAATTTTTGCTGGAATGGAGCTCAACAGCAGAAAATTGCCCTGGTTAATTTGCTCCATTGTAAAGTGCCATAGGGATTTCAAAAATTTAATATTAAGAGTTTAAAGACATATCGCAAGCTAGCCAGCTATGTGCTAACTCAGATCCATAGAGCGTCTGTTTTCAACCATAAAGCACATCTATAACATAAAATTCAGGTTAGTAGTTTATAAAGCTGCAAACACAGATTTTAAAGGTGCACTGTGTAACTTTCTGGAGGCAAAAAGTCATCTTACGCAATTCAATGAATCAAAAAAGTTAAAACAATACTTTGGGACTTTCTGAATAGAGATGCCAAAATATGAAAAAAAAAATCATCTCAAGAAACAAACATGTTCGGGCTCCTCCTACAAGCCAAATAATAGACTATTTTGAGACCATGCAACCCCACTCAAAGTAAAAATTTAGATTTTTATCAATAATATAGCTTAACAAAGGCATCTAAATGACAAAAATGTGCATTTATTCAAGTTTATTTTGGGCTAAAGCTTTACGCAGTGCACCTTTATACAGAAATGTTGTCTTATGCTCATGACTCACCACAAGCTGATTACGTTTCAAACTTTTATGGAGCTTTTACATAGGAGCCTGTATTTATTGAACCAGGAAGTGGGCAGTCACTGTTGTGCTCCATGCACACATAATTTAGAAACATGGAAAAACGCATTAAACAATAGATTTAAAATGTGAATCTAAATGAATATTATGAATCAAGTCGTTTTAACTGTCTCTTTTTGCAGTGTCCAAATAATATGTATTAGTTAACTAAATCAGTGTTTGGTCGCCCGAGTGGGGACTTAAAACTGATCAAGGAATGATATTTATTTAACCCATTCATGTGCCTGCTATCGTGAAGTCTTCTTCCACAAATGATTGATCAACGGGAGGGATAAAGACCCTCCGTGTAGCATTGGGGGTTGGGAGGGAAATCCAACATCTTAATGGTGGGATTTTTGTTTTGTTTTTTGCATTTCCCTAAAATGTGTAACGATACAATTTTTTTCATTTATATTTAATTTTAAAAGCAAATGAGGGCCTTGCATTTTAGCCCTGAATTAATTTAAGCAATGTATTTTTTTTAAATCACTCCAAACCCATACATTTGTTTTTTCTTTACTTTTTTTTTTAAACCAAGTAGGACAAACATGCCTATTGATCATTTTAGGGCTGCAACGAACACTTAATTAGTTGTTCAAGTCACAAAGGCTTTTGAACTCGTACATTTCCTTGAGCATGTATTTTTTTCCAATCAAAAATACTTTTTTTATACATTTCTAGTGTCATTTTGTAGTCAGTTGCTAATGGTCATTCTACAAAAACACTGCCTTTTGCATCCCAAAGATATCAGCAGTTATTAAATAAAGATTCTAGCAAGTTTTATTATGTTGTTTGTTACATACAGATTAAAACACTTAGTCAGGTCTGGAGGGGACAAAAGTGAGTTGGTTGCCATGGTAATGAGTTTATTTCTGTTGCTAAACGGGCCTAAACTGTTATATTTTTTATCTTAACCTTTACCCAAACCTTTTTCCTAAACGTTCCCATTTTTCTAAATGTAATCTTTGGATCTGACCATCTAGCACTAACCTTCCAGTTCTATTCATGTAATTAAAGCAGAACTTCAGCGGTAGTGCTCCCCCTACAGTCGTCTTGGGTAATTAAACTACCTGACTGAATCGAAACCTAACATTATGTATTTATTTTCTATTTTTGCGTAATTTTAAGATCGCTATAAGGCAGCAAAAGCACATCTAAACACACTGGTAATTAAAAAAAAAGAGCCTGGATTTCTCAGAACAGAAATTCGGGTCGTGAATGTGTTGGGAAAGGAAGGTTGCAGCTGCCATAGTTTCTAACCTTAGAGAACCGGCAGTCATTCCTGCGACCAATAGTACAGTCTCATAGTACATACAGTGTGCTTAAGTCACTCTAAAAAAAAAATCTAATTCTTTCTTTTTTCTATTTTTGTAATTTGAAAAGGCACTGTTTGGTAGAATGACTTATGAATCATTTTCGCTCAACACTTGGCAGGATTGAAATCATATTGTGAAAATGATTATTTGTCAGATTTGTTGAACGTTATTGGAATAATCTGTCGTAAGTAATGAATCTTGCTTATGTTGCAGCCCTAGATCAGTTCTGACTTTTAAACCTAGTTTCACAAATGAGGCGTTTCCACTAGCCCTGTTAGGACCTACTCGACTCTACTTGACCCTGTTTCCACCAACCCGGTTTCTCTTTTTTGTAGTACCTGCTTGGCTCTGGTTCTAACCAGGCCAAACAGGGACTAAACTGTTCTGACTAGGGATGTAAAATGATCAAAACTTGAATTTCAATTTTTGAAGTATGCATTGATCTAATCGTAAGCCAGAATGTTTAGTTTTGCTCATGCGCCACTGCTTACACACACACCACTATGTAGTTTATAATACACACAATAATACAACAACAGCCACAATATTTGAAGAAGCAAAGTGTGAACTTGTGCAATACCCTGAATAATATTGCTTAAAAAACCGATGGGTTAACGATGTCTAAATATGGACACTAAATACAACTGTTTGATGTTCAAGTCTAGATAAAAATACAAGTTCTGACTCACAAACAACAGCGGCTTTGTTTTAAACATAACTTATGCCGCGTTCATGTGGTCCTCGGGAACTAATAAAAATGTTGTTCCGAGTTGAAAAAAGCACATGAACGCTTGAGCAGCTCGGAACAACTGCTCAGAAACTCTGGACAAACGGAGCTGCCCGAGCTCAGCCCTTAACGTCACTGACACATAGAGACTGATGAAAATCAGCTAGAAAATAAATACTAACAACCTTTAACGCCAAACAACAAAACTGGGCCCCAAGAACTTATGTTTAGTAAATTGAAAATAAGTCTAAATTGCTCTGTCCTTTAACAAACTTACACTAGCAGAGATTTATCAAAACTACAATGTGAGCAAATCAGAACAACAGATAAAGGACTAGGTTATAGTTAAACCATCTCTATGTCTCTAGGTCTACTTTTTTGCTACTGATCAAGTTAATTTTAAACTACTGCAGGTCACTGAAGACCAGATCTAAGCAAGAAATGTGGCCCAGTCCATGGCCCACTTTACTATGATGGCCAGTCTTTATTGTTCAGCTTTATGTTGCTGTATATCCACCATTGTTCACTGTAAATCATATATGGAGTGTTTCCCAGGCTTCTTTACAATGTGGCCCAGTCCATGGCCCATTTTACCATAGTGGGCCGCTATTTGAATAGCCCTGCTTTAACACATCAGATCTCACTGTTACGGCTATAATCCTCCGTTAAAAGTGCTGTGTCATTTATTTATTATGGTTAACAACAATGTCCCGACTTTCCGAAGAAAAAAGCACATGGACGCAAACAAGGTCAGAACCTCGACCTCTCATCTCGGAAACACCCTGAGGACCACATGAATGCAACTTTATTATGGTTTACTTTGTGTTTTAAGGTTAAAAAAAAAAGGTTAATATACTGTAGATAAAAGATACAAACGAAAAGATCGAAAATTGTGGCTGCAAAATCTAAAACTGAATTGAATCGTGACTTAAGTGAATCGTCCCAACCCTAGTTCTGACTGACTTTGACTCTTGTCGCAGTGTTTCTGTGGCTATTAGTTTATTGTTGCTATGGAGATAGTACCATATTCTAAAGAGTAATTGAAACACAACCAAACCGAGTAGAGCCGAGCCGAGTAGGTACTAACAGGGCTAGTGGAAACATAACAAAAAAAATCCTGGTTTACAAGTTTTTAATCTTATTTTTTTTACAAATGAATATGAAGGTAGATAGAATTACTGAAAGGGGTCCCAATTATCTGACTTTTGTGAATTTCAACCTGGATTGAACAAGTTGGTAGCTACCATGTTTTTTTAATACCATTTTTATAACTCCTCTAATACTTAATTTTATATGGTTTACAATTAAAGCGTGCCTAATTTCATTCTAAAATTAGTCGAATGAAGTGTTAAAACCTTTCACTTAAAACTCGTGGCCTTCTTGCAAAGCCTACATTTACTCACAATAGAATTAATAACAATAATAATAAACATTTTTGGTTTTACAGTATTTCAAAACTCAAATTCATCCGGTTTGAACGACGCGTGACAGTATTTTTTATGTTCTCCGTTGATTATCTTTTGAAATATTTCTTTTTTTTGATACGTTACGAATATTTTTACTTGACGGTTTGAGCCAAAATCAAACATTGCTGGTACTTTTTGTTTGCATTCCTCCTGTCAACTGAAATCTACACAAACGCAAATGTATTTTATTTACAAATATCCTCTGTACTGTACAACTTACTGGACTAGTTTGAGTTTATCCCTCAACACTGCTTACACGGCTCGATTGGAAGTATGTATCTTGATTTGAGTAGTTAATATTTATTTTTTTACACTTTTTTAATTCTTGTCCGAGTCATTTTAGTCACATATTAGTTGGCTTTTAAGTGCAATTTCTAAACTTGTCAAAAAAACGTAATTTTTAAACGTCAGTGTAACTAGAATATAATTTTTTGCAGTGTATTTTGTTTTTTTAATAACCAGGAAAGTCCCACTGAAATCTCTTTTACAGTTGGAGGAGTCTTTTGTAAATTTTTTTAGTGGAAGAGGAAACCTGAGCACCTAGAGGAAACCTACGCAGACACAAGGAAAACATGTAACTCAACATAGAAATACCCTCATATTTTGTTTTCGAATAACTCTTGGATGCAATACTTTAGGATCAAGGCCATTTTACCAAACATTTAAAAAAAAAATACTTTCATTAATTTAATTTTGTTTTTACTAGGGACCTATGCAAAACATCTCCACGTATACACTGAAAACATTACAATAAGGTTGAAACAAGCCATTCTTAAAAAAATAAATATGTGAAAATGGAGCAGTAGAGGGAGACATTTCTGGTTCTCAAAACATTTTTTATATAAAGAAATATTATTTGTGACGACTTATGTGCTATGAAACTTGCTCAATTACTTAATTCTGAAATTGTATACAGCAAGTTTATGAATCAATTTGACCCTATTTTCTAGAATTTAAATCTATTTCTCTCTAGATTAGAATGGTGGACGCCAATACATTTAGTCTAAAGGCCTTTTCCCACTGTAGGAACTTCTTTCAGTTCCTAGTACTTTATTTTAGTTTCAGTCCCCATTTTGGGCGTGTTCACACAGAGCAGGAACTATGGACTAGGGCAGGGCTATTCAACTAGATTTTCCAGAGGGCCAGATTTTACTGAGGACCATGGCTTCTGGGCCATAACACAACAAAGGCACGAGGTTGCACCAAATATTCACAGAATATTTAGTGATTTACGTTTAGAATTAGGGTTATTTGGGCGTATTTTAACTGTCTTCAAATAAGATTTGCCAATACAACAAGAGCAAAATGGATTGTTTTGCTAAAAATATAAAAACTATAACAATTTATCACTGGAATCTAATCATAAATACAACTGGAAATCTTATTTTTAGACAGTAAAAATAGAATAAAATCAAGATAACTAGCGCTTTGTAAGATTAGGAAAATTATTTGAGGGCCGGATCAGATTCTCGGAGGGCCGATTTGGCACCTGGGCCTTAAGTTGAATAGGCCTGGACTAGGGCCACACTTCAGGGACTTTTTCAGCTCCTGCTCTGGGGCAGGAACTTTGCAGTCAGACCACGAACATTTTTGGTGACACAAACACATTTACAACATTAGCTTTGTTTGGAAACATGTTTTTTGATATTTAGGCAAGCTGTCCTTATCCCAGAGAAAAAAAAGAAACTTAAAAGCATTAAATGGAGTTGCTCCCAAATAAATGCTTACACTTCTAAGTGGTAACTATTATTAGGAATAAAAGTGAATAGTTTTAGTGTTTTATTGTTGATTTCAGTGACGCTAACCCTAACCCTAGATTTTGTACATAAGTTTTTTATGTAGAAGGGAAAAAAAACTACTTTTGTTTCTTAACTCCAACAAATTACTTCTTTAAATGTTCAGGACTAAACATGTGCTAATGTTAAAACATTTTAGCCTGACTTTCAGAAACTGCTGCTGTGTGAACACAAACATGGGGACACTGTAGTTCCTCTGACTAAACAGTGGCTAAAGAAATGTGGGGACTTAGTTCTTCTTACTTTTATTTCATGTGGCAAAACGCCTTAAGTCAGTGGGTAAAATTAGGTATCCAGCTTTTTCAGTTCCGATACCGATTCCGATACTTTACAATATCCACTGATCCTGTTGTAGAAACTGAAAGAGACATTTGGTCATGTTGTGTTAACTTTATAGAGCAAGTCACAACTTAACAACTTAATCTGAATAAATGAGACGTTCTGAATCAACACTGGTCAGTAATTATTATGTCCAATTAAAGGCACAACAATGATATCGCCTGAACTTGTATCATGGAGCCGATACCCGATCCGATCCAGCAAATATTTCCTGGATCGACCCTGATATCTGTACCCAGTAATCGGATCGGTGCATCTCTAGTTAAAATATGTTGAGAACTTTACTTTGGGAACCAGTCTTGTCCATCCACTGTTTCATTTGGGACTGTTTACTCTTTGTATCCTGTTCTTAATCTTAAGCACAGTTTTGCCATATCAAAGAATATTTATCTTTATTCATCATCATGCTAATAAATAGTATGGCTTGGTAGAATCATCCCCATGTTAAAGTTTGTACGTGAGGAGAGGCACATGTAGTCTCTGTAACCTATAGCAACAAGTGTCAGTTCCGGCGGCCATCTTGTGTAGGGAGTAGGGATGTCAAGATTATTAGGTTTAACGATAATCGTGATTATTCAAGCCCCAATATAATCGCAAGAACAAAAGAATACGAATCGTTTTCAGTTTTAGAAGGAAAATCAAACTTTTTTTTTTACATGTAATGTAATGACACACAAATACTGTTAAAGTCTGCGTCAAAACAACCCAGCAGTGTTTTTGGACTGAATTTTGACCAGACACAGACAGAAACAATTATTTGTATTATGTACCATAAATATATCCATGTATGTTAAATTAGTTCCTTTGAATCAGTGAAATACGTGATCTTGCTTTTACATCTTCTTCAATCGCCGCCTCTCCCTTCACAAGATGGCCGCCGCGACTGCCACGGCAACAGGCCTCATCTTCTCTCTAGTCATTATTATAACTCAATAGCTTAAATACAGCCAACTAAATTACTTCTAAACACTACTCAGATCAAGATAACAACTCATTTTCTCATTCCAGCTTCTTCGGCTTTTGCAGTGTAGTAGGTGATAGTATTTCGAGGCTTACAGTCGTTTTTTTAAGTGTACTGGCGTCGTAGTTTGAGGAAATTTAACCAAAATAAGTGCAAAAATCACTTGACTTTCTATCCGTCCATTTCTTAATCAAGTTGTTTTATCTTCGCCTTTTTATAGCTCTAATTTAGCAGCTTTTTCTTTCTCTCAGAGGGAATGCAATACACTGTTGGCCTACGATTTCTTTGTACTTTTATGTATGTATTTTAAGATTACTGTTATTAATGACTGACAAAAATACAGAACTTATTTAGTTTACTTATTTTGTTACCTTTCATATATATAAATAAATATATATACATAATATATCTATATTAAAATGTTTACAATAAGATTTTAATTTTGTTTTTTACTTATGACGTGAAGAGAATTGTAAAACGGTTCAGGAGGAGGTCAGTGCTATTTGCTTGTAGTCTAGTTCTTAGTTTTACAGTATTGATAATAATAATAGTATTGATAGATACAGTTACAATTGAAGCTGGGAGTACCTTCTTTTCATTTTTCGGTACATGATGCGTCGTTGAAGTGATCAAATTGTGACTTGTCTCTGGTAATTACAAAACCCAACTTGGCCATTTGAAATATACATTTATATTAATTTGTTATTCTCTTTCTAGAAGCCTCCAATTCATCATGTTTGAATTTGGCTGTTTGGGGTGAGAAGAGACAAGTTTCACAAGAAATACACAAGACTAAATACTTTTGAATAATAATTTTGCTGTCATGTATAGCATTGCTTTTTGGAACTACAGGTTTTCAAACTTAGAGGTGCAACCATTACTTGATTATACGGCTGGGCGATATGGGCAAAAATGTACATCTCAGTATATTTTTTCATATCTCAATATCCTATAAATATTTCAATCTCTAAAGCCCGTTGATTAGAAAGTACAAATGTACATTTTTACTGGATAAATTAATTTTGGTGATGCCTATTACTGAGTAAAACTAAATAAAACAAAAGTCTATGCATAACGCAGTTTATACTTTGACTAGTGTTAGGGCTGGGCGATATGAACAAAAATGTATATCTCGATATACTGTAATTTCTGGCCTATTGAGCGCACCTGAATATAAGCCGCACCCACTAGATTTAAGTAAGAAAAATGAAAAAGTACTTATATAGGCCGCCTTGTTAATAGTAAGTCTATGAGAATCTATAATTTTGCTGCATTGCCTTATAAGCCTCATAGTTCAAAGCTCATGAAAAAAGTATCGCTTATAGCAGAAATTACGTTATTATAATCATCAATACACGATGTACATTTCTTAAGTGAAATAATCTTTTTTTAGCTTGTAGTCTGCTGCTTAGAAAGTAGGAATCTAACTTTACATTGAATAATAACATTTTGGTTATATCTGGTGTTGAGTAAAACCAAATAAAACAACAAGTTTTATATTAATTATAAAACATTTTTAAAAATGGAAGATGGTTTACTACAACAATTCAGCTCGTGTTTAATCAAGACAGAAAAAGAAAAAAGTTTGTTCAAAACTAAAAAGACTGATTTCAAAATTATGCGGTAACTAAATGGTTTGAAAGTAAATTATTGCATTTCATTTAAATAACTAGTTACTAAAAACTAGGACTGGGCAATCTGGGAAAAAAATAAAATCATGGTTTGTTTCCTCATATTGATCGATTTGATTTTGTCTGACCTTTTCAAAAACAAAAGAAATATGGCCGTTATGAACATGATCAACATTCTGTCTCAATCTTTAACGTTTGCTCCAAATCAGACTCTCTATTTTCCTGGTAGAGGATTGGTTTGCGATCTTTCGATTCAAATCACAACCAAATAATTGCAGATTCGATTCTCTCGATTTCTTCATTCTGGGAAAAAAGATCGCCCAATTAATCGCCCAAATAATAGAGCGATCACTGCAACACATCCAAATTTTATTTTATGTGTCTTGACTAAACCCGAGCAGAATTGTGTTTACCATCTTCCATTTTAAACTCAAAATATTTAATAATTTTCCCAAAAGTTTTCCAAAACCCTACTGAAAACATTGGAAATTATTTGAAAAGTTCTGAAAAAACATAAATTAAAATGTGTACGAACCCGGGCTAGAGAGATTTGACTAGGGTGACCAGACATCCTTTTTACCGGGACAGACCAGCAAATGTATCTAAAACCACTGCTCCGTCCCAATTTTACACCAGACATGTCCCAGTTGTCCTGATTTGTAAACACTTTGACACTTGCCAACAGCGAAGAGAGGAATTTAGGAATTTCCTGACTCAAACTAGACAAAATTCTGCTTGAAAATAACTTAAAGGAACCGTATGTAAGATTTTGATGTCAGATTTCATAAACATGCCTATATGTGTCCAAAGATACAAGGTCAACAAGTCCAAATATACTATTATTTGTACTGAAAGTCAATGTAATTCTGAGTTATTCTTGATTAAAAAGCAAGGGCCATGATGTCCCTTTGTTGATGTTTACATTTATTATCAATCAGAAAGCAGAATGAGCCTCTCATGACTCTCTCATTTGGGTTGCCAGTTTGGTTTCTTAGAACCTGAAGTTAATTTTGAACCATGAGTCAGGAACATGTTTGAGTTTGAACTGATGTTGCACAGACACAACTGTCTGTGATAGGCTTATGCACTTGTTTCTACACAGTTCTCATTAGGCTCCTCCCACAATGTGTTAAAAAGCAATATTTGGGAACAAACCATGACGAAGAGTCAGGTGTCTGTGAAAGAGACTTTCTGGCTATTACCCATGATTCATAGCCAATCTTGTTCCTGATTGGTCAGTAGCTTCCTATCTTCAATGTATGGGCCATTTCACACTCTGGCAACCCATGTTCATTTGTGATTGTAATACCTTTTAAAACCACTTGTTGTGCATCTTGCATACGGTTCCTTTAACAAAAAATACATTATTTTGCACTGACAAACGTTTTAGAGAATCTACATGAGTGTGAAAGAGCCTCAAATTCATTCTAACCTTTTCACAAAAAATAGAAAATCTGGTCACCCTTTATTTGACATTGGTAAGTTTCATCAGTTTTGAAAAATTCTAAAATGCAATGCTTCAAAAACGGCAAAATTATTCAAAACACTATTTCCAATTACGTCAGTATTGCCTTGTAGCGACGTATGAGACTATACAAAACGTGATTGGTGACAAGAAGAAGAGATACCCCGGCTTTAATACAAAACGGAATGTGCATGTACAGCAAAACTTCTTATTGCAATTGTAAAAAGGCCAAGGAGACGAGCTGCCTGTTCATGTCTGTACGCTCACCAAACCAGAACGGTCTAATATTGTAACACGTAACGTAGATATCTATATAAATGCATATTATATTGATTGATAGGCTGTGCAGAACAGTTCAAAGTATTTGCTAATTTTACTACATTTTGTTTTGTATATGTAGGAGAGAGTCTTATGGCATAATACATTCAAATTGAGTCTGGAGTTTAAAAGCGACTATATTTTATAATGGCCTTTTAAGTTATTGCGGCCAAAGCACTGATATTATATATTTGCTGTAAAGAGAATTTAAAGAGTTTTATTTTTCTGATATTAAAAGTTACTTAATAAAGACGGTTTCATTTAAAGCCAAATCTAACTTGTGTTTGTTCTTTTTTGGGGGGTTATAAAATGTTTAAAAGGTCATGTTACATCCAGAATTTGAAGTACCGCTTTATGATCAGTGTTATAAATACTGTAGTTAAATTGCAACTTCAGTAACTATACTACACTAAAATACTTGTATTATTATTAGTTCCTTGCCGTATCTGTGTCATAGTTTCCATTTACATCTAAATATCCAGGATATCTCATTCATTTGGACATGAACATCCTGGTTTCTCTGAAACTGTAAATGTCATATTCAGAAAATATCATGACCAGGATACTGTTCATAACTGGGTTATTTGAGCAGATGTAAACATAACTCCTTGTGTTAGATAAAACTGCTCAGAAGATCAGCAGCTGGGACAAGGTGTCAATCATTTCTGTTACTGATTCTCTTTACGACGCTTCACATTTTTCATTCATCCCACACTAGGTGGTGTTAAGCTACTACTGTAGCCACAGCTGCCCTGAGGCAGACTGACATACCAACCAGTGACAGCCAGTGACACTTCTGAGGAAGGCTACAGGAAGTAGCCGGAACATGTAAAGAAACGCTCCTGTCTGACAAGAAGAAAAACATTTTTTGGAGACTGACAGCAGGACGACCAGCAGCAATCAGACCCTCTGACCTCCACCAACCATTCACACTCACCAGATCCATAATAGGCAATGTGGGTGAAGTGTCTTGCCTAAGAACACAGCGAAATAACTCCTCTAGATTCTCTAGATTTTAAGTGTTGGCTACCAGCGAAAGAGGGACTGTATAAAATATTTTTTGTTTCAAAATGACTTGCTTTGCATCATAAAACAAAACCATGTGGTCAAAATAACACTTGGTTAGGATTTGGGGTTAGGAGAAGAGTTCAGGGTAATAAGAAGTTAGTCTAAAATTTTTGTCATTTGTTTATAATGAACTAAGGACGTTTAATTGACCTTTATTTAACCAGGGAAGTCCCACTGAGATCTCTTTTGCAGGGAGCCCTGGGGGAAGGGTCAGGGGAGGCATTATTGGACATGTCTTTAGATTGTAGGAGGAAACCTACGCAGACACGGGGAGAATGTGCAAACTCCACATAGAAAGGCCTCGGGCGGCCCGGGAGTCGAATCCAGGACCTTCTTGCTATGAGGCCAGAGCGCTAACCGCTGCGCCACCGTGTCGCCCACAATGAAGGCTTTACTGAGGATAATTAGGGTGCAGTTATTATAAAATGTTCTCTAGTTTGTCTTTTTTTCCCCAGACAAAGGCTCATGTAGCTGTTACAGGAAATTTACTGAAATATTCAAGCATACGATCCACATTTACTCACATCTTCAGGGTTTATTGGTTTATTACAGGCACCACCTTCTGAAGTTCATGTGGGGAAAAAAAAGTTCTCTCGTGTATTTATACTGACAGTGAAGACATTAACATTTGTGTTGGCTTAGGTTTCTGACTTAAGGTAAAGGTGAAAGTAGAGAGGCAAAGTGGCAGAAGACGTATATCTGAAAAATGGGAGCACTGATTTAAAATGCATTTGATTTACCAAGTTCTTTCTTATTTCGTGGATATAGGAGTCAAAATGTGTTCTCAGGTAAGCATAATGGTGTGACTTCTCCTGCTTGTCCATTTGAGTCACCAGTGTCACTTCTTGATTGAGTTGTGTGATCCCAGATAAGATTGTGTGATCTCAGACGTGACTCATCTTCAGTGTGACTAAACCTAAAACCACAGACACAAACATAACTACCATGTGACACAAACACTGTCTATCAGCCTAAATGCCACACACGTTGGCCTGGATATCTACTAACTTCTTCCTCATCCAACTCTTGTGATCTTATAGTATGTGTGGAGAAAGACTTTTTTAAGATGCGATTGTATTGATTGTATCTGGTCGTAATCTGGTTAATAACTTATTTATAGAAACAATTCAAAATCTTTGTTACAATTGTGTTTTGTCGATTCCATGTTTAATTAGTTTAATAAATCAGCAGAGAGAGAGTAGTGTGAGAAGAAAACAATAGCAAATGTGTTTCAGATCAGTCTTTGAATAATTTATGGTTTAGCACAAACTAAAGCTAAACCAATGTCAAACCAAAATGATTTTCAAGTGTTTATCACAATGATGTGAGAAAATTAGCTTCTATCATGTACAAAAGCGTCACATTAGTCAGATTGTTTAAATTGTCAGTATGGGTAAACGTTCAGGGCTTTATAGTAAAATATATTTAACAAAAACATCATTACGGAAAAGCTTTAACGATATAAGAAGGTAGAAAGTGAATCAGATGTCCCGAAATGGCAGACTGAGAGCACAATTTATGCTTCTTAAATTGTGAAAAGCAAATTCAGGCCACACAATTATTAAGATAAACTACGGAAGCTAAATTTCAGGCTTCTTTTCATTAGATTCAAAGGTAGCGTTATGGCAGCCCTTGTGGATGCAGGAGCTCTATATATCGAACCAGAACGGCATTCCAATGTACAGTTTATGTATATGATTTATTTTTTTTACTTTAGTAAGCCACACTAGTCTGCCTTCTTCAGAATTGTAGTGTAAACTCAGTAAACTTATTGTTTTTCACAAGAACGGCATCAGAAAACTGTACGCTGATCTACAATTTCTTCAAAAAGTGAATGAAGTAAAATGTAACAAAAAAGACCCTCAGAACCTGTTTTTCTGTTGCAGATCAACAGCTTTCATCTTTGTGCACTTTATCTTTTCCAACAGAAAAGGTTTGTATCCAAATGGACTATGTAACTGTCTCAGTGTAAAAAAAACAGAATGTTATTCCCTCTAATCAGTTCTTTAAAGTATTGTTTCCTCAAAAGTACTCTCTAACCTTAGCCTTGCACTTCAAGTAAGTGGGTTTCTGAGCAATATATTGTACATTTTTGTGTTCCCTACATTCTGTTTTCTTGATTTAGTAAATGTTATGCTCCAAAATCTCTGTACAGAAACAGTCTGTAATTTTTTTTAAATACAGTTATTATTGTACTATACCTCCATTTGAAGTCTGAAACCATTCCAAGTAGCTACCCCCCTGGTACAGGACAAATGTTATGTATTATCATGTCCGAACCCCTGCATGCAGAGCCCCTCCATCGCCCTTAGCAACAACCAGGAAATGAGCCCATATGTATATTATTCCTGTTTAAATGCACAAAGGGCAGATATCCTTATAGAGCTCCTGCACCCATGTGACTAAACTCGCTGTGGCCGACATTACGTCAGTGATGCCAACATCGACTCTTTATTTAATTTTAATTGACCTTTATTTAACCAGAGAAGTCCCACTGAGATTCAGAATCTCTTTTGCAGGGGGGAGGGTCCCCTGCAAAAGAATGGGAAGATGCCTGAAATTTAGCTTTTGTAGTCTAAAAAACAACAAACTAAACATTAGCAACCATTTTGTGGCTCTAATTTGCTTGTCACAAACTTAGAAGCATAAATTCTTGATCTGAATCTGACATTTCTGGATTTGTGATTCACTTTCCACCTTCTCAGATCATTAAAACTTTTCCCTGATGATGTTTGTGTGAAACATATTTTATTACGTTTACTCATGCTGACCATTTAAACAATCTGATCTTGAGGCAAAAGTGAAAACATGTTGTGCTTCGACTAATGTGAAGCTTTTGTTCATGATATAAGCTCATTCTCTCACGTCATTGTGATAAACACCTGAAAATTATTTTGGGTTAGCTTTAGTTTGTGCTTTTATTCAACCATAAATTATTCAAAGACTGAATGAAAACAACTGCAGGAGCTCTGTAACCACTACTCAGGACCTGTAAAAACTGTTCAAATGAATCAAATCATTATTGTTTTATTATTTTTCTATCTCACCAATCCACAAGTTAGAAGCAAACGGGAACTAACCTCGCTGCAGTGTGAAAAGCGTCTATTAGAAAGCCCTTTCAGATAAATAAAATTAAAAAATGTAAAATGACAATCCACCTATGTCTGTTTCCTATTAAAAAAATACAAAAAAGCACAAAGTATCTCCTTTAATACCAGTCAAAATCGCCAAAACAAGAGTAACATTCTTAATTCAAGTCAGTTTAACTCGTGTAGAGAAAGAGTTTTTGCAGTGTGAACCCCAAAAGTCACTGGTTGTACTGGTCCGGTCGTCAGTCTAAAGGTTGTGGGTCTGCGATGGGCATAGTGTGCAGAACCTCGTCCAGCAGCTGCAGCGCTCGATGGAGGTGAATCTCGATCCAACAGGGCGTCTCTTTGATGCTCTGTCGGGGATAGTCCGGGCCCCAGCCTTTCACAAACTCATCCTGAGAATACAGAGCCTGCGCAGGTCGTCCACTCCGATCCCGGCCGCCGCGGACAGACCTGGGACACACACACAAAGGATTTATTTAGCTGAGGAAACATAACTAGGATAGGAAACTCTAAAGTGTTAGGTTATCGATGATTGTTCAGAACATGATATGAATAAAGCTCAGAGCAACACATGATCGTAAGAAGTGAAAAGTAATAACTGTGACTTGGGCGAGCATTTTCCTAATTGATTTATTGGGCAATTTTTCTTTTGATTAATTGGATTTTTTTTTTTTATTTGGCCCAGACAAAGCTGAAATAATGTCAGCCAAAATGTCTTGAAGATGTATAATTACAAAACAAAACCAGCTCATGGCATATTGGAGTCTATTCATCATAGACCAATTACCGTCTATTTAGTAAAAATTTTGTTAACGATTATTTCAATAATCAATTTGTAGAGATTAACTGATTAACTTGGTGTAATTTTGACACTTACATAAGAAAAAAATACATATATACTGTATTTTTAATCTAAAGAACGTGACCTTTTTAGAAGCACAAGTAAGTATATTTGTTTTATTTGCATCTAAATGCAATGCTGGTCACAAATTTGAGAAAAAAGTAATGTATTTGACATAGATGAAAGAAAACTAACGATTTCACAGTAAGCATGAATCATCGCCAGATCGTAAAGATTTTATCACTATACATTAAAATAGAAAAGTGTGACATTTGTAAATTAGATACTTTCACAGTAGCAGCTTTTGGTTCAGACTTTAGGACTTTCTAGTTTGATTTGGTTCAAAGTCCAGCTGTCAATGCTCGCGTGGTCCGGACCAAACAGCCGGTCCTTTAGTCCAGAAAAAGTGTCAGATTCGTTCAGACCAAGGTTTGTTCCTGAGAACTGTGAACGCAAAAGTTTGGACTTCAGTGCAAATGCAGGAAGTGACATACAGCACATTTTATTTATTTAACATCTTTATTTAACCAGGGAAGTCCCACTGAGATTCAGAATCTCTTTTGCAGGCGAGCCCTGGGGGAAGGGTCAGGGGAGGCATTAATGGACATGTTTTTAGTGGTAGGAGGAAACCGGAGAAGACACGGGGAGAACATGTAAACTCCACATAGAAAGGCCCCGGGTCGACTGGGAGTTGAGCCCAGAACCTTCTCGCTATGAGGCCAGAGCGCTAACCGCTGCGCCACCCGACATCCGTCGCCCAAACAGACAGATGTGAGGAACACTGAGCCCAAACGTGAAAAGTCACTGAAGCAGTGAAATAAATTGGGACACACAACAAAGCAAGGTAAAGTGTATGTATGTATATATATTTTTTCTTTTTTTTTACCATGCATGTTCACAAGGCGCACTCCCATTGCCGAGACGACAGTAAAGATTCTGAAAGTCCAGACTTTATATTTGAAGATTTGGTTTATACCACCCTATAGACTTGAGACAATGAGGTACTCAAAAAGTTAAAGGTATTTGAAAGTTTTATATTATATGGCAAAAAAGAATAAATAACACCAATGCATTTTGGTCCTTTGACCTTCATTAGGGTAAACTGTTTGCCCTGATGAAGGTTGTTAGTCCTTTTATTCTTTTTTGAATGCAATAATAAAGACTTTTAAATACGTTTCTTAACTGCTTCCATGCCTCTGTAAACAATACACATACTGTACATATTGATACAAATTTTCTGTCCTGTGTGAACCAGCCCTTAGTCCTTAAGTGGACCTAGTTTGGTTTAGTTTTAGTCCTTTTAACTTTCCAGATAAATCGTAGTTTACGATGCAGATGTGGTGACATTGAAAATTGCACTTATACTGAAATGTATACTTTTGCCTCCATTTGTGACTTGAGCATTTTTAGATAAACACGTAAAAGACAAAAGCACACAAAGCTTCAGATGTAAAACTGTGGAGTCGTACTTATGGCTGGAGCGATGCCTCCCACAGATCCAGGTCCCGGGATGTTTCCAGCCACAGCGGCTGCCTGAGCTGCTGCTGCTGCCTGAGCTGTGGCTGCCTGCTGCTGCATCTGCCTGTGACACTGTCGAAGGTCAAACACCTGACACAGACAGGGAGAAGATTAGTTATCTTATATATTTTATGTGTTTTTTCATTTTGTATATTTCAGGCTGTATCAACTTCTGTTCAGAGACTTTTTTTTTTTTTTTTGTGTTTTAATTGTATTTTTGTAACATATTTACTTTCGTATATTTCAGAGTACTTCCATCACAGCTCAAATTTTACTTGACATATGAAGCCAATTTTAGCAATAAATGATGAAAATACCAAGTTCAGACCCACACAGTGACAGATTTGTGCCCTTCTGCAGCTGGCTCACCTTGATGTAGGCGCTGGGGTAGATCTTGTGCACGGCGTCTCCTGGAGCTCTGCCGGCCTCTCGATCCAGATAGTAACTCTGAACGAAGACTGCGTGATCACTGAGGCAGCGCACCCACACGTCTCCCTCGCCTTTACACTCCAGCTGCACGCCTTTACCAATGTGAAGCCTGGACAGAGGAGAAAACAAGACCAAATCTCAGCCTACGTCAAACTTTAGTGCTTAAACTGGGCTGTGTTTTATGCAATCTAAATTAAATCAATAAATAACTGTATGAATTCTGTTGCCATACCTTGCCCTCTCTATGGCCTCAGTGCGGTGAACATTACTGAGCTGACCCAGACAGAAGCGTCTCCTCCTGATGGGTCCACGTATCCATCCACAGTGACAACATGACACGAGGAGGGCACTTTGAACGTCTCTCCAACCTGCACGTCCATCTCGAAGTAGGCGATGGAGCACCAGTAGTCAGGGGCTGAAGGTAAGCAGAGAAAATATGATTTCTGTGATCAAGTTCTTCTGAATCAATCGCTGTGAGCTCCTATCAAACTTAAAAGGCTGTTCCATCTAGTGGTATCATAAAGCAGTAATAAAGTGTGTCAAACTATATTTTTAAACTTCACTTTAGTCTAGCCTTTGATCAGGCCAGGGGTGTTAAGCACAAAGGGAGCTGGGGCCAAATCAATCAGTCAGTTTTGGTCAAGGACATTTTAAATTAATTCTGTCGTATATTAAAATATGTCAATTAGGCTCAATAAAGCCTAATACAGGGGTGGTGAACCCAAGGCTCGGGAGTCACATGCGGCTTTTGGCCGGTCTGAATGCAGCCAAGAGCTCATTCAAAACATTTGTGCCTCCACACGCTCTCTCCCTTTCTCTCTCCTTTGGACAGCTGCGTGCAACTGTCAGTGCAGAGAGAAAGCAGAGTTATTTAACAGACATATCGTTTCTTTGAGAAGCATTTCAAACTCCCAGTGATGTTCTGTAAAACTGGAGCTTAATATTGATCCTTATTTTGCGCATCTTATATCCATGGAGAAAAGGTCCAAAACATACAGTGAAATAAAAGATGTGTCAATACAACAAAGGGGGAAATCGCGCAAAAATGTGCAGCACAGAAATCTTCAAAGTGATGTTAACCCTTAATTGCTTTTGCAAGAATGGAACATAAAACATAAGTTTAGACACTGACCTGACAAAAGTTTGTGCAACTGCAGTGTTTTCTCTGCTCTGATCACACAGGACAGTCCTGTCAGGTTGAGTAAATCTAACTGATACTCCTAAAGTCCAGCTTTACAGGGGTGGAGGTAAGTGGAGTATCTGGGGCTGTATGTTATTTTAATTATAGTTAAACTACATCACAAAATAAGAATTTCACATCTAAAACACACCAAAATACAAGAAATTGCATTGATTTTTTTAGGATTTTCACAGACCATCCAAATTACATCAAGACCTTGTTATATCGAAATAAAGGGATCATGAACCTAAGAGTCTGTGTGTACTTTTAAATAAATATAAATTAGTTTCACCCCCTGGTGGCGGCAGAAGGTCTACTCATAGTGTAGTTCTTCAGGGATGACAGCTCAAAATTTTGGCTCCTGGCCTCTGACCAGTTAGCCAACCCTGGCTTACTTAAACACATTTACTGTATCTCCAGGTGTATAATGTCTCACATTACATTATGTTGCAATATACTGTAGCCTCTGTGGCTCCTCTTGTCAGTGCTATGCTGCAGTGTATTCTGGGATTTGTATTTCTGTGCTTTTATCATTGGGCCACTGACTGACACATATTTTTGTGTTTATAATCAAGTTCTAACTTTGTTTCCTGATTACAAACCCAATAGCAGTTCTCTCTTTGAGATACTAGTCTTTCACCAATGAGCCTCAAAAAAACAATATTCTGAATTTTCTAGTGCCATAGGTTGATCTCAGATTTTCCTTTAAAGTCCAAAAACGGATACCCTCTTACCTGGATGATTGGAGATTGGGGGCTGAAAGGCGAGCTCATTATGTACTGGCCCTAGAAAACGAAATTGTGGATTAGAAGATATACTTTTTAATATATAATTCACAATAGATAATCCTAAAGAATAATCTCCTCACGATTACATTATATAAGAGAACATCACTTACAGTAGTGTCCTGGATGCGGCACTGGAGGATGGTGCTGGAGGTGTCCGTTTGAATGGTGGGGGGGGATGTTGGGAGTGAAACTGGAGTTACGAGGCCATGAAGAACCAGCACCTGAAAGTAAAAAAAAATAATCTCAAATGGTGCAATGTGGAACTTTTTGCAGATGAAAAGTCAACTTCACAATTCTATAAAAACAGAAAGTTAAAAGCATACTTGATAAAATGCAAGGAACAGGTTTTCTATGGAAGCATGCTAGAGGAGGACAAAAAACAGTCAATTTTGTGGCCGCTCAAAGTAAAACACAGATTTTTAGTTTTAGTTTTAGCTCAAAAAAAGAAATAAAACAACAAAAACAAAAGGGCTGTAGTCATTTAGTGTATTGAATGTTTGAGGTCATCTACTAAAATCATGTATTTTGCAATTTTTACATTTAAAGAAGCAGTTTAGTAGCATCTATCTGTATGATTTAGGGATGCACCGATTCATCTATTTTTATTTATTTAGCACTTAAAAAATAATTGAAACGATATACATTTATTTGCAACAATAAAACAATCAGAATAATAATAAAAAACACTATATCAAAAAATAACAGATATGCATAGGAGTGGTTGAAGCCAAAAGGTTTTTAAAGGCACCGCTCCCAAAAAATAAACGTAGACATAACACAGAATAAAACACAAACAATTTGTAAAACTATTTTTAAAATTTGCACACAAAAATGTCAGTGTAAGTCCATAAATCAAGGAAAATATTGAGCTCTCCGTTTATTTTTTAGTCTGGTTTTAAATAGTTATAATGACATGGAGCTTTTCTAAAACATTCCATAATTGAGCTCCATGATAGCGGATAAAAACTGCTCACGATGAAGCGATGAAGCTTTTTCAGTTCCAATACCAATTTGACTTATGTATTTACCAAAGTAGGAAGGACAATGTTGGATTCAAGAAAGTTAAATATTTCCTGAAGAGCAGATATATTTATATATATATATTTATTCAGACATTATTAAGTTTACCTTCGTTTAATGTCTGAAACCAGTCCAAGTACCACCTGGTTAAGAAATACTGTCTAGCTGGCCAAGACATCCTTTAAATTCATGATGAGAATGACGTTTTATTACCTCCAGAAGCAGCAGCAATGGGAGGGAAAGCAGGAGCAGCCCCAGACGTGGAGGCCTCAGAGGGTGGCATCAGGCCGGGGCTGGAGAAGGGCTCAGGTGGGGGGGCTCTGGAGGCTGAGGGCGGGTGCTGGATGGTCTGCATACTGTGGCCTGCAGAGTCCATGGACGCGTGACTCGGCGGCCCGTCAAAATCATACTCGTCTTTTACGATTCGAGAGGAGCTGGGGCCAGAGCCTACGTTGTGTCCGATGGTCAACGACGATAAGTCTGACGCAGAGGAAAGAAAAGAGAACTAGTGTCAATGTTTGGGATTGGACATAAGGTAATAAGACATCCAATTGTGATAGAAAAAAGATAAAAGTTATTTTGAGTATTTTAAGTACATAATTCTATAATTATACCTATAGACCTGCATTTTATGATCATTAGAATTGGTCTAAAACATGCTAAAAGATTAATTGTAGCTAATCAATTGTTGAGAGGAGATGCACCAGGGGAACTGAAAGATGAGTCAAATGAAAATGTATTATATTTTAACATTGCTTACAGGGAATTGCAGTACATTCACTTCTGGCGTGCCCTGACCCTGATGTAAACCACTCTAGACAGAAGTTACAACATCAGGTGTGACTCACATCGAGACATGACACTCACCAATCCCAGGGGACACGACCCTCTCGTAGTGGTATGGGTTCACACACACATTGTCACACTTCAGATCGAAGGCGTACTGACAGTATTTCACATGCTTCAGCTCGTTCTTGTGCAGGTCCGGCCACCTCCACAGCCGCGCGTAGATCACATGAGGGAAGCCTTTGCGACCAGCCACCTGGAATGAAGTGACAACTAGTAACCATAGCTGGCAATAGCAGTACAATTGATTCTCTGCATTTCTGAATTATTCCATTATTTTCAAAATCCATCAAGAGTGAAGATTCAAAAATGGAGTTTGCATGTTCTCCCCGTGTCATCGTGGGTTTTCTCCGGCTACTCCGGTTTCCTCCCACCGCCAAAAATATGCATGTTTAGGTTAATTGGGCATCACTGTAAATTTCCTTTAGAGAGTGAATGAGAAAGTGAATGATTGTCTGTCTAACTCTGCGACGAGTTGGTCACTGTCCAGGATGTTCCCCCGCCTAAGGCCCAAAGTTACTGGGATAGGCTCCAGTCACCCGCCAACCCTGACGGGATTAAGCGGTAGAAAATGAATGAATGAATGAAAAGATTCAAAAATCACACAAAAAGTAAATTTACTGTAAAATTGATAAGTGGCTGGATATATTTCTAATATGTCGTCTGGCCATATTCATCTCCCAAGTTTCAAAAGACGTATGAGAAATTTGAATTACCCAATCTGGAACGTGCATCGTCTATTGTATGACGACAAACTCGGGTGCTTAAAGGAAGAAATTAATAAAGAATATATCATAGGGGAATAAAAAACATTGTGGATTTATCCACAGTCAATGAGTGTAGTAAAAACTATTTTAATGTGAGGTAATCTAAACTTAACTAGGGGTTAGGTTTAGATTTTGTTTTAATCTAAATGACAGATGACTAATGAGCTCATTTGAGGAAATACAAGCCTGGCTCTGGATCCCAGGGAAACCTGTGACTACAAACTACTCACGACAAGGTAGATGAAGCCTAATGTTGTTTTCACGTGCCAGATAAATATGACTTTCCAAGCAGAAGTTACACATGAACACCACACTTGTACAAATGGAAATACAAGAGGAAACATGAGCAATCCAAGTTATCACGTTAGGGACGCTGGACCAGTGAGAGTGAAAAGTGCTTTTGCAACAAATGAGACTAAAGAGATTTTGTATCAAGTGAACCCTTCATCTTAAAAGAACTACTGGTAGCAGCGCTTAAAATTATCTTCCCCCACAGTATTGTGTCAAAACAACAATTTGCACTCTTTTTTAAATAAAAGACAGAATAAAATGTGCTTCTATAACTGTGACTATTCTAGAGTGAACTAACAATGAGCAGATAATATTGACATTTCAAAGACAGTATGACATTACCTGGAGCCGTCCGTCTAATGTCCTCTGGATGGTGACACACTTGCTCGGATGGGCTCCGTTGGTGGTTATGGCTGTGATCAGTGAATCCAGCTCATCTTTTTTCTCCTTCAGCTTCTTGACCAGGCTCTCGATGGCTCGTTTGGCAAAGGTCTCGCTCTCTCCTCCCTGTCTGTGACACATCAGGCTGTGCACGATGCTCAGACAGGCGTCGTTACTCGTGGGAGTGCTGGGGAGGGACATCTTCTCTGCTCTCTTCACCAGATGACAATGTGTTTTTACTCAAGAGGAGAAATGTCCAGGATGTCCCAGCCCTTCCATGTTTGGGTGAATCATGCTTTTACTTACAAACTCTTTCCATGATCTGCAAAGAGAAGACAGTATTGTTAGGTGTTTTTCTGGCATCACAAATCAAGCATTAACAACTTAAGTAAAGGGATTTAGATAAACATGTAAACTGCACAAAACACAATGTGAATACTGACAGGTGATGACTTCTTCACATTTGGATGACAAAAACCTTAACTAAACAAACTACACCTGTGTAAACTCAGCACAGCTCCAGGTCACGAACAATGGGCAGCAAAAGGACATAGTTGAATACACGTATTATAGAGAAATATAAGAGAATAAAGGCGTAAAGAGAAGCTCATAAGTTTTCGGCCCTAGTTAGCTCCCTGAGCTACAAGCGGCGCCAGTCAGACTGGCTTTGTGCGCGAAAAGTGGATACAGTGGCGCAGGTACAGCGGATGTTTCTGTCAGAACAAAACAAAGCATCTTATTTTACCGCATTACTCGAAGAATACAAACTATTTAGACTAGAAATTATTATGTTTAACGATCAGATTTTGTTTTATTATAATGACAAAGTACAGATGTAACTATTGTATTGCTGTTTTTGCGTGTTGTTACAGTTTTATTTTGAAAAGCTAACCGGAAAACAGTGATAAAAGGTCTTTTAACTAAATGCCTGTTTCCAAAACACCAGCCGAGCTAACGACGATTGTTGATCGGACAAAACTCTGCACTAATGTGGAAGCATCGGCGTTTTCGCTCCGCCGCGTGAACTGTCGTAGTAAACACAATGTATGACGCTGCAAACGCACGCGAGCCAGTGACATTATAGATCATTAGTAGAGTAAATAGTAGCACTTTACCTGGCTTGAGCTCGAGCTGTGTCGTGGTGCTGTCTCAGATCCAAGTTGTTACAGTGAAACACCGGGCTGTGCTAAACTCATAGGTCAGTGGATAAACTCCACGCGCAGCATCCAAACCGCCCCGTCCCGTGAAGAGAAGAGATGAGCTCGTGAGATCAGAAAGTCCCGTGTCCCGACCCCGTCCTGACCCTATCCCAGACACGCCACACTCTCCACACTCTCCACTCCCTTCACTTCAGAGGCAGCTCGTGCGTGCGTGCGCCTGCGTAAAGTTGTACGCACAGATTTTGAAGACTTCAAACCAAACTATTAACTAGCTACCGTTGCTAGTTAAATAACAAGGTAAATAACAAAATATCAAAAGCAAATATAAAAGGTGAAAATTATATTTCGGTTTGGAAAAATACCTAATTATTTACATTTGGCTCTGTGCACAGAACATCAGTTGTCTTGTTTTTGTTCAAAATAGCTAACTTCTGTACATACAAGCATTTCCTGTTAGCGTTAGCATTTACAAACACGTCTCTTTTTTAAACACAAGTGTCCTCTGGTGAAATATTCTTCTGATTTGTGAAGTCTTTGACATGTTTTCACCACAACTCACTGTCACTGTCTGATCTTTATTTATTATTTTAAGCTGGTGTAGTGAAAACCTCATAGAAATGAACTAAAAACAGGAAATGCTTGTATGTAGAAGTTTGCTATTTTGAACATAAACAAGCGAACTGAAGTTCCGTGCACAGAGCCAATTGAGGCTATGTTGTTGTTAAGACAGCATCGTTATTTTCAGAGGTGGCAAAAAGAAGCTATATTCACTACTGTAGTTAGCACAGTTTAGCCTACATGAGTACAAAATGACTCGGGTAAAAGTTCTGTTGAAACTTGTTCTTCTGTCCTAGTTTTTATTTCATTTTACATAAATTGTTCACATTTTTGAGTTTCCTTAGTTTTAGTTAAAAATACTGTTGTAATGTTCTCTTACTTAAGACTTAATTTAGCCTTAATTTCGACCTGGAATAGTCTGGGTTTTGAACTGATTTTGATTTAAGTGGTACTTGGAAAGTAAAAAAAAATGTTCATTGGTGGTACTTGGTGTGAAAAGTTTGAGAACCACATTAGTCTACACACCAGTATTCTTAATAAGTATATTGACAAAGTGGATGTAGTGCAGTACGCTAATGTGACATGGGCTTTATGAGGAAAAAATTATAATCAGTCTGACTGTTGTGTGAAGAACACGTAATTGTTAGAAATGATAAAGTTTTAAGGAGCATTTAAAGTGTGTTTTTAGTATATTTTATGGAAATATACTAAAAACACACAATAGCTATCACAATAGTGATATGGTAACACTTTGTAACTTACCTGCTGTAAAACTATGACACGTACAATCAGAGATGGTGAATAGCTAAGCATTTTTACTCAAGTACTGTACTTAAGTCTTATCTGTACTTTACTTGAGTTTTGCAAAATCTTGTGACTTTTTACTTTTACTTCTTACATTAACTGTACTTTCTGCTCCCTACACTTAAAAAAAACAACATGTGAATTACTTTATAAGGCCATTAACAGCTTTGTTTCCTCTTTTTCACTTGGCAAAAGTCAAAATATTTATAATTAATTGAATGTAAGCGCCCAATATAGACTACAATCGAACACATTACAAACCAACAACAGCAAAAAAGTATTTCTAGTTTGAAAAAATGTGTTTCTAGATTGGTTAAAAAGTCTTAAAATCTGGATTTTATCTTAATCAATACATACAATACAGTAGGTCTGCACTGGCTTTAAGAGGGGAAAACAGAAAGTACAAATATTTCTTGAAAAAAGTAAACAGTACTTGGGTAAAAATATCTAGTTACTTTCAACCTCTGACTGAATCTAAATACAATATGTCCAGCAGATGGCGGTGATTTCAAGTAAATGTTAGTCATCATCAGGTCAAATGTGATTGTCTGTGTTTTTCTTGCAAACTTATGGGACATTAACCTTGTACAATGTTTTACTTTTTTCTTACTAGCTTCACTGACTGTGTGGTTCCTTCTGCATCTGTTGTAGCTCCAGGCGCAAAAGGCAAACCATCCATTACCTCCAGATTGCTGCTCCGTCTAGAGGTTAATTGTCCAGAAAACACATTTATCGGCACTTAATTCAGTTGATTGCAGAGGTGGAAGTAAAGTCACTGTTTTGCAAGTCTCAAGTAAGTCTCAAGTCTTTTGCTTCAGGTCCAAGTCAAGACCCAAGTCAAGGAGAGACAAGTCCAAGTCAAGTCCCAAGTCAGAGAGAGACAAGTCCAAGTCAAGTCCCAAGTCAAAGAGAGACAAGTCCAAGTCAAGTCCCAAGTCAAGTCCCAAGTCAAAGAGAGACAAGTCCAAGTCAAGTCCCAAGTCAGAGCCCCACAAGTCCAAGTCAAGTCCAAGTCCAAGTTTAAGGTCTTTAAATCAAGCTACAAACTATATTTCTACAAAGTTATGGATGATCCGATTTAAAACTAATTTCTGGGAATAGGGGAAGAAATGAGGTCGACATGTTTCAGTTTGTAAATGTAAAATTACACAATTTATTTTTTGAGGAGAAGCGTCAAGTCAAGTCTCAAGTCACTGATCTTCAAATCCAAGTCACATCCCAAGTCTATTTTATTAAGTGCTAAATCGGCTTTTATTGTCAATATCCATCCAGCTCCTTCAAAGCCATCAATTAATATTGGAACATTAGTCAAATATACTAAACTGAGAATGTTATTAATGAATTAATCATCATAAGTAAGTAATCTTTATTTCTATAGCGCATTTCAGAGACACAGAGTCACAAAGCGCTTCACAGTGAGATGAACCCCTCCCCACTCAGTGACAATAAACTGCCCTGGGGCAGCTCAGCAGAGGTGACTCACCTAAACACCTGGCGCCTCAACCTCCGACTGTCACCAAGTGTTCCCTAACATGCATGTTATTGGTCGCTGGGGAAACCGGAGTGCCCAGAGGAAACCACCCAGACACGGGGAGGAACATGCAAACTCCACACAGAAAGGTCCGGACAACACTTTTCCCTTGCTGTTTATAAAGTTATATTTTACAATGAAAAAGTGGGCTTATCAATTCTGCAATTTTCACAAATACATGATACATTATGATGAGTCAAGTCAAGTCCCAAGTTATCAAAATAGTGATTTCAGTCTGACTCAAGTTCAAGTCGTGACTTGCAAGTCCACACCTCTGCAAATAAGTCTCAAGTCAGTGAGTCATCAGGGTCTAATGCTGCCTTCATTTGGTGTGGGAGTTATGGTAAATACCACTTTCTGAGTGGGAAATAGCAAATGAATGTCCCCTCATGTCATAAATACTACAAGGAAACTGGGAAATAAATTTGTTGCCGAGTTGAAAATAACCCTTGACCTCTCACTATGGCAGACAGAGGCAAAAGAGTCACAAAATAGGAATATTAAATGTTTTTCATTTGTTGGAAAGTTGAATTATTGTCTGAAAAATTATATAACAGACAAAGTTAAAACAACATTGCTATTTCCATTTACTTTAATTCAGTTAAAAGTCTAAATGTTTCTTTTTATTTTCCCTCAGACCAATCTTACAGGCATTGAACATTATTCATTTACTTGTTTGCACTGGATTTACATACTGTATATTTGTCAAGATATAGTGTGTTTTAACAAGTTTCCTTTTGCTACCACCACAAAACCATTTGAACACAAAATACTGGTAACTACCACTTCACAAGTAGTATTTACCATCTTTACCAGAGCAAATGAAGGCAGCAAGTCAAGTTGTCATAGCTTTTAGTCAAGGCATGGCAAGTCATACCATCAAAATTAATATTATTATTATTTTTTTATTTGACATGATTTGAATGATCATTAAGAGACACTGTAGAATTGTAAAATGACATTTTTCTTGCACCATGTCCTATTTTTAGCTATGTGCAATGCAAAAATGCTATAATGTAGCATTTTAGTAAATTGAAAAATCTTCATTTTTTGTTTACATCTGGCTCATTATTGCAATGTTTAGATTCTGGCTCCATCTCAAATTAAGAACTAAAAAGACTTGTGACCATGTTTTCAATTCATAAATGTTAATATCTTCACTAAATTGAAGTTAGTGAAGTTTACAATAAATTTTATTTATGAGAAATATCTTTAAAATTCAAACTGAAAAAAATGAAAATGTCCCAGTGTGATGTCATGGCACCAGTTTAGAACTCTCTCTACTTCCTGTTATTTTTCCAACAAATTTTTAAAACTTTACTCCACAAACTTCTTGTTCTTGATTTGTGTAAAATTATTTATATTTACATCAGGTATTATTCTGCCTAATTATTTTAAAATTAGAAAATATAGGGCTAAAAAGCTGTCACTTAAAGCTCAAACAAGACTGAAGCTTCCTGTGAGTCAGAACTGGGTTAGCAGCGGTTCAGTTTTTTGCAGCTTAAATCAAGAACGACGCATCCGGTTTCACGTCTCCTCGAGGGGTAGCTGCAGTGACATATAAGTGGAGCAAAGGCACTAGGTGGCGCTAAAATCTGGAACAATTTGCAGAAGATGCTCTAACGATCTTCGACTCAAAATAATAGGCTAATAAAAGTTTTTTTTCTTCTTCTTCATTTGTTTGTATCATAAATGTTCTTCGAGTTACTTTGTATTTTGTTTATCACACTAATTCAAAAATACAATTCAATTAGAGGTTATGCACTGACATCATTTTATTCCAAAAATGCTTAGCAACATTTAGAATAAGAGGCATTTCTTCAATGTATTTCTTTGTTGTCGTGGCAACGGCTTGTCTGCTAACAACAGTTGATTTAGGACATTTTAACTGCAACAAACGAACTCAAAAACATCTTTTTAAGAAGAAAAAGGTAATAAGTTCAACTGTGTGTGATTTCGATGTCTGATAAATGTGAGAAGCTAAAGTTTTGTTGTTTATCTGCTTTGCTACAACTGTTGACTTGATTTTTTCTTTTTAGGCCTACATGTCAGTTATAAACCCGGTGCTTGTTGTGGGTTGAATTTGTTATCAAACTGTAGTTTATTTTTCCAGTTTTAGCTGTTTATTGAACTCTTACAAGAGAAAATGCCCTTTCTCTCCATTAACTCTAATGCATCCTTGCCACTCAGCGTGAACATTTAGAATACTGTGATGTCACCTGCAGAACCTCTATTCAAATAATAAATTAGGCTCGGGAACGTGACATCATGCAGCTGTAGAATGTTCAGTTGGTCCCATGTTAAACCAATGGAGATTTTAAATTGTTAAATACAGAAAATCGCGTTAATTAAATTATATTTTGACACTATATAGTGATAGATAAACTTACCAGTACTGACCCAGCAGTTTATTGGGCTGCTCCACGGCTGTTTTGTTTACTTTTTTTAATCGTTTTGTCTAATGTATTCCTATGGAAGTTCTGCTCAACTATCAACAAACATGGCGGATTTGCCATGATTTCCATGGTAACCACAGACGTTTCCCGAGCCTAATAGGCTATGCGCATGTCAAGACACGCTCAACCTCAGACTTCCACTTTCAACTAGCGGAAAGATAATGTGCTGTGTCCGTTAAACGTAAGTAGTTTCAAGTAGTTTTAATCTAGCCCACTTTTGTGTTGCGGACTATGACATGGAAGTATTTTTTGTTACATTTAAATGTTCTGTTTAGCCTTGCTTGTTATAGGCTAGTCAAAGTTTTACACAGGGCTATGCAATAGCCTATTTGATGCCACTGAGCTACCTATTGAACGCTTGTGTTTTTGTTTTTAAGTTAGTATTATTTGAAGGGACAAAGTGATAGATTAGGTTCATAAAAAACAAATGTCCCACACTCTAATAACTAGCTGTTTTTTCGCACGCACTTCTTCCGCATTGATTGTTACCTCACTGTACACCGCAAAATGGAAGAAGAGAGAGAGAAAAAAAAGAACACGGTCTACTGTTCAGGACACAACTGAGCGAAGAAATAGCCTACAAATCACATTAATTTCATGGTTTGGTCAAAAATATGTGTAATAATATAAACATATTGATGGTTACAGCCAGGACCGCGGTCAAGCTAGCCGTTGTTGTTGTTTTATTTTTTGTATCATTTTTTTTTTTCGTCAAGTAAGCCGCTCCTTAAAAAAATGTGCGCGTTTGGTAACAGTAGATTCTGTGCCTTCTGCTCAAGACCACGGAGTTTGGTCGTGAAACTCAGAATTCCACCAGGGTTCTTCTTTATTGGAAACCTATCTCCAAACGCAACTTCACTCCACACAATAGTATGGAATAATAGGTAGGCCTATGTTCTCGAGAAAAGAAAGTCAATCTTTTTTTAAGATTGGTTTTCTAGAGGTGTTTGGGCTATTGCTCACTTCATGGATGAAGAGGGAAATATTATGCAACATGGTGAATTCTGTGCTAAATATCAAATATGCTGTACCCAAAGATTATACAAACAAGTGGTTAAGGCTCTCCCTCAATCTCTCAAAAACATGGTTAAACACGACATAATACACTCTAGAGTTATTCCTATCATGAGGAATCTTAGATGGTGTTTTGCTGTCTGATTACAAATGTAATAACAAGTTTATAAGAAACTGTTTTCTGAATGTCTGTGTTATGTGTTACTAGCACTCTTAAAAAAGATTACATCCTCAAGATTTTACTAAAATCCAGATAAAGAAAATAAGATGCAAATATTTGACATTCCCTCTTCTTTATAAAACGAAACAAATTCATTTACAAATATGAACAAAATTTGTCCTACTCATGATTTTCTATCACGCAAATTTAAAATGGATGTTGGTTATTGTGTTTTCTGTGAGAATGAGACAGAAACTTTAGATCACTTGTTCTTTTCTTGCAACTTTTAGTGATGCGCGGGTCAACTCGTAACCCATGGGTCCCGCGAGTTCGGACGGGTCGGATAGCACAATTTAAAGAAGTTGGTCGGGTTCGGGTGGATTGGGTTTAAACCCATGTTCAAACGCTCGTATGCTTTGGCTTCAAGTGACGTGAACGTCAGTCTAATAAGCCTCATGTCAAGCACGTTAATTCTGTTTAACATAAGACACAACTTATGCGTTCTGAGCTTAGTTTATTTAGGCTACAACTGACTATAAAACAGGAAGAAAAAGGCGAAGGACAAGAGTTCAACTAGGGACAAGTAGATTAAAACGTCGTTTTGTGCAGACGGGGCAGCCACGTTATTGACTCAGTCATAAGCACATCTTAACTACACAATGCTCCAGCCTGAACAACTTCATCATTGTAAACTACAAACGGAAAGAGTCAAATCCTCACCTGGAGAAACGTCCAGACTCCAGAGCATGTTGACGTTAAAATAACCCTCGCAAACAAACTTTTTGCTCACTGTGGATGTCTGATGATGTCTGACAGCGTCTACGTGTTCAGGTGAAGCTTAAAATAGCCTACATCTGTCTGACAGAGACAGTTTAATCCAGCTGTTCATATCTACATCACAGGGCTTTGCAGATCCGCGGTAAAAGTCCGTTGTTCTGTTTCTTCTGCGTTAAATCCATTGGTCCCGACGCATTCTCTAAATCCATGAGTTGAATAAATCCAGTCTGCATTTGCGTTCTGCGAGCCGTGGTCAAAAACATGCTCAGTGCCGTAAACAGCCACTGAAGTCCTCCTGTAGTTGCCGCGTTCTGCTGCTGACATAATCTTATCGTTTTGAGCGCCACAAAAACAACTTTCTCTCCAAAAATAAGTCCATAAAAGTTGTCATTTCCATGTTCGCTCCCGCTACTAAACTGTAAATCATGTGACACAAGCCTCCCAGCCTCTCACACAGATCGTGTGAGACGAGAGGAGGAGCTACTCTGTCCAGATAAAAGTTTACCTGCTCATTTCAGACATACGTACCCTGCAGCTGCCGCAGCTCGCAAAATAACGTTTTATGCAATTTTAATGTGTGCGGGTTCGAGTCAAGTCCTGAAAATTAAGCACATTTTTCGGGCCGGATGGGTCGGGTTGAATTTTAAATCGGGTCGGGCGGGGCGGGTCACGAAAAAAGCTGACCCGCTGAACTAGTTCCCCATGTAAACAAATGGAGATGAGCTCTTTCTGCATGATGCATGCTCAGTAGGGCAGAAAGTGACGTCGACCGAAAATCCATATAGCCCAAAACCAGTCCACAAGTGAAAGTGCATATGACAAGTTAGACTACATTTTTCAGTAAAACAGTTAGCACGATTATATTTAAAACATTTTGCTTGTTTTCACCCACTTTGGAAATTGTATTTTGTCCAACAAATATGACACATGTAGAGGTAATTCCACAACTGGTGCTTAGCAACCATATTGTAAAAATAAACCAAAACTCACTTAAATGACATAGACGTCATGATTAGATAAATGATAATATCTTGTGATTATCATTAATTTTGTTCAATTATTGTTTAAACTCCAGAAAAATGTGTCAGTTGTTGTGTGTAAATTGTTTTTGCTTTGTGTGCTTTTTGATTATTCTCTGATCATATTTTTTTTTTTTTTTTTGCATCTCTGTTTCATATGTTCATGTGAATGTTTTTGTAAACATTGGTAACAACATGTCGTCTTCCAGCAGCTGTAGAGTGACGTGAGTCCAAGATATGGCCACTGCAGCAGCTGGTAAGGTTAATAATATAAAAACATATTATTTTCTCTTTTCCATTTCCATGCTAATATTTATGTTTGTTAAATAACAGATGATGGAAGACACAGTCCTTTATGGTCTCGTCCCAACTGTAAGTGTCATCAAATACATGACTGCCTAATCTGTTCACAGATTCATTTAACACTACTATAAAAATTCAAGAAGTAATACAACAAAGTGCTAGTATTCACTTTGAACAAATGTTTAAGATCACATATTGAAAGTTACTGAAATGAGTAGTCCAAGTGTAAACTGTTTAATATGCTTGAACAGAAGGATGAGTTTATACCAGTTGTATTGACCCTATTTTGTCCCGCCCACTTTTTTAAGAGACTAAACTTCCTGTTTAGCTGCATTTAGCCTGTATAATTCAGTCGATGGGTTTATTTTAACTCTTATTACATCTACAGGTTTGAAATTGCCTCACAAGACAGATAAACAAACATGTTAGCTACCTTACCAGAGCTAAACAGGAAGTGCATTTCCCAGAAAAATTATTTTAAAACTTTTCAAAAAATGATTTAGCAGAAAATATCAGACTTTGTTCAAATTCTTTAATTGTTAATGTTTCCTGTATTTGTTCAAATAAGTATCTAAGTATCTACCAGTTTTAGCGTTGATTTGCAATATTTTTGACAACTCTACTTTTAGTCGATTAATCGGTCGATGGGACATGTTTTTAGTCGACCAAGAATTTCTTTGGCCGACTAGCCCTAAGTAAAAGATCTTCTGCTCTCTTCTGGCCGCCTCAATCACTGGTCACAGCGCTGTTCTTCTCCCGCGGTCCACTGCGCAGAGATCCTCTGTAAAATGAAGATGGCGCTCCTTCAGGAAAGAGTTGTTGCGCTGGCGGCTGGGTCACTAGTTGCCGTGGTAGCAGTAGCCAAACTTTTGTCCTCCGATTTAGAACTCCTTTTTCTGTCTCGAGAAAACATTGTGGTGTTAGGACGTGTTCTAGTTGTTGAATAGCAGCGCAAAAAAAAAAAAAGTAGCTCAAAAAAAGAGTCTTTTCCCATGCAGAAAAAGTACTTTTTGGGGCAACCGGTTGAAAAGAGCGTCTGCTCAAGACATCACTTTCCGCTCTACTGCGCATGCTCCATGCAGAAAGTGCCGCTGTCCATCTGGTTGGCTGGGGAAACTTCTCTAATTAAAACAACAAAATGGGACAACAGCTAACTGTTTCAATCAGGTATGAACCGGTCTGAATGTAACGTTTAAAGGTCGTAGGGTCAAAATTTCATTCACAAATGTTGATTTAGCAGCATAACTTTTGTTTTCTCTCAGTGATAAACTCTTGTAGTTACTGACAACAGAGCTGGCTCGCGTCAATGAGCAGCAGCTCTTTCTGCATACCGTGTGCGCGCACATCGCCCGTGTTGATAAATAAATAATCCCTCTATAGATACTACTGCTGCTGTGAGGATCATTCAGCGCGAAGCGCATGTGTAAGAGCATGCACAAGAGCGCTCATCTTTCAACCACATAAGCTTTTTGAGCGCTTTGAAAAAACTGTATAAAAAACATACTCAAACTGTGTTTGATTTTTTTCTCTTTTAATAGTCATGTTTGCCTATTTCAAATGTTTGCCATCCTCTCCTCTCACGTCTCTTCACCCTCTGAGCCGTGTTTCAGTGAAGTCTGTCACACATACGCATTGTGTAAAATGTGCGGGGAGAAGCGCAGTGTTTCACCTTCAGTCTGTTTATTAAATCCCAAGTTTTACTTAACCTTTGTGTTGTCTTCGGGTCGTTTTTGACCCGTTTTCGATTTTTGTTTGTCAATAAAACTAAATTCTCTTATCCTATCAACATGAGACTTTCATGGATGGTCCCTGATGTCATTCTGTACAATCAGTGCAAATTTTGAAAAATTATGTTAAACATTGCTCCGGCTATGAAAAAATATAGCATTTGTTGTCTTCCCGGGTCATTTTGACCCGAAACATGGTAAAAGCTAAATTAAAGGGCCAAAATGACCTTTGGCAAAAAAATTTAAATGTACAATTAAAGCTTTTACATGTGCAGACATTCCCATGTCCAAACGTGCACTCTCATGTGCACACATGAGCACACATGTGCATAAAAAAGGCAAATTTAGATGTAAATGTCTATGTAAGTGCACCTGATAACACTGACTCTGAGGGGGTGCTGGTGTCCCCCTGTGAGGAGGGTCCTGGGACAAACCTGACTCAGACTGAGGACAGACATTGTCCCTGTCCTGGGGACACTGTGAAAATGCTCTACACACTTTGCAGAGATGTACAGGCAAATATCTATGTGGCCATGACTGTCCATGTAAATGAATGGGATTCTACATAGTATCTCTCACAGAGCCTCCTCTTGACTCTCTGGACGTCCTCATGTCCCTCTGTGAGGAGGGTCCTGGGACAAACTGGACTCAAATTGAGCACACACACCGTCTCTGTCCTGGGACACACTGAAAAAAGTTCTAGACATATTTTGCAGACTGACCCTGGGCCTAGAAAGAAGAGTTTTCTCTGTCCATAAAACTGATTTTTTGAGAAAACACCTTTCAGCCACATAATCACATAAAAAATAAAAAAAAAACAGCTTGGACTTTGAAAGAAACACTTTTTTATATTTGTTACTCCCAATATTACCCAAATAACCAAATATAAAATGTGTCTGTACTTTTAAAGTAAAGATTTCATCACCTGCAGTTTTCCAATATCCCTGTAAAAGCTGCTGATTCTTCACTGACCATAAACACTGTCACATAAACACACATTTGGACTATAATTTGTCCTTTGATGAGGAGGAAATGTTTTTATCACCTCTGGGTCACTTTGCTCTGATCTCTACACATAAAACTGAGCCATATTTTTGTTTCTAAAGTCTCACATAACAACATATTTGATCATAAAGCTCAAAATAGCCAAAGTGACAAAATGCCCTTTTTCGCCTGTTTAAAGAACTGTATTGTCTGCTGTGAACAACATAACAAAAATTAATTTATTATAATGTTATACTTATTTACAGATGAGTATTTAATTGTGATTTCGATTTAGTTGTCATAGGTAAATAAAAACTGTGACCTAATAAGTTAAAATTGATTGGTAAATTCATGTAAACGGAACATTTCTATTGGTTAAATTTAAGCCTTTTACCTCTAAAAATCATAAAGAAAAGTTAAAACTTATAATATTTTTATTGGAAAAAAGTAAAATTAATCAGACAAACACAGAAAAGTACCAATATTCATATTTAAATTGTGTTTGATAAACATTTTAGGTGTAATAAGTTTATATTGCAATCCTCGGGTCATTTTGACCCGGGAGGACCAGGGTGTGACTTTCTCTCACCACAAAAAAAGTACAAAAGATAGAAAAACAAAATTTTTGTCAAACGTAGACAACTACTGCTGCTCTACCCTCAAATTGTTTGTTTCTTTATAGTCAATATTTTTTAAGAGATATTCCAGAAAATGTCAATTTTTAAGGTGCTTAAAATGACTTTTTTTGAATAAATTACCACAATTTTCCACAAAAATGAAATATTTGTGTAAAATTGATGGTAACTTATCAGAAAGAAGCTAAATTAAAAGTTGAGTACAAAAAAAGTTGCTCAACATTATTTTATACCACTGTAGCAGACCCACAAAGTTCGGGTCAAAATGACCCGGGGAGGAACAAAGGTGCGTAGCCCTTACGAAGACAACACAAAGGTTAAAAAGCTGCTCAGTGCTTTTCGAGCCTCTATTTGTGCGTAAAAAGGCTTTATAAATGACACCTATTTTTTCCAACCTTACCCTCAGAGTTGCCAAGTACACTTCTTTATAGCAACTTTAGATTCCTTTTTTCAAAGTCCTTTATGAATTTTGAAGGTTGTGTTTTGGGGGGCTGCACTTTCAAGTCACAAAATTTGAGCAATTTGATTTATGTATGACTGAAACATTATGTTTTGCATATTTTTGTCTAAAAATCATTATTAATTTTATTAAATAGTTAGAAACTTGTTTTGTAGGGAGACAATGTTCAAATTAATTGAGTATTTAAAAAAAAAATGTTAAAGGGCTGAGGTCGCTGGTATTTCTTTGAAAACCTGGCAACACTGGTCAGCCTTTGACAGCTGGTTTTAGCCATCACACAGTGAAGTAAGAACTTTCTGAAAAAGCAAATATTTTATTTTCCTCAAAGACAATAATAAAGCAGACAGTCAAGAATCGTGATAAAATACAAATTGTGATCTGCTACATTTTTTATAAACTGTTTGTTTGTTTTTTTAGTTTCTATGCGAAGGATGATTCTTCTGGGAAACAGCTGGAGTCAGAGGAGCTCAGTGGGAAACCTCGTTTTGGGAAAACCTGTGTTTGATACTGAGACAGAACCACATCACTCCCAATCACACAGAGGAGAGATCCATGATAAGAACATTACAGTGATCAACACTCCTGACCTGCTCCAGCCTGACCTCAGTCCACACAGACTCACAGAGTTAGTGACAGAGATAGCAGACGCCTCTGCTCCTGGTCCTCATGTGTTCCTGCTGGTTCTACAGCCTGAAGACTTCACTGAGCAACAGAAAACCAGACTAAAGTCAGTCCTGGAGAGGTTCAGTGAGCGGGTCTTTGACCATTCGCTGCTGCTGATATGTGCACCACGAGCAGAAATAACAGCAAAACATCCAGAACTACAAGACATGATCCGACTCTGCAAATACAGATATCTATGTTGGTTTAGTCTGGATCAGGAGGAGCTGATGACTCGTCTGGAACAACTGGTGGAAGAAAACAATGAAGAGCATGTATTTTTGAAATGCAGTCACCAAACCCAAAGCCTTGGTAAGTGCTTCTCATAATGATTTTAGCAACAATCATAGAGGCAATGCATTGAAGCTAAGCTAACAGAACACTTTCTTAAATTTGTTTAGTTAAATAAATGCACCAGATGCTGTCTGCAAAATGTGTCAACAGACTCTTTTATCCCTGCGGTTATGGAACCAGGTTTGGCCCAAGGCTTTAAAGCAAATTTTGAGAATTTAATTGTGCATGCACAACAGCTGAGCAATCAAAACATCTCTGCGGCTGAAGGCTGAAGTCACTAGAAGTTTTGACCCGATGTCTATAAAGTAAATTCAGGGCCACATGTATTTGCAAATAATAAAATAGTTTTGTAAATGTTAATAATTGAATTGAGGGAATACACAAAAATATATTATACACTCAAGGAAAAAAGAAACTCAACATTTAAATTTTCGAAAATTCCTTCGAAAACGAGTACATCTGGAAAAATGGTTAGCACCATGGTTCAGTCCATAGTAAGCCGAAGACAGGTGAATAAATTTCTTGGTTTTGCTTGACTGATTGTGAGAACAATACAGGGTCGTTTATTCACACAAATCATGTTTGAAACTCAGAGTTGATTTTTACCGCTGGTTAACTGTGCTCAAGTCTTCTCTATAAAAGGCACCAGAATGAAACTAAAAACACACTTCTTCACGATGCCACGATTGTCGAAACCAGAGAGGGATCGAACTATTGGCAGCTCCAAGCTGGACGGTGTTGTCTTGCTGTCACCAGGGTGTTTGGAGTCCACCGCTCTACCATTAGTCGTCTTGTGAAGCAATACCAGGCCACTGGTTCCTCTAATGACCGTCCTCGTACTGGTGGCCCCATGTAACGACCGCTGCACAAGACCCCGGTAACCGCCCCGCACATCTCCGTGAGAGGTTCAGCCACCACCAGGTTCGCAGTCGAGACCATTCGGACACACCACAGGCCACTGTCGGCCAGAACCATCCGTATTCGCCTCTGCGTTGATGATATTCAACCATATCGGCCATATGTTGGATCAGTGCTTACCCCCCACTGCACATTGTCGTTGGACTTTGCAGAAAGTGGTCCCAAGTCGTGTTCAGTGACGAAAAGAGGTTCCAGTGCTTCAGAGCAGATGACTGAGATCGGCTGTACAGGAGACGCTGGGAGAGGCATGGTGAACCTTGTGTGCGCCAAGTGAACCAGTGGGATGGTCCCAGTGTCATGGTTTGGGCAGCCATGTCGGCTAATCATCGGACAAACCTGATTTTCATCGAAGGAAACCTCAGTGGTCTCTGTTATGGGGATGAGGGCCTGTGGTGCTCCCTTTTCTGGACCAAGTTGGGGCGGGAGCTCTGTTCCAGCACGACAATGCGCGACCCCATGTGACTCCAGCCATGATTCTGGACTTAAATCCCATTAAAAATGTCTGGGATCTGCTCAGTGTGTGTGTCCGCCGACGTGAGCATCCTCCCGAAACTCAGCAGCAGCTGAGGGCGGCACTGGTGGAAGAATGGGTGGCAATTCCACAGGATCAACTCAGACACTACTGCCGATCCATGAGGCGATGAATAACCACTGTCCAGGGCCAACAGGGGTCACGTGAACTACTGATGAAACTCTGTCACTTTTGGTTTGGGGGTTGCTCTATTGTTTGGTTGTGTTATTGGACTTGAAAATGTGTAATGCCACAAGAGTTGGTCTGAGGATTAGAAATGGATGTAGGGTTCATATGAAACAGGCGGATCTCAAAAACAAAATTATTCTGCCCCAAAAACTCAGAAAACTGAGTGTTGCGTTTCTTTTTTACTTGAGTGTATAATTAATAAATAATCAATACAACTATTACCATTAACAAAACAATTTTATTTTTGCAAATACACCTGACTCTGAATTGACTCCATAAATATCCACCTCGATTAGGGACAGGGAGAGAACTCTATTGAATTTCCACAGTATGATAATGTGACAAAAAATACCAGTATATCATGATGTTGCGTGTTTATGATACAAACAAAAACAAGGGTTTTATGAGGGTGCGCATGCTTCCCTGGTGTTGATAGACAAATAATACTCCATAGGCTTTTGCAATAAAATATTACTAAATCTAATTATTATACAGAATCAATAGAGTTTTGATGGCAATTTTAGCCAATAATTTGCATTAATATTGCCACAGCCATAGAGACATAACAACAGTATTTGATGGATTGAGGAGTTTGGAAGACAAAAGAATACAAGCAAAAGAACAGAGAATACGAGCATCTAAGATGTCTTTCTCAAACATACCTTGGAAAGAACCATGTGTTTTTATTGAAGAAAATTAATCTGCAGACATTTGGTAAAACTGCATCTTAAAAGAACATCTAAACATCTGAATACATGGTCCCAGGTAGCAGGCCCAACTCTCTGTAGCCTCCGAGATACAAGAGAATTTTATCATAGACTCAATAACCAATATTTACCTAGAATGACCAACAGATTTGTCAGTATTTTTATATTTGTCTCCATGCACAATTGTGTTTATTTATTTTGTACTGTTGAACTTATATGTAATCTTTTTTCTGTTTTTAGAAGAACAGCCTGACACGGAAAAAACATGTAAGTAATATGGGCTATTTACATCATAAAAATGTATTAATTTTTTATGTTTTTTCCTATAGCGCTACATTTCAGAATTCTATTGTTTGGGAAAAATGAAGATGCAAAGCAAGCATTAATCGCCACTATCACTGGAAGTAAATCCAAAAAGGGGATTTTGGCAGGAGTGTCAAGTACAATACAGGGGACCAAAAATAAAATTGAAGTTCACGAAGGAAATTGGAAAAGAAAATTAGACTAGTGAAGACTCCAGACCTTTCCAGTCTTTCTTTAGTGGACTTGAAGACATGTGTGTCCCAGTGTTCACCAGGACCTAATGTGCTGCTGCTGTTAGTGAAGAATTCAGACTTCACTGAAGACAACAGACAAAGACTGAAGCTCATCCTGAGTCTGTTTGGTTCAGATGTTTTTAAACACTCTGTGGTTGTAACACATGGAGACAAGAGGAGCGATAATAAATGCGTTGAGGACCTGATATCTGATTGTGAGAGTCAAAACATAAAGAATCATATAGATTGTGATGAGATTATGAAGAAAATTGAGAATCTTCTAAAAAGAAATAAAGAATCCTATCTTAGTCTAATTGCAGACAACAAGTCAGTCAAAGTACAGCCAAAACCGGTGAACCTGGTTCTGTTTGGAAGAAAAGAAGCAGAAAAAAACTCAGCCGTGAAGTCTATTCTAGGCAGACCAGAGCTTTCTGCAGAGAGCAGCTCAGAACAGTGTGTTCAGCATCAGGAGCAGGTGTGTGGTCGCTGGTGACTCTGGTGGAGCTGCCTGCTCTGTCTGGAAACCTCTGGAGAAACAGATGCAGCAGTGTCTTAACTGCATCTCCCTCTGTGCTCCTGAGGGTGTCCATGCTTTCATCCTGGTCCTGCCTCCAGGTCCTCCCACCGATGAAAACAAGGCAGAAATAAAGATAATCCAGGAGATATTCAGCTCTCAAGTTCTTCTCTTCACTATGATCCTTGTCACTGTAGACTCCAACTCCACTGTTTCAGCAGACATCCATGAGTTCTCTCAGAAATGTGGAGGAGGATATCTTACATTCAACACCAGAGACAAGCAGCAGGTCTCTGAGCTGTTGAAGTCTGTAGAGAAACTAAGCACCAAAAATGAACCTCACAGCTTCACAACAGAAATGTTTTTACAAGGACAAATGAAAAACTACATTGAATTGCACAAGGAATTTATGAAAACAGGACAGAGGATTACTGGTAAGTATATCGTCATTATTTACATTGACAACTTTAAATGATGTGAAAACATACATTTCAGTATTTTAAACTAATATTTTTTGGATATTATTGTCTCTCTTATTAAAAGGTTTTATTCAAAATGTACAGGAGTGCATGTAAAGAAATATCAAATATGACATGTACCTTTTCCTGATAAAAAAAAACTTTTGTTTCAAGAGATTAGGCAGAAAAAGTCTATGGAAATGTGCATAAAAATTAATCTCAAACAACATTTTAAGCACTCAGATTTTGAAATCAGATCTGTATTTACTGTGTATGACTAATAATAAATTGTAATATTTGCAGTGATGAAAAAGCAAGTCCTGACTGTCTCCGGATTGTGCTCATCGGAAAAACTGGTAGTGGAAAGAGTTCTTCAGGAAACACCATCCTGGGACAGAAAAGGTATAAATCTGCAACGAGTCAAATATCAGTCACCAGAAAGTGTGAAAAAGCAGAGACTGAAGTAGATGGACACCGTGTTGCTGTGGTGGACACTCCAGGACTCTTTGATACAAACATGTCCAATGAAAATATCATGGATGAAATGATGAACTGTGTCAGTCTTTTAGCTCCAGGGCCACATGTTTTTCTGTTGGTGCTGAGCATCGGACGATTCACAGATGAAGAAAAAGAGACGCTGAAATACATCAAAGCTGGATTTGGAAAAGATGCTCAGAAGTTTACAATCATCCTTCTCACTCATGGAGACAATCTGGAAGAGGATGACACATCAATTGAAGATTTCATCAAAAATAACTGTGATGATTCTTTTAAGAAACTGATCTCTGACTGTGGAAACAGGTACCATGTGTTTAACAACAGAGAGAAGAAAGATCGTACTCAGGTGAAAGAGCTGCTGCAGAAGATCAACAAAATGGTGGAGGAAAATGGAGGAGGCTGCTACACCAACAAAATGCTCCAAGCAGCTGAGGCGGCCATCAAGAGAGAGATGGAGAGAATAATGAAGGAGAGAGAAGAAGAGATGGAGAGAGAGAGGGAGCTTTTGGAAATAAGCACAAAGAGGAAGTGGAACAAATGAAGGCAAAATTAGAGAAACAAAATAGTGAAATTGAAAAAGAAAGAAAGCAGAGAAAACAAGAACTCAAAGAAAGGAGGAAAAGATTAAGGAACAGCAGGAGCTGCGAAAGAGAGAGAAAGAACAGAGAGAAGCAGATGACAAAAAGAAAAAGCAGAAGAAGAAAAAGAGCGTCGAAAATGGGAACAAAAACAAAAAGACTTGGAAGAAAAAATAAAGTCAGGAGAAGAGTCCAAAGAAACGATTGATCGAAAGTTACAGGAAATTAGAAAACAAATGGAACAAGAAAAAGAGCAATGGGAAAAGCAAATAGAAGATTTATGGGAAAAACGAAAAGAAGAAGAGAAAAGGATCCGACAGGAGGAGGAACAAAAAAAGACAAAACTTCAAGATGAGTACAATGAACAACAAGAAAAGGATCGAATTAAAAGAGAGGAGGAAGATCGGATTAGACAAGAGCAGGAGGAGAAAGAAAGAGAGAAATTAGAAGAAAAACACCAAAAACAAGTTGAAGAATTACGTAAAACGTATGAAGAGGAGGCTCGAAGAAAAGCAGAAGAATTCAATGATTTCAAAGACAGCAAAGAGGCAGAAATGCAAGATTTATTATGTCAACATGTAGAGAAAGTGAAAAATCTTCAACAGCAGTATGAAGAAGAAAAAACAACTCTGAAAACTGAAAAAGAAACAGAAATCACTAAGCTACAACTCACTCACAAGCAAGAAATGGGAGATGTGGTGATTCTACTTTTGAATCAAAAGAAAACCAATAGGGAAGAAATAACTTCTCTAAAGAAAAATCACAAGAAACAGTTAAAAACATTGGAAAATGGCATTAAATCTCATTTCAAGACAAAAGAGAAAGAACAATTAACTGACTTAAAAACTAAACAACAAAATGAAATGGACAAATTAGCTCTTGAAATTAAAATAAAGGAACAACTGAAAAAGAAAAAAGAGGAACTGTGCGACAAATATGAAATGAAGGTTAACGAGTTAAAAAATAAACTTCTGGAAGAAAAAATGAAATACCTAAAAACAGAAACAACTAAACTTAAGAATCAGCAGGAGGAGGAATTGTCTAAACGGACACAGAAGCTTCTGAAGGAAAGTCAGGAAATGGAGCAAGAACAATTGTCAGAACTGCAGAGAAAACATGATAAAGAGATGAAAGAGCTGAAGGAGAAGATTGAAGCAGAGGGTGAAGACATTTGCAGAGAGGATATTGAAGAACTTCAGAAAAAACATGACAATGAAATAAAGGAGTTAAAAGAGAAGATTTTGACCCCAGAGGAAGAGTCATGTTTTGTTTCATGATTCAAATTACTACAGGCATTACGACTGTGAGTGGATTCGCCTCTCCACACATCTGTGGCCTGATGGCTTCACCTGCTTTATGGAGCTCAACAGTGGAACCAGGAAGTGGACGGTCACTGTTGAGCTCCGTAGAAACAGGTTTAAAGCTATTTTGTCAAAATTGAGAGAAGACCAAAGATCAGTTTTATATCATCCGTTTTACATACTGGCAGTTTTATAGCTCAACTCTGTACTGTTTTTGAGAAATCTTATGTTAAAATTATTATCTTACTTAAAGTTGTATTTTGATTGATTTGTGCATGTTTGATTAATTCTGTATTAAGTGTCCTTATGTAAAAAGCTTTGCAACAATAGTCATTTGCTGCATATACTGTATATACACTCAAGGAAAAAAAAACCTGCAACACTCAGTTTTCAGAGTTTTGGGGGGCAGAATCATTTTATTTTTGAGATCCGTCTGTTTCATATGAACCCTACATGCATTTCTAATCCTCAGGCCAACTCTTGCAGCATTTACACATTTTCAAGTCCAATAACAACCAAACAATAGAGCAACTCTCAAACCAAAAGTGACAGGAGTTTCATCAGACTGTCAATAGTTCACATGACCCCCTTTGGCATCCTGGACAGCGATTATTCGTCGCCTCATGGATCGGCAGTAGTGTCTGAGTTGATCCTGTGGAATTGCCGCCCATTCTTCCACCAGTGCCGCCCTCAGCTGCTGCTAAGTTTCGGGAGAATGTTCACGTCGGCGGACACACACACTGAGCAGATCCCAGACATTTTCAGTGGGTACCATTGGGACCACCTCTGCAAAGTCCAACAACGATGTGCAGTGCACCATTCGACCCGAGCTCGGCGATGTTGGGGGGTAAGCACTGATCCAACATATGGTCGATATGGTGGAATACCGTCAGCGCGGAGGCGATTACGGATGGTTCTGACCGACACTGGCCTGTGGTGGGACCCAATAGTCTCGGCTGTGAACCTGGTGGCGTCTGAACCTGTCATGGAGATGTGCCAGCTGGTTGGCTGCTAACCCATTTTTCCAAATGTATGAATTTTTTTTTTTAAGAATTTTCGAAAATTAAAATGTTGCGTTTCTTTTTTCCTTCTACATATATACACTCTTAATCTTGTTCACACCTAAACTACACTACACATCCCACACTCATAAACACTCACCATCAAGTCTATGACACACATTCACATTTGTAACATATAACCTTCATGTATATCGAAACATGAACTACATGTCTCACACTTCACAAGTCACATGCCAGCTTGCTTATGCAGTTACGTAATATTCATTTATATTATGCGTTTACAGTATGTTACACATACATATTGGTGGGTTTCACATTCCTGAATTCACAATGGCCAAGTTTAGAGCATGAGGCAGTTTTTCCGGTAATAACACTGTACACTGCTATTTAAAAAGTGGCAATGATTTCTTCAGTGACAAAACCCAATAAACTTCTGTATTACAAAAAATAACTGCATTTAAACAATGTTCATTCTTAGCTGCTGCTTATATGATTGAAATAACATTGGCCTGTAGAATGTTGTGATTTTATCTGAAACTGAAACCCAGCGATATTTATTCCAGTCAATATATTAGTCACTGTTATTATCATGTTAACATTTCTTGGATTTTACTTTTAAATGTAGAATAATATTTTGTAATCACTGCAAATGCTTGTTACACTTTTCAATAAATATATATATATATAAATAAAAATCCACGTTTGTCTCAAGTGGATGTATGAACCTTAAATATTACTTTAGCTATTTTCAGAGAGAATTAACTAGACTGTGGGCAGTGTATTTTATTCATGTTTTACTTTTAAGTGCTCTGAGTATTCCTGTTTTTAACTACCACATATTTGCTATATTTGTACGAACATCAAATGATTCCAGTAATTACAAATCAAATATATTTTGTAATGTATGGAAATTTAGGTCCGGGCTCGAATTTATTTGATTGAGGAGCCTGATCTGGCCCTCGGGCCGCAAATTGAATATACTGTTTATAAACTATTTCAACAAGCCAATTCTTTTACATCCTGACCCTAGTGAAAGAGAATTTGTTTTCTGCATAACTTTAGAGAACATTGTGATGACGGTCCCAAATCATTAAAAGTTAATTTCTGTCCATTTTTTTTACCATAACTTTATTTGACATTTTCTAACTTTATTTATCATCACTATAAACATTCATTAAGATTATTTTTACATACATTATCGAATATTTCATTCATTGGGGCCTATAATTTTCCTAAAGTGCCTGACTAGTTTTAGCCCCCAATGTCTTTATTTAATTATAAGTGGAAACCATCTCTGTGCCAATTAAACTAAGCATCTTATTCAATCTGTATGGATTTGATGATAGTATTTTGCTTAGATTACCTACAAACTAGAAACATGTTTTTACTATTTTCTTTTAATGTTACACCTGACATGCATCTTAACAGCTTGATGTTGGACAAAAAGGAATAAAGTAAGAAAAATAGTGTTAACCATGAGCATACATAAAATGCTAAATGCTGGAAGTGCAGTTGGAGATGTTTTGTCACACTTAATAGTTTCATAGCGCCCCCCAGAGAACAGAAGCTCAAACTGCAGGTTCAGAGGGAGCAATATCCTTGTATGTGTAGTGTATTCTAACTGTAGGCTTTTGAACCTGATTCTATGGTTCATTCATTCAATCAGTCAATCAATTAATTAATTTGTCTTGGGCCGAGGAGCCAGCAGCTACAACTTAACTTTAACTTTACCGTCCACCATATTGGAAATTTGTCTTTGTTTCACCATCACAAACAAAACCAGCCAACACTTCATCAGGCTTTCTGCTGTCGTAAAAGAAGAGTGCTGCACTTACACTAACATCTAGTGTTGTGTGTAACTTAGTTACATTTTAGTAACTAATTGTGTAACTTAGTTACTGTGAAAATACTTGTAATTAAATAACAGCAACTAACAAAATTCCCTTAGTTACATTTAAGTAAAAAATGTTTTCAAAAGTGACTTATTGTGTGAGATAAAATGTCTCAAAGACACAAATCAGAAGCTGAAACAGTGCCCAAAATAATTTTTAATGTTGATTTTACTGAATTTGAGCCTCTTTAAGCAAATAATTTGTTGTTTGCCTTTGTTTGAATGTATAATGTTTAATACAATTTTAAATCCCATTTTTGATCGATGTTTGCAATAATACACACAAAGTAGCTAATCCTAAAGTAATGTAACCAAGTTACTTTCTTGAGGCAGTAACTAAGTAATGAGCAACTAATTACTTTTTCAATACTTTTTCTCCAACACTGCTTACATCAGTCCCTTCAGTGCCCATTTAATAAACTGGCAACACTTGGCACAAATGAGCCTTTTTGACAACATCAGCTTAAACTCACCAGATAAAGGAGGCTCAATCTCTGGTGATCGACATGGCCATCATGACCACAGCTGACAGGTTAAGAAAGTCCTACTTTTCCTGGTCTTTGCTGATTATCTTCTCAGTATTCTTGACTCTTCTGTTCAGCTTATTCTCGTTGGCCACTGTCAGAGTCAAACCAAACAGAGATGTTAGAACAATAACACTTTCAATCAGGCTGATATAAACTCCTTCCAGGACGTGTGAGCTCACTCCAAAGCCTCTACAACATAAACATGACATCAAACTCACGTGTTTACTGTTGGTTTTTATTTTAAACTAATCAGCTACCATACCACACACATAAACAGTAACGAATCATGTTTTCAAGTACAAAAGTGTTAAAAGTGTAGGTAAAAGAGCCTCAGACAAAAAAAGTGCCTGCTTAAAAAACAATAATGATACCTGTATACATAGGTTAACTTTGACGCATGATCAATATTAAAACATTTAAGCACTAAACTAGCATGATAGCTGGCGATCTTAACTAGATTATCTCCACCAAACCACATAAACTGACTTACTGGAGATTTCTGAAGAAACTATACGTTCATTTACCAGTGTGGATTGGAGTTTGATCAATCAATTTAGCTATTTGTTGATAATAAACAATCAAGATTACAACATACCTGCTTGTCAAAGCCTGATCCCGTCAGATCTCAGAAGCTAAGCAAGAAAGGGCCTGGTTAGTACTTGGATGGGAGACAGTTAGAACACCAGGTGCCACAGTGGGACGACAGGAGTAGATTGTCGTTGTGTCCTTGGGCAAGACACTTAACTCACACTGCCTCAGTGTCTGCGTACACTGGGTGAGTGGATGCTAGATTGTAAAGCGCTTTGAGTGCCTGGAAAGGTAGAAAAGCGCTATATAAATAGAAAATTTTTACAACATGTGCTTTCATCGGTCAGTCTCTTTCTACATTTGACTCTGTGGCGTTTGGTGCCATCTGCAGGCAGATGAGTGTCACTGTATGTAAAAAGTATTACCGCCTGAAAAAATAAAATTGTGAAGAAATGAAGTGTAGAAGAGATGTAAGAATCAATACAAAATGTCTGAACTCAGAATCTTTTTATATCCTCAGGAACAAACCATCCCCAAAACCTTCTGAGTATTGAGATTATGGTTTATGGAAAAACAGGAAGTTAAGTTTCTAAATTTGTCTAACTATCTCTTCTAATAATACGGCGCACTGTTGATATCCTCATGTATTCATTTCTGGCTGCAGTTATGATTTAGTAAAACTGCATGTAATGCTTTCAGCTCCTAGAGCAGACCTGGGCAAACTGCGGCCCACGGGCCAGATGCGCCCCTCGGACTGTTTTGATCTGGCCCCGGGAACGCTTTTAAGAATAAGTGTTTCTCTTTATATTTCTTTTATTTGATTGATTTAGCTGTGGAGCATGTCTTTGCTTGATGCTCTAATATGTATCATAATAAATGATCAAGTTAATAAATTAAAAAGCCTCTTTTACAAAAAAATGTACTTAAAATAACTATAATTTGTCACACCAATGACTGAATTTTGTCCCTTCACCACTTGTCCGAGTTTGAATCTGGCCCTCGGGGAAAAATAATTGCCCATCCCTGTCCTAGAGAGAACCAACATACTTCATTACTCTGTTCAGATTGGAAAAGACAATTTACTAAGTTACAACTAAAAATGATGAGTGGAGTGAAGCATAAATTGAAAAAAATATATATATACTATTTGGCAACACAAGAACCATTTCTTTTTACTTAGAGCAACATTTTAATCAAAAGCACAGTCCAAGACACCAATCAAGACATCTCGAACAGCAAGTTGACCCCAATTTAAGTCAGTGCTGAATTTAAACAAATGTTTGATACATCAGCTAAGCATGTGCACACACATTGTTATATACATATACGAGGATAAACATCAAACATGCCATCGTTTTATACAATACTCAAAGTTGTTTTTCAGTTGATTCATTCATGTCTGAGTAACTTTGTATCAGAAAATCCCTGTCTTCACCAACCACTTATCCTCATCTACTTGTCTGTATTTACTTGAGATAACTCAAAAATTTAGGCAGCATGATTGACTCAAATATGTTAAATGAGTAAGCAATAAACAACGAGGAGCCGTGCGTTATGCAGTTTTAACGCACGACGTGGAGTCTTAGAACACCACGACGCGAAGCGGAGTGGTGTTCCTCCGCGGAGTGTGTTAAAACTGCATAACGCACGGCTCCAAGTTGTTTATTGCGCTTATACCACGGCTACAAAGTGGAATAGCTCACCTGTGGACATTAAAATTGTGCTTATGATATGTTAATGTCTGAGATATTAGTTATTTCTGTGTTTTACACAAAACTAGTTCCTCTACACTGATAGAAGTTGTTTACATTTGGTTGCCTGTTGTTATAGTGATGAGCTCAGCTTAATGAAATTATAGCAACTGTTGCCATGAAAAAATAGAATGCATAGGTTGTTCATTTAGTTTATAATGATACAAAAATTATATACAACAAATGTAATTTAATTTATTGAGAATAAATGTTTAATGAGATTAAATATAGCAACCCTACAAAATCAAAGATAAAACATCATACTTAGATTTAGAGATTAAACTGGACATTTCCATTAATGATACAGTTAATAAGGGGACACACTAGATAGAACATTGCTCCATGCTTTTCTCTCCTTGTCTCCTGCAGAAAAGGTCCTACACACTTTGTCTCCTCTTTTTCCCATTCTTCAAAATTTTGATGGTCCAAAAATATTAAAATGTACATTGAAATCAATCATATTTATGGCTCACTTTCTCATCTGGCAGCATTTATTTACCCGTTGTTATGGTGACGGCCACAGAGCAGTGATTTGGAATGTGATTCGGCTGTTGCCTGATCTACCTGTGCGTTATGCATTCTTAACGCACGGCAGTTAGCATTGGCATTCTCAATGACCGTGGTATAAATGATGTTATTCCACCCAACTGAGTGGAACATGATAAAATTTTATTTCAGGAACAATTTAGCATTGTCTAAAGAGGTGTTTGGCTCATACAAATTGCCCTGGCCGAAAATAGTAAGCAATTTTTTAGCAAAATACAATAATTATGAGGCTCTGATAAAATAATTCAACATTTCCAATCTGGCAACACTATACAAAACACGAGGATCAGAATGCAGTAGGTAAGTGAGTTAAACATGTGACTGATGTAGGAAGTTTAAAATGAAGGAAACAGACGATAGAAGAACCATTTCATTTCATTCATTCAGAAAGAAAGAGGGCCCAGGTTAGGTGGCACAAGACAAGGGCAGCCTGTTGCCTATTGGAAAGTCCACCTCTTTAAAAAAACACAAATGACAAAGCTGACACAGCAAATTTCTCATGGACTCTCTTTTGAACAGCACAAATTCTCAGCAGCAAACTGTGAAAGAAAGAAGAAAGACAGTAGAGGATATAGGATCACAACAGGTCTTCCTTAAAACAAATTACACTATCTTTTGAATGGAGAGAAAAGTCCTCCAAACGTGACAGGAAGTCGAAAGCTGTGTTTATTTTCCTTTGGACACTAATCATCCATTTACCGAGAATAGAAAAAGGTCAACACCACATCAACTGAAACTCATCAAGCCGCTCAACCCCAAAACGTACACAAACAAGCCCCAGATGCAGGCCCGGCGAAATGCGAAACAGGTGTCCGGGCAGCCGTGGGCGTCTGCTGACTTCCTGGTCGCGGGTGGGCCCTCTCCGTAGGCTTCTGATGGGGTCACTGTCGGAAAAAACGTCCCCTGTAGCCGCAACCACAGTCACCACGTAATCCGGCGCACCACTCTGACCACAACACACTGCCCCGAGGACGGCTGTGTACACATCTTCACAAACGGCGGCTTGGCTTGACGTAACGCTCACTCGCAGTTATTGAAGTTTTTATGGTGAAACGCGAGGACTGGGCCTAATTGGGAGCATATGCGCGGTCCCGTTTGATCTGCGCGGGCTGTCGAGGAGCAGACTGCAGCGGGGTGTGTGGTCACGGCTTCACTTTACACATGTGTAAACTTAGCGGTCAAACGCACACACACACGAGAGAGGCAGAGGAAGAGGAGGAGGGCAGGAATTAAACCAACTATTATTTTAAAAAGGAAAATAATGTGTGGGGGAAGCTAAATAAATGTTCTTATCGCATAACATACAGCCTAAAGGAGACATATTAAGCAAAACAGACTTCAATCATGTAATTTCCTATGACCGGGACAATTTATCAAGATTTTTTTCACTCTAATTGATCCATGTCAATGTGTTTATTAGATTTTCTTGCATTCTGAATCTCCAGATTAGTCTTTATGATGTGTTTTGAAGCGTTTTCACAACTTTTAGAAGCTAATAAAAGTTCAGCTATGTCAGCATGCAAACAGCAAATGGTAGCAATAAAAAAACAAAACAAATGTACTTTCTGAATTTTAGTGGGCAACAATCTAGCTTGCTTTTAACACAAGAGTTTTGGTTGAAGCCACGTGTGGACAATTTCTTTAGGTGAAACGGGTAAGTTTAGGCATCAAGTTACTACAATGGGTAAGTTTAGGTCTGGGGCTTGGGGTATAGTTAAGATTAACATCAAGATTTGGTTAATATTCATAAATAAGAACATGTCTGAATAACCACCATAGAAATGAACTGGGACTATGACGCTTACCACACAAAACAGCCGTGAACTCGTGCTAATTATACATAATTTATATGTTCTCTAATGCCGAAGTAAATGTCGGTTTTCTTGTAAGATCAGGCTCCTCCAATGCATTCGACTCTTCTTCATGATTATGTCACAGTAATCGTAAACATCCAGGTTGTTTTGGCTCTTACTTTCCAAAGACACTCCTCAGACTCACAAACTCAGATACACTCCTCCCCTTCTCGTCCCCTGTCCAGAACATTTGCCACTTCTTTTTTTTTTTTTTTTTTCTTTCCCAGACCCACTCCTCACAAAAAATCCCATTGCGTGACCACGTGTACTGTGTTTTGTTATATGTTGTTGTGTTGTTCTGCATTTCATGTTTGAAAAAGCGAGTGGCGGCGCAAGAAATGCAGCGGCCCAGAGGCTCACTGCAAACGTAATTTCACTGTGACGATGACAATACATTTTTAGTTCTGTTTTTCATCTCTCCCAGCACAGATTTCTTTCTAACACCTTCAAGACACAAACGTGAGAATTTTCATATTTAATGGTTCACTTCTATGTCTTTTATATAGCTGTCTTTACAAATGACAAACTTAACATTTTTGTATGTATGCATGCTTTATGAATGAGACCCCTGAGCTGGATCGTAGCTGGACCAGAACTGGATCAGATGCAGTCAGATAGCTGTTTCTTTAATTTATGGTTTATAATTAGCTGTTATTTTACAAAATTACCAAGTACGCATTAAAATGTATATGAGAACACATTATTCACTTAATTACTAGATTACCATATTACTTAAAGGTGTTCTTCAAGACTGTTATGGTGTAATATTACTGTGACTTTTACAGTGAATATAACTAAAACTACATTTGTTTAAAAGTGTTAAATTGGTGTTATCATTAATGTGTTTGCTACTAAATACATACATTACATGATCCAAAAAAATCCATGCAAAAAAATTCTTGCATTTTTCCCCCCTTCTTGTTTTGTTTTCTTCAAATTATATCTCTTACCAAAGAAAATACATTTATCTTTGTGTGCCGCATCAGTTCCGATCCCTCAGCAGAGGGCGCTGCAGGAAACCTAGTCCACAGCTTCAGGCTCATAGTGAAAACACTCTACATTCTGCATTTAATTCTATGGCTTTTTCCACTTTTAATGAATATTGCTTTTTGTTTTTACCTGAAAGTTTAGAATGTGTCTAAATAAACAAATAAAAACTCCAGTTAGTCAAGGTTTTTTGTTTTGAATAGGCTTGTGTTCTTGTCTGTCAAAGAATTCAAAGTGTTGTGAGCTTGTACAAGGACTGTACCCAGAGACGACAACCTTGCTCTCTCCAGCTGAATGCATCACGCTCTGCAAAACTAAACATACGTTAAAATGGCTTCAGAATTCAACATACTGTATTTATTTTTGTTTTGTTCAAATTTCTAAACTTAAATGGCCTTTATCATACTAATATTTTATCTGTGTTATGCTGTCATTTTCTCGTCCACACTTGAAGATGAATGTTTAGACTGCTTTTTTCTTTTAAACTTAAAATACTTTGTTCCACCTGGTGATGTCAGTAAGTGGTATTATCACAGGAAGTGCTCCAATATGTTTTTAGACCAAACACATCCTCACTAGAATTGTTTGGAATAGTTGTTTAAGATTAAAACAATGTGGAACAGAGCATTTTGGTCTTGGAAGATGCAGACACACTTATTATTTAAGGATGAGTGAATCAAAATGTAATGTTTATTAGGAGAATGTATAATTACAATAAGCACAATGACAGAGATGCTTGTACCAGAGTCTTGTTTTTGCAGCTAATTTCCATCTGTAGTTGATATACCTGGAACTCAACTCCAGGGATGTATTTAATAAGGTAAAAACATTCTAATCTAGTTGAAAGCTTTATGCACACTACAAGAGTTTTACTTTACTAGTTTGGAGATGCTTGGCCAGGGTAAGGAATTTTGTAAGCAAATATACTGTATGTGGTTTCTCTCCTTATGTCTTTGCGTATTTGTCAGGGCGCATTACTGCACAAGGTTCATACAGTATGCTGCACGAGGACCATTACAACAGACAACATCTGGTGCAACTGCTTTGTTATGGCAGTTCTTAAAATGTAAAAAAAGAAGAAACATTGCCTTATTTTCTTTTTGTGCACGTAGTCAAAGTGCAAGATTCTTTTTTACAAGTACTACAAACGTCCAGGGCCGCTGCACCCAATACGCACATAACGCAGAACGCGTAGGGCATCACCTGCTCTGGGGGCACCAAGCCGAGCAGTGTCCTCCCACTGACAATTAAGATTAAAGCACACTGAATGCAGGAATTGAGGCTTTTGTTTAGATCTGGCCCATAATGACTGGAGACGCACACCAGCTCGCTGTCCTGCGTGCTGAACTCATGAGTGACAAAAAAGTCTGTAGACGCAAGTGCCTGATGATTCTTAACACACAGTTCAAAATCAGACTCTGGAAATAGTTTCGAAAACAGGAACATGTTCTACAACTCATAAACTCTTAGCCAATCTTTATTTTGCATCAGTAGGACACATATTGGGCCAGTTACGAGGAGGAACAGCAGATGAATTAAGACGTCTGCAGATTTGATCACATACATTTCTGCAGCAAAATTGGGCTGATTTTTTCACATTTATGTCTAGATTCTTTCAGAAGGATAAACAAACCATGAATCTGGTGAAGTTGCAGACGACAATATTTCCTCAAACTGAAATGTAGTGCGTGTGTGTGGCCTGGGGGGAGGCTTGGGTCTCCTTTTTGAAACCTTGCATAGGGCACTCAAATAGCTAGCAGCAGCCCTGCCCATATCATTTCCAACGCTCCTGCTTCTTAAATGATGTGAGAAGCACTGACTTTGCTGACTGTAGAACATGGCCAACACTTAGTTTGTGGAAACGTTTTCATTTCACGCCCACAATGCGTCAGTGTAACAACCTTTCGCTCTCTTGTGACATTTAATCCACTATCGTTTCATCATTGTTGCTGTTTCACTTTCATATCTTTGTTCGTCTTTGTTCTTCTGGCAACTTGATGCAACTATAAGACAACTAATCCTTATAAATGTCTTTATGTCTGTGGTCTGTTCTTTTTTTTGAGTCTAAAAATTGCGAAAGATCTGTAACTCCTCTAGTCCGCAGCCAGCTTAACAGAGATAAATATGTGCTTAATATGAAGCCTTTAGGGCTATTGCCACAACAAACATCAATCAGAACTGGATTAGGATTAAATCAAGAAAAAAAACTACACAAATACTATTATGAATTTTGTTTGTGTAAATAAAATGCTACTCATAAAATTAGAGAAGTGTCTGATATTCCACAACAATGTGTTTTCAGAAGTATTTACCTTGTTGCTATGTTTTAGCTGCTATCAGTGAGCTATCTATAGTCTCTGGTCTAGGTGGTGATGTGTTGTATATCAGCTACTATATATTGCATTCATGTGTTCTCGGAAACTGGGAAGTTCCAAGCTCCGACTGAGAAAAACGTGTTTGAGCGCTGCTCGGGTCGGAATTTCAGCTCAGAAACTCATGCAGAAGTGTTGGCGGCAAAGTCAAATGACAAGAGCCTGGGCAGGACCCACAGCAGGACCACATGAGATTGGAGCAGAGCACTGACTCAAAATGACAGGGATTTAGTTTTATATCACACTGAGAGTTCTGCTTCACCAGTAAAACACATTTAAAACCTTAATGCAGACTAAATGAATTTACATCAATGCAACTTTAAAGGTAATGTACCTTCATTTATTTATCAACCTTTTACCAACAAGAAAAGATACAACTTCTCCGTAAGTTCATGAGTCAGAACAATAAGAGTTTTCACATGACTTTTTCACAAATCTGCAAAGAAAATCAAGATGAAGTGATGCAAATGTTTGTTAGTGTCACTGCTCCAGCACGTGTGTTTTACAGCTGCTGTCATGAACGCTCTGATTTTGGGAGGTCCAATCGTTACGTAGATACCTCCGAGTTTCCCGGAGCACATGAATGCAGCATCAGTCTAATCGACGGGCTGACCTCGCCTCCTGTCGCCCGGTGGTTTCTGGAGGATTGTGTCCCAGGTGTGAAAAGGTGGAACACTTCGTCACTGCGATGGATGCTGTTGGTGTCTCCTTAATCCAGCGTTTATATTTGTTGTTTTCAGTTCCAATGATTCGAGTTTCGTCCCAATCCATCATGTGATTATTTCTCTTGCAGTGGTCTGATATGGTTCACTTTAAATTCTCTTGTTCTGCTTTTGCTTTTTGTGGTCTGGTGAATCTACATGATGTCTCCTTCATTTAACTTCTTCCTCTCACATACTCTTGAAATTACAATAATTTTTTGCAACTAAGAACATATTTTTACACTCTCACAGCAGCCAATCAGAGAGCTGCTTTCAAACAAAATCCACTGTAATTAGAAGGTCTGAGAGTCAACAAACATTGCTCTGAATTTGTCCCACAGATCTTAGTTTAGACATGACTCAAAGAACTGACAAGCATTTTGAGAGCGAAGTGTAGAATTAGAATTATAAGCTACTATTTCACCTAGAAGCTTAAGCAAACCGCCAGACAATGTTGTGAATTGAAATGACTTTACATGACCTACATTCAGTTTTGGCAGTGTAGCTGTTGAAAATGCTGGTGTCACATGGCCCATTGCAAACCAGCGGAGCGCCCACAGCCTCTTAAGTGTTCCATCTATCACGACTGTGGTCTGGAACTGCAGCTCTCACAACAAAACTGCTTTTTCTGTCGAATAAGGCTCAACGGCGACCGCCAGCCAGGGACATCAGGAAGTCGGTTTCCCTTTAGATTTTCCCATAGAAAATAAAAACAATGAATGGCATACAGTTTGAAAGCTTGTTTTATAAGCTTTGTGGTGAGATAATTAAAGGTTCTATACCCGATTGTTGCTTCCTTAAAACAAACACACAATCATTTTAAACTAACAAAATGTTTTCCTCACTTACTCAATGCATTCTGAGCCTCTGAATTGTTCACCTTGATGTGTTTTCAGCTGTTAGCAGCAAGACGTGCCAGTAGGCTAACATTATTAAACGTAGTCAGGACATGAGATAATCCTTATGAGATAAATGTTGTAATTGGAGATTTTGTGCTCTTTTTTTTTCACTCTGTGATGTCAGAGCTGTTCAGAGGCTGTTGGCGCCATCTGCTGGCGTAAATATATATTTCTGTTATAAACCAGGCAAAAAGCATGCTCTAGGTTAAACAATTACACAGGAATTCCACATCCTGCATATGCGCTGCACCACAGAACACCTCCAATTTTGTGCACAAAGCATCTCCTACTGGATGGATGTTGTCCCCGCCAGGCTGCGAAGCCTCGAGAAGCACGAGAAGAGCATGCTGAGCATGTTTATGAAATAAAAGAAATAAAAGTTTTCAATTAAAGCCAAAATAACTCTTTATTGTGCAGCAGGAGTGCAAAAAACGTCCGTGTTTGATGAGATCGCTCTTTAGTTCACATCACATGAGCTCACGTGTGTTTTCTCTCCAACGAGGGCAAAGGCATTACGTGAATGAGTCTGATAAAAAGTATTCTCCCGTCAGTGTTTCAGTGACATAAAGTGAAAGTTTACAGCAGACTGAGTTTAACTGGCAAAGCAAAAGCAGTATAAAGATTAAATACATGTACTGTAATATATATAAAATCTGTGCGAAGTGTTTTTTCTTTGAAATTCCAGATGTAGTTCTCGCTTTGTTTCTGTTTCCTGTTTGCTGTGCTCTGATCTTTGTAACTTGATCTGGTCGGACTCGGGCGCAGAAGATTTTACCGTTAATCCGCAATTTTGTCGAAGGGCGTGGGAGTGGCGGAGCTGAGGCGCAGCGCAGTGGATATGCAGGATGTGGAATCAGCCCGTTAGTCACTGTTACTTTTTATGCAGGCCTGAATTGTCAAAGTGCACACCAGCCAATTAATTTTGGTTTCAGCTTTAGTAGTTAATGCCTAAAATGTATGTATGCAGTTTTTCAAATGAGTAGGGCACTTTATTTTTTAGTATTTTCCATGGTCAACATTTTACAATTGCTGCAAAATGTTAAATATCGCATATCAAATTAAAATCGCCCTACCCTCAAGGTTGATGGAGGTATACAAATGATGAGATAAAACTCAATCAGACACAGGGAGAGTATGCAAACTCTACACACTTGCACCTCACCCATCCTTCAAACGAAACCCTTACGTCAGAGATTCTGAGTCACCAATGCCATTTTGAAATTTCCTCGCCAAGCAAATGGTTCTAACCGCGCTCTCTTCTTTTCTCATCGAAAGTCACTGTAACGTTTAAAAAGTTATTAGCAGGTTGTCACGCACTCCTCCGCCTGCTCCGACCCTCCAGTCTGCCTTTCATTACAACACAACTCCCCGAGGAGCGTTCGTACAGACTGCTCCACTTAATACGTCAGTGCTGTTAGCTGCGGTTCTCCTCCAGCCACTTTATGCTTTGTTCTCAGCTCCCCAAATCCTCTTTTAACGACTGGCGAGCCCACACAACACAGTCACTCACCACAGCTACTGCAGGAGACATATTCAGGCTACATGTCAGCATCGCACGACCGCTAACTTCTGACAATGTGACACAAGCAGTTAGCCACAAGCACCACTTCCTCCTGCAGCTAATACAGACCAGTCCACGAGTTACAGGGAAGGATTTCATAGCAGTACAGATGCTGGATTAGTTTATTTTGGCATAGGAGTGAAGATATTGTAAGGACCTATTAGGGGTGAATATGGGTAAAGTGGAACAGTTAAAGGGGTCCTATTATGTAAAATTTACTATTTGAAGATTTTTAACCTTGTTATGATGGCCTCAATTCATTATTAGTTTACTCAAAGTTATGTTTGAATTGATCCCTGCATGTTTGAGTAATCTTGTATTGTTCTTCAGCTGGAGCTCAAGTGCTTAGAAAATCCCTGTTCTCACCTACCACCTATCCCCTCCTACTTGTCTGTATTTACTTGTTAGAATTCAAAAGATCAATGTTCAAAGTGAAACATGTATGGTTCAGAACTGTCCCAGAGACACTTTCCAACAATAAAAATGTGTTTTTAAAATCTATTGCTTTTTACAGTTACATTTTAAAATGAAGAGGCGGGGCTTATCAGTTTTGGAACAGGAAGTAAATAGAGCTATTTCTATTTTAATGAACAAAAGGTAAATTACTGATCTGCATATAGTTTCTTACAAAAAACACAATAGGTCTCCTTTAAATTAGAGGCACATATTTCTGTGTGGGGAGTGGTGTCTTGCCAAAGAATGATACTATGAAGAGATTATCGGTCAACGTTACTTTCCACTTAACCGCGCATGTCACCTGCAGAAAGATACATCTAGCTGACTAGGGAAACTTCTTTGATAAAAACAACAAAACTTGACGAGAGCTGCTGTTTGGATCAGGTATGAATTAGGGGTTGCACGACTACTGAATTTTAGTAGTCGGCTAGTCGAGACGGTTAGTCGCGTTGACTTCGACTAGTCGATGACGTCATTAACAAAAACAAAGATCCAAAGGCACGATGATTTTGCCTGGGCGATTGTCAGTTTATTTATTCTGACCATATTATCAGAAAACATTGAACTTACTTAATGCCCTGTAATAAAGCTGAACGTAGACTCTTTGATTTTACATAAAAGAAGAAAAATAAAGCTAAATAAGCCGATTTGTGCGTGTGCGAGGGGCGGAGGCTCTCGCTCTGACAGCGGCTCCGACAGTCTGTCCACACTCACACACTGAGCTGTGGGACGTTTGGTCAGTGCGTTTTAAACAGTGAAGGAAACACAAATCCACCTGAAGCCCTGGTTTCACACACATCACTCATCACTCTTTTCCTCTCGTCTCCTTCTCCCACAAACCGCGCTGTAAAACTCTCTAAGACCAAAGACCAGTGTGGATCCACAGACTCAGATCCAGACGGATGATGTGCACTTGGAGACAGCTGGCCAAGGCGCGTTGGAGCAAACGGTCCGAGTGCGTTTTGGGGACGGACAGTTCGTGCGTTATTGGAGTGGAGCGGGGTCGAGCTCGGTAGTTCAATGTCAATGTCAATGTCAACTTTATTTGTATAGCACATTTACAACAACAGGGATGCCCAAAGTGCTTCACATGCACAATAATAAAAACATACAAGATAAAGAATCAATTAAAAAGAACACTAGTAAAAAATAGAACAAAATATATACAGTAAGGTGCCTCAGCTCAGCTTGTGTTAAAAGCCAGTGCATAAAGGTGCGTTTTTAATAAAGCTTTAAAGTGCTCTAGTGACTCAGCAGCTCTAACATACAAGGGCAGGCTTTTCCAGAGCCTGGGCCCTGCCACCGAAAAAGCCCGGTCTCCTCTGCTCTTAAGGTGAGACTTGGGCACCTCCAAGAGAAGCTGAGAGGAGGACCACATGGTGCGAACTGGCACATGGAGTAAACAACTCACACAAATATGAAGGAGCCAGACCATTTAGACATTTGAAAACCATAAGTGACACTTTATAATGAATTCTCTGGGCAACTGGAAGCCAGTGCAGTGATGCAAGGACTGGTGTAATAAGCTGCTGACGTTTTGTACCAGTGAGCAAGCGTGCAGCAGCATTTTGGACCAACGTTTGACGGAGGCCAAGTCCATACCGCAATATAAAGAGTTACAATAGTCAAGGCGAGTTGTAATAAAAGCATGAATAACTCATGAATAGTGGAGCTGGGGTAGTCTACAGCTCGCTCCAGTGTGCCGAGGCGGCGGGACAAAGCATCCCGAGGCGGAAGAACACAGCGGGGAGAGACGTAGAACGGGCCGGGGAAAAATCGGACGAGTTGCTGACATTTATGTGTTAGAAATACAAGTTTAAAACCCCTTTTTCTTAAGCCAACCTCTGATTTAATTATTCTTCGACTAGTCGACTACCTCTCAAAGTAGTCGTGGTGGAACTTTATAGTCGACTAGTCGATGCAAGCCCTTGTATGAATTGGTAGAAACATGCAGGAATCATTTTTAATAAAGCTTTGAGTAAACTAATGATGAGAGAAGGCAGTTAGAACTAGGAAACTTTGAAAAATACAGTTTACACAGAAAGTCTCCTTTAAAGTGTGTATGACAGCAATTTTCTCCAAACATCTCACTGCTCATAAACTTTATCAAACAGATCAGAGCAGAGAAACCTCGAGGTCAGTTTAGATAAAAGAGCGTGAAAATGTCATGTGAGCCAATGAGTTGCTTTTTATTCTGCAGTCATATCAGATTTAAATCCGTTTTCAAGCTCGTATGGAACTAAAAAGTACAATAATTGATTCTGAAAAGGACTGATGCTCTAAGATAACATTGAAAAGAGGACATAGAAGACATGGTCGTCATACAGAACAAATTGCTCCTATTGAATTGTCCTACTTTTATATAATACAGAGAAATAGTATGTAGGCACATGTTCTTTTTGATGCTCTAATCACGCTCTACTTGTACCTTAAAAGAGCAACTTATTGGCCAAAAATTCACTTTTCAACTATTCACTACGAGCTTGTATATCGTTACATCCCTAATATTAACTGTACAGAAGCACCCACAGGGTTTGGGGGCGTGGTTTGTTCTTGGCAATTTATAGTCAAATGTTTTGTCTAGTGTTGCTTTATTTTATTATATTTTATTTTATTTCATTCATTACATACAGGAGATATGGTATGTATCAAATTGATGAACTAAAATGAATGAAAAGGAGCAGAAAGAAGAGTAATCTTATAATATCTGCCCCTTTTTCTATTAACAGAAGTTTCCTGTTAAGCAATACAATTCTATTTACATGATCTTACATAACACAATTTACAGCAAACAAATCCATTCTTTTAACCACAACAATTATAAATCTGTTTTATACCTTTTCAAAAAGTCAGCTTTTATATATTTCTTTAATGTCAATATTGTTCCTGATTCCTTGATTTGATTGTCAAGATTATTAAATTACTTTTACAGCAGCTTTGTTCCATCACCTTTGTTCTAAATGTGGGTTTATTAAAGATGTTGACTCCATTTAAATTATTGTGACTTGTTCTTTTTTCAAAGAATTCTTGAATATTGCTAGAAAACAATAAGGGTAATGCACGGGAATTATGGAAAATACTAAACTGTGTTATAAATAAGAATAATAAAAAAGTGGGTTACCCTAGCTATTTTAATGTAGAAGGTAAAGAAAATGATAATATGTTGGAGGTGGCAAATTGTTTTAATAGGTATTTTGTCAATACTGGTTGTGAACTTGCAGAAAAAATTCCAGTTGTGAAGGATGATTCAAATAGTTATGCTTCTATAAACAGAAATCTGAATTCAATGTTCCTTAATAATGTGGAAGAGAGAGAAGTAATTCACATTGTTTCAAAATGTAAGAATAAAACATCAGAGGATTGCAATAATATTGACATGACTCTTGTAAAAAATGTAATTGAAGGCATTTCAAAGCCAATCACCTTCATCTGTAATCTGTCATTTCAGTCTGGTACATTTCCAAATCAAATGAAAATTGCTAAAATAATCCCATTGTACAAAACTGGGGACAGGCATCAATTCACAAATTATAGACCGGTTTCATTACTTCCTCAATTCTCCAAAATACTAGAGAAACTTTTTATTGTTCGTTTAGATGCTTTTTTGGAGAAAAATAAAATCATTAATGAAAGTCAGTATGGTTTTAGATCTAAAAGATCAACATCATTGGCATTGTTGGACTCTTTAGAAGAAATAACAAACTCACTGGATGAAAAAATGCACACTGTTGGAATATTTCTTGATTTTCGGAAAGCATTTGATACCATAAATCACAGTATACTACTAGATAAGTTAGAAAGATATGGAATTAGAGGTAGGGCATTAGAATGGATACGGAGTTATTTAACAAACAGAAAACAGTTTGTAAAGCTGGGGAACTACTGTTCTTCACATCTGGATATTTTTTTGTGGTGTCCCACAGGGGGCAGTGTTGAGTTATTTATTCTTTATATAAATGATTTAAGTGAAATATCAGAATCAAAATTAGTGTTATTTGCTGACGATACCAATGTGTTTTTTTCAGGGAGTAACTTACCGTCAATGCAGAAGAAAATTGAAAAAGATTTGAGCAAAATGAAATTATGGTTTGATAGAAATAAGTTATCTCTAAATTTGGACAAAACAAAGTTCATAGTATTTGGGAATGAAAGGAGAAATGAAGAAATGGAAATTAAGTTGGATGGCAAAAGCATTGAAAGAGTGAATGAAATAAAATTTTTGGGAGTGATAATAGACAGTAAAATCAATTGGAAATCACATATTAGTTATCTCCAAAGGAAAATTTCAAAAAGTATATCTGTATTAAACAGGGCAAAACTACTTTTAAGTCAGAAATCCTTACATACACTTTATTCTTCTTTAGTCTTGCCATACTTCACTTACTGTGCAGAAGTATGGGGTAACAATTACAATACAGCATTACAACCACTTGTTCTTTTGCAAAAAAAAGGCTATACGCATAATCCACGGAGTAGGTTATAGGGAACACACTAACACACTTTTTGCAAATTCTAAATTACTAAAATTTCATGATATTGTATACATTCTTACATTGCAAATTGTTTTCAAAGCAAAAAATAATAGGCTACCTGGAAATATACAAAAATTATTTTCTAAAAGGGACGGCGAGCATAATTTAAGAGGAAAATTTAATTTTAAAGTCAGAAAAGTGAAAAGTAAGCGGAAATGTTTCTGTGTTTCTGTGCAAGGTGTGAAATTATGGAATAAGTTACAGGAAAAACTAAAAGAATGTCCTAATATAAAATTGTTTAAAGAAGGACTAAAAAACATTATTTTTGAAAAGTATAAGAGTGAGAGTGTGAGACTTGGTTAGATCAGATTATGAAATTTAAGATTAATATGAACTGTTAGACTGAATTGTTAAGCTATTAAAGGAAGCAGTACTTATTTTTTGATGCTAGAAAGGAATAAGGGGTGGGAGATTATAAGTTTTACTTCAGCCCACTCCTTTTCGAGCTAAAGAAAATGTTGTTTGTTGACATCTGAGATATGTTTGCTCATTGTAAATGTATAAATGTATAATTTGCTCGAAATAAACTAAACTAAAACTAAACTAAAGTTAACAGGTAATGCGTTGCACTTAGCTTTATCACTTTGAGGACACTTACATCATATTTTATGTACATTTTATGTACAGCTGTATTGTTACTTATGGCTGGAACCGCGGGTTAAATAAAAGCCTGACCGTACGCACTATAATTAATCAGTGGTGTTGGTCTTGTCCTGTGACAGACCACGGTCCACTTGCCGCTGCAGAGTTCTCCTGTGTGCCTCACCTGCCCCGCCCAGAGCCCACTCCTCACACACAACAGACCTCAGCTTGTTACTCAGCGTGGGCCATAGCTTCAACATTTGAACTGAGCTGTGTTTTATCTGAGCGCCCAGACCCACTCTCGAGGGCCAACACTTGTGTCGTGGTCTTTAAAAGTTCCTCGGTAACCACTGAAGGCATGGAGAAAAGCTTAAAACAATGCTTTGCGAGTGCGTGATGTTGCGTGCGTCTGTGCGCGGCCGTGCACGCACGTGCGTGTGACTGTGCGTACCCTCACCCGAACTCCTGCAGGCGCCCCTGTCCCAGTTCATAAGTGGTATTTACCAGTTCAAGTGGGGGTCCAGCGCATTTTTACAAGTGGGAAGTGGGAAATTTCCCAGTTGTCTCGAACGCACCATTAGAAAACTTTTATATGTTAGCAAAAGGACTATACCTGATTTTTGCTTCCATAAAAATATAAATCAACAGAGAAAAAAACTCTTTTAAACTTCTTACATCAGTCCACGTGTTGCTCAATTTCCAAATGCTTCTGAGCCTCCGAATTGTTTAACACAATGTGTTTTAAGCTTTTTTCACAGTTGTTAGGAGCAACACTTGTCAGTAGCCACAATGCGAACAACAACAGACAAGGAGATGGGTGAATTTCTATTTGCCTCGGTTGCAAAATGATCTGTGTTGCTAGTGCAGTCATATCACGATATTCTAAAATTTAACTTTACCACATGAATATAGCGATATACAGTATGATATTAGGTATGATATTGCCCCGCCCTACTTTTAAGCTATTTTATTGTAATAAATTTGGGTATTGTCCTGCTAAATAAAGACCCGACCCCCCTTAACGCCTCGAGCCGACTGCACCGCCTTGACCATCTTGAACACGACTATTGGATCCAAGGTTGCCAGATTTTAAGAGAGCAACAAGCGACCAAACCTTTGAAAAAAAAGCCCCAAACAAGCGACCTCAGCCCCTCAATGAAAAAGGAACTAAAATAATCAATTAATTAAGCACGATGCGTCACAGCAGAACGAGAGTTACTGATTTTGGCAGATTTTGAATTGCATTTTATCACTAGTAAAGACTTTAAAGATTGAAAATATTCTAAAAGTTCATGTTTCTTTCATTAGTGAGTAAAATTCTGTGAAAAATCATCTAGTTCATGATATCAAAAAGCGTCTCAGGAGCAAGCCCAAAAAACGCAACCCAGGAAAATCAAAATTCACAAGCGACTTTCCAAAAACAGAAGCCCAAAGTCGCTATAAAGAAGCAGGTTTTGCAACTCTGGTTTGAACATTTCTCTTAATTCTTCTTCTAACCTATAAAGCTTTAAATGACTTGGCCCCTTCTTATATCAAAGATAAAATAACTCCTTATCATCCTAACCGTTCACTTCGCTCTCAAGATGCTGGACTTCTGGTGGTTCCTAGAGTCTTTAAAAGCACAATAGGAGGCAGAGCATTTAGCTATCAAGCCCCCTGGCTATGGAATCAGCTCCCTGCTCATGTCAAAGACGCTGACACATTCTCTACATTTAAGATTAGGCTCAAAACGTTCCTCTTCGGATTAGCTTATGGTCAGGTCAGTTAGGAACAGACTCTAAACCCATAGTTCTAGTCAGGCTGCCCTAGGAGCAATTATACTGGGGAAAGTATGGCAACTTGAGCACTATCCTCTCACGTCTGCCTTTCTTGTAAAGAATAATAAATTACAGTTCATCTCTAGTCTGTTCTTTGCTATTCACTCGTTGTCCCCTGTCCCACTCCCCTCTCGGGAGTGTAACTGTTTCAGATCGCTGCTGTTCCAGTGACGTGGGCCGGACCACTGATGCCTGGACCTCCGCCCCACCTCCCTCTCCAGGATTGGCCTGTCCTGGTCCTGCTAGACCAGTCGTTTCCCTCTGCTTATGGACTCTGGCTCCACAAACATAAACTCTATAACTTTGCCTTAGTTACATCTACAGCCTGTCCATCCATGGGAGTGGATCTCTTCTTCACTGTGGTTCTCCTCGAGGTTTCTCTTTTTCCCTTAGGGTTTTTTTGAGTTTTTCATTGCCGAGAAGGAGGGTCTAAGGACAGGGGATGCTCTGGACAATCATTCATTTGCTCTACTAATAATCTGCTTTGACATGCTTGATCAAATGTTTCATTGAATGTGTATTGTTTCATTGAATATGTATTGTGTTATTTTGATTTTAATCATCTTGGGAAGTCCTCAGAGACGACTGTTGTTGTGATTTTGGGCTATACAAAAATAAATTGATTGATTGATTGAATGTACTTCTAAAATCACAAATTCTTGAAGCTGTGTCAACTATAAACAGTGTCAACTATAAACATCTGCATTTTCACGTTTAGGAGATAAATATTACTGAATTGACACATGCTATGCTCACACTTAAACTATGGAAGTTTACAGTATTACAAGGAACCCAACACAGGAAATGGGAACGGAAAATATCACAGCAGACTGCTTTTATTGAAACACATTAGGGGCAAAATAGGGTGAGGTCATGTTTAGCCGTAACTGAATATCCACGCCAAGAGCAGTGGGCAAAGCTAGCTGACCTTCAATGAACCTGACTAACTGTTTTACAACCGCACAGATCAATGTTAAGTCTATTAGCGCGGCTTAGCATTAGCGGTGTAATGGCTAGCCCGTATCTGCAGGGATCCCAGGTGTAAATACAGACTAGCGCTAATGCTACTATTGGCATTAGACCACCTCCTGGAGCCATTATGAAAGCTGCGTGGATGTATAGCTTTGACGAGGCCAGCGTGGGCCAATCGGGGAGATCGTCTGAGGTCACCTGATGGAGCAGGCGAGGTAAGGAGAGCAGTAATTTAGGCCAAAGGTGAGGTAACTGGGTAAGCGGCCAAGAACGCTCACTCTCATGGTAGACTGACCAGATTTTCAAAATTAAAAGCTGGGATGAGTTTTTGTGAAAAGATAAATAAGTGTATTCTTATGCATTTAGTCAATTCGAGGCTCCTTCACACTCATGTTTACTCTCTAAAACTTTTATCAGTGCAAATTGATGCATTTTTTGTCATGTTTTGGTTATTTTCAAGCACAGTTTTGTCTAGTTTGAATAAAGAAAAAGCAATAAATTTCTCCCTTTATTGTTGGAAAGTGTCAAAATGGTCAAAAATCAGGACAACTGGGACAAAACAATGGTTTTGTAGACATTTGCTGGGACATGGGACACAGGGCTCAAATAGGGACTGTCCAGGTAAATAGGACGTCTGGTCACCCTATGAGTCTCATGGACGCAACATTCAGATGCTGCTAAAGATGATACATTTTCCACAACTTTTATGGAAGGTAATGTACATGTCTACTCAATTTTGTAGGTAATGACTTGGAATTGTTCTCACAGTCGCAACATTTTCAGTAATTAAGGTGGGCTAGCTGATTTTTGACAACTTCCATTCATAAATACTTCGACACAAGGTTAATATCAATATATGTTGATTTTGGTTGAAGTTATGGCTTAAAAACTCTTTTTTACAAACAACAAAGTGAAACTGGAGAGGACCACCCAAGCTCAGCCAATCAGAGCGCAGCATTCAACTCATGATTAGAACTAAATTTCTTTATTATTCATTTCATGCAGTACACAGAGGTCTATTGTCAAAGTGATGCATTTAACTCATACGTTTAGCTTTAGTGTTAGCTACCCCAACTTTAAGTCCAAAAAATCTATTTTTATAATTCAAATTTTTAAGTACTTTCAATAATAAATGTAGTTTGTATGGTTATAATGTAGATCAGTGCTAATCTACATCTTATTGATTGTAAAACACAAAATTGTTCTAAAACGCTTAGACACAGAAACACATCCACTGACTTTCTGTTCAAACTTTGACAAGCAGCAGATTCTTTTGATGTTGGAATGTTATTACCTGATCAAATTTGAGCCCACAATATTTTACTCTGAATCAGATTTAATGCTTTTTGGTCTCACCCAAACACTGGATTTAGATTGTTACTCATTCTGTGTGGTACTACAGATTGAAAGTTACAATACCATATTTTAAGTACTTTTTTGACACAAAGTCGTAGCTGGAGTGAAATGAAATTGGAGGCACTAGGTGGCACCAGCCTGGTTAATTAATTGGATCCAAAGTTTAAAACCTTAATGTGGAACATCCCAGATAAACAGATTGTCCTCTAATCAAAATGTTGTCTTGTTTTCTCATTAGAGACTCCAGGACATTTTCTAAAGCAGCGCCAAATTACACTGCCAGCTTTAATACAAATTATTGAACGCTAAACTTTTGATACCCAACATCCTTCTGTAAGAAAAGTGATATGTTTATTTTACTTCTATCAAGTGTTTGTAGATTTGTGCCTCCCAATCCAAACAGAAAGTACTTTTTGTTTCCCAGTCCTTTTCAAACATGTGGAAGTAAAGAGAACAGATCATTTTAGTGACATAAAGGTAAAAAGTATCCAATGTAAAATGAACCTAAAGGTGCATTGCATAACTTCAAATCAATTATAATGCATTGGCAATTACCTGGATGTGCGTCATGATGTTTTGTAAACTCGCAGACATTGCTTTTATAAGCTCAGGCAGCCTGTTGTATGTGAGTGGCTCGTGCTAGTCATGTTAGTCCTTGTTCGCTGTATTAATGTTTTTATTTGCCCTACTGCGCATGCTACATGCAGAAAGAGCCCCTCTCCATCTGCTTAAAACTTCTTCCTAGCAAGGACCACACCACATCAGAGAATGCAATTAATACATTTATTGATGATTGTTGATTGATCGATGGCTGGATCGGGTAGACTGTGGGTGGGGCTCTGTCTCAGCGATCCGTTCAGCCGATTCAGGACCCCCCCACCTGTAGATGGAGATGTCTTCAGCAGGAGGACAGATGAGATATGGGGTGGGAGGGTGGGGTCTAGAGATCTGAGACAAGACGTGTTGTTAGGAAAGGGCGGTTTAAGTAGAGGCTTCTGGGTAATTGGAGGTGTGTCCGAGAAGACGAGCGAGGCGTGGTTTCCTGGTGCGAAAGGGCTGTGGTCCTGCTCCTGAAACTTTGTTCATTTCATTAACATCCATTTGAATAAAACAACGGACGAGAGCAGCTGTTTCAATCAGGTCTGAACCGGTCTGACAGACGTCTGTCTCCTGAAGCTTGAAACAATGTTTTTCTCACCATCACCTGAACGTATCTTTTAAGGGTCGTAGGGCAAGTCTGGTGATCAAAGATGGCGGGCGCTGTGCATCAATGACTTTTGCTCACTGGCGTTCATTGCTAATATGGCCGTTACCTTTAGCTTTTTGCTAGCTGCGTTACAAGAGCGGGACGTCTGAGTGTTCTGACCAATCAGAGAAGGAGTTAGAGTGAGCAGCAGTAGCCTTAAAAAAAAAACGCTGTAGCTGCTGTTTCTGCCGAACACGGGCAGTTTGTGTTTGCATTGCACTCTAGGGAAAATACGTTTTCTAGCCTTTTGAGGGATTTTTCCACTGCAGTACCAATGAAGCGGCCACTGGGGCTGATTTACAACGGCTGTAAGCAGCAATGTCCTATCCAGATAATATTGTAGATCCATGTTGTAGGGTCAAATTTCATTCACAAATGCTGAATTAGTTGAATTAGTACTGGGATAGCATTACATCAGCTGCAGGATCTCTATATGAATTATGTATGTACATGAGTTTTGTGTGTTTGAGCAACTCTGGAACTCTGAATGTTGACAACTTTATAGGACTTTAAATGCAGTTCAGTGCTGTTTTGGTTCTTTTTGGTCATAAACAGGCTTCTAGAAAAACCACCACATGAGTCACTTTGATTTGGAAGATACTGTATAAAGCATACATACATAAAGCATAACCTTCCAACAGAAAAGTGACATAGCGTCTCTTTAAAGCTGACAGAACATAAGCTGCATTGAGTGTGCGACACATGCACAGGATGCAGGCTGGGCTCTGCTGCTCTGTGGTCTGCTATGGAAAGCCACAGTGCACAGTCTCTGGCCACAGCAGTTAGAGCTGACAGCATATTTGTGTGACTGTAAACCACAGGCCGGGCTGACTTTAGCACATAAACATCCTCTGAACTGCAGCACAGACAAGCACAACGTCAATGTGCAGTGTGAAAACAAAAGTCATGTGAAGATGGGCTCGGACATTTTATTATTGTTTAGTAGAAGATAAGATATGATTAATAATTAAATGTTCCAAATTATGCAAAACTGACTGGTGTGAGCTTTTAGTCATGTTAGAATGATGCTTTCGCCTCAAAACAAAAGTTAAGCTGTTTGTTTTTTTCATCTAATAATGTTAGTAATCTGATCTGCAAAGCTAAGAAAGCTTCATCGCACCGTGATGTCTTTATGTGGTAGTTCAGCCCGATCTCACAAGAAAGCGTACATTTACCACGACATTACACAACATGTAAATTGTGTATGATTAGCACAAGTTCATGGCTGTTTTGTGTAATTATAGTACGCGTCACAGTCCCACTTGGTGGTTGTTAAGATGTGTTCTTATTTATGAATATTAACAAAATCCTGATCCTAATCTTAACCTGCCCCAAGCCCCAGACCTAAACTTGCCCATTTTAATAACTTGAAGCTTAAACTTACCTGTTTCACCTGAAGAAAATGTCCCCACGTGGCTGCAACCAAAACTCGTGTAATTTTTACTCTTTTTCATATCGTGCTAAATGTTCGGCGTAACATAAGTACGCAAAAAAGGTGTGAATTTGTGGTCATAATACGCTGTTTTTGTGTCGTAGTAAATGTACGCTTTCTTTGAGACTGCAGTGTTGGGTAACCAGCAACAGCTAGCCATAACTGAACTGATTTGTGATACAGTGAACGTGCATACTCGCTCAAACTAACCAGGCCACCCCAAGTGTTTTTGTTTTCATGTAAGCAGCACCTTAACTTTTAGGCACTTTTAAGTTCATGCTTTGGCTTGCATTCATGTAAGCAGCTTTGTTTTTTTTTTGTTTTTGTAAATGATTCTACAAAAAGGAAATATCAACAAAATAAATTATTGACCATTTGCACCTATGTCACTTGATCACGTGGCTGCTCCATGCTGGAGGGCAGAAGTGCGTGTACGCAGCATTACAGGACGCAAAACTGACAAATTCTCACATATTTCCTTATTTTTCCGTAAAGAAAGCAGTGGATGCTTCTAGTGCATGTTCAGTACATTGTTTGTGGAATTAAGACGTCTTTTAGACGCACACAAACAAGGTATTTGGAAAAGCTAATGAAGGCTAGCTGATCCATGCCCTCTTCCTCCTGCTGTTTGCAGAATAAATAAAATTTCAAGTTTGCCTGACTTTACTCCTCATGATTTGATCATTCTGTGGTAAACAGGGTTTTGTCTTACACTGGAGCAGATTTAAAAGCTACAAGAGGTTGGTTTTCTGTCACTTGCTGTACGTGAGGCTAGTGTTAGCCACGCATAATGTTTCAGATATCATTGCTTTTTTTTTTTTTCAAATGTCATATATTTTTTTTCTCATTAGCATTGACTTACCTTGTTTAAAGTGTTCACTGCAAATCCGTAGTACTTAGAGGATTTGGTCTTTTGATTTATTGCTGCCATCCACTAGCGTCTTCTATCTTCATCAAAAATAGTAGTAAAATAGGCTCTTTAAGGATCATTTCTACAGTATCCATACAAGCGTGCGGCTCAGTTTAACAGCATTAGTGTCTAAGCCGGTCTCCTGGATCCGCTGCAACACGAACACTCCCCACGCTTAAGCCACTAACAAGATCCACTCTTTACTTTGTCGGAAAAAAAACACACACAATTGCATTATTAGTAAAATGCGTCATAAGATTAGAACGTGATGCAATAAAGACCATCAAAGGCGTCACTAGATAATTAGTACTTTCAACAGCACTTCTCAATGAGCTTAGAAGCACTTTTCCGACTTTGACAAGTTTACTGGGGCAAAACTGATTTTAAGTTGGTCATTTTTTTTTATATGTTCATGTTATGCTGCGGAACAGACAGAGACGTAGAGAATCTTTACAGACAGTGTGTGTTTTCCCAATAAATTAACATATGTAAATGGTTATTTTACATTTTATTCATTGTAGAATAAGTGAGCCTTTGTTATCCCATAGTAAAATATGCTCTCTGTATTTAACTGTGAAGTGCCAGGGACCAATCTCCAGTTCTTCAAATAAGGCACATCACTTTCCCCTGTGACCTGTGATTAGCTAAGTCATGCTATTAATAACAAAAACATGTAAATTAAAGACTGTAGAATTCCATAAAGTTGTTCTACTGCCCATTTGTACAGAATTTGTACAGAATAGAAGGGATAGTTCTAGAAGGCCATATACCGTATGTGGGCTAGAGAGGACGACCAGGCAACCAGAAAAAATCATGAAGTGTGCGTCCCAAATCTTGAATGATTCTTATAAGATACTCCCTTCATGTGCACTGAACACTGGACTGAGCACTGGACTTTCTGGACACTAATACTAAAGTCTGTCATAAGAAATAGTATTGTGTTTTGTGTGGCTTTTTAAAAAATTAAACAGAAACAGGGGGAAATCTGACATACTGTACACTATTTGCGGGGAACTTTATTGCATCTGCAGACCTATTAGCTGTCTGTGCTCTTAAAGGGGACCTATAATGTCAAATTCACTTTTCTAAGTTTTTAACCTTGTTATAATGGTCTTCCTTCACCATTAGTTTACTCAAAGTTATATTTGAATTGATTCATGCATGTTTGAGTAATCTTGTTTTGTTCTTCAGCTGCAGCTCAAGTGCTCAGAAATCTCCGTTCTCACCTACCACCTACCACCTTATCCCCTCCCACTTCTTTTTTCAAGCCGTTTTAGATCAATTTTATGTTTTACAATGAACAAAAGCTAAATATCTGATCTGCATATGTTCTAGTTTCTTACTAAGTATCAAAAAACACACAATAGGACCCCTTCAATTAAGCCAGTTAGAAGCTGACATTAAGACTTGTTAATACCTCGTGGAATGTAAAACATCATTCTACTTTTAAAATTGTTTCTAGTCTCTTATGCCTTGTCCACACAAAAACTAGACAAGGATAGTTTTAAAAATGATCTGCATAAAGCTGTCTTTGTAGTATTTGAACATGAATCAGTTAACCAGCCGGTGTAATGCCTTTAACTGACATGAATATATTAAAAAATCTGAATACAACATTGCTAGTTCAATACTATCTCGAATTTTAGTAGTCGTTCAATCGATACTGCAGCAAAAAAAAAATCCCTGAGTCCAGAAAGCATTTTTTCCATAGAGCACAATGTAATCATAAACTAAAATGCTCTCTCTTGCAAACTCTCGATCTGAACAAGAGAAAAGAACAACTGCGCATGTTCAGTGATAGCTGAATCTGAGCTAACTCGCAACAATGTGTCACTGAGCGTCCATCTTTTGACCATCTTAATTTGGGGAGGACCCCCAGACCCCCTTTATACAGTATTTTTTTTTTTACTTTCCTCTTTCAATGTCTTTGCAGAGGTCTACATCTCACTGTGGAGGCTCTACACCAGCTACAAACATTATTGATGACATAGTTTTTACTTCTAAGAACAGGGAATGCTCTGGGACAAAATAAGATTCTCAGGACAGTGCTGCTGTTGTGTTTTTGGATTCACAAATATATATTGAATGAAATTCAGACTTATGTCTGTGCAGAACTTATCTTCTGTAAGATCAAAATAATACATGCAGACTGAGGCAACTTCCAAAGATAAACAGATAAACATTCCCCACTGTTGTCAGCAGAGGGTGACAGACCTCTAAACCACACTTTATTTCAGTTTGCCCCAAAGGATAACATTTTCCTATGTAAATAATTCATAAAAACAGCTTGTTTAAACTACCGTGCATTTCCTCTTTTAAGTTTTCAGTTGAGCTGTTGATGCCCACTCACACAAATTAGCCTTTTGTTTTTAAATAAATCAAAATCAATGTATTCCTTCATTTCTCAATCTCATTTTCACCAGGCATTTCACTCTCAGACTCAAACATGTATTCCTATCATTCCATGCCAGCGTCTAAAGCCCGTCTTTTGAATCCACACCGCATGCAAACCCGGGCCAGGCAAACATGCTCACCCAGCTCTACAGTCTATTTGCATTTCTATGTGTACACAGATCATTGTCATCCAAACTGTTTGCAAATGACTTAAGCCTGCCTCTAACGTCAAAAGTCTTAGCGCTGGCGGTTTCACAAGTGCTCACTCCTTCCTTACACAGATGACATGCACGAATGTAAACAGCCCGTATTTGCATTCCCAGGACCATAACAAGGCCCGATTATGAACGGTGGTGGTGGGTATTTCCCTCTGTTTGCATGGCTGTTAAACAAACCCTGGTGTTGGTGTATGGAGGAGACGTCTTTGTTCCTATTTTTACACAAAAGGGCCCTGAGTGAACAAGCTACAGTGCATGACATGAGGAAGGACACCTGACATACGCGGCCTATTGTAACCGCTGGCCGACACAAAAGGCAAAGTCAATGGAGGGACACACTTGAATGAGCGCAGTCATAACAAACAGAACAAGTGCCTGTCAAAACACGAAGCACCTGACAGTTTTGACAAATTGTAAGCAGCAGCAGTGTGGTGAAGTTCTTTAAGTGTGGACTTTCACTTCAAGCCAATGTCACAGGTTTTTGCATTTTTCTTATTTGACTTAATTTGGGATGAAAATAAAAATAAAATAATAAAAAGCAGTTTATGAAGAAGCTGGCAGAGGGAAGTTGAAAATTAAGTTCTAAAACAGTATCCCACAGTCATCAGAAAGTGCCAAAATGCAAAGACATTTACACACAATATGAGTCTAGAATGTGATTTATGAACTAAAAAACATGTAGAAGATTTCAAAGACGTTTGTATGTACAGTAGGCTATACGGGACATTCAGTGTTTTCTGAGGCTCAGCTGGGAACAAAAATGACTTCAGACAAAACTCCAGCTGTGTTTTTGATGAGGAGGCAAGGTTAGATTGTGGATTAAAAAAGGCGAATTTTGCCTATGCGCTTTTAAATATCTGCAAATACCCAATATTGACTTGGACCATTATAGAAGGATTATGTGTTTATCAACACAGGAGATGCGCGCACACCTGGTGGAGCTGCTGCTGATTGATACAAGCGTGAAACAACTCGAGCCACTGTGCAAAAACAAAAGTTATGCTGCTAAGTCAACATTGTGATGAACGTGACCTGCTTAAAGTTACATTTAGATGAATGAAAGGTTAGAAAAACACTGTCTCAAGCTTCAGGAGCCAGACGTCGTCATAGAGTTCAACCTGCTCAAAACAGCCAGCTTCATTCCGTTTGGCGTTTCAATCAAAAAAGTTTCCCCAGCCAACTTGACAAAGAGGAAATAAAAATAACTTTTCTTTTCAAAACCCATAAAAAAATTGGTTGTGAAGTGTTTTGTAACGTTTTTATGAAACTGTTGTGCAAATAACCACTTAAACTTATTATGTGAATACAATGTCAAAAGTATGACACATTTTGGGCCAAATAAATACTTTGATTGCATCCAAATACTGTGGGTTTTCTCCGGGTACTCCGGTTCCTCCCACCTCCAAAACATGCATGTTTGGGTTAATTGGGATCACTGTAAACTTCCCCAGTGAATGAATGAGAGATTGAATGTTTGTCTGTCTAGCCCTGCGACTAGTTGGCCATTGTCCAGGGTGTTCCCCCGCCTAAGGCCCAAAGTTACTGGGATAGGCTCCAGTCACCTGCGACCCTAACGGGATTAAGTGGTAAAAAATGAATGATTAGCGACACGGTGGCGCAGCGGTTAGCGCTCTGGCCTCATAGCAAGAAGGTCCTGGGTTCGACTATGTGGAGTTTGCATGTTCTCGCCGTGTCTGTGTAGGTTTCCTGCGGGTACTCCGTTTTCTCTTACATCTAAAAACATGTCCAATGTGCCTCCCCTCTCCCCTCCCAGAACTATGATGTAAATTAGCTGTAAGCTACAATCTGGTGCAAGCATGTCCGCCTTTGTGCTAAATGCAAAATTGTACATTGTCCTTAATAAACATTCAAATTACATCCAGTTAAACCCCCGACAGCCTCATTCACACCAAACACACGTGAGCCACCTGTCGGCAAAAGTTGCCGAACAGGTTTAGACGTGCAACCATCGGATTGTGTGGAAGAGCCTTAAATGTACAACTATAGGATGTTGACTGAACCAATTTTATGAGGCTGATAACCACTGTGAACATGGCTTGTGTTGCCTCTCACCCACCAGGCTTTGGGAGCTCATCTGTGTCTTTTCTCTTCCACAACACCAGCAAAATGTCATAGATCAGCGCAGGATCATTATGGCACATTTCCAATCATTGCTTCAAGTTTTATTTGGGATTGATTCATGCATGTTTGAGTAATCTTGATTGTCAAAATCCCTGTTTTCATCTAGATCCTTGCCCTGCCTACTTGTCTATATTTATGTCATTACTCAAAAACATGTATATATGTACGGGATCTTGAATTGCAGATCGCCTAGATGTCACTCCTGCCTGACTTTTTTTCTTCATTATCCTATTCCATGGAACTTCACCATCTATCTCCTTCAATCTGTTTGTCCTGGTCCTTAAAAATAGATCTCTGAAAATTCAAGATTCAACTCTGTACAAGAGGTTGATAAAATAACACAGCGATATCAATCTCTCCAGGATCAATTTACAGTCTCTATATTCACTAGATTGGATTTCAAGAGCAAAACCCAGGCGCCTACATTAGCATGAATCGATGACCATGACTGAACCAAGGTTGAGTCCTACTATACTTTCGAGTTGTATGGTTCCAGTCCTTGATGCTGATATATGTTCACAACAATGGGCCTTACACTCATCCTCCTCTGTGCTTTTTCAAATTCAGATGCTGCTGCCGTTGGAGAGTGAACTTGTTCTTTCATCCCGCACTCCACATAAAAGACACGCTTCTGTTCTGGCTCTCTTTGCACTTTCTGTTTTATCCTTGGTAAAGAGAGGAGCTAAAGTGGCCGAGAGCGCTTCAAAAAGAATGGACTGATCAAACGCACTCATCTCGGCTACAAAGAACATGTCTCCGGCTCGCTAATGCTACACGAAGTACTCAATCTCTCCGTAATATCACAGGAGAAGTCAGGGAGGACAATTTAGAACAAAAGAACGGGATTATATTCGAGACACGTTTTCAGAAAGGTAAAAGAACAGTGCTTATTGACAATGGACCTGTGGTGACTGTTTATCTGGTGCTAGGCTAGTTGTTTTAAAGCTAGACTGTGTTATTTTTCTGTCTCAGATCAAAGTATCAACGGCAGCCAAACTCTTCATCAGACCATATATGAAAAACAGAACTAAGTGTGGAGATGATGAACTTTACATGTGACAGACATAAAATATACTCACACTGCCTCCAGATCTGGATCCGTCTGGGTCCGGTGGCCACTCACACTGCGATCGGAGTATGCATGCGTATTTACGACTCTGCCGGCATCGTGAGTCGCACATGGGATCACGTGAAGCGTTGGTTGGCAAAGTACTGTAACTGCCTATTGCCACTGAATATGAAATTACAAATTAAGCCGCACAGTTAATAGTAAGTCTATGAGTCAATTTTCCTTGAATTTTCGCCACATGGATAAGCAGAGTAGCGTCTTATAATCCAGAAATTACAGTAGTTAAAACGTATTGTCGCAAAGTGAACAAACACGAAAAAAGACAATGTTTGTCTCCTGCTGTGTGACTCGTGTGCTAACAGGTTTGATAAGAGCAATCCATAGAGCTCTACCGTGTTCAGAAAAAGTGTACACCAAAAAGAAAGCTTTTAATTTTGGCAATTAGATCTCAATGGGAAAAACAATGAGAGCTAGCTTTGGTTCTGCGGTTCTGCCAACCATTTTGACTTCACATGTCGGCTCAGTGAACATCCCTATATCACGAGCATTTTGACGCATTTGTACACTACTACTATAATAAACGAACTACTACTAATAGTAGTAGTGTAATTATTTTATTTTGAAAACCACCAAATGCATTACATCAGCGCTCGCTTGGTTTCCTGTTTGTCATGTCTTTTTCACAGCTTCACAAAAGGGCTTCCAATAGAAAAGATCAGACGACCGTGGCAGACTGAGCCATGCAACTTGCAGGACCAAGAGAGGAGCCTCTCATTAGTTTACCCTTTTAAAATATTACAAAATATATTTTCTCTTGTTTGTAGATTTATTCTGGGTTGCTTTGGAAATAGTGGCCAACTTAAATTTCTTAATGTGTCAGTAATGTGTTTAAACTAGGCTCTAGTTATCTTAATGTTATTGTATTTTTACAGTTTTAAAATAACATTTGTCAAGTGGACGTAGTGTATTTTTCTTGTTTGAATTCTAGATACATTTTCTGATTAATTCCCAATGAGAAAATGCTGTATTTTTATAATTTTAGCAAAACAATCCACTTTGCTCTTCAACTATTGGCAAATCGCATTTAAATATTAATATATTAATTCATATTAATTTAAGCATTTATTCACTCATTTATCATTTTAGGATTGTCACTTTTTACAGTATATTTCAGTCCTGGTTTAATCTGTTTAAAGCTGTGATTCTCCAGGATAAGATTTGATTATTACTAGTTCTTAATTGTGGTTTTACGCGATTTGAACATTTTGTAGAGCAATAAAAACAGACTGCGCATTAGTTATTATCACTATAAAACAATTCTAGTCCTGTGAATAATTGGCACAACCTCGTGTCAGAAGAAACTACAACCTGTCCAGAAGCCTTGGTCCTCGGTAAAATCTCTGGAGAATTAAATTGAATAGCCCTGTTCTACTGTATCACAATTTTAAAGTTATATTCCTCTGGTAATGGTTTGTTAGGAAGGACTTTCAAAAGATCTAAAACCACATGGAGAGCTGAGCAGCATCTGGATGTGAGCACACGCAGGCTTTGATTCCAGTTTGACCTGATGCCCTCCCTCTCTCTTCTCTTCCCTCTCTCTTCTCTCTCTCTCTCCTCTCTCTTCTTCCTCCATATGTGTTTACGTTTATAGTTTATATGTGTTTGCAAGTTTTTTACGAGGGGGCCTTAGCCTCACACTGCGCCACTTCCACCTCGTCTGGGCGCGCGGCCTCAACACACGTGTTTTCCATTTCACTCTTTCATTTTCCTCTCCTCTCACCCCACCTTCTCTGTCTCTCTATTGCCTTGCTTCCTCTCTCCTCTTTTACTTTTCTCTTTCCTCTCTTAACGTCTCTTTCCTTCTCCTTCTTTTCTATCATTCCTACTCCACTGTCTCTCTTATTTTTTTTCTCTGCTTTGCCTCACTCTTCCTCTTTTCTTCCTGCTTTCTCGCTCTCTCCTTCTTCCCTCTATTTTCTCTCTTTCCCCTTTCTCCTCTCCAACCCCTTGTTCTCATCTTCCTCTTTTCTCTCGTCTCTCCCTTTCTCTCTTCCCTCTTTCACTTCTTTCTCTTTCTTTTCTTTCCTCTTTTCTCTCTTCTTTCTCCTCTCTCTCTTCTTCTTTTCTCTCCTTCTCTTCTCCCTCACTTCTCTTCTCTCTTCTCTCTCTCCTTCTTCCTCTTCTTTTCCTCTCTCTCTCTCCTCTCTTCTCTTCTCCCTCCTTTCTCTCCTTCTCTCTCTCTCTCTCCTCTTTTTCTCTTTTTCTCCTCTTCTCTCTCTTCTCTCTTCTCCTCTCTTTTCTTCTTCTCTCTCTCTCTCTCTTCTCTTTCTCTCTCTCTCTCTCTCTTCTCTCTCTCCTCTTCTCTCTCTCTTTCCTTCTCTTCTCTCTTTCTCTCTTCTTCTTCTCTCTCTTTCTTCTCTCTTTCTCTCTCTCTCTTCTTTTTCTTTCTCTCTCTTCCTCCTCTCTTCTTCTTTCTCTCCTCCTTCTCTCTCTCTCTTCTCTCCTCTTCTCTCCTCTCCTCTCTCTCTTCTCTCTTCTTTCTTCTCTCTCCTCTCTCTTCTCTCTTTCTTCTTCTCTTCTCCTCTCTCTTCTTCTCTCTTCTCCTCTTCTCTTCTCTCCTCTCTCTTTCTCTCTCCTCTCTCTCTCTTCCTCTTCTTCTCTCTCTTCTCCTTTTCTCTCTCTCTTTCTCCTCTCTCCTCTCTCTTCTCTTCTCTCTCTCTTCTTCTCTCTCTTCTCTTCTTCTCCTCTCTCCTTTTCTCTTCTCTCTCTCTCCTCTCCTTCTTTCCTTCTCTCTTCTCTCTTTTCTTCTTTCTTTTTTTCTCTTTTTCTCTCTCCTCTCCTCCTCTTCCCCTCTCCCCCTCTCCCTCTCTCTCTCTTCATCCCTCTGGTGTGTTTTAACAGCCGGCTGAGGCTCTGATGTGCTTACATGATCTGCTGCCTGTTGCGCAGCCGTTTAATGCTCGCTCATAAATTATACAACAAGTCGACAAACTCCCCACCAGCCCCTCCCTCTCTGCGGTTTTCCAGCACATGCCAAACTTCCAGCTCCACGTCCCGGCGTAAGTGGATTCAGTCGGGAGCACTTGTCCCGTACCAGATGCAGGCAGAAAAGATAAATAAAACAGCCTTAACTTAACTTTACATGCGACATTACATTATAACAGTAATAACATATTTTACTGCTGTTTTTTCTGCTCCAGCTGTGCCTGTGAGTCTGGTTTGATAAATGTCTTGTTTTGTCTGGTTTTATATGAGTTTTTAACAGTGTCATAACAGCCGTGTCGTTCGTTTACTCACAGTTGTATTTGCTAGGTCTGGGTAATATAAAAATCAAACGGTGAGCTCATCTCTGACAATCTGCTTTTTGGATAAAATCATTATATCACGATTTATATTTCTCTATTTATTGTAGCAGTCTGTTGAAGAAGACACAATTTTCTGTTGGATTTAACTGTCACAGTGAAGCATGAACTTGAAAAAGCATATCAAGTAGGGCGATACAGACAATATCTCGATGTTTTTTGTGTATTTTGATAATGATATTCAGACACACATGATGTATAGCCTTGATAGGGATGCACTGATCCAGCTTTTTCAGTTCTGATACCGATTCCGAAACTTTGGCTTTAAGTACCGATATCAACCGATACCAGTGTAAAGACTGAAATCGCTTCTCTTTCTTATTAATACACAAGACATTTTGTAATTTAGTGCTATGTAACTGTTAGTTATAGTGCAGGCCACAACTTCACAACTAAATCTGAATAAAATGTCCAATAATATGAGAGGTTCTAGATCAACATCAGCCAATAAGTTAGTCTAGTCATTTTGCCCAATTAAAAGCACAAATATGATATCGGCTGAACCGATATCAACGAGCTGATACCCGATCCAGCAAAATTTCCTGGATCGGCACCGATATCCAATACCAGTATCGGATCGATGCATCCCGAATACTTGTTACTGAAAACCAGACTCTTCATTCATTCATTCATTCATTTTCTACCGCTTAATCCCGTTAGGGGTCGCGAGTGACTGGAGCCTATCCCAGTGACTTTGGGCCTTAGGTGGGGAGCACCCTGGACAGTGGCCAACTCGTCGCAGGGTTAGAAAAACAACCATTCACTCTCTCAGGGAAATTTACAGTGATGCCCAATTATACATGTTTTTGGAGGTGGGAGGAAACCGGAGTACCCGGAGAAAACCCACGGTGACACGGGGAGAACATGCAAACTCCACCCAGAGAGATTGTGAGATGTTGATGTGGTCCGACCCGGGAGTCGAACCCACGACCTCCTTATTGGGAAGCCAGAGCTCTAACCACTCTGCTACAGTGCACCCCTAAAACCAGACCCGTCTATGCTTTTAAATGTGCCCAAGTGTAAGACAAAACACTGTTTACTACCAGGGAGTAACAGTTGCTGTAATATATTCCACTTTTCAACAACTAAGTAATGTATTTCATTACTTATATAAACATTGACAATATATTACTAGTTACAATCTGCGTAACTGAGTAACAATTTGAGTTACTTTCATATAAATTAATTGCTTTTATGTTTTATTGAAAGCGACACTTCAGGACCAAAACATCACTAACATACTGTCTGTTGAGTTAAGTGTGAATCAAATGAGAAAAATGTGTTGTGACATCACATTTTCATAAATTAATCAATAATCAGGTTTATAAGTAACAGAATTAGTGTTGCACAAATGTGTGATTAGCTGAAAGTAACTCACAGTTGTGTAACTCAGTTACATTTTTGAGACAGTAATATTGTAATACAAATGTAATTCATTTTTCTCCATGTACTAGTAATCTATATTGTATTACAATTTTACAGTAACTTACCCAACACTGTTTACTACAGAATGATCCAAATCACGAGGGTAAAGTCAGACAAACTAGTAGATTTGATTAAATCAGCAAACAAAGCAGGAAGAAGAAGATATGGATCAGCTGCATTCATTAGCTTTTCCAAATAACCTGCTTTGTACGTCTAAAAGACGTCCTACTTCCACAGACAACTGGACTGAACATGCACTAGAAGTAGTCGTTGCTTTCTTTACAGAATTTGTTAGTTTTGCTGCGTTTACACACTTCCACCCTCCGTCATGGCCACATGCTTATGCTCAATCACTTGCACTAGTATTATTACTCTTGCATCATGACACTCAAAGTCGCACAGTAACAGCAGAGATGGCAAGTAACTAAGTATTTTTACTCAAGTGTACTTAGATAGTTTTTTTTTTGCATCTGTACTTTACATGAGTATTACTATATCTGGTGACTTTTTACTTTTACTTCTTACATTTTTTAAGAAGTATCTTTCTACTCCCTACTTTTTATTATCAAGTGAGTTACTTTATGAGCCCATAAACATTTGTTTCTTTTAAATACCAGGTCAAACCTGCTGCTGCATGTAAAACGACATGTTTACCACATGATAAAAGTCAAATGAATTATAATTAATTCACTGTAAAGCCCATCTCACACACAACATTACAAACACAAAATGTCTTAAAACCTGAAATGTTTGTATTTTTTTTGGTCCAGATGGATTTATTTAATGTACCTAGATTTATATGACTTGATGTGTTTTCTGCCTTTTTAAAATAAATTTCTTCTTATTTTAAGCCAAATTATTTGCTAATGAAGTAAAACATTTTTACTCAACTCATTGGCAAATTTGATTCAAGCTCAAATCTCTTGAAAACATCAGATATGTCTTGAAACAAGTGAAATAAACTGACAATTCTTTAGTTTCAACCAAGACTAGATCATAACGTTTGGCAGTGTGATTGTACTTTTTACTTCTTTTACTTAAGTAAACTTACAGTCCTGGTGAAACTCATTTCCTGAAGTAAAAGTATAAAAGTGTTTTACCAGAGTTGTAACTGTACTTCATCATGTGAAGTATGTATTATTCACTCTCTTATAAGCTTAGCCATAGCTGCCCTGATGGAAGTGAGACGGACCATTTGTGCCAAACACCACTCATCACTCATATACTTCACAAATATTCAAGTTGAGGGAAGTATCTTGCCCGAGGACACAACAACAGAACAGTATTTCCTGGTTAGACTTCAGTAAAACTTCTCCTGCAGCTATAATTTGTTGATGAAGTCCACATCCAAAGTAAATGTGTGAATGTAAGCCTGCATTTACCACGTCCACCACGTCGAACTGATTATAGTCGTATGGCATGATTACAAAGAGAAGCACATGCCTTTCAAAGAAAAATAATCTCTTATCTGAAGGTCTCTCTGGAACCAATGCTCAGTTGGATAATTGAATTTTCTGTGATTGTTATCTGCGGTCAGGCTTTAAAACCATCTCATCACAATTGTACTTACAGTGAGTTGACCTGTTTTCCTTGGTCATTAGGATCATTATTAAACAAGATATTAGACTAGTAATTCATGGAAGAAAAACATGAAGGTGTCTATGACAGGTTAAAATACAAATTTTATTAAAATAAAGTTAAGATCATTTAGGATTTTAAGTTAAATACATCCTGGTAGCTACTTTTTAGAATTAAAAATGTACTTCCTGTTTAATTGATGGCATCACAATAGGAACTTGCCAAGCGACGATGCAATAATTTGGTGGGAAAAGGTGGGTAATCCAATGTAATCCTGGTTTTATGTCAGTGCAATCCATTCGTCCAGGAGTGATCCAGAGTAGCAAGGCTTTAAAGTTGTCACTTGGACCGCGTATATTTTGATCTTCAAATACGCTGTCCAAACTTTGAAACCTTTCTACTCTGGTTTTAAGTGTCTTTTATTTATCTCTTCATAGCTATCTTCCATTGATGTTTGTCAGTCAATATTGAGTGCTTATGTTGCCCCGATGTTTTAATGTATTTACGTGTCCGTTTTCTTTTGTATTTTGGGCCATCTGTATGCTAGTGGCACGTGTTAAAACTGTTTACTCTTCTTGTGATCCAGGTATGTTATTTCGCCTTTCACAGACCCCCATGGTGGGAAAAGTTTGGGCCGACTGTCTGTTGGCAGCTAATATTAAAAACGGTTGCTCTTTTTGTGATCCAGATTTAATGGAAAGCGCTTCCAAACATTCGGTGGTGTCCTGGTTTATTCCAACACCAATAATCATCAATCAACACACACACAACGGAGTACGAAGTGTAATGCTGCATTCACACAGGATGGCGTTTAAGCGTCTAAATTTGCATGTAAAAGTGTATTTTGATGCAGAACATTTTCAAAGCTGACGCCTTGATACGCCCCATCGCGTATCAAGGCGTTGAGGGACAAGAAGACACTTTAATGCCCCAACACGCTTCTTCGAGTTCCGCTTGTTTGCAGGCTTTGTTTTGCTCATAGACAGATCACATTGAGAGAGAAGAAGTGAGGGAGAGAGATAGAGGCTTGCTGCCTTTATAAAACATAACTTACGTGATCGCACAACTTTCTCCTCCTCCAGGTGGTGTTCTTTTGCTGTCTCTGTCTTCCTCGGCTCCTCTCGTGTCACGTCGTACAGCAGTGGTTTAAACACAGCAACGAGCATTTTTAATAGATCCATGTGAGCGCGTTGTCAGTCCAGATCATGTCCCGTGTTATTTGTTTTGACATGTCATTAAGCCTTTGAAAAAAGCCACCAAACAAGCGACCTTTCGTTAAAAACATATTAAAACACTTCAGTAATCAGTCCTCCTTTCCTCTTGATATGAGAGGAAAACAACATGTCATGTGTCACAGGAGTGTAGTCGCTGATTGACTGACGCCAACTTCCAACGCGCCTGAAGATGAATTTTCCCAGTTCCTGTGTCCGCTGCAGCTTCGAGCAAAGTTGCGTCAGCCGCATGTTTGAACTTCCGGTTTGCAAGACGCTTTGTTTCAGATACAGAAAGGCACATCAGGACTTCCGGCGGACGTCGAAGCATGGCGGCGGCGTAAACGCAGTGCTCCCGACATTTAGTTGATTTCTGCCCATTAGAACCCGAGGTTTACCTCTACAATTGGTTTGAACTTTTTTTTAAATGTAAAGGGCAAAGAAAATGCCTAAACCTAAAAGTAAAAAGTCTGAGATAGTTGAACAAGGAGAAACAAACAGCCAGCTAGCATTTGTTAGCAGCAACGAGGAAAACATGCTAGCGGGGAACTCTGGACACGACGAAAATGAAAGCGCCAACTTGGCAATCATTCTGAAAGAACTGAGAGACTTCAGGAAAGACAACGACGTGAAACTGACTACAATCCACGAAGACATCAACAAAGCCAATAGAGAATCGAAGAAGCGGAGGAGAGAATCAAGGAGGCGGAAACTCGAATCCAGACGTCCGAGGACGCGGTGGCTGAGCTGATAAAGCTTCAAATGCAACTTCAAGCTAAAGTAGTGGACTTGGAAAGCCGCTCACGACGGGACAATGTTCGCATATATGGTGTTAAAGAAGGATCCGAGGACAGCGCCCCATCTATGAATGTCTTTGTAGAGCGACTTCTACGTGAAAATCTCTCCGTGCCAACAACCGTGGAGTTGAGAGTGGAGCGAGCGCACCGGGCGGTGGTGCCTCGTCCGCCCCCGGATGCTCCCCGAGATCAATCGTGGCCAAGCTGTCAAGCTACAGAGTGAAAGAAGAGATATTACGATTGGCATGGCAGAAACGAGGTTTCCAACTGAGTGGAAAAGCCGTGAACCTAGACCACGACTATGCGCCTGACGTTCTGAAGAAGCGGAAGGAATATGCGGAGATAAAAGCAGTGTTGAAGGAAAAGAAAATCCGCTTTCAGACCCCTTTCCCCGCGAAGCTAAGAGTTCACTACGAAGGAGGACCTGTGTTGTATGGGACAGCGGAAGAGGCGACGAGTGATATGATCAAGAGAGGTTACGCTGTTGCGGCTGTGAACACCCCGAATCCGACGTCGCTCCTGGAGCAGATTCAGCACCTGTCCTGGCGCACGGTAAAGAAGACGGGGAGCAGAGCTGACAGACCCAAAGTGCCCAGCTATCAAGAAAAGCTTCAAGTCTTCAAGCGACAAGAGAAGGACTGAATATATTGGACAAATATACCCTTCATTGGGTGACAGTAGGTGAGTTTGAAGTTGATTAAGAAATTTAAATCAATAACAAAAAGCTAGTCGTGTTTAAAATAATAACACAACAATGACAAGTTGGACAGAGACTTTAGGCATTTACTTTAAGAGTAAGGGTCGGGGGCTAAGGAGTAGGCAGTAGAATGGACAACTGTACTGCAGTAGGCCCTCTCCCTCTAGTGAGGGAACGAGGTTTTCCTCCGATAACCCCTTTCCAACTGGGGTTATACAGGATCGTGAGCAAGATCCCACACGTGGAAGTTAACTGTTTGTGTTCTTTTCTATGTTCTTTTTTATTTTTGTGTTCAAGCCAGTTCTTGGGCTTATTTAAATGTGTATTGGGGTGTTGCCTTTACAATATTTCTGTTTCTTTACTAAACTTTCAATATGCATACACTTAAAGTGGTGACTTACAATGTCAATGGGTTACTTAGTCCAATCAAAAGAAGTAAAATATTAACAAAGCTAAAAAGGGAGAAAATAGAGATAGCATTCTTGCAAGAAACCCATCTGTCCGAAACAGAGCACATTAAATTATCTAGAATGGGCTTTAAATATCAATTTTCATCATCTTACCCAGCAGGTCACAGAAGAGGGGTGTCAATTTTGATATCAAGCAAAATTTGTTTTGAGACATTGTTTGAAAAGAAAGATAAGGAAGGTAGATATGTTCTACTGAGAGGGAAGGTGGGGGATTCACTGGTGACCCTGCTTAATGTTTATGCACCTCCAAATTCAGAATGGACTTTTTTCAAACAAATATTGGACTTGATTATTACTGAAGCACAGGGGATTTTGATTTGCGGAGGAGACTTTAATTTAAGACTAAATTCAAAACTCGACACTTCCAATCCTAATATAACCCAATCAAAACTAATTGTTAAGAAACTCAAAGTAGCAATGAAGGATATAGGGCTGATAGATCTGTGGAGACAACTTAAACCAACTGAAAAGGACTATACATATTTCTCAAATGCACACTCTTGTTTTTCAAGAATTGACTACTTTTTTATTTTTAGTAAAGATCTGCACAAAGTTACAGAATGTAAAATAGGAACAATGGATTTGTCTGATCATAGTCCAGTATATCTAGAAATAAAAATAGCTAATGACCATAAAATCACAATGTGGAAACTAAATAATTATGTTTTGAGTCAAAAGAAAGATCAAATTAAAACAGATATTAAGGACTATATGGATATGAATGATAATGGTGAGACCACTCCTATAATACTTTGGGATGCACTAAAAGCTGTACTTAGGGGTAAATTAATTGGATACAGTTCCAGTCTAAAAAAAGAGAGGCAAAAAAGGTTAACTCAATTACAATCTGAATTGGGAAAATTGGAAACTACTTATAAACAAACAACAGATCATAAAATGAAGGAGCAAATTCTTAAAAAAAGAAATGAAATAGATGCTATATATACAAAAGAAATCCAGAAAAAAATGACTTTTACTAAACAAATCTTTTACGAGGGAGGGGCGAAAGCGACAAAAATTTTGGCATACAAATTAAAAAAACAACAAGCAGAAAATTCAATTTTTAAAATTAGAAATCCCGAGACTAAATTGATAGAACATAAATTAACAGAGATACATAATTGTTTTAAAATATACTATGAAAAACTATACTCTCAAGCTGATTGTGATCAAGAAAAAATGCAAACATTTTTTGAAAAAATAAATTTGCCAAAATTATCTGACAATCAAGGAAAAGATCTTGTGAAGGAGATCTCGAAAAAAGAAATTGAGTCAGCCATAAGTCATCTAAAATCAAACAAAGCCCCAGGCCCAGATGGCTTCTCGTCAGAATTTTTTAAAGTCATGAAAGATTCTTTGGTTTCAATTTTGCAGCGCACTTTTAACTGGATACTGAAGGAAAACAAAACACCTCCCTCCTGGAGGGAAGCAGTAATATCATTAATCCCAAAGGAAGGTAAAGATAACCTTGAATGTGGTAATTTTAGACCAATAAGTGTTTTAAACCAAGATTACAAAATTTTCACACATATTTTATCCAAAAGAATGGAAAGAGTTCTTCCACAGATCATCAGCCTAAATCAGACAGGATTTATCCGTCTCCGACAAACACAAGATAATATTCGCCGTACTCTACATGTAATAAATCATATAGTTAAAAATAATATAACAGCAATTCTGGTTGGGTTAGACGCAGAAAAAGCGTTTGATTGTGTATCCTGGTCTTTTCTGTATAAAGTTTTGGACAGATTTGGTTTCAGTGATGTATTGATAAGAACAATACAAGCATTATATTACAATCCAATTGCAAGAATAAAAGTGAATGGGGCATTATCTCAACCAATTAAGCTGGAAAGGGCTCGAGGCAGGGTTGTCCCATGAGTCCCTTGCTTTTTGCTCTTTTTATAGAGCCGTTGAGTCAGTGGATAATTCAGAACCAACATATTAAGGGTATTGATATGAGAGGAGGGTCTCAAAAAATTTCATTATTTGCTGATGACGTGTTATTATACCTGACTGACCCGGATAATTCTTTTGTTCATTTAACTTCATTGTTGGAGGAATATGGATCCTTCTCTGGTTATAAACTGAATTTATCCAAAACACAAGTGATGTGCTTTGGGTATAGCCCTCCTGAAAACATTTCCAAAAAATATCCATTAAATTGGGGCGCGGTCAGAATGAAATACCTGGGAGTGAAAATTTCTAAAGAATTTGCAAATTTATATATTGACAATTTTTTACCATTAAATCAGGCAATAAAGACTGACATACAAAGATGGAGTGCTATACCCATTTTGAGCTTTGGATCCAGAATCCAATCGGTCAAAATGAATATTTTACCCAGACTCTTATATCTCTTTCAATCCCTTCCTATAGAAATACCAGATCAACAATTTCAAGAGTGGGACAAACTTATTTCAAGATACATCTGGCAGAGTAAGAGACCTAGAATCAAATATAAGAGTTTACAATTGCCTAGGAACAAAGGTGGAGTGGCACTCCCGTCACTAAAAGACTATTATAGGGCAGCACAACTAAGACCACTGGTCTACTTATGTGACCAAAAATATAAAGCTAAATGGAAAGAAATTGAGATAGCAACAACAGAGGAATATCCAATACAAGTTCTTTTAGGGGAAAAGGTTAGACCAGATACACTAAGTAAACTAAAAAACTCAATAATTAACTTGTCTTTTAAAGTGTGGAATAAGGTAATAACATTAAATAATTTAAAAGATAGTATTAGAATGTTAAGATGGTGTGGTTACGATCAGGATTTTGTCCCAAATAAATTGGATAACAGGTTCAAAGAGTGGACAGCGCAAGGGATAACTGCATACTGTACTCTGCTGCATAAAGGGAAAATCAAAAGCTTTGAAATGTTGAAAACACAATATTCTTTGAATAATAGTGATTTTTTTAGATTTCTTCAGATTAGAGATTATATGGGAAAGCTGCAGAAATTATTCAAGGGATATGAAGACAATCTTTTGTTGAGGGTGTTTGTTGATGCTTACATTGTGAATGACACTCAAAAGACAATTTCAAGACTATATAGAGGGCTGCAACAAAATAAAGGAATATTTACATACGTAAAACAAAAATGGGAAAAGGAAGGGCATCTAGTTATAAATGAACAAGAATGGGAAATCTATTGCAATACACAATGGAGGACAACTAATTCAAATCTATGGAGAGAATTTTGTTGGAAAAATTTGGTCAGGTTCTTCAGAACACCAGTTCAGGGAAAACACTATACAAAATCATCAACCTGTTGGAGAAAATGTGGTGGGCTGGAAGCAAACCATTGGCATATATTCTGGGCATGCCCTCAGATAGTCCCCTTTTGGAATGACATTCACAAAATATTGAGAAATATATTCAATTTTAACATGCCTTTTAAAATTGAAATATTGTATTTTGGAGTTATTTTGGATGTAACTGTACCTTTCAAAACAAAACATCTGTTTCAAATTTTGAGTGCAGCAGCTAGGAAAACTATTACTAGGAAATGGCTCAACGCACAGACACCTTCATTGAATGAGTGGCACGAGATTGTATATGACATATTTAAGATGGAGAGAATTACTTACAATGTCAGAATGCAACAAGATAAATTTATGGAAAAATGGGAACCATGGACTAGGTACATAACAACTGTGAGACCAGACTTTGTATGACCACTTCACTGGGGTGCATATGACAGGTCTAACAATGTTCCAAATTGAGTTTGATTTGGTAAATTGATTTCTGATGTGACTGTGACGGACAGTATTAGTAATCGTTAATAACGAGTAGAAGGAGAATCATAAATACAATGCTCTTAACTTTATTCTACTAAAAGAGTGGTATGACCTGTCATGGGCACTTGAGGCTTATTTATTTTTTATGATCATAATTTTAAATATGTTGTTAACACACCAAAGGCACACCCTTATGTTTACTGGTTATAGAGATAACTGTATCTTGTATAATGAAAACTGAAAAATAAAGAATTATAAAAAAAAAAGAAAGGCACATCAACGAACGCCCCAGACGCCATATTGCGCGCCGCAAATACGCTTGAATGCTTAGGACACGGGTTTACACTGACTTAACATTGAAATGGACGCTGTCGGGTTTGAACGCACCTTAACACCTGCGACCCCTAACAGAAACAAGTGGTAGAAAATGAATGAATGCATCACTTTGTTGGAGCTGACTTTAAAACGCCTCTACATGTAGCTGAACTCACCTTTGATATTGACCTGCTGTCACCAATTGAAATCAAATCTTGGTTTCTAATGTAAACTTCAATGGTGGCATTTGGACTGGACTCAGAGAAATTCTGTGGAAATGAACTTGAAATGAACGTGTCTGAGAGTCGGACGCTCAAATCAAACTATTATCTAACGAGGCGAACATTTTAAAATACTCTTAAGAGCAGCCAAGACAATAAATTGAAATGGATGTCTGTGTGCGCTGGCTGAATTATGAGCTCTCAATGGAACATAAGGAGTGTCAAGAGGGCCAGAGTATGTGAATAGATAAATTGCATGGAATAATAAAATATGCTGTATTCATTCAGGCGAATCATTTCAGAAGCGTAATGAAAAGACAGGATTGAATGAGAGATTAAGAGTCCAGCAGTGTTTCTCCGGCTCTATACATGCTAATATATCATTCAGCACATCCATTTTAAAGCAGAGCAGCAAACACTATATTAAAGTACATGGCTATTTGTGATATTTCAGTCACTTTCAAGTTGTGGCTAAGCATTTTGGTAAAAAAAGGGAATTGTAAAGTAGAGTGATCATCGTTATGTATTAGGGATAAACAGTGTTAGGAAGAATACTTTGAATAGCAGTTTATTGAGTTGTTCCACGGCTGTTTTGTTCCTATGGAAGTTCTGCAAACCTGACAAGAAACATAGCAGGTTTGCCATTATTTTCATGTATCACGTTACTTGGTCCACTACCATCACTGCCCCAACAACTATAAAAACAACCAGATTCTCAACAGCAACCACAACATTACAACAAAGGAGATGTCTGTTTTTTTGGTAACCATGGATACCAAGCAAATGCTCATGCTACGCTAACTTTGGACCTCTGAAATGGCAGACTTTCACATCTGAAGCTGCAGAAGATTTTCCGGTGAAAATACTTTGAATTTGGGGATTCAACCACCTTGACATGTTCAACAGACTTAAGGATTTTATGAATTGATGGTGCGTTCCAGTCGTCTTCGGAGGTCGGAACTCGGACCTCGAAGTGATGCTTTCTCCGAGTGTTGTGTGTTCCAGTGGTCAAGTCGGATTACTTTTATAGTAATTAGCCAATCAAGTAATAAATAGCTTGGAAACTGCCCAGAACAGCCAAAATACAGATTTCTTTATGTCAGTTTATCAACTCGGACAATGCTGTTACATTTGCAGTTTGTAAAACATCACAAGAGAGCGAGTTTCTGCTTTTGTTTACATTAGTTCTGCGTAGCCGTTAGCAACATTAGCATTGCAGCACATAACAGCAGGTTTATAACGGCAGACGCTCATAAGCAGCGCAGAAGCAGAGTCACAGAGGCGAGTGAACTGTAAAGACAAACTAAAGACAAAATAACACAGGTACGATCAGTAGGGAAGCTGTCGGAGGTTTTTCTTTCTCAAAACGCAGGGCGCTGCCATGTTCGATTTCTACCTCGGACGCTGAAATTCTCTCCGAGGATCCGAGTGAGAACTCCGAGGTTGAGGGCTCTTCCAGTGAGAATTAACCAGTTCTTAACTCAGATGATCCGAGCTCCGAGTACCACTGGAACGCACTATGAGTTCTTTGTTTGTCTTGTAACCATGGAGATGGGACATGAAGCTATGAATGCTAACTTTGGACATCTGAAAAGCTACAAAACTTTTACTTCTGCTGAGGCAGAAGAATATCCAGATAAATTATTTTGAGGGCAATGGCCTTAACAGCGACTAAAACAACAGAAGTTTCATCTGATTCACTTGGACCTGTGTCATCTGTTTTCTCCGTCTGCACCTGCTCCTCCAACTAAGGCCCTGACCGAGACAACCACATCATGGAGATGGTCCCTGAGCCCTTTCCGTGGACCAAGCTCCAAACCTGGGACGACAGAGTCTTCTCCATCGCTGCCCCAACCTCTCCACTTTGAAGAAAAATCTGAAGACCATCTGTTTAATCTGCTTTAATGTTTGTTAATGTTTTAATTACTAATTGTTTTTATGTATTGTACCTTGTTTAACTGTCTTTGTCTGTAAAGCGTCTTTGAGTGTCTAGAAAGCGCTATATAGGCCTAAATAAAATGTATTATTATTATAACAGCCACACAACAATCACAACTATCACCACAACAGCAAATATTACAATAACAGCCCTCACAACTACCGCAACAATAACAACTATAAAAACAACCAGCACCTCAAAAGCCATGTTTACATGTTTACACAAGATCTGACTAGCTCTATTTACATAATAACGGTTGCTACGATCAATCAGCGAAAAGTCAATTCAGCCCAAGCCACTCCCATAGAACAGGCTGCTGCGTTTTAGAGGCAACATCAGAGAACTGTAATTTGACATATCACAACTTTGAGCATTTTAACTTACGCAATGCACCTTTAATGTAACATGTGGCACTTTTGCACACGACTTTAGCATTTGATTTTCTCATTTCGGGTTTTGCAGTTTCTCCATTTGATGATGCAATAGTCCATTTGCATATGCTAATCCTAATCAGTGACAACTTGTTTTCACTCCCAGACACAACTTTTTATCTTCGCACGCCTAAGCCCCCGGGAATGTCTCTTGTTAGCACTGCTGGTTTGCTCAAGTACAAACAACTCTAATCCTATAGGCTAACACTGAAGCCCCTGGGGTCTGTGAACTTCAGAGTAAACATGATTTTGGTGCTGGTAGTCATGTGTACATTTCAAGTCGTATGCCATTTCTTTATCGATCTGAAAATTGTGTGGTGTGTGTTTTTTTGATGGTGCTGTATGAAAGAAGAATTTAAAAAACGAATTCATCTTTTTCAAATCAGTCGTGTTAACAGGCACAACAGGCTAATCCTAGAGTTAGGTAAGCCACTCATTCAAGAATCTACTTTACCCTTAATCTTGTAAAACCAATTAATGAATATCTGTTGCTCCAAAAATAGTTTCATTCATACATCGCCATTCAAGGAAATTTAAAGACATTTGCAGGAGGAACTATATAAAAGAATTCTATCAACAACATTTTAAAGCAGAAACTAAACTATATTTTTAAAGAAAGCAGCACAGCACAGATATAACTGTCCAATGAGAATTAGTTTGCTGTCTACGTCTAATAATACAATTGTGAATTAAAATCCACTGCTCTATGTTTATATTAAAGTCCCCATATTACACAAATTGATTTTTTGAGGTTTTAGTTATATTAGAGTGTTGTTATCGCAGCCAAAACATACTCAGAGTTGTGTCTTGCTTCATTCACAAATGTCTGAGTAATCCTACTTTCTACTTGTCCAAAGCTGAAAAGGTTTCGTTCCACCTTGTGATGTCATTAGGTGGTAGTTTTATAGTCAACTGCTTTTTAGCCTAAATTGAAGCGGTTTATGTTACAATTCAAGACTGTTTTAAGTTGCTCTACATTTAATTTGATTTTTTTTTTGTTCAGTTCTAATTGCCTTAGAAAGTTTTTCTAATTTTGGAGTGAATTGAGTGGCAAAAGTTTAAATGAGGCTAAAACAATAGCTGCTGTAGCTTATAATTTGGACAATTACAAGGCTGAAATTATACAAATGATTCTAGTGAAAGTGAATGGGGTAGAAATGCACAGTAAAGCACATTTGGTGTTACCACATAGTGACATCAACAAGGTGGAACAGAGTGTTTCAATTAAGCGAAGAATACTGAATAAACATGTATTTTTTTTTTTAAACAGTGAGATTGCAACAAAACACAACTTAGATGTGTTTTGGTGAGAAAATTACTTTGTAAATGGATAAAAAATTTGCATAATATGGGCCATTTAAGATAATTTGGCTAATAACTGTGATTAGCATACCGACATGGCTTAGCTGCTTAGCTTCTAAAAGTTGCAAACACTTCTAAACACATTGTGGTGAATAATTTGGAGGTTCAGAACCGATAGGTCTTTATTCAAGATGTGGCTTGGCTAGTTCAGGTCGGCAAATACCTGTGAATAGTCTCTTTTCGTTCCATTCATTCCATATGGAGAATAAGTTAAACGTCCTAAAATATATTTTTTTTACACAAAGTGAAAACAAGTTATAATCAGCTAATATTTTCGGCATGTTAAAATCTTCACATACGAGGTAAATACTTCACCCATGAGTTAATAAAATGTGTCTCAAAACTAATGCTAACCTATTTCATTTCATTATTGTTGTTGACATCACTCTACAAACTGAACTAGCATTTTACAAAACAATTGGCCTTACATTTATAGGGCTTTTAACAAGCATGTTTTTTTTTGTCATTTAGATTTCTTTCTTGCGTTAAAACAATAATAAATATCTGTGTTTTTATTTTTAGTGGGCATGCAAGGCGAAAAAGGTCTCTTCTTGTTTCCACGGAAAAGCTGTTCCTTTAGTTTTCGTTTTTGACATTGGCCCAATATGCTTTCTGTTTTTACAGAATTGTGTAGATGACTTTTCACTTCCAGAAAGTTACACATTGCACCTTTAAGTTAATCTTTTATTGTATTATTAGTATGTACGTATTAAGCATTTAGCCAAAAAATATGCAGTTTAATAAACATAATCTTTCCCTGGTGAAGTATTTACCTCGTATGTAAAGGTCTGAACTCGCTGCCAGTGATCATCTAGTTGGAATCTTCTCTCTGCTTTGTGAGTTTTAAATATTGGTTAATTTTAGCGCGTCAAAAAAGGAATGGAATGGAATGAATAGAAGAAGAAGGGACCCTAACCCTATCCACAGGTATTTTTCCTGGAAAGGCCAGAATGATATATCTCTGTATTTTTACACAGAGAAATATCAGTCTGGTCGCCACACCCTCCAAGGGCATTTCCCTCGAAGTCCAGATCGTACCGTGCAATGAAAATCGTTTATTCAGTCACGTGGTTTTTGCTAGCAACGCGCGCATGGATCTAGGCAGCGTGGCGGAAAGTTTGATAAACAACATGGCGCACCGGAAAACCGAGAGTTTGTTTCATTCACTGGTAAATGCCGTTTTAAATGACCAAAAAGACATCGCGTCAATAGTCGTGTTTAAGATGGTCAAGGCAGTGCAGTCGGCTCGAGCCAGTAAGGACCCCTTACCGGCAGATGACAGCGAGAGAAATACCAACAGCTTACGGCACTAGAAGCCTTTATGCTCTTCTTTAATTAGTTCCCTCCGATGTCTCCGCCCTAGAAATCCAGTTGACTCGGGGGTGACCAGACTCATCTGCTGGTACAGCGGTGAGGCTGGATTCTCCAGGCAAACATATATTAGGCAGAACTAGCCTATAGCCTCAACTTTATGAAAGGGCTCATTATGTAAATTACTAAAATATGTGACTAAAACTTTAAAAATAAAAACACCAAAAAATTGTAGGATGGCAAACGTTGTGTATAGCACCTTTAAAAAAAGCACGTAAGACAAAAGGCAGATAATCATTAGATATCATAGATTATTAATCCTCTGAGCTTCTTTACAATGGTTCTGTTCACACATATTAGTTTTACATTGATGTTGGTACTTGGCCTTGTTCAATGTGCGTCAATCAAAATCAGTCACATGGTCGCATTCTACAGCCACATCAAACATTTCAACACCTAATCGAACATATTACCGGACAGAAAAGTCTAAAATTATGCTTTCTACATCACTGCCTGTCAATGCGGTCGAGACAAATGGATTCAAATTCTTCACGCTGCACGGCTCCTCCTCCCACACACAGAGGAGACAAGTATGGCAAATGAAATTCAAATGACTTTGTTGGTTTCCCATTAAAAGAGAGAAAGAAAAAAAAAAAAAACTAAAGTAAACAAAAGGCGCCTGAGCTCGATCCCTCACGCAAATTGCCCACTGTTGACACACTGCACCTCATGACTCTCAAAGCACTCTTTAACTCCACACACACAGGCTAAATACACAGACTGTAACACTATTAAACACCAATCAGCAGCCCCGCAGGTCTACGTGGGGCTAGTTAAACTCATGTTCACTTGATATAAGTTATATTGCACTTAAAACAGTAAAAGATGTGTATTGTTTTCACTTGAAAGTAAATTACAAGACAAATATGTGTTTGTTTGGCAAGTTCTTTCTTTTAAATATGCTTCTAACCAATCTTTTCTCTTTAAAAAGTGTATTGACAGTCGTATTTTAAGTACAGCTCCATCTAATGGCTGCAAAGGAAATGACACAGAGGAAATAAACAGAATCTTGCCTGATATGCTAATGTAGAAAAAAATTATATGCTATGTAGAAAAAAATCTAAACAAGTCTCGATGATTTATGGACAAAAGTGTAGAATGTCTCCGAAATTTACCTATTCACGTTCCTCTGGGGTATAATAAAGTGAATAGCCATGTTTCCATAGCTTGGATCCCTCAGACCGGTTCACTTTGGAGCGGTTTGGGTCGCTTATAATGATGGTGAACGTTTCTACTGCAGGGTCCTGGCTCCCGAGGATCTGTTACTTCAGCATGACGTCACTCACACATAACACAGACTTTATTGAATAAAATAAAAAAGAATTATAGTTTTTCTTTCCTGGCATCAATCTGTGTGATTTCCACAAAAAGACGTGTAGGTCATGCTGTGTAAACAAGAAACTACTTCCTGCTTATCATCACATTTTAAAATGTATTTACTTTTTTTGCAAAGCTTCTGCAACTCTACGCTGCATTTTAAACTCGTTTGGATTATGTTGGACACAATATGCACAGGATTTACAATTTTTTACAGTGTTTTTAGCTTTAGCAAACAGGAAACAGCTAGCTTGCTTTGTTAAGTCTAACAGAACAATACATAAACTTTTCATCACTGGAAATGCGGCTGTTTATCACAGGATCAAGTTAGCCTTTGGTGAAGAATATTATTTCATGTTTCTCTCTGCTCTTTCCATCTGGTATTGGCCTGTTTTTTCTTGTCCAGTCATCGAGCCTAAAGGGGGTCTGCGATAAGGTCTGCTCCAGTGTCCAGGGTAAAAGCAGGCCAAAAGCGGCTTGCTACGGACCCAGCAAACGGGGTGGAATGGGTCGCTTTGTGCAGCGGAACAGGACCGTACCCCACCGCCCCGACCTGAGCTTATGGAAAAGGGCTCTAGTTTATAGTCACATTTTTGCATTTATTTCACGTCTGTGCAAAGCCTCTGCAACTCTGATGCATTTTAATCTTAGTTTAGTTAATGCATTGAGGTTGGATTATGTTGGATGCTCTGTGCACAGGATTTAAAATTGTCTTATTGTTTTGTTGTGACAGACAAGAAACAGCGGATGCAAATACACTCTATTGGCCTAACGAATAAAGTTTTCAACACTGTAAATTAGGGCTGTAGTCAACCAAAGAAAATCCTGGTCGTCTAAAGACATGTTCCATCAACTGAAGAAGGAGGTGTGGCAAAAGCTATGAAACTATAAAGAAGGGTTGTCCAAAAATATAGATTCGGCGATATATCGCGATACCCATCCCATGATACTCGAATTGATACTAAAATTCCGATATCGATTTTTTTGATTACGTCATGCATATTAATGAGGATGCTTTGTGTCCTTGATTTCAACTGAATTCAATGTCAATAGTTCAAAATGTGCATATTCAGCCAGGACAGAAGACAATCTAATGTTAACCCTTGCCACACAAATTATCTCTTATCATTTTGTTTTTTAAGTGTAGTTTAATGTATAGATCTACAAAAACAGAAATAAACTAATTGCAATATAATCGTTTGTGTCAGTATCGGGATTAATCGGAATTAATCGAATCATGATGTGTGTATCGTGACACGAATCGAATCGCCAGATTCGTGACAATTCACACCCCTACTACTATAAGTGTGGTTGTCAAAATATTGACAAAATTTGACATTGTCAAGTTTAACATTTTAGTATTGTGACAAGTCTACAAGAAACTGTGCTCAAAAAGTATAATATATTATGTAGTTCATGCAAAAAATATAGTTTATACAGAAAATTAATAGAAAACAGTGTGTGTCGACTAAAATAATGTGATCTACCAAGACTCCATCGACTGATTAATCAACAAAGGGCTCTTGCGCTACACATGATCAAGTCTGAGTTTGTTGGCAATATTTCATGTTTCTATCTGCTCTTTTCCAACTGGTTTCAGCAGACCCTGTGTTTTCTCTTGTCCATTCATTGTGCTTACAAGTAGCTCACTTCAAACCCCAACGGTGCCTGAACTGAGCCTATGAGCTGTGTTTTTGACGAGGAAGAAATGTTACCGTAATAGTAAATTTTTTTACATTTGTAGTTGCGCTTTAGAACTTTGACAGTGAATATTTTGATTTGCAAACACACTTCACCATTCATTTGTACGAGTTTGCATTGGCGCGTGATCAAATTGCAGAGATGAGAGTATTTCACGGCGATCCCACTTTCCACACCTCCCTGTAGAGACACACACAAACACCCAAACACACACACATACCTCCCCACAGACGCACACCTCTCCTCTCACACTCCGCTCCTATGAGAGGGATCACTCCATTTGTCATCCTTCACAAAGCCTTGTTCAGTCATTATCTGAGAGCCTCTTCCCCACACTCCAGCCCAGATGACCCAGGGCGCACCTAAAATAGACACTTCACACCATACACCCCCCCCACACCCCTACCACCACCACCCCAACCCTCCTTCTCCAAACAAAACCAGGGCCCATTTGTTTTAAGCCACTAAAATCAGAAAGAAATGGGCCTATTTGCAAACCAAATGAGGCTTTATGTGGCAGGTTTCTGGTGCCCTCAGCCAAAGCAGGGGCTAATTGTGTGCTTTTCCACGCTAAACAAATGAGCGGGAGAGAGCGGGAGGAGTGGAGAGAGAAAGAGAGAGAGAGAGAGAGGAGGAAGGAGGAGGATTTGTTAAGGAAATCAGGCGGACACTGAGCTCATGTGCGATTGCGAATTTGCCTGGTGAGTGTCTACATTTGGTTATCAAAGCAGCAGTGAGAAATTGGTGGAGTGGTTCGCCCATAGTTTTTCAGATCTGACGCTGGACTGGGAGATATTGACGAAAATGAATACCTCGGTTTATCCCAATACTGATATTTAGATGGTATTTTTTCAGTCCAACAGAAATGTGCTAAAGTATGTTTTTGAGTTATGTTTAACTCTTTCCCTTTCAATGACGTCTTTTTCCGTCCTACACTGCAAAAACTATTTATCTAGACCTGCTTAAAGTGACTTGGAATCAAAATTTAATCCAGATTTGAGCTGTTTTAGCTGGATAAGATTTAAATGTCACATAGAATATTTCACTGGTTTTAAGATATTTTTATTTATTTATTTATAAGAGAATTTGGCTTAAAATAAGAACAAAAAATTGCCAATAGGGTAAGAACAGTTTTCTTAACTTAATGGCAAAAAAATGGCTTGAAATAAGAAGCAATGTCTTGAAATCAGTTTGAAACACTTTGAACAAGAAAATATAGGTCTTTACAAAAACTATGTTAAAAAGCATTTATTTCATTTAAATAGATATTGGGGAGTTTTGGGCCCTTTATTCAGTTTCCAGTCACAGATTTGTTTGTTTGTTTTTTTGTTTGTTTGTTTTGTACAAAAAATTGCACTAATCACCATTTTATAGTTGACCCTCTGACCAGACAAGTCTGGGACCCCTGACATTTCGGCGCCCCTCCAAGGAGAACCCAATCCCCAGGTTGGAAACCACTGGTCCGAGGCAGAAGTGTAAGGTGTAAGGGCTGCATATTAAAGATTAAAGGCACATATTATGCAAAAGCCACATTTTTTAAGTTTTATTCCTATTCTAAAGTTGCTTCCTCGTGAAAAAAAAACGGCCGAAGTTATGTCTGAGATCTTCTGCACTGTTTTAAGTTCTTAAGTGAACCTGGATATAATCACATGTATCTCCTAAACACTTATAGTACATCACTTATATAAATACGGACAAATACCTTGGAAGTATTTGTAGTTTTATTAAAATAGTGTTTTAAGAATTACATGAAGGCTGCCATTTTGATGACATAAAATAGCGTTGTCAAGTAACAGGCAGTAACAGGTAACTAAGCAACATGAATTCCTGGGTTAAACCTTGTCAGTTTGAGCGGAGCAAAGCCAAATACAGAACGATTATGTGGAATCTAGTAAACTGAAGATAATCAAGAGGAAGAGGCAAGAACTGGACACTGTCAGTGGTGATTTGTTTCAACTGTTACAGATGAATTGTGGAGTAACCATGGAAACACTATTTTATGTCATCCATCCAGAATGCATGGACAAATGACGGCTCCAGTGGCCATTTAATAAAAAAAAAGTAAGGAGTTATATATTGTTTGCAATTCTTTTAATAGCAACAGTACTAGCATTTTAGCTATATTGTCTTCATAACCAGGGTTACCTTTAAGTCATCCAGACTAGTTTGAGCACTTCTGCTGTATTAGCACATCAGGCAAGATCGATTTGATAGTTTCCCCTGTGAATGTATCTTTTCAGTCATTAGATAGAGCTCTGACCCAATTCCTGATGTGGGAAACATATGACTGTCATGTGAGCTTTACACTCTTTTTATTGTTCTGGTGCATGAGATTACAAAGTCCCCACTAATTCGCATGTTTGAAGAAAGAAAACGACACCAAATGCTCATATTTGTCCTTTAATATGTACATGGGAAGTGAAAATGCTTTTTGGTGCATGATTTAGATTGTTTTTGTCCTTCCAAAACATGAACTCAAAACTCTAAATCAGATGTTATTTGAGTCCAACTCCGGCTGCAGGCTACTCTCCCCACCTCTATTACTCAGATGAGGTCCCAGCTCTCTTTATAGCGCTTCGATTTGGCCGGCCCTTTGGTTCCTTAATGTTTATACTGTGAACCCCTGACTAACCCTATAAACTTAATCGTATTGCACTGACTGAGCGCTGCCTGAGTTAACAAAATGTGCAGCCAACTTGGCATTAAGAGCGGCCTCCTCTGATCTTCTGTCTGGTCAATTAGGGATTAAACTGTTGATAGCAATAAAATGATCTATAAAAACAACATTTAAAACGAGTATATCATGATTTTAAACTATTATTTTTGACATAAGGGGCATTACAGTACTGCAAGAAGTAATAAGACGGTTCGCTAAGACGGTCTCTTGTTCAACTTTTAGTAGTAAGATCAAATGAAAAAAACCAAGGCCAGTAAGTCAATGTACCTTAAATCTTTATATTGATATAACTTGATAATGTGAGTCAAAGATTTTCAACTTAGATTTTTAAGTTAGGAGAGAGAGAGAGAGAGAGAGAGAAGAGAGAGAGAGAGAGAGAGAGAGAGAGGACAGGGAGAGAGAGAGAAAGAGGGAGAGAAGAGAGAGAGAAGAGAGGGAGAGAGAGAGCGAGAAGAGAGACAGAGAGCGAGAAGAGAGAGAGAGAGAGAGAAGAGAGACAGAGAGAGAGAGCGAGAAAGGGAGAAGAGAGAGAGAGAGAGAGAGAGAGAGAGAGGGGAGAGAGAGAGCGAGAAGAGAGACAGAGAGAGAGAGAGCGAGAAGAGAGAGGAGAGAGAGAAGAGAGACAGAGAGAGAGAGCGAGAAGAGAGAGAGAGAGAAGAGAGAGAGAGAGGGAGAGAGAGAGCAAGAAGAGAGACAGAGAGAGAGAGAGCGAGAAGAGAGAGAGACAGAGAGAGGGGGAGAGAGAGACGAGAAGAGAGAGACAGAGAGAGAGAGAAGAGAGGAGAGAGAGGTTAGAGAGACAGAGAGAGAGAGGGGAGGGAGAGAGACAGAGTTAGAGACAGAGAGATGAGAGAGAGAAAGAGAGGAAAGACGGAGAGAGAGAAAAGAGAGGAGAGAAAAGAGAGAGACAGAGAGAGAGAAGAGAGGAGAGAGAGAGAGGAGAGAGAGAGAGAAAGAGAGGAGGGAGAGAGAGACAGAGAGAGAGGAGAGAGAGAGCACAAACATTCATCATGATTATAACAGAATAATTCAATAGCTGAAAGTAAAAAAAAAACATTAGTTTGGTTGAACTGAAGCAAATGCACAAATACGAAAAGATCTAATTATCAAAGTGATTAAGTGAAAAAGTAGTTTGAAAGTTCAGCTTCCTGTAAGTTCGTATGAGATCTTTAGTAGACTCTACCTACACAAGATGGCCGCCAGAACTAGACATTTGTTACTATAGGTTACAAAACTACGCTTCATTACAATAACTCAGTGCATGTATTGCCTATTCGTGTAAACAAGAGTTGGATTACACTAGTACACACTTTAGGGAACAGAATGAAACAATTAATGTTTATTTCTGCAGGAAGTCAAAATATGCAAATGATTCTTCACATTTTGGTGTCCTGTTTTCACCACATAAGCTTAAACTGTCACACTTATGAAGCTATTTTCTTTAAGCTATTAACAATCATGCGGAGGCTTCAATATAATGACAAAATCATGGATGAATGGATGCAATTATTGAATAGAAGATGGCAATTTACGTCAATGTCCTGGAGTAAATGATATTACAATGAGAAAATCTATTAGCGATGTGATTATTAGTTTCAGCCTGCTTTCAGATATGATGGGTGTAAAAATGGCACCGTAAACACAATGTTTATTTGAAAACATATAGTGTAAGCTAATAGAAGTGTCTGCGAGCCCGTTCTCACAAGAAAGCGTACATCTACCACGACATTACACAACATGTAAATTACGTATGATTAGCACGAGTTCCGACTGTTTTGCATAATTATAGTACGCGTCACAGTAACAGTTCATTTGAAGATGTGTTCTAATTTTGAATATTAACGAAATCCTGATTCTAATCTTAACCTGCCCCAAGCCCCAGACCTAAACTTGCTAATTTTAGTAACTTGATGCCTAAACTTACTAGTTTCACCTAAAGAAAATGTTCCCACGTGCCTTCAACCAAAACTTTGTGTCATAATACGCTGTTTTTGTGTCGTGGTAAATGTACGCTTCTTGTGAGACTGTGTTGGTCCAGCCTGTTCTCATGGATAAGCGTGTGAATACCACGCTATTGTAAACAGCATGTCCTATGAACGCAACTTCTATTTTGTGCGTGTGTATTTGACGCGTTTCTGTCCTAGTTCATTTCAATGGTGAATGTTAACAGGTGTTATTATTCATGAAGACTAACACAATCCTAATCCTAAACTTAACCAACTCCAAGCCCCAGACCTAAACGTACCCGTTTTTGCAACTTCAGACTTAATTTGCCGTTAATCCTGAAAAACCTCGTGTTTGTCGTCACCATAGGCGTGTCCAGACCACACCAGAAAAACGAGCGTGTAATTGCACGCCAAACAGGCAGAGGCGTCGTCATGACACGAATTTATCATGGCGTGCTATTTTACGAAATCCATGAGAACACGTTGGTTGTCTTGCACATGTGTGGTTGCTGGAAAATCCAGATGATATCAGTATAAAGAGTAAATGTCTGGCCACTGTGTCCTTTTTTTTCCATGGGTGACTGACAGACAGATTAGCCAATCAGGGACACGCATTGTCTCCCATATGAAAACCAACAAGGCTGCTTACGGTGAGAAAAATGCATGGAAACATATGGAAAGCATCTCATGTCGAACTGAAAAGCATCAGGATTTTTGCAGAATTAATGAGCGAAACAAAAAACTAGACAACACCAATCAGCTCTTTGTTCATCTGCGTCACACAAATAAACAAATCTGATTGCCCGGTTTGAGTTTTGGAGACCTAAATACTTTCCAAGACCAATACAATTCCAAAATGTTTCGAGGGCCTGGATATTTGTTTTAATTTTCCATTACTTTTCCAGGTTTTCCATGGCTGTACAAACCCTGTTGAGTAACATGATGAGACATTCTGGGTCAACATCAGCCACAAACACGTCTTACTACATGCACTTAAAAGTACAACCACGAAATTATGGGACTGATACCTGTTCAGTAAAATTTCATGAATCAATGCTGATATTTGATCCCAGTATCGGACCGGTGCGAGTTAACAGAAAAGATTCTATTAGAGCCGATCCATCATGACACGGTGTAACTAACAGTCTCACCGTGGGCCAAACACCTGTGTATGCTTAGTCTTAGTGCGCCTGGGAAAGGGTCAGGTCTGGTCACAGTCAGGAGTCTCTCATAAGGACTGGATCAGCCCCCGCAGAGGTCAAAGGGCACGGGGTCAGGGGTTGAGCCCTCTAAACCAATCACGGGTCAGCGTGGGGCGGAGGGGCTTTCCATATGAAGTGAATGGTGCTTAGACAGGATAAGAGAGGCACACCCTAAGCCTGGTTTATGACCCACTTTGAAAAAAACAGCCACTCATTCAACCCCCACTAATCATGATGCAGGACTTTTCACACACACACATATAAACGAACACACTGCAGGAAGGAGCTGTCACATTTACAACCAGTGCTTTCATTTAGGACAAACGGCAATATTATACTGTACATCGTATTGTAGGGACGATTCACTTGATTCAATTCAGTTTTCGATTATCTATATTTTTTTTTTTAACACAAAATGAACCATAATAACTTACATTTACAACAAAGTCACTGCTGTTCTCAGGACTTGTATTGAACATTTGAACACTAATATTTGGTGTCTACTCTTCTGTTGATAATGGAGCCCGATCTCACAAAGAAAGCGTACATTTACCACGACTTTAGGCAATATGTAAATTATGTATGATTAGCACGAGTTCACCGTTTGCGTATTTATATAGCTCACAGCCAGTTATTCTATGGTGGTTTTTAACGTGTTTTATTTTGATATTCCATCTATTTAATCTTACCTGCCCCAAGCCCAGACCTAATCTTACTATTTTAGTAACTTGATGCCTAAACCTACCTGTTTCACCTGAAAAAACTGTCCCCACGTGGCTGCAACTATAACTCGTGTTTTTTTTTATTGCTGTTTTCATATTGTACGCTTTTCATATCGTGCTAAATGCACAGCGTTACAGAAGTACTAAAAACAGCTGTGAACTCGTGCTCAAAATACGCTGTTTTTGTGTCGTGATACTGTGTTGGATAATGCACATAGATATAGTAGCAACGCGTCATATTTGGGGGCGTGGCCTGCTGAGGAGGAAAGCGTCTCCTGCCTCACCATAATAAAGAATGGGAAGCTAAACTGTTTACCTCTTTAAAGACGTTTTCTGGCGAATTAAGTGTATTTAGCACAACTAATTAAAGTCGAGTTACAACCTGTTTAAATGGAGGTTACTGCTGTGGCGTTTGTCAGAAAAGTAAAGAGAAAGCTAAAAAAGATGCTAAAAGACGCTAGCGGCGCTAGCATCACGTTAGCATTCAGCTCGCAGCTAACGTTAGCATTGTTAGATATATTTCAACACAGTCTCACTAGATGGCGTACTTTTACCACGACACAGAAACAGCGTAGTTTGAGCATGACTTCGCAGCTATTTTTAGTACTTATGTTACACCGTGCATTTAGCACGATATAAAAAAGCGTAAAATTACACGAGATTTCACAGCGTCAAAAAGGACGAGTTTTGGTTGCAGCCACGTGGGGACGTTTTCTTCAGGTGAAACGGGTAAGTTCAGACATCATCTTACTAAAATGGGTAAGATTAGGTCTGGGGCTTGGGGCAGGTTAAGATTAGAATCAGGATTTGGTTAGTATTCATAAATAAGAACACATCTTAACAACCACCATTGAAATGAATGGGCACTGTGATGCATACTATAATTACGCAAAACAGCTGTGAACTCGTGCTAATCATACGTTATTTACATGTTGCGTAATGTCGTGTTAAATGTACGCTTTCTTGTGAGATCGGGCTTTATATTTACATCCTTAGAAGGTTGAATCACTTAATTTTTGTCTTCATGTCTGTATTTGACACAACATACTGTATCTCCTAAAGTCCACATTCGCTGTTGTAGTTTTTGAGCAGTGACTGATAAAACTGTTGTTCTGATTCACTCCCCATGTTAACTTTCCTACTCGGAGGTTTGTTCGTGGGTGTGGCCTTTGATGCCGACTGTATCTAAACAAAGTTAGTCCTGTTTAAGCTATTTTGTGTATACCTTTTTTCCCAATAACAGGCTGTCTGTGTTGTATTAGCTATATGGTAATCAAAAACCACTATAGAGCCTCGGGTTGACTTGCATTTACATATTACATAAAGAACAAAGAAAATGGGCTACGACAAGCCTGCATAATATGTCCTTGACCTCTTCATTTGACACAGTGAGAATAAAATAGCACTTGCTTATACTGGCACTGAGCCTGTATTTTGATTTCCCATTGAGACTTAAAGTGGTTGTGTGTGTAATGAAAAAACAAGAGATGGTATTACAGCCACAAGGTGAAAATATTAGTCTAACACACATGGAGGTGAAAAAAAAAACGTAAATGTGATTTCAAGAAAAGTGCTGCCAAATTTGTAACAACAAAATATATATATATATACATACACATAATGAATTGAATTAAAGCTCTAGTTGCAATGGAAATTACCAAGTAAAGTGGGTGGGGCGGAATAAGGTGAATAAGGAAAACCGGTACCTGGGCAGTTGGTACATTAATAGGCGTTTTCCCACAAGTACCAAGAACTAGTCCCAACATTCCTCCAGTTTAGTCAGAAGAACTACCCTGTGCCGATTTTTGTGTTTGCACAGCAGAAAGTGGGTCTAACTGACTTTGACATCAGCATCTGCATATTCTGGAACATTTAATTAAGTGATTAAGTGGTGTAAGGAAAATTAAAGTTGTCTTTTTCAATTCCACATAAAATTATTATTTACAAAACCTAAAAACATTACTGATGTTTACAGTTTTTCCCATCAATATTTGCAAATGAAGTAACTATATTTTGGGAGTTACTGCTTTATTCATTGCTCAAAATCATTTTTTCTTAAGGTTAAAGAAAGGTTATCTAAATGTGAGAACATATGAAACATGTTTTTAAACAAAGTTAGTGTTGTAAATGTGCTTGTGTCACCAAAAGGTTCCTGGTCTGACTGGAAAGTACCTGCCCCAGAGCAGGAGCTAAAAAAGTCCCTAAAGTGTGGCCCCAGTCCATAGTGCTCTGTGTGAACAAGCCTAAAATGGGGACTGGAACTAAAGAAAAGTACTAACTGAAAAAAGAAAAGGCCTAATATCTTTTTAAGACTTTTTCAAAACTAAAATTAAGACTATTGTGCAGTGCATAAATAAAAGCAACTTTTCTTTGTCGAAATATTTAGAGACACATTTTGCTTGAACTAATGTGTATAATGACCAAAAAGGCAACTACATGAGCAATATGGACTATAGGCAAATTGGGTTTTATTTCCTCTGCTTTAGATAAATAAGAGTCAGATTAAAGACAAACAATTTGGTCTGTTAAGAAGAAAAGATTATTCAAAACTATCTTTTTTTTTTGTTTTACTGTTTTACTTGTGTGTTTGTCTGTAACTTTGTTTAATAGAGCTACTATTTGACGTCAGTGTCTTAAATAATACTCCCAAGTCAACTTTGAATGCTTTTTAAGACCCTGCGGACGCCCTGTCTAATGTTGCAAGGGAAAAGTAACGTGCAATAAAACAAGATAATAGATTTAGAAAAAATATGTCACAACAAACTCATACTATTATGGCTGAGCACAGTGTAGAATATGACTAAACAGTTGATAAAGTGCATCAGCATAGGGCTGGGCGATATTGACAAAAATGTATATCTTGATAATATTTTGGCGGAGGATATTTTGTACATTAATGTACAAAATAAATGTGTCAAAATCTGTGTTCAAATCAGTTACACTACACTGGAAAAACGATTGAATGACGAAACGTGATTTGAGTGTTTGACAATAAAGTAGAACAAGTAAATTTAGTTAAAATCTCAAGAAAAGCTAGATATTTTATACTTGTTCTGTTGGAAATCAAGTTCAAACCAACCAAAAAATCTACCCAAAAAATGTAAAATACTTATTCTAGGCACACACACAGTCCGCTTGTTTTCTCATTTAAGATGGTATTTTTTTCTAGTGTTTAATTATCAGACAAATATTTGTCAAAGTTATCACAAAAAGCAGCAATCTCCCATTATAAACTAATTCTCCTGTTTAATAAAGCTCATTGAACTGCTTAATGCACAAATTCTGTTACAATATATTTAAACTTGCCTTGTTTTTAAGAGCACATCATTACTTTTTGTAAATGAGCTCATTTGCAGCAAGTTTTTACTGCACAATATACTCAATATTCATTTTTGCATATCTTCAAAACAACGATATTATCTAAAATTCGATTTATTGCCCAGCTCTACATCAGCATATTTTAGTACGGTAGTATTATGTTTAGGAGACTATGATCAAGAACAAGTGCAGCATATGGGATCGCAGCAGAATAAAATAGTAGCCAAGATATTCATATGTCACAGTTAAAGTAAATGGAAAAAACACAGCAGGTCTCCTTTAAGGTATTTTATATAAGAAGGAGCAGTCTAATAAGTAATCCTATATTATTATTCGGCCAAATGTTATGTGCACAGTGTGGGCCAATAACATTGCATGCAGACAGGGAGGAGGCAAGGAGACATTTGAGTTGATTTGCCCTGACACTTGTTAGGAAGCTTCACAGCAGCTACCACGAAAGCCATGTATTTGTACTCTTGTCTGCAGCGTGCGTGTTTGTGTGTACGTGCGAAAAAGCCGGTGATTCATCCGGACGTGCGCGCTCCTGCCTGCCTTGCCTGTCCGGTGCACGCGCGTCCTCCTCCCTCCCCCTCCTCGCGCTCCCGCCGCCGAGCCCCACGTTACTTTGATTGACAGCTGAGACTCGCCTTTCAGCCACAGCAGAGCCCGCCCTTCGCGCCTCCGGAATGGCAGCTACTGTGGACGGGACTCCCAGGCATTTCGCTCCGGGGCGGGTCTATTTTTTTCCCTGTAGGTCCTACTACTCTATTCGTTTTTGTTTTGTGGATGGATAGTTTCTGTTAATCTTGGAAGTATTGCTGAAATCATAAAAAAGAGAAAAAGTTTGGAGTGGGTTTATTAAAAAAAGAGCCAAAAGTTGCGCTAATTTAGCCTTATTGTGTACGATATTGTCATAATATCAAATTTATTGTGTTAGCATAAGAATTGTTTGCGTACAGATCTATTAACAATAAAATGAGCTATATAGTTAGACACTGACAAACTTAGCGTACAAAAAAGTGTACAAATAGGCTATTACAGAACCCTAATAACCCATCTTTAGTAGTTTCCTGTACAAACACACAATCTAAGGATATAAAACAAATCTTAGCATTTATAATACAGATGTCAAAAAATTTAATGGGTGAAATATCACATAAAAAACAACCTATAACCCAATTAATAGTTACAGAATACAAAGGATCGAGGCTACTATAACTACATAACCATAACTTTAAGTCAAAGTTTAACCTAGTTTTACAATTCAATTAATTGCAGATGAAAATAAGGTGAAAATGCTGATTATGTAGCCTTTAATAATGTTGTAGGTGCAGCGCCGCAACTGCCCCAAACAACTATTTCTTAACCATTGCCATTTCCTGAAACTAACCACAACCCTTAGCTCTAAACTGTTTCACAATTAAACTGATATTTATTGTGAAAACAAGCAGAAATTTTGCACGAATCAAACATCGTTGACTTAACCAAGCCCACCGGGTCGAAATGCCAAGGATTTAGTGAAGCCTCACGCTCATTGGCCAGTTTCCGCGTAGCTCAACGAGGTCAACCGGCTCTGGGCACTTTCCCCTGCGCTTATTGGACGCGCTGTAATGAACCCACGTGGAGCCGCGACTCCCATTGGCCCAAAGCCGCTTAGGGGGCGGCCCAGCGTGTCGGTTAGCCTGAGAGCGTGAAACCGCGTGAGAAAGTTGCCATTGAGGTAAAGCGAAGCTGCAGGGAGCAACGTAGCCGACGAGAGAGTAGTTGTTTTCAAGCTAATTTTTCGATAAATTCGCTTGGAAGAAGATTCAAACTCACTGGGAACTAAAATACTTTGATCTTTTAACGATTGGACGCCTCTACTATTGCGGTATCGAGTCAAGTGGGGACTCTTCAACGCAATTAACTTGTGTGGATTTCCGCTGACCGTTGAGAGCACTTTGTGGATGGTCATCGGGCTTGAATTTCCACCGCTCGCGCATCTTCTTCGCCGGAATATATCGGATTGTACGCAACAAAAACAGCATTTTCATTCCTCACCTGGCTCGTCGTTTTACCCTCCTCCTCTTCTCCTCCTTTCGCCCCGAGCTAATGAGCCGTTTCCCGTGTTTTTCCGGTTGATTTACGGCCACGACCGCCACTACCGCTGGAGCTAAGGGTAAACGAGAGTGCAGCGAGCGAGCGGAGGGGGGTTCACAATTCACGTTAATCGCTCGTTAAACTCGGAACGGAGCATCGGGGCGGTCAGTTTGGGTCGAAATTAACGAGGGATATTGCAAAGCGGCGGCGGATGGATACTTCTCGGTGGTCCCTCTCTTCATCTTGAGCGCTTCACATTCCCCATTGTGCGCAGTTTTTTTTTGAAGGAAACCAGTTCGTCCTCCGCCGATACTAACCATGTTCCCCCAGGGGCGCCACCCGGTAAGACTTTTCACCCTGAAACCCACGTGTCCAATACAAGGCACGCGGGCCAAAATAAGGGCATTGTGCATTATTTTTGTGGACCAGTTTTTAAATGTCATCAGGATACTGAATTTTTTGTAATGTAGACAACATTGAGACTTTTAAACACACGCTAAAGGTTATAATCTGTAGAAATGGGTTTATGGATTGAGAATATCAACGCTATATATATTAAAACATCTGATTTTATGTAAGGACTAGGTAACAACGGTTAAGATCATCAAAATACAGTTGCATTATTCTTGTAGGCGGTGTATTTTTCAACCAATGATCATTTTAGTAATTGTTTTGTTGGTTAGATCGCATAAGTCACGTGAATAACGCATTTTTACACAATTTGACTAGGCTGGTAATCTGCGAAAAAATAAAATGATTTTTTTTTCTTATTGTCGATCTTGATTTCGATTCGTTTTGCTACCTTTTCAAAACAAGAAAAATGCCATTCATGAACATAACAAAGCTAAAACTTTCATATGTCTCATTTTGTAGAGATTTATTTGAACTATATATCAATATTCTGCCTCAAGTTCCTCCAAACAAACATTTTTACTGACAAAACTGTTTTTCGATTGTCGATTCAAAACCAACAACCAAATAATTGACGATTCGGTCGATTCGATTTTCGATAATGGCCAGCTAATTGTCCAGACAAACTCAAATAAAATGTTGGGGCATCTTGAGTTGTATTTACATAGAAATATATATATTATTAATAACACAACTTGTACTCTTGTCATTAAGTTTTTTGAGTGATAATATATTTTCTCATATGCTGTTGAACCTATACATGGACCAGTTAATTATTTCAACAAACATTTAGTTGCAATTAGTTTATTAACTTATTACAACCCAATTTAAATGCAAGTATTTGTTGAACCTAAAACAAGCAACAATTTAGACTTTCTAATGTATAAACTTTAGAAGAAAACATGGTGTCATAATTTCTGTAATATTTACTCAGTAAAACCTAAAAAACACGTTTTCGCTTTTGTCCAAAGCGCTCAGCAAATAATGTACTGTACAAATGTAAAATGTACAGTACAAATGTAAATGTTAGACTGGCTTCCAAAATACACTTAATGTCTTTATCTTCTCTTTTTGTACCCATAATTCTCCACTGAATTAAGTTTCTCCTTCATTCCAGAATTATTGATATTTACAAATTTTATGTGGTCTGTTGTCTGTAATGTGTTCAGTAGTAGGCTGTAGACAGAGGCAAATAAGATGCTAGCAACAAGTATTTCTCTAATAACTAGTTCCATATTTGTGCTACCTTAAAAGCTGTAATGTAATGACTGTTTTGCATCATGTTCCACATCTAAATGCAGAACCAGTTGTGCTCAATTAGTCTGTACGGTGACCAACAGGCATGTTTTGTGAAATGACTTAGCAAGGATATATAATCAAAGCTCTTATATTATTTCCTTAGCTTGTAGATGGTAATTAATCCAAGTAATAATGGTTTTGACTTCAGTGGGGTGATTGTTATCAAACCCTGAGTGAAAATGACCACTTCCGACTGAAAAAGCTTTACTTGTGAGACCTGTTATTTCCTTTAAATATTGGTACTACATGTTTACATCCTGGTTTTACACTTGATTATTAGTCTAGTTCTTTCCAGCCCTGCTATCTGAGCTTCATAAAATGTTAAAGTTGGTAATAATTAGAGGTTGTTGACATGGCGTGGTGTTGAGCCTGGAGCTAGAAGCACCAGATGCGTATAGAGTGACTCACACAACAAGGAACTATCATTTTTATAACCGTGTTTGTGTGTGTCTGTGCTATAGACGCCCCACCAGGCCCCGGGGCAGCCCTTCAAGTTCACCATCCCCGAATCACTGGACCGCATCAAGGAGGAGTTCCAGTTTCTACAGGCTCAGTACCACAGGTGGGTAAAAGGCCAATATTTTGAGTTTTTTGTTTAGATTTGCAGCATACACATTGTTTTATATCAAGGTTGAGTTCACAGATACGTTTTGTTTGTAATAATACCTCAAAGTAAAGTAAAATGCGGTTTCTACTTTTTATGCCTATACGTATGTTGTTGCCTCAATTTTAAATACTTTTTTGATTACACTTAGGAGACATGACTTAGGACAGGGTCTGCAACCTGCGGCTCAAGAGCCACATGTGGCTCTTTAAAGACATCAGTGCGGCTCTTTGAAATTTGATTGAGAATGAGGAACTAGGCTAGAAAAAAAAGTTCAAGAACATTTTTACTAGTCTATCCTATTTACAGTATATGTTTATTTTAAATTAGCAGTTGCTTACTTCATAGGTTCCCAGATTTTAAAAACGCTATGCAACCAACTCACAACCCCAACACTAAAAGAAAAGTTTGTATTAATTTCAAGTTTTAATTTTGGTATTGGTTTGCTTTATGTGACCAAAATTCACTCAGACATGCTGCTTTCAGTCAAAAAAAAGATTAAATACGAGATCGTAGTTGCAAAACTACATCTTGAAATAATCTTGTGACCCAGATTTTGCTTTGCGACCCCCACTTTGGGAACCACTGACTTAGTTTGTTTTTAATCATTTCTAAATGTATTGATGGTTGGAATTGACCTTTCTCAAAAAGTGTATTACAAATGAAAAGAAGATTAGTCTTCCTATCAAACTAATTTTAATGTTTTGTTTAGCAAAACATTGTGAAAATACATGTTTGATAGTTTGTTTGTTTTTGTTATTATTAAATACAGTTGCAGCTCTTATTAACTTTGATTTGGAGATCAAAAAAGCATTCAAATCTCGCACATACATAAAAATTACATATATTTATCAAAGTTTAGATGATTTTTATAGCTGCAACAAGTGATCATTTTGAGATTAGTCTTTCAGTTTAAGTCAAAGATGAAGTAAATCTACAAGTACCGTAATTTCTGGATTATAAGTGGTTACTTTATTCATAAGCTTTGAACTATGCAGCTTATAAGGCAACGCAGCAAAATTATAGACTCTCATAGACTTATAGAAGTGCGGCCTATATATGTTCTTGTCACTTTTCTTACTTAAATCTAGTCGGTGTGGCTTATATTCAGGTGTGCTCAATAGGGCAGAAATTACAGTAGTTGTATATTTGACATTTCTAAAAGTACTTTCTGGTTTGGGGACATGGACACTAAATATGTAGATGAAGATAATTTTGTAACTACTATTACCAGACTTTTTGAACGTCACACTAGTTATAATTTGACAAACAATACTTGATAACTCTATTTTTGTTAAATTGTTGGTCAAAATTGTGTGTCATTTGTATTTCATAACTGTGTTTTGATGAAATGTCACTTTTAATGACATCCCTTTTAGACCTATGCTCGCTGCAGTTTAATTTAACATCTTCATCTTGACTGATGTTAAACTCTGATAAACATTTACCACAGGAACAGTCACGGCAAAGTCATAATTAGAAAAAAACACGAGAACCTGTCATATGGTTTTAAGATGTTTTTTGTGTTGAAACCCTGTTCACTACAAATGCCAGAAAAGTACATTGATTGTTAAAAAAAACAACACACAGTGGTAGCATTTGGCTGGCTTCTTTAACATTTTTTAATGTTTCTTTGTAAATTTAGGCAGTTGAGCATTTTGCCTTTGTGTTGTCATTATGTCTTGAGATAGACTGATATATATCGCTTGATTTATTGGGTCATTACTGGTCCTTTAGTCTATTGGTTATCAACCTTATTTCTCCAGGATAGGCAGATACTAAAATCTGTTTAAAGAACACACACTAAGCCTAATTTGAATACTTGAACACACCTTCTAACATGTTTGTAGTAAAACACATAACTGGCTATTTTTTGGAATCTCTTTAAGTTATGTAATATGGAGAAAATGATCTAAATATTTGGTCAGAATTATTAGCTGAGGTTATCGGCTTTTGATCTCTGCGATATTCTGTCAGCTTCTGTCATGAAAAAGCTACATTGATCAATCTGAACGTATGTTTGCACTTGATATAGTGTAATGATCGCGTATAATCTTGTAGTTGTTGAACTGTGGGTAAAGGGCTGCAACTAACTATTTTATTTGCAGATTATTCTTTCAGTTAATAGATTTTTTGCTTAGAATGTTAACGGCCACTTGAATTGAAGATTTTTGACCCAGACAAAGTGAAGTGACGTCCTGAATGTGTACATTTAAACCACAAAGATGACACATTCTTCATGTCGCTGCAGTTTAATCTGAGGAAAATAATAATACTCTACATTGAAATGAATAGTTTGTGCATGACTATTTATGAGGGCGGTAACTGTTGCTCAGAATAATCATGACTTGTTTATATGCTAGTCTGAGATTATATGTTTTGTGACTTTTTAAATGCGTAAATTAAATAGTTGTCCATATTTGAAATCTGAAAAGTAATGCGTGACAATTAAACTAGTAAAAGAAACATATTTGTGACTCTAGTAGTTCTAGGATAGCCCTTTTTTTTAGACCCGGTTCAGACTATTTCTGAATCTATTGTGGTTGCCCGGTTCACGTCCTGATTTAGTCTTTGTTTAGACCTGGATCAGTGCCAGTTTTAAACCTTACATGTGGTGTTCTGTACCTGCCTGAATACAGCCATGTAACCCAAACACACATGCTCGCCCTGCCTTTATGACCCGCTACAACTTTCTCATTGTCGTCTCTCATTTAACATTAAAACCTCACCCTAACCACAGTCATTCCCTTACCATAATGAACACAACCCAAGCCTCAGCCGCTGGTCTAACCCCACATACACATGCACTCGATCCTGGAGCGGACCCATGCGGCAGGCGGGCTCTGCGGTAGGTCGGTCTGGATGGATGAGAAGAGAAGGAGGGAGAGAGAGAGAGAGGGTGGCGTGTGGGCTCAGTCTTTCATAAATCACTCACTTATTTTCCCCTGTGTCTGTGGACAAAGCCCGCAGCAGTGTATACAGAAAAAAATCTGCTGTATGTGTGGAGAGACTTTATGGTTTTAGGGACCGGGGCAGCAACAGGTGAACCTTCTCGTGTGTTTAAAATGGAGGATTTTTGTTTTTTACCTAAACACTCAAAAGTTGGTTAGAACAACTGCAGGGTTTTGTTAACTTGTGGATACTTTACTTCAGTATTATTGCAGCAACATTACAGTTGAATCTAAATCTGACCTGGGCAAACTGCGGCCCTCCACCTGTTTTTATCAGGCCCCCAGCATGTTTTTGATAATAAGCATTACTCTTTACACTACAAAACGTTATTATCTAGTGTAGGTTAAAACTACTAGAATTCAGAATATTTATATAAATTCTAGTTGTGTCAGCTAGATTAGAATTAAATTGCTAATATTTGGCAGCTTATTTCACTTGTTTCAAGACATTTCTGTTTACAAAAGATTTTAGCTTGAATCAATGTTCAAATCTACAGTATTTACGCTAGACCAGGGGTCTGCAACCTGCGGTTCTAGAGCCACATGTGGCTCTTTAAAGACTCCTATGTGGCTCTTTGGGCTCTCATTTACAATTAGAAATACACTGTTGAGAGAAAAAGAACATTCTAATATAGGTATTAATGTGTGTAAATGTGATACTTGTCTGCAGACTGAGGACTGTCTCTGAAACAGCTTTCAGGTCTTAAGTGTGCTCTTCTATCGTTCTTAGCACACTCATTGTGATAGTTACATGATAAATCATACAAATTTAGTATATGGATTATGTGAGGTCACATATGACACTAAAGTAGAAACAGGGAACAAAAACTCACAGTCTGAACTATAACATGCAATACTTCAAGAAATTAAAAAATGTGATAAATATTCCCATCTTGGCCAATCTCATCTCGGCAATCCAAGATTTTTAAGAATATACACAGTTATTTTGGAGGTTGCTGACTTCTTTTCTCCCCTCTAAAATGCGCCAGAATGCAGAAGGTGATATTTGATCAAGCATACTTGTGTACAAAATGTTTGCATATTCACCCTTTTGTCTTGTATATTTTTATTTAACTATAGTTTGGGTTCTTTCTGACTTAATTTTTTTTTTTTAATTCGGCCATTGCGGCTCTTTTGCTGTTAAAGGTTGCAGACCCTTGCGCTAGACAGAAACACTTCCAAACAAGTTAAATGATTCACCAACTAAAACCATATTTACCAGATTTCAAGACATTTTAGCAAATCTAGTATAAATTTTTTGCTGTGTATGTTTCTTTATTTGATTGTATTGGCTATAAAGCATGTGTTTGCACTAAATTCTCCTAAAGTACACAATGAATGAACACAACTAAAAATAAGAAGCACATATTTTATGCAGAATAACAATAAATTCATATATCAGCAATTGTTGTCATCTTCAGCCAACATTACCTCCCTTAAAATTTTGCGAAAATCATGTATTCAACTGACTATATTCGCCCAACTAATCTATTACCAAAATAACCTTTAGTTGCTGCCCTAATTCTTTGTGCTAATGGAGACTGAGCACCGGTAGTAATAATAATAATTCCATTCATTCTTTTTTCCACATTGCCAAGCCAAAGTTCAAAAGGTAATTTAAAAGGTGGCAACTGACAAATGTCAATCATTGTAATTGTTTAGGTAATTCAAAACCCGGTGCAGACAACAGCATATTCTGTTTCAGTGGAGCATTTTAAAAGCTGTTAATCCAGTAGTCTAGACCTCTATTAAAGGTGGGGTAGTTACCGGTAATATCCAAATGTATTTAGTTTTAGTGGAAAAAGTGCCTTAAAAACACTTGTTGCTTTGGATCATTGATGTCTTCAATGTTAAAGTCATCGTATTAATGGAAAATTGGCTGTTTTCTTGCAGATCTGACCAGTCTTGGCTGTTTTAATGTTCTTGAGCAAAACACTTTACTCATGTCACTTTGCTCTATTTAGGTGTAATTGTTAATGTGTTGTTTTTCTCAACATAATATCCTCCTTACCACAACGCACAAGTGCAACATGTAAATATAGTCAAAGTAAGGCTGGGACTACGCTTTTGTCACACTGTACAATATATGTGGGGTTTTCATTTATTGAAATACACTGTATATTGCAATATATGATATTGCAATGATATTAAGTATTGCAAGACAAAAAGTGAACAATAAATATTAAGAATAACATAAACTAAACAATAATAAATAAACAAAGTCAATTGCAAAACATTTCAAAACAGCTGGTTTATGATTAAATACCATGCTTTGCCTTTAACTAATTCAAATTAAGGCAAAGGTTAAGTTTATTTAAATGTATTTAAATTTGAAATCAAATGAATGGCTGAGTGTTCTTTTGTCAGTGAGCTTTGGTGTTGATCATGTAAACATAAAAGAGTCTAAAGTTCATTTAAATGTTCTTTAACTCTGCACTTTATAATTACAAGATGTCCTGAACAGAGTTTACATAGGCCGGCATGAAGGACCACGTGGGGTTGGCTCTGGTTTTAATTATTAATATCTGACTGGTCGTTTTCATAATTGACCGGAATTTCCAGACCGGTCAAAATGACCGGCATAAGAAATGTCGAACTCTGGTCAGGAAAGCATTGTGTCACATGGTGTGTGAAAATCTATTGTGAAATATTGTACTGTCTCAGATCTATCTAAAATGCCTAATTACAAATGTAGTCTTGGTTTACAGTGCATTATGAATATGAAAATACTAAAGTGCATGTTGTCTTTTTACAGTTTGAAGCTGGAATGTGAAAAACTGGCCAGTGAGAAGACAGAGATGCAGCGACACTATGTGATGGTAAGAACCGTCTTAACGTTCAAACAATGTAATTAATGCATTTTGTATGGTCCAATCAGATAACTGTATACTTAAGTATACTATATACATACAGTTTGGCAGAGGGTTATTTGAAAGCAACGTTGTTTGTATAATTATGTGTTATTCATGAGTTCCTGTTGTTTATCTCACTTAAACTGTGATGTTTAAATCCTGAATTGCATGAGCAAGCCGCAGTGTATTCCTTTCATGACAGTTACTGATGGTTCCCACAGTCATGGAAAACCTGGAAAAGTCATAGAAAATTCCTACCTAATTTCTAAGCCCTAGGAAAAGTTTTAGAATTTTACTGGTTTTGAAAAAGTATGGAAAATACAGTATAGGTTGGTTACCAAGCTGGGGAGAATTTGCTCTTACTATGTCCTGCGTAGGTTGAGGTTTGTTTGTTTGTTTGCTTGTTTGTTTGTTTGAAATTGGAATTAAATACTCATAATTTAGAACTCTAATTTATCTAAATTATTTAAATTGAACATTTTGTTTGTTTGGTTTTAGAAGGTCAATGAAAGACAATTATTAATTGAAATGTGTGTGTGAATATTTACCTTAAATAAGGTCAGGGAAATGTTGGAAATTAAGTTGAAATCTGGGAGGGCATTGTTGACAAAAGAAAACACCACTTCATATGAGACTATGGTAGTGGGCTGTCACGATATCAAATGTTAGTTACGATCATTGAGAAAACAAAGCCACAATTTAGCGATTATTCATCATGCAATTTCCATGACCATGCATTGGCGACACTCTAGCACAGTGGTGTTTGAATCTTTTTAATTAAATTTTCATTGAAAGAAAATCAAATGTAATTTCCTCAAACATGTTAATTAAGACAATTTAATCATCATTTCTTCTCAAATTAACTTATTTTTGGCCCTCGGCACACTTCAAATGAATACATTTTGGCTTGCTGAAGAAAAAATCGGCTGATTTTGACCAAACAAAGACAAAAGTTTGGGCAGACCTGATTTAGTCAAGTTTGTGACCAGTTTTATGAAATTGTGAATACAATTTTAGACACAGTTGTTTTTGTGCTGCCTAATAAAATGTACTTTTCCACTGTTTAGAAATGTATTTTCCGTAATGACAATATGGAACCAATATATTATCCACTATTTCTATAAAGCACTAAAAAGAAAAAAAATGTGCTTTTAAACTTGTCATGATTATTATTCTTTTGTTCTCATGATTATAATGTGACTTGAATCATCACGATTATCAATTAAATTAGTAGAATTAGAGTAAATACATCCCTTATTGCCGCTACTAAATAAATAAAGTTACCTGTATATTCATGACACTACAGTAAGCAAAATATTTATATACAGTACATTTATTGGTTAGCTTGTTTTTCCAACTAGTGATTTTGACTCTTAAGCTACAACCTGTAACTCTTTCTGTCAACCCTGAGGAAAAAAAAAAAAACACATTATAGATTTTCCTCCCAAACCCCTTTTTTCTGAAGGACTTCTCAAGGCGCTGAAGAGGCACACCTGCTTTTTGTTCACAGGTGCGGCGCTGAGTCTCTCACACATGCTAATGGAGATGATTAGAGTGTCACATTTGACTTTATAATCACTTTGTAATTTGTGAATAGGCTCATTTTTGGAAAGCGAACGCTGTCAGGAAGCCAGAGTGTTGTCAATGTAGGGCAAAGGTAGTCGTGAACAGTCGCTCCTAATGTAAAATCATGTAAGCCTGATGTGTCATTCATGTGAAATTATGGTCTTTTTCGAGCAGGTAAATGCAGGAAAACAGATCAATAAGAACAGGTGTGGCGGTGTTTTCACATTCTCTTTGCCAGATGCTAACTATGTAATCTTTCTGTGTGTCTCCTCCAGTACTACGAGATGTCCTACGGCCTCAACATCGAGATGCACAAACAGGTACGGCTCTACCCCCACACCGTACAGTACAACCTGATCTATGGCGTCCTCCTCGCACTCACACATGTGCACTGTATGTGTTTGTGTGTACGTGAGGGAAGGAGGGATGAGGAGGGGAGATGGGTAAAGGAAGGAAGAGAGTGGGAGGAAGGAAATGGAGAGAAGTAGAAAGACAGAGACCAGCTGAGAGTGTTTAAACATCATTTTCTACACATTAGGGGCCGCAAGTGCCATTACAACCATAGTATCTAATGGAAAGAAGACTGAAATTTAGCTTCTTTGTCATTAAATAAGATCGTAGATAACAGTACGTCTAAAAAACAAATTAAATTAAACAGTAGCAACCATTTTGTTAACACATAGAGACAGATTCATTCATTCTATCGGGTAATTTTACAGTGTTGACCTATACATGCATGTTTTTGAAGGTGGGAGGAAGTCAGAGTTAGTACCCAGGGAGGTCATGATTGGTCCAACCTGGGATTCGAACCCACAATCTCCTGATTGGGTAGCCAGACCTCTAAACATTCTACTATGTGCACCCCAAGGCAGAAACACAGAAAAAGATGAAAAGTGCTAAACTGAGGACTTTCACGTCATTGTTTTCAGATATTTTACATTTGTTCGATAATTAAGCTTTAAATAATAGGCGCAAAGGCAAAGTTTTACCACATTTCTGCTAAATGTACATAACATCTATTAGAGATCGACCGATAAGGGTTTTTCTCACGCCGATACAGATTTTTAACTTTTTGTGTCGGCCGATTTTCAGGCCGATTTCTGATGCCAATTTTCCTGTTTTAGTTTTTTTTTAAAACTGCAAAATCTATCCTAAAAGAAAAGGTTCAATGTAAGCTATTGTTTTGTCTCATTGTTTAATGAATACAACATGTTAATGCTCATTATTGTACATTTTAAAGAGTAATTCAGATATCCATTTCAAACACAGCAAAATGGAGATAATAAAACAAACTGTATAATTTCTCTTCAAAATTAACTCAGCTGATCACTGTGAATGCAGCTCTACCAAGAACACAACTGTTCAAATAACTGCCTGATTAAATATCGGCCAAAAGAAGTCTGATGGCTGATGTGCAAAACATACATTTAAAAAATCAAATATTGGCCGATCAATTTATCGGCCAATCTCTAACATCTATACTTGCAGAGATTTGCCAAAAAATGTAAATGTACATTTTTGTCCACATTGCCCAGCTCTAGTTAAAAGATGGAAGAATACAGAGGGAGAGATTTAGAAGATGAAGCAAGGAAGGGGAACAGAAATGGAGATAAAACGAGAAGGAAGGAGAGAGGGAGAAAGGTTTAAAGATGGTGGAGACGAGGGAGAAGAGAGAGAGAGTGTGTTTATGGGTGATCGATGGCACTCTGTCTCCGTTTCAGCAGTTAGGGCCGGCCGGCTGAGCCCAGAGGCAGGATGAATGGCTCAGTAGATTGATTGGTGCTGTCTGGGGGAGCGGCCGCTTTATTACATTAGAGGGGCAGGGCCGGGGGAGGGCGCTTCAATCGATCACAATGAGGCCCGCCCGGGTAAAAGGAGCAGATAGTAAAGGCTCTAAAGAGGAGCAGCAGGGCACCGGCGGCACACAGTCACAGCACAGTCTCATAATTAACCAAATCACAAGGATTGTCTATAATTTTGCGTTCTCAAGCTTTGCGACTGATCTGTTCCGTGTGTAGCATTAGAAATCAAGAAATTCGCCTGTCATTTTCAAAAGACTGAAAACAAAAACAGGAAGAACTAGCGCATGGGTCACGATTGTGTTTTCGACTTCGTTACGCCTCACAAGGATAAACTACTTTTTCTGAGATATCACTAAATAAAACATGGCTTTTCAGTGCTTCCGATTGCCTCAAAGCCTTGGCGTGGTTGGGTTTTTATAAAAATTGTCAAAATGTTATAATGTCAATGTGAATAGCCTAATATTTTTATTTTTTCTTGAATTTGATATCCTACTTATGCTTAAAGCGAACCCTGGATATAATCACATGTTTATCCTAAAACACTTCTAATATCATCACTTATATAAATACAGGACAAATACCTTAGAATATTTGTAGTTTTATTAAAATAGTGTTATGAAGAAATGACATGGAGGCTACCATTTTGCTGCGGTTATGACATAAAATAGTGTTGTCAGGTAAACGGTAACTAAGCAACATGAATTCCTGGGTTAAACCTTGTCAGTTTGAGCCAGAGTTTGGCCAAATACAGAACGATTTCGTGGAATCTAGTAAAACTGAAGATAATCAAGAGAAGAGGCAAGAACTGGACACTGTCAGTGGTGTTTTTGTGGAAACTGTTCACAGATGAAATTGTGGGAGTAACCATGGAAACACTATTTTATGTCCTCAACCAAAATGGCGGCTCCCAGTGGCTTGAAAACAACATAAACAATGACAATTTTTAAAGTAAGCAGTTATATATTTGTTTGTAATTTATTTTAATAAGCAGGACCAGTCCTAGTGTTTAAGCCATATTTGTCTTCATATCCAGGGTTCCCTTTAATAGCCTTTTTATTCTTAATTTTAATAGCCTATTTATGCTTAAAGAAAGAGCGTCTCCTCCGATGAACAAAAAACATCTTTAACTATGTTTTTAATGAAGTTGCGGTATTGCAGGGCTCTTATTGGTTGGTTTTGGGTGGTCCGCTCCAATATGACATTGTCTTAAAAAAAATATGTTCTTAAGCCATAAATTTAGTCAGAAATGAATGAACGTGGATTTGAACCCTGTGTCAAGAGTTATTGAAAGCTACAAACAAAAATTAAAAAATACCCACTTCCGGTTATGCAGTGTGAAGAGCAGGTACTTCGACTTTAAGAATTTTAAAAGGATAATTGTGAGCTTTAGAATCAAGAGACGCACTAGAAATCACACCACCGACATAACCTCTTATTAGACATCGCCCGGGCCGATTGAAAACGGTAATGAATATAGTAGCACGCACTTGTGGCTCCACTTCTGGTCTGACTCGTAATCACCGAGGCAAACCTTGCAGCTCTCATGTCCTGTTTGTAATCAACATGATGTAACCTCCGCCTGCTCCGTGCTGAATGTGCTGTGTAATGCACCGCTTCAAGGACAAGGCAGTGATACGGGCCGAAGATAAGCTTTATATTCAAACAGAACTGCTATCGTTTTATTGGCTGTTGAGTCACTAACCTGGCTGACCTATTCTCGAAGCTTCGCAACAATCACACCGACACTTTTGATGATAGCTTGTGATTCTTTTTAGGAGTTAGCTTTTTGCTTTTAATGACCACCAGGTGAAGGAAAGTGACATTTGTTTGTGTTTTACTCATAATTTTATCTAAGACTGTTTCCAGATTAAAGTTACAGTGCACTGCTTATCGTTAGGCCAAATTTTGCCTGTTTTAACAAGGTTTATTTTAATTGTCTTTTGTCCAGCAAATTTGGCATGTGTAACTCCACCACTGTTACCTACCAACCACTTTGTAAATATGGCCCAAAATCACATTAATTACACTGATGTTGCAATTTGAGTTTACACTGAGTGCAGGTGCGGGTCGGTCGTGCCGGTTTGCGGAAACAATCCGCTTCAAGTCTGTTTGAATCTGTCTTATAGACTTAAAGTTGGGGTTGCTAACTTTTTTTAGTTGTAAATTAGTAAACTTTGTGCTTTCCACAAAAATTATACAATAAATGTAGCACTTTGTGAAAAAATTAGACCACTGTTTACTGTCTGAAGTGAATAATAAAGAATTGAGTTCTAATCAGGTTTTAATGCTACCCTCTGATTGGCTGTGCTTGGGGTGGTCACTCCAGTTTCACTTTATTGTTTGTTAAAAGACATTTATAAGCTATAACTTCATCTAAAATGAATACATGTCGCTATTAACCATGTGTCGAATGATTTATGAGAGAAAAGCAATACTGAGTTGTTGTTTTTTGCAAAGCCAGACAACACAGATAAGACAACCTGTACCCTGCTGGATCACCAAAGACTCTTCCATAGTTCTTTTGCCGACCTACACTAAACATTTTGAAATCCGATTACAAAACATTCCAACATAATCAATTTGTATTTCAGCAGTTTAGCTTAGTGTAAGCTGTAACCGAAAGCTTGTAACATGTTAAATAACATCACATTATATCACAGTCTGTGAGAAACAACTCCTCGTTGTTTACGGCTTACTTTCGTCAGATTAAGCTGGTAGCCAATGTTTAAATAGTTTTTGCATCAGTTAACTTCTCACGTCTACTTTTTGTGGTAAATGATTGCCATAATATGTCACAGTTCATTTTGTCTGTGTCTTGTAAGTGTAGATTGTATGTGTTAGTTCACAAGTATTTACCAGTTTGGCTAGTGCTGCATTGTTTTCAAATCTAGTTATTCCAGCTCCCAGTTCTTCATTAAAATTAAAAGATAAAAACTGTTATTATTCTGCTAAGCTCAAAATCACAAAAACTTAATTAATTCTCAGTTACCATTTAGAAACACTGTGGCACTGTGCCAAATGGTCAGCATGTGAAACGACGTTCATAAACGCACAGGACTAAACAGACGTCAGCAGGTGAAACACAGTTAATCATAGACCCAGTTTAATCAGTTCTAAAAGAGTTATAAACTTTTTCCTTTGTGAGGCAGTAAAAGTAATTTGATAATCTACAATCGAATGATGTGCTGGTAATAAACTGCAATAAAGCTTCCAAGGAAAAATATTGAGGTAGGAATAAAAAGGGCTCAAAGAAAGTTTATGCACAAAACAAAAGCTGCAAAACACTGTACCCAATTTTATGCAAAAAAAAATAGTAATGTAGTCCTTTTAGTTGATAAATTTAGTCAAGTGTGATGTAAAGATCTTTAATGTTTAGATTAATAATGAATAGCAGCAAAGTGAAGTGGGTTAGGTGAAGATTTGGGACTGTTTTTTGTTAGATACAAAAATCCCTCTTCAGTTTCTGTAATAACTGTTGTTTTTGCATGAACTCTATTGCATTGTAGTGAGTAGTTTAAGTTTAGGAATACACCGATGCATGTTTTTAGTACTAATACCAATATTTTTACTGTAAGTAAAAGAATAATTCCCAATATCAGCTGATGTGATGGAGACTGAAAATAGCTTTCACTTAAATCATTAGGGAATGGGCGGTAGGGTTATCGACTGAACCTATATCATGTAATCAATATCTGATCCAGCAAAAATTCATTGATCGATTTTGAGTCTCTTAATTATTCACCACGACAAAAAACGCTCTTTTTCCAATGTGCTGTTTTTATTCGTTATACACAAGTTAACTGGGTGTAGTCAACCCAGAAATCAAACATTTTCAACAAAAACCTAGTTTACAGAAGGTGGCTCTAAACTACTATTTGCCTTACTGTGATGTAAACATGTCCTGAGTTTGTTTTGTCCACACCCTCACCCACTGAATAGCAAGCACTTGTAAACTCACAGGTAATTAAACCCAGGAGTACAGAGACATTTTGAGCAGAGACCAGCCGACATAACCGTCACATGGCAAACGCAGTCATGCATGAGCTCACACCAGGGGTAAACAAAAGGTGGTTAAGGAAACATGCACAGGCCACACAGGGGAAGCGTTTGCCTGCTGGGGCTATGGGACTAACTGCAGTCTGGTGGAAATTTGAAATAGGTTAACTGTGATGAAACATGTTGATAATGAAACTACTAGTATCAAAACTTCATAAGTCACAAACAGAACTAGGGATTCGTTCAGGGCAAATAAAATATTAATCATGAAATAAAGTATTTGTACTAGCAATATAATTGACAATAAACTATATTTAAAATGTCCTAATAAGAATTATACTTATTTGTTTTAGTCTATTGTAAGTATGTTCTACTTCTGCGTTTCATGTTTTTTTATGCCATTATTGATATTTTAGCCTCTTTGTTTGTCTTCTACATAACTGAGAGAAAAATCTGCTGCTACGCGTGGACAAATACAACACGATCTTCTAAATTTCAACTTTTCCACGTGTATATCACAATATGTTATACCATATGATAATGCTTTTCTAGCGATGTACCGATCTAATACTGTTCTCTGCACCGATCTATGAAATTTTGTAGTATAGGGGGATTATTGGTCGCGTTAGTGTCCACTCTACTGCGCATGTCACCTGCAGAAAGAGACGCTGTCCGTCTAGTTGGCTGAGGAAACTTCTGTGATAAAAAGAACAAAAGGATGAGCGCTAGCTGATTCAATCAGGTATGAATTGGTATGACAGACGTCTGGCTCCTGAAACTTGAGACAGTGTTTTTCTCATCTGAATGTAACTTGTATGTGTCAAGATGAATTTTATTCACACGAGGATTCAGCCGCATTATAACGTTTGTTTTCACACAGTGATAACTCTTAAGTTTGCTGACAACAGCACTGGTGAGTGTTGCTGCTACTGCTTGTGTCAATCAGCCGCGCTTCTTTCTGTTATCCGGTTGCGAGCACGTCTTCCCGTGCTGAAAAAGTAGCAATTATTTTGGTAACTGATCTTGACCTGAGGTAGCGTCACTTGAGAATGTTTTGGAGGTGTAGATTTACAGGCAAACCAATGTTTACATCAAAAACACTATTTACACAATTTTCAGTCATTGCTGTTCAATCTTCAGGCTTTTTCATCTCATGCCATGTCTTGAAGCCTGTATAGAGACCAGTTAACAAATATTTACGTACTATTAGTTGGCAATCATTTCAATAGCTGATTAGTAACAATGTTGTTTATTGACAAAATCTAAAACATAAAGTAATCGTGACCCATATCGAGACAAGAATCAAATCATGAAACCAAAGATTCATTCCATCCCTATCGTCTCATCTTGATCTTGTGGACCTATGCTGTCGCGTCATACTTGTTTTTAATTTTACAATCCAACCACTATTCTTACAAGCATTAATTTGTTTTTGTTTTTTTCTTCTTCTTTTTACTACTCACAATGCATGTCAGGAAAATTCCAATTAGATATTCGGCCAAAAAATCGTTGAGGCCTGTTTCTCTCTCACACTGTTCCCCCGCACAGAGCAGCCAGACTCAGGGCATTTACCAGTAATTACTGCAGCTATCGACCGCTGAGAACAGAGGAAATTGGAGGTGGATTGGCTTGGCTCCTTCACTGGGGGCGAGGGATACTTCTCTCTCTACATTCCTCTCATTATCGCTGTCTAGCTTCACCGGCACAGCGCAGATCCACTGTTAATTGCAAGTCCGTGTGCAAAAGGTTTTCGTGAAAGCAGAATATTCAGAAATACTTAGTTTGAAAGTCAGCGTGAGGGTAAGTCAGACATTACCTTTTTATTGTGAAAATGGTTTGACCAGCTTTATGGTAAGGTGGTGTGTTAATTGTCTTGTTTTACATTGGAGAAAATTTGATTTAGTCACAATTCATGTTGACTTTTCTGATCTAAATGGAAAAATGGGTGAGAAAGCAATTTGTCTTTGAATCTATTGCAATATTGCACCATGTGACTATTTCATCAAAGTAGAGGTAGGTCATAGAACTGCTTAATTATGAAAAAAATAGTAATCACGGTTATTTAAATAATTTTTTTAAATCATCATTATTCAGACGATTATTTTCTCAGAAATAAGGCAGAACATCAGCATGCCTTAAAGGTGCATGGCGTAAGTTGCAAAGGTTTTGAACAAGGGCGCCATCTTTGGCGTTTTGTGGCACTGCACCCTCCCTACTATCAGCAGCTGAAGACGTATTTTACGGCTGAAAAGATTCTTTTGACACATCGTTATTTTCTGCTAAATGTTTTCTGACTTAAGAAGACAAAGGTTTTTGTATGAAAAAGTAGATGCTGGCTATTTTATGTTCTTTTTGACTGAATGATCAGTTTACAAACTCCAAAGTTACGCAAGAAAAGATTATTGAGAGTTTGAGGAAAAGCTTTGTTTTAGCGTGAGAGAAAATTGTAAACAAGCTTTTTACAGGCCTCATTTGTCATAAACTAAATGCTCAATGGCAATTTATTACTCTAATAAAACATAAACCTTACCAAGACAAAGAGCTAAGCGCTAAGCTACTAAATCTGTGGCTAAATGTGCGATGTACTCGGACAGGCCTGAGAGTCTTACCTTCTAATGAAAATAATCACCAGATGAACGTCTTATTGATCTCCTGCACAGTTCTTCTTTCTCAAAAACATGTCCAAGTGCTCCTCGGTCCTGCAGTCGGCTTCATACCATGCCGTTACGGTGGGCTAGTTGTTTTGAATTCTTCCGTGTGTTACGGGGGTTCGGAAGCTAGATGGCAGTATTTACCAATGATTATTTATTTTATTTTTCATTAAACAGCCTTTGCAACAGCCGTCCATTGTATAAAACCGAGAGCTTTTGCTAAATAAATAGAAATAATGACGATAATCCAGTGAAGGAGGACTAGCGCGGGAAAATGCGACCAGCGCCACTCACATTTATGAGTCTGTCTGCGCTCACAGAGGCAAACTTGGTAAGTTTACAAAACGTCATGGCGCACATCCAGGCAAGTGCCAATGGACGGTAATTTGATATATCGTAATATTGAACATTTTAACTTACGCAATGCACCTTTAAATAAAATAAAAAACAATATTGTTTAACGAGGTGGCTCATAGTATAGCACAGAAACCTTCAGTTGAACATGTACCCTGCAAATAGAGAGGAATCATTTGTGAGTAGCTTTTCCACTCAAAGAACCACATAAGTACATGTTGAGTGGACTTATTATTAATACTAATTTTGGTTCTTAGATTACGCAAATATTGTAGTAGAGCCAATGACAGGTTCTCTAGGGTCTGTGTGCAAATGTGTCTTCAAAGCATTAATGGTGTTATTTTCAATAGACAAAAGAGTAAATATAAATACACTTAAAATGAAGCTAAAAAATATGCGTATGTACATAATAATGCCACAGAATATTTAACATCTCAGAGAAATACTGTACAACAGTCAGGGCGTTTACATGGAGGCCAGGAAAACCAGATAACTAGCCTAGTCCGATTTAAACCAGTTTTGCAAAGTTTTGCAAACCTGGGCAGACCTATTGAGGAACTGTAAATCGCTTTTTGGAAAACCAATTGGCTCACGTGATCCTGACCGATTGTAGTCTGATTTCAGACTCATGTAAACAGACAATCGGTCTGCAGCTGGATAAATGTAACTGACCATGCTCACAATCCCTGCCCACTGCAGATCCCAGCAATAAAGTTAACATTTTTACAACAAAAAAGCGTCATCATCAGGGCTCAGAGTAAGGCCCTGTTGGTCGAAACCCATTGGTGTAGAATTTTTAGTTTGTTTTTCGTTGTCTGATTTTCCATGATTTTTGCTAGACAAGTTTGCGATTTTCATGTTAAAGACACATTGTCCTACACTGGACTTAATTGTATCTATGCAGCAATATAATACACTGCATGGCCAAAAAAAAGAAATTGTCACCAACTTGATTTCACTAAAATGATCTGGGGTTTCTGCGGTTGGTTTAGATCTAGGTTCAGCAACAGTATGTGCTCAAAGAATGAGATCAGCTAACTAATCTGAAAACACTGAATGGCCAGGTTATTCCATCAATGGATTATTTTCTTCCCTGAAGCATGGGCAAATTCCAAGATAACATTGCCGAGATACATCGGGATCACATTGTAAAGGAGTGTTCAGGAGCATGAGATATTGTTCTCACGCGTAAAGTCTAGACCTTAACCCCATTGAGAGTCTTTGGGATGAGTTGGAGAAGGCTTTGTGCAGCGGCCTGACTCTACCATCATCACTGCAAGAATGCACTGGATGGAAATAAATCTTCTGCTATTGAAAGCTGTCCTGTAATCAAAACTTAAGGCGCTCCAACCAGATAATAAGAGAGTGTGACCTATCATGAATGTTGTTTTGAAGATACGCAAAAATTAATTATTGAGCGTATCGTGGAGTAAAAACATGCCACAAAAGAACTCCTTTACAATAAAATTAAATAAGTGATGCTGTGCTTTCTTAAAGACAAGTCAAGTTTAAGTATTTTCTGCATCAGAATTTGCACATTAAGCAATTTAAAGAGCTTTACAAAACAAGAACATTAGTTCACTTTTGTGTTTAATTTGACAAATATTTGCTTGATAATTAAACAAACTACAAAAAATGACTATTTTAAATGAGAAAACAAGGGACTATGTAAGCCTAGAATTAGTGATATTTGACATGTTTTGAGTAGATTTTGATTGGTTTAAACCTGATTGAAAGTATAAATGATCTTATTTGACTTAAAGATAAATACACACTAATTTGAAATTATGAAAAAAAATCTTGTGTTCTTGAGTTAATAACTAAATTAACTTTATTTAAAACAGTCAAACCTGCTCAAATCACGATAGACACTGGGTCATTCAATCAATTTTAAACTGACAGAATATCGTCCAAATATTGTTATCGAGATTCGCCAAAAAAAACTATTGAGATATAAATTTTTGTCAATATCGCCCAGGCTTAGTCGCCATGGTAACCGAGGAACTGTCCGATACTTGCTGTCCAGTCCAGCGTATCAAATTATGTCTTCTGTTCTGGCATCTCTTTCCCCTTTTATCTGACGCTATACTGTTCTTCCACTGAGGGACGCGCACCTTTGAGTGGTCCACACACAAACACAGCGCGGCGCAGGGGGAGGTCATTAGCTTGGGGCTGCAGTTGTCAGAGCAACAAGCTTGTGTAGGCGGGGGGTCCGGGGGAGGCAGACTAACAACCGGCCCCCCGCTGGCAACATTCTCTCTCCTGTGTGTGTGTGTGTGTGTATGCGCTCTGCCAATAATTCTCCAATTATATGTGTAATGAGAAGTCTGTTCTCCGGGAGCGCTCTCAGGGACTTTAGTTTTAGCTGCAAATTGGAACTAAATCAGGCAAATTGTGCATGCTTCGATTCTCAAATGTGGTTTATTTTTCCGAGCCAACTCTACAAAGCAGTTATTGTAAAGTAAAGACGGCAGGGGCTCAGTGGATTAGTGTTTACCCACCTGAAAGTGATTTGATCCCAGCTCAAAATCGACCTCTGTGTTATTGGGCAAGACTCTTTATCGCTCCTGTGTTGGTGTGGATTGGCATTTTTCTGTTTGGATTTAGTACAAGGGCAGACTACAGTGTAATGTGGTTTTATTCTGTCTAAAAGCTTTTACTGTGGATTTAAGCAAAGTTCCAAAATGTGTGAGATTTGTGGGTTCCTTGCAGTTATTACCCCTGGACAATTCTGAATTTTAAGATTGTGTGAATGTTATTTTGAAGTAGGACTGAGAAATATTCACAAAAACTAATTTACTCAATACGTTTTTGCCAGAATTCACTAACTATATTTAAGCTTTGTTTAGTCCATTCACCAGAAATGTGCTTAAATATATCTTAATGAATGAGAAAGATTATAAGATTGTCTAAAAAGCGATTATATTAACATGAGCGCCGACAAGTGGGAGATTTGGTCTGGCCTCGGATTGAAACCTTCTGAACAATATTGTACATAGGGCTGGGCAGTATTGACAGAAATTAATATCTCGATGTTTTTTAGGCATATCTCGATAACGATATTCAGACAATTATTGCGTTCAAGTTGTAGAATGCAATGATGTCATGAATCTAGTTAAACAAGATTTCAGATTCATAACACTGAACTTTGTCAACAAATATCTAAAAGATCATTTCAGTCTGGTGATTTCCATTAGACCTGATCTTGGAGAAGATTTATTTGTGCTGCAAACATCTGTGTGAAGTATTATTGGTCTGGAAAATGCTGGGATGTTACTTGAACAATGTGAAATGTTTGCAATGAATCACAGAAGTGCAGACATATTACATCATTAGTTGAGAGTTACTAGCATAATTTTCTTTATTTTATATTCTTATGGGATTCTTTTTGTGGCAATTTTAACTATAAACGATATACTTGATATTCAATTTTCTTCAAAACCACATTCACAATATTATTTAAAATTCAATATATTGCACAGCTTTAATTGTGCAATTAAAATATAAGACACAATCTAATTATAATTGCTTGCTAGAAGTATCACTTTTTTCCCCTTCAAAATTGGTCAACTCTAAACAATGTAACAAATAGAAAAAACATTTAAGAAGTCCAGGTATAAAATATTTCACTATTCACTATTATCGCGTACATTAAACATACATAAATCGTTATTCTGTACTTAGCTGATGCACTTTGTTTTGCATTGTCGTTGCCGCCGGTGCATTGGCTAAGCTTGGCTGGTTTTCTCAGGTGTTCTCTCTCGTGAGGACTTTTGACTAACCCTTTTTAAAGACGTCCAGCTTTACTACCTTTAAGCTACGTTACAGGCTTTGCATCTTAACACATGCCGCTTCCCAGAACGGTGTCGTGTAAATGAACTTAGGATTTTTAGGTTGAGTTCACGTGTGAATATTCTAAGCTGCCCATAGGTTAACAGTGAGGTGAAGGGCAGATTGTAGTTAATTTAATTGTAATCTATAATAAGGTCCGAACCACATGGACCTCAATCCTGCGTACATGACAAATATGTGCCTTCAAACCCTAAAAAAACTGTCAGTTGACAAATGAAATGACACAGATTGGTTCTACTTATTTATTGACTTGACTGAATTTTCATCTTGAGAGCAGTTTTTGAAGTTTTTTTTTTCTTTACATAAATGCCTCACTATTAGACCGACTTCTGGGAACAGGTTAAGCCATTACAAACTGCTCTTTATTTAGAGCCGCCAGGCAATTAGATAATTTAGGTATAACGAGCTTGAATTACAGGAGGTCAACTTGGCAGTGCGTTGACTGTTGACGTTGTGTGTTGTCGGTGCGGCCCTATGATAATTCAGCTATAAATATTTGCTTCTTTTGGTGTTTTCAGATGAAGAAGAAAATTAGGCAGCATGTGGCTCGGAGCTAGAGGTTAGCTAATTTGATTCCTGCTTGAGGGCAAAAATAAAATGTAACCTTTTTGATATAGATACACACTATCGGACCTTCTATGGAGAATCTTAACATTAACACTCAATCAGAACAACAACTTTATCACTTACTACTCAACAACTACAATGGCACGTGTGGGCTTAAGGAAATATTGTATATTGTGTCAAAGATAGATACAAAGACATGGAGGTGAATAAAGTGCTCCAACAGCCCCAGTTTGTAAAATTATCCATTTTGTATTGTCCTCGAAATACACCTCCATCACCAGGAAGTGTCTTAAAGAGTAAAACATTTGCAGTTCCCAATGAATTCTTCAGGGTCTTAAATTTCCCCCATGACAGGCCACGCCCTTAAATATGATGCATTGCCAACTTTATCTATTGGACAAGTTACTGACACGCTTGCTAAAGACGGAACCCCATACAGTAAATCTGCTGATACGAGCAAAACCAATAAAGAACTAACTTTGATAATCCAATGATGTCCAGAACACAGAGAAGATCTAACAAAGCTAAACAGTACATTTTCCAGAATCAGCAGACATCAAATTATCTTTAGACACTTTCAACGTTGCAGTTTGGAGTGATTTTACGAAAACCTGATTGAAAAATGTCTTGAACGCTGCAAGTCTGACAATTGTCTGACTTTTAGTGGAATGATAACTAAGAATTAGGTCTGTAACTTTGGGATGTGGTTGAATACAAATTTGACTTTTTCTGCAAAGACTCTAGAGCTAGGGAACACACCAGGAAAGCGAAAGATTTAACTGTACATGTTAAGACTAATTTGAAAGAATAACCACGCATAGAGCATACATTGTTCTGAATACTGGATACCGTGAGGCACTAGTTTGCTAATGTGTCCTAACCTTACATTCGTCTTCAGAAACAAGGTTATGGCAGCAGTAGCAATCCTTTTGGCCCATATGTGATACTCAGCTCTTCAGTTGCATTAGCCTGGACCTGTTATAGCTCTGGCAGTGGGCCAGCTGGTATTCAGGGTAAAGCTGTTTGTTTGGTCTTGGCCATATTTAGTCACAGCACTGCTGTAATTAGCTCTTAAACTACATAATTGGATGAACTGTGGTATTGTCTAAGGTCTAAAGCCTGAATATTATCAGGTGTCCTTACAGTGAGGCCACATTGTAAAAATATAACCACTACATACCCATAAAAACGAATGTCTGTGCTGATAGCGGGGCAGACTAACCATGTGTCACGTCATTCTAAATGGATTTAGTGCACTTGAAAAGGTTGCACGTTCAAAGGTTGTGTCTAAAGGAGAAAAGAGCACGTAGGGTGGAATAACAGGGGAGCACATGCAATATTCAATTTGTGTTGATTCAATTTGACCATTTTTTTTTATATGTTCTGGTTATTGGTTAATTAGTTTTCCTTTACTTTTTCATACAGTCTAAATGGTTCAAATAAAGATTTCTCTCTCTGGTCAAATATCAGAATTTAGCAAAGAAATAATCTGGACTTGAGAAATGTTGTTATCATGACTCAAATTTACCACTTTTTCAACATTTGCCATTTCTGTTTGGTTGCCCTTTAAGTAACTTCTTTAGTTCTGCTTCTGTTACTTGAATGAATGGCAAATGTATTCATTCTTAAAAACTCAATTAAAAAAAAAAAAAAAAAAAGCAATTTAAAGGTGGGGTAGCTGATCATAAATCCTTCGACACATGGTTGATATCCACATGTATTCATTTTGGTTGCATTTATGACTTATAAACTTCTTTTTACAAACAACAAAGTGAAATCAGAGCGCAGCATTCAGCTCCTGATTAGAACTAAAATTCTTTATTATTAAGTTCAGACAATACTCAAAGGTCTAATTTTGTATTTACCGTATAGTTTTTAGTGGAAAGCACAAAGTTTACTAATTTACAACTAAAAACTTAGCTACCCCACCTTTAAATTAGCTCCAATCGTAAAGCTACATTTTATTTTATTTTATTTAAATCAGGTTTTTGACCTCCACTTAGTTTATCAGTTGATGTTTCAGTTTTCTCCCAAATTTTGCCTGCCCTGGAATTGGTCAAAATCACTTTGAACACATTAAAAAAAAGTTTACATTTTTATTTATTTTACAGTGATTATTTCTTATTAATATTTGCACAGCTCATGTTTTGAAGCTTAAATCCATTTAAACTTCTACTAAGATGAAAAATGCAGTGACTGTACAATAATCTAACTTCTAATGGGCTCCTCCGGTTGCCTCCTCGCCGTGGCAGTCTGCATATCCATTTTAATTGTGTGATATGTAATATGAGTGGCCTTATCTGATTTGGTGCCACTGTGGGGGTCTCGGGTTTCAGCCACTCGTACCCACCTCCGGGAGCTGGGGGGCCTGCGGATGTGTTGCCATGGATACGGGGATGGGGATGTGTGCGTGTAGGGGGTGGGGGGGGGTGAAGTTAGCAGTGATGAGATTACACTGAAGTGCTGATGGGAAGAGGAACAAGAATAAAGAAGTGTGAGAAGGGAGGAAACGTGACAACAGGCAGGGCTGAAATCGAAGCTCTTAAAATGACAAATCATTGTTTTTTGTGAAACTAAGGAGCTCTGTGTATGACATGTCCTCGATTCAAGTCAATTTAGGAGTTAGGTAGGAATGTCACGTGACCAAGCAACAGTAGAAGCTTTAATTAAAATGTCAGTTTTTATCAAGTTTGTTACACTTATTAAATAAAAAAAAATCTAATGTTGCAAAAGCACACATTTGCTTTAACTTATATTGAATAAAAAAAATTCTGAAATTGAAATTTTTACTAGGATTTTGTCTCTAAATTGGTAAGTTTTATGGATGGGCTGTTTTCATAAAATATTAGTTCTTTGACCTCGTGCTGTGTACCAATAAAATAACTTTTACTTAGTAATCTTGACATCCCTATTTTTAGATTTTGCCAATTAGTGAAACAAGTTTGAGTTTGGTGCAGTAGGTTAGTCTGAGCGCATTCTGTATTGTCCTTAAAGGAAAATGTGTCTTCTGCATATGTCCCTTTCTTCAGTGTCTCTAGAGCAAATTGAGTTGAAGTTGAAGAAAAATAACAATTTGGCAATATCGTGATTAAAAAAAAAAGTAATGTAGGGGCTCAATCGTTTTTGTTGTTGTTGTTGTTTATTAATATGAAATCATCATAATCATAATTTTCCATGTTTTTCTTGATGCATCTGTCAGTTCAATGCAATTTTTCCCAACGGCTTCTTTTATTGGTTAGCATTTGTTCTGCTCGTAGTAAGTGATTTAAACATTAACAGTAAAGTAGAAACTTTGTGAAAATTTTGTTTACCTCAAAAGGATTGGAAAGTAGTCAACACATGATTTGGGATAATATCAAAATGGTAATTCTTTTTCTTTTTCTACCGCTTAATCCCGTTAGGGGTCGCGGGTGACTGGAGCCTATCCCAGTAACTTTGGGCCTTAGGCGGGGGAACACCCTGGACAGTGGCCAACTTGTCGCAAGGTTAAACAGACAACCATTCACTCTCTCACTCACTAAGGGAAATTTACAGTGATGCTCAATTAACCTAAACATGCATGTTTTTGGAGGTGGGAGGAAACCGGAGTACCCGGAGAAAACCCACGGTGACACAGGGAGAACATGCAAACTCCACCCAGAGAGATCGTGAGATGTTGATATGGTCCGACCCGGGAGTCGAACCCACGACCTCCTTATTGGGAAGCCAGAGCTCTAACCACTTGGCTACCGTGCACCCCACGAAATGCAAAATGGTAATCTGAAATATTAATATAATGATTATTATTTGCTATATTGCCCACCCCTATGAACAATGTCTGCTTTTACCCAAAGGTGGGGTAGCTAACTTTTGTAGTTGTAAATTAGTGAACTTTGTGATTTCCACTAAAAAGTATATGGTAAATACAGCACTTTGTGAAAAAATGAGACCTCTCTGAGTGCTTTCTGAACTGAATAATGAAGAATTTTAGTTCTAATCAGGAGCTGAGTGCTGCGCTCTGATTGACTGAACTGGGGTGGTCCTCTCTAGATTCACTTTGTTGTTTGTAAAAAGAAGTTTGTAAGCCATAAATGCAACCGAAATGAATACATGTCGATATTATTGATGTGTCGAAGGATTTATGAGAGGAAGTTGTCAGATTTAAAACCTAAATCATGTTTGCGGTGTAAAAATTAGCTACCCCACCACCTTTAAGTTTGGAAAACTGTTGAAGTGTCAAAAGCGGAGCTCTGGAATAAAGAATTGTGATAATTTGTGAAACTGCAAATTATGTTTTTTTGGATACTGAGATGTGACATTTTTTCAGCTTCTATTACCAAATATGAGGAGAGAAAATTACAGATACGGTAGTAACAGAACAAGTAAACAAGAACTATAAATGCCACTAGATCTTGTGCTTGTATTCTTATGAAATTCATTTGGTCGTCTTTCAGCTCTAATTACCCTGTAAATCTTTTATCAGATGAGTGTTTGTTGTCTTACCATGACTGCTTGTTTCCTGCAGTCTTCCTTAGAAGAGTCATGTGGGTTTAGTCACGATCGTTACAAGATTATAAAGGCCTATTTTGCAAGTTTTAGGAGAGAATGGAAGTGAGAGAATAACCATAACATTTTTTTTTTTAATTGAGTAATGGTTATTAACAGCATCGTTCAGTCTAGTTTGACTCTGGTTTGAGCCCACTTAAAATGTAGACTTTTCTTGGTCTTGGTCCAGTGCTGGTTTGGACTTATAACTGAACCTATAACTAAATAGTTAATCAAGTTGTTAAACTATTTTAGATGCCACATTCAAAAGAAGTATAAAGCCAATGGATTCATTGAAAAATGCAACCGCAACTAAGAGTACGCCAATGGTGAGAAAACACTTTTATAACATGGTCACAAACTCAGAAAACTGAATTTTAATTTATAGGTCCTGAAATATTTGGTCTAGCAATTATTGTTGTCTCCTTTATATCAGATCAAGAATGCTTCCACACACAAAATTCTGGTTAAACTGTGATTAAACTCCGCACAAAACCAGGACCAAACCAAGTCTACATTAGGTTTAAGACTCAAAACGAGGAAGCAGTCTGCAAAAAAACAAGCACACGTGGCTTTCAACAAAATCAAAATGCACTTGATGTTCTGTAACAGCTGTCTTTTCATAATGAATGTAATTATGTGATTAACCATTAATTTCCCTTCCTCTCTCTGTCTCTCTCTCTGGTGTTTTCTCTATTAGACTGAAATCGCCAAGAGACTCAACACCATCTGTGCACAAGTCATTCCCTTCTTATCACAGGAGGTAAGTGCCACACATTGAGCATTTAGCACGCTGCTATTAGCTTGACTACGCTGCCCATGCTGGTTTTGTCAACGCCTACATTTTTTGTAATATTTTGCCTGTTAAAAACTAAAAAAAGATCTGTGGATGACTTCATTATAATCAAAAGCACAGATATATTCTTGTTTTTTTTTAGTTGGCAAATAGAGAAATAGGAAAAACTACCTCTTGCCCACCATCTAATAACAAAATCGTTTTTAAAAAAGTCAGAGAACCTATTTCAGGGCTATTCAAATGGCCGCTTTTAATTTATCGGAGTGTCTCAAGCTTCTGCCTGCCTATTTTTTACCCGTACTTCTCTTTTGATAATTCAATGGCTGCAGCGTTTTGTGAGTAAATTATTTCCTGCACCTGAAGAGCACCTGATTGTTTTTTAAATATTTGCATAGTCCCATGTAGCACTCACCAGCTCTGGGCTTGGACAACCGGGCCACATTGTTTAATAGACTGTTTGTTGTTCTTAGAGCACTATGTCAGCCGTCTTACATTATTTACATTATCATCATACATCATTTGAACCAGATTCTGTTGTGTCATTTATGGTTACGACCTTAGTCCAGGTTTAGTCCTCGTTCAGATTTTGTGGTCTTGTCTTTTTCCATTTACCGTTTCAGTCAGATTTAGTCCAAAGGTAGACTAAGTTTAGTCTTGGTTTGTATCTTAGTCTAGACCCACTGCTGCTTTAGTTCAAGTCTGATAGTTGACTGACTCTTGGCTTGTTTTGGCTAAGTCCTGTTTTAATGCATTATTGTTTTATTTTTATATTGCATTGAAAACATTCGGTTTCCAATATATAAGACCTCTGTGAGTTTGTGTGTAGATACTGGATATAAAACATTTTTGTAGTCCAGCCCTCAGATGATAGCCCAATGAAAAATCTTGCCCACTGAAAAATATAATTGATTAGCCCTGACATATTGGCCTGAGCAGTAAAGCTGGTGTTTGCATTTAGGGCCTGAATGACACTACTTGCAGCTTATTTCAGGTTTTGACAATTTCTCTTCAAAAACTGTAGGCAGTTTAACTTTTGCAGGTTGCGTACAAACTGAGTCTTCCCAGAATGGTTGAATTGTCTGTAAATAAGAGTTTAAACGAAACTAAGAACAGGGTTAACCCTTTATGTGTATGTCTCCCAACAGCACCAGCAGCAGGTGGTCCAGGCCGTGGAGCGAGCCAAACAGGTGACCATGGCCGAGCTCAACGCTGTCATCGGTGTACGCGGACTGCAAGGCCTCCCATCAGTGTGTATTCTTTTATTTAACTTATGTACTTTACACTACATATGATGGAAAGATCACTTAAAAATACTGTTTATCGTATCATCATCAGGGTTCATAAGAGTTTGAGAGCTTTTGCTATGCTCCCTATTTAGCTGATTCATCAATAAATAACTTAAGTCAGCTATAGCCTTAAAACAGAGCAGTTGCTCAACATCGTCTTTAACTCCATATCCAGGACTAATTGGAGGAATTAGCGTTAATATATCCTATCAAAACTGGTCTTTTTGCATTCAAAGCTTTTCTCTGTAAATAAGTGAATTGAAATTGACATAACTGTGTGTTTGGATGAAGCCAGCCACTTTTGTCTTTATTAGGAAGCATACAATCATAATTCATTTTTTTGGTGTGTTGGATCAGAATTTGTTTGCCTGGATAGTCTGGTTCGATTGGGTAATTACAAATGAGCAAACTGACACTGTTGTGACCCAAAATAGCTAAATTCCAGTTGAACGTGCCCTGAAGCAGTTCGTTTGTTTTGTGAACACGGACCGAGACTGGAACAAAACAGGAAGTGAGCAGTGACGCGAGACAAACGAGAGGCTCAGAATTATAAGTATGATCACATGTATCAAACATATACACAACATACCACACTATTAACTCATATCAACATGTAAAAAAATGCTTATATTCATTTGTATTACGTTGTGCAGTTAAATGAGTAGACGACAAACCCTGATGATCTCTTTTTCAGCTTTTTGTTATGTTTTGTTATGTTACGTCTTTCCTTGCAGCATTTTGAGTGATCCAGGGCATTCAGCCTTCGTCTCCCTCTTCAAAATAGAAAAACTCTGCACTCCAATACTTCAGCTGTCAAGTCACACTAAGCCTGTTAAATTTGTGGGAAAGATCCATTAAAAACAAATATTTAAAGTTCAACAGTGACACCTTGTATGTTCAGATGTGAAACAGATTGAAAGATTGATTCAACTTTGGTCCTCAATCAAGCTGATTTTGGTCTAGTTTGTTTTGTGACTACAGTCTTAAGCTTTTAAATGATAAAAAACACAAACAAAATTTCAATGAGAATATGATTAATATTTTTCCCAACGATAATACTCATATGTTCCACTGTTTGCTTACATTTAAGTTATCAAAACAGCACCGGCTATGAATGAGGACAAACTAGTTTAGATAATGACTGACGCCTTGATGGCAAAGATGTTGCTTTTCTTTTGGTTACTGTGGTTAAATCTTTTCCAAGAATTCACAAGGTAAACAATAACAGGTGTTACCCAGTACAACTAAATGAGTGATCTGAGTAGATAATATTTCTGCAAAGATTGTGAAAGACGAGTAAGTCATGTGAACCAGCGGTCTGATCATGTGGCAGAATAGGGGCGGTTTTGAGCATAGACACATTAGGTAGTTGCCTAGGGTGCCATTTGGTGGAGAGGGTGCCAAATTGTAGTCATTGAGTCGACGGTCTAAATCAGTCCAGATTATAGGAAATTGCTATTTTCTTCATTAAAAAACTGCCCTGTCCATAACGCTAAGATTTATATTTAGGAAAAGGCACTATGGCTGGCACTGTGATGGAAGAGAAGTGACACTCTATAACCTAAATCAACACCAACAGTAGAAAAGACATAATAATCTGATAAAATGGCTGGACACACAATCTATATACTACTAAGAACAAATCACGCCCCCAAAACCCCAAAGGAGAGACGTGCATAGGACTAGGCGATATTGACAAAAATGAATCTCGATCACAATATTTGGACAATATTAATGTGTTAAAATCTGTGTTCAAAGTAGTTACACTGGAAAAAACGACAACCTTAAATGTTTTAATAAGTTTAAAATTTTTTGAATGACATAATGTGATTTGAGAGTTTGACAAGCAGAGTAGCAGAACAAGTAAATAATATCTCAAGAACACAAGATGCAAAAATTAGATTTTTTTTTACTTGTTCTGTTGGCAATCAGGTTCAAACTAATCAAAAAAATGTAAAATACTAATTCTAGTCACACATAGACCGCTTATTTTCTCATTTAAGATGGTTATTTTTTTCTAGTGTTTAATTATCAGACAAATATTTTTCAAATTTATCACAAAAAAGCAGAAATCTCCCATTATAAACTAATTTGTCCTGTTTAATAAAGCTCATTGAATGCTTAATGCACAAATTCTGTCACAGTATATGTTTAAACTTGCCTTGTTTTTAGAGTGTACATCATCACTTTAAATTTTTTTTTTGTAAATTAGCTCTTTTGCGACGTTTTTACCGCACGATATGCCTGATATTCAATTTTGCATATCTTCAAAACAACATTCACAATATTATCTAAAATTCGATATATTGCCCAGCTGTAGACCTGCACGATTTTTCACTCTCGCTATCACCCAATCCCAAAACCTCGCTGACCGTTCCCCCCCAATCATAGCGACTTCCTGCACCTGCCACCTTCCTGCCTTTTGTCCAATAATAGACAGTTAAAGGATTTTTCAATTGTTAAAAATCCTTTAAAACATACCAGGAGGAATTATTTGGAGGCTCAGATAAGTGGACTGTAAATTTCGAAAAATAAATGTTATGTTATAAACTTAACTCAACAAAATTAAGTATAGGCCTTCACCAGCTCACTCAAGTTGATTGTGCATAATGTGTCCTCTTTTAAGCTGTCTGACTGGCGTTTTAGGGAACCGATGTGTATATTCCTTTGGTTCTTCTTCCAGTGCTTCATTAGTTCTCTGTTTAGAAGCCGTGTTCTTTGTTAAACGTCATGCTTCACGCTCTGCCAACACTGACCTTTCTCCTAATATGGTAATCTGTCCCTTCTCTTCCACCTCCTCAACTTTTCATGCCACTTGTTTTTTGATTAAGTCACACTTCAGTATTCTTGTTTTTTCTGTAATTTGTTTTAAAGTAGTGGCTTGTAGTCTGGAAAAATTACTCAAATTTTCACATTTTTCTTTCTAACTGTGAGCAACTGGTAGGCAACACTTTTACAATTTCCAGTTTGTCGAAATGTATTTTTTGCCCAGAAAAATATCTCGATTTACACTATTTTATTTTATCGGCCCGCCCTATATCTACGTGTGGTTTGGTGGACCCCAAATAAAATCTTGTGCAAGACCTCCAAAGCCCTAAAGCCCTGAGTGACAGCCCCAGTTGAACTCTTTTTACACAGTTTGCAAAGAGTTGCGGCTTGTTAGTTGGCGGGACGGAGCCGGTCTAGTTGGCAGTTGTATGTGTGCGCGAGTTTTAATTGCAGGATTCCAGTGTTTGTAAAAGCGGGGGGGAGGTCAAAGCGCTGCCCTCTCCTCCTCTCCCCCTCTCCCCCCTGTCTCCCACGCCAGCCTGTCATTCACCCCGTTTGTGAGTTAAATGAGTGTAATGAAGCGTGGCGGCCCTACCTCTGTGCGCACATCACCAGCTCGCGCTAACCTCCCGTGACAAACCGATCTCTCCCCCCTGCTTTTTTTTCCCTCCCCCGCATCAATCCTTCCCCTCCATTTACGCTCGGCAGGAGTCCCTCGGCCGTGTTTTGCATCTGCTGTGCGTGTCCTCTGTCTGTGTGTGTGTGTATGAGTGTGTGTTTGGAGCCAGGCGTTGCTGATTTGCGCTAAACAACAGCAGAAGCAGCAGCTGTGTGACGCGCAAGTCGGGCTATGAACATGTCGGAGTGATCGAGTGTGACGTGCGGGAGTAAGAATGTCATAATATCAAGTTTTGGCGTTTAAATTCTTGTGATTATTCATAATTAATTATCAACACCTCCATCGTATTCATTTTTGCCTAATGGATCGCAGTTGTCCTAGTTTGTGAGCAGTTTTATAAAATTGTTTTTTAAGTTAAAGTGCCTATGGGTAGAACTACGTCATTTTATATATAAAAAGAATTCTTAGTATTTTGAAAATGTCATTTCAGTTTAGTCGTTTTTTGTGAGAAATGACAACATCACATCAGTTAGCTGCCATGTGCAATTGGCGATGCGTTGTATTTGGGCAGCACTAGCATCACGTTAGCATTTAGCCCGCAGCTACTGTTAGCACTGTTGGATATATTTAAAAACTACTGAATCACTTTATTCATCCACGTCCCCGAGTCTGCATTTCTCGCAATGTATATCCTTAAGTCCAAATTTTCTGTACATCTATCCTTGAAGGTCCATAGGGCGTTCCCTGCCAACTGTTTATATTGGATTAAAAACTCCTCTAATGAAACAGAATGCGCAAATTTGACAATTAAAAAATATGTGACAGCACACTTGCTTCATGATATTTTTGTAGAGTCATTAAAGTGAGCTTCTCGCAAAACAAAAGTATACAGAAATTAATTTGTGAACGCTATAATTTGTAGCTTATTGTGTGGGCACAGTATCAGTAAATAACGGTTATCAGCCACAGCAGCAAGAAAATCCATGCTAGCCCACCCCTACAAAAACAAAAAACAAAAATATGGTTGCATTAAAGTTAACACCTAGCAAGCCACCAGCATTATTTCCTGTTTCTCATGTAATAAAGCGCTCTATAGAGCTTCTGCACCCACGTGACTAAATTCGCTGCGGCCGCCATTACGCAGTGACGCTACTATTGAATCTAATGAGAAGAAGCCAGAAATTTTTCTTTTGTGGCATTAAATTAGGCCGTAAATATCCGTACGTCTTAAACACAACACAAATAAACATTAGTACCATTTTGTGGCCCCACTTTACTTTTCACAAGTTTAGAAGTATAAACCACACTCTGAATCTGCCATTCTGAACATCTTATTCACTTTTCACCTTCTGTATCATTAAAACGCTTCCCTGATGATGTTTGTGTGAAATGTATTTTACTATAAAGCCCTGTACGTAAAACGTTTACTCAGACGGACCATTTAAACATTCTGATCTTGAGACATGACGTCGTATGAAGCTTTAGTACGTGACAGAAGCTAAATGAGATCGCCAGGACAATTGAAATGAATTGTTGTAAGACGATAGTTAAAATATTAACCGGATTAAAATACTAATCAATACATCTGTAGCCTAATGAACAAGCGTGACTCACTTTTAGCTGCACAAATCCACTTTTTTTTTGTCAAAATGGCAGTCTGTCAGTCCGCGGAAATAGCCTGGTTTTCTTCTGTTTTTTGATCATTTATAAGTTCCAGTGGCAAAATAATCCATATTCTGTACAGATAACATTTCATCAAATTACGATTTTCCCGGGCTCTCTGACATAAAAGAAGAAGTTTTTTGCTTTTTAGCGAATAGATTGAAATGAAATGAGTTGTTACTGCTTCTATAATGGTCACGATTATCGATTTGCCAAATAATCTTGTAGTGTCGTCTTTGATTACTTGGTGAGCTGACTGCAGTGTGTGTGTTAGTTTGTGTGTGTGCTGGCAAACAAGAGCGATAGAGAGAGAGAGAGCATGAGGGTTAAAAGACTATTTAGTTGTTTTGCTTTCATTCACAGGGGCAGGACGTGGAGAATGAGGCATGTTTGAGAGGGAGGGGCACGGGTGAGGGGGGGTGAGTCAGTCAATTAGGTGAGATAAAAGTGGGTTTGACCTTCAAGCGCTCCTCCTACCCCTGCAGAGCTACCCCCCCTCCTCTCTCTCTCTCTTTTTCTCTCCCTCTTCGCTCTAATCTGGCACCGCTCCTCCCCTCCCCGCAGCGAATCACCGAGCTCCCATTCCCGCGGCTACTGTCTGAGGAGGCAATAATGATGTTTTGGAACACAAAGACATTTCACGCACCGGCGAGCGCCTGATTTGGTGTGAAAGAGAGAGCAGGGCCGCCAGCCAAAACCCCCGCCCGTCAGTCCACCCTCGTCTCTCTCTCTCTCTCCCTCACTGAGCTGACCGTGGAGCAGCAGCTGGGGCTCTTCTTTCTCCCCCCCTCTGTCTCTCCCTCCCTCCTCACTCCTCAGCAGCACATCCTTGGCTCTGTGATCCCAGCTGTCAGTATTGTTCAGTGTTTGACCTCAGGGGGAGAGGGCTGGAGTGGAAGAGCAGAGGATGTGTTCACTGAAGTCGCCGTAAAGTTAGATGCTCAGGAAAAAAACCACCCATCTGTTGACGACATGAATGAGCCTTCACTTTGACTGAAATTACAGACTGTTATTGATTTGCCTATTCATGACAGTCAGGAAGTGCTATTGAGCTCCAGCGAATAATCGGATAGTCGACTATGAAAAAATATTAGAAGTTGTATTTTGATAAATTAAGATAATTATTTGAAGAACTTAAAATTTGCAACTTAAATTATTTTTTGTAGCTTTTAACAATCTTTTGTGTCATTCTATTTCTTTCATCTACTGTATTTGTTCTTCTCTGAGCCTCAGAAAACACTGTTCTTGGCGTATTAGCACATTTTCCTCTGTGTCATTTCCTTTGCTCAACTACATTTCTGATGTGGGACACGCATTACACCTTACTACAAGTGTTGGTACTCAGGAGCATGTTTGAAGGACGGGGACAAAATACCAAAAAAATAAGCATGTTTGTCTTTTAACTCAAATCACCACTTACCCAGTGGACACAGAAAAACTAAAACAATTTTATCTTTGTGGCAGAACGATGCCTTCACATTTTGAAGTTGTTGTGGAGAAATTATATAATTATTACCGAGGGCAAAGATAACAAACCTATGCCAATTTTTGTTTGATGTCAATAGATCCAGTCAATTAATTTATTCTAAATCTAAGGCAAAAAATTTTTTGTCAGTTAGTTTTCTTAGCCTTTCTGCCAAAAGTATAATATAGTTTCAGTAGTTACAAAATCATATCTCTGTTTCCAGTCTGTATCAAATATAAAAAGCATTGTAGTTTTCATCAACCAATTTTCTGATGTCCACTCTTGTTTCACTCTGCTGTCTGTAAAAAGATGTTCTTAAGCTGTAACTGTCGCCAGAAACAATGTATGTGGATATTAACAATGAGTTGACATTTTTTTTGGAGACAAGGCAGTAGTTGGAGCATTGAAATTTAATAGCTCAGCTTTAGTAGTTCTGGTCCACACTGAGTTGAGTTTGTCTGATCTCCGTGTGTGTCTCTGTGTGTCTCTGTGCAGCAGCACCTGTCCCATAACCACGGCGGTGCCCCTGTGCCCCTGACGCCACACCCAGCAGGCCTCCATCCCTCTCAGCTCAGTGGCTCCGCTGGCCTCCTGGCTCTGTCCGGGGCCCTCGGAGCAGTCCCTCCACACCTGGCAGGCAAAGACGGGGCGGACAAGAAGCCCCCACACCTGGGTGGGCCAGACTCCCATCCTGGAGGACCAGAGCACTTAAGAGGTACAAACTGAGAGCACTGAAACTGCTCTTTTTCTATTTAGGCTGGTTAGGTAATGCTCTGATCTTTTTGTTACTGCAGTGATTCACATTTAGACCTTAGTAACACACCTGTATAAAAAACAAATACCAGCTCTAGTTTGAATAAACTAATTCAGTTCTGGTTTCTTAGAACAAATTTGCATCAGTTCAGTTTGCATTTGAGCATTGAAATGGTTAGAATGCAAAATGATTTTAAAACCAGATTACAATCTTGAGATATCACTGAATAAAACAACCATGCCGCTTTAGACACGGCTAATATCAAAATGAGCAAAGCTCTTTATAGTTTTTTGCATGATTTCTAGTAGGCAATAACAAATATTCATACTTTTAATAAAATTTTGTTTTACTTGCTGAACTAGCTCAACTCTAGACTGTTTTTTAAGATAACAATAACGATGGCTCAAAGTCTTTGACATTTATGTAACATAATGTCTACTCATAACACTGTGTAATCATAATGTTCTTCTTTCCCCTTTCTCTCTTTGATGCTTCTACAAACCTGCTTTCCACATCAGACCGAGAACCGGGAACAGTAAGTATTGTATTGTCCTTGTCAAAGATGCTTTGTTCTGTAGAAGTCTGTTAGTCAACGATTCATTGTCATGATAAACTTGTGCTGTAATTTATTATGAATTGTTCAAAGAAATTCAACTTTCATCTTGGCTATCCCATCTAGTCATCATCTAATCATCATTATGCAACTAAGACCACAGATTTGACTTGCATCTAACTAAACTAGTACAATATTTTGACTAATTTGAGTGCTTTGGTGCTCTTAAAATGGAGAAAACGGGGCTTATTATGTAAATGGCACTTTTCAGAGTTTAACCATGGTTGCAGCGTCTCCCGTCATTAGTTTACTCAAAGTTGTATTAGGATTGATTCATGTATGTCTGTGTAATCTCGTATTATCCTGCAGCTGATGCTCCAGTGCACAGAAAAGTCTTGTCTTGCGGTTATACAAAAACATTCCGATTCCAAGTAAAAGGGTTCAATGTGTGATATAGTCCAATGTGTTCTGTCTCACATTGGACTGACCCTATTCTAAGCCACACATTTTTACTGATTGAAGACTGAATTGCAAAACCCTACAAGTGAGAGAAATAAAAAAATATTGCAATATCTGTCAGTCATTGTCAAATAAGCCTAAACCAAATGTATTACCATACCCAGAGAGGCCTGTTTTTTGGCTGAAGTGTACTCGTAAACAGCCTTTTGTATTGTGACTTGTCAGTGTTTTCACGCGGGTTTGGGGAAGTCCACGGGGACCGCTTAAGCCCGGGCGTCTCTTCTTTTAGCTCTGCCCCCTCGTCTCGCCTCTCTGAGCTGTTAGCTTGGCTCCCTCCTCCTCCAAACAGGGCTTTTTAGCACGGTCACACTTCCACGCAGGCTCTGTCCCGGCCCCAGCCTGCATTGTTGTGCCTATTTAACACCTCACTGAGCAGATTACCCCCTCTCTTTTCTCTCTCTTTCTCTCTCTCTCTCTTTCTCTCCCCTCTACTTCTGATCCTGCGCTTAAAGACTCATTGTGCCTAATATCACCAGTGCACAGAGGGGAAGAAAGAGGGGGGGGCTTGGGAAATGGCAGGGGAGGGGGGGCAGTCATATGACACCAGGCTTGTACATGAGTCGGAAAACAAGGAGAGTGAGAAAGAACGATTGGTCTTGTAAAGCATCAATAGAGAAAGAGAGAGAGAGACAGAGGGGGGGTCCTGACTCGTAGCTTATTTGATTTTAAGACTCCATTGATTTTGTTTTCTATGGCAGTATTAAGAACTATTAATCACCCAAGTAGCAATTCTGCACAAAGTCATGTCAGGCTCCTTGTCTTGAGTTTCTCTGCTTCAGATAAGTTTCAGAAGATGTGAAAATTCCAGACTCAACTTTTTGTAAATCAATACAGGGATATCAGTTTGGACTGTCCAAGCTAAAGTTTAAAGTCTCTATACTTACTAGATTGTGTTTCAAATGTACAATTCCACCATCTAAAGAGTTACAATTAGGGCTGGGCAATATTGTGATAAAAATAGAATCGTGATCTCTGTGACAGTCTGCTTTTTTGATCGTCATATCGTGATTTTCTTATGCTGCATCTGTCTGTTTAAATATAGACTGTTTATTCAACCTTTTAGCCGTTAGTAGTTTTTTTAGCAACTTTGGGCTTCTTTTTTTTTAAGTTACTTTTGGAATGCATTTTGAAGTTATAAAAGGAATTAATCTTAGCCATTTTTCAGGTTTAATTTATTAAATATATACATTTATAAAACTGAAACATGGATGTTTAGCATGTTTTCATGTCTAAAAGTCGCTATTAATGTAAGAAAAACACATGATATTGCAAAATGTTATAATTAATCCTTTTATTACATTTTTATTGAAGGGCTGAGTTTCTGAAAATCTGGCAACACTGGTCAGCTTTTGACCGCTGGATTTAGCTATCGATGAACTGTACTTACTTCAAAGACAATAGGAAAATAATGATCTAAAATAAAATCAAAATCGTGATCTGACTCCAAGAAATCGTGATATTAATATTTTGCCATATTTTTTGCCCAGCCCTAGTTACAATACTGGTTTGTTTTTCTCTCTCTCTCCCTCCATGATTTCTTTAAGTTGTCAACCCCAGATTTGATTAAAAAAGAAAAATGTTTTAGTAATGGTTTTATGGTTCTAAATTATACAATAATAATATTTATGGCATAATTATATTTATTGATAAGTAAACCTAACCATATAACTAATCCTGTCTTTAAATCTTTTGATCAATTACCAAGCAAACTTAGCTACATTTCAGGACAGTGCTTTTCATCTAAATTAGTTTGTATCTTGTTCTTAGAAAGCATTTAGTCATTTGTGCAATCGTGTGCTCAATGATATTGTTTATCTTATCTATGTTTATATGCTGACCTGTTTGGTTTAGCAAGAAGTCCATAGCCAATCTACTCAGACTGGCACCACCTAGTGCCTCCAGCTTTTAGCTCAGGCATCCTGTAAATGCATATGTTTACCCAAAACCAGAAAGTACAATCGACCAGTCGGTGAACAGAAATGAAGCGGTGTGTTGGCCTAACGGTAACCTGACCTGTGTTCAAATAGCAGATTGTATATGTTCTCCTCCTTTGACCTCGTGTCAAATATTAACTTAGAATATGATATTGTGGTGCAATGTCAAGACGATTTGCACAAAGTGAAATGAAACCAGCTGATGCATCGAGCTTTAGCCAATCTTCTTCTCAATTTAATCACATGACTTGGGGCAGACTTTGGAGAAAGAAATGTCTTTATTGTGTCCACTTTTTCTTTCTTTATTTTAAGAACTAAATAAAATAGGAAAACAAATCTTGATATTATTTTTTTGTCGCAGCCCCAATACATTTCGCAGAGCACATCCAAACGCAATACACGGACTGCCGTTATCTGGAATTATAAACCACAAAAACACAATGCTAGTCAGGTGCATTTTTCCCTCCTGTAAGCAAAGAGTTAATCCCGAAAATCCCGCATCCATAAATCCAGCATTAGCAGCGGCCCAGCACTTTGATTCCCTCTTCAGACTGAGAAATACAGTTAGAAGTGCTTAATCTACCTATGAGCTTAGTCCGGTTAAGCCCCACATGTAGCTAAAAACTAGAGAGAGAAAGGAAGGGAGGGAGAGAATGAAAGGGAGAAACGGGCAGGAAGAGAGAGAGAGAGAGAGAAAGAGAAGGGGGAGGGAGTTGCTTATGTTTTGCGGGTCAGTGCTCAACTCACTAAAGCCTTTTTGAATACAGGGGGTTTGAAGGAGGGAGGATTGGAGTAGAATACAGATTTACACCCCTCCCTCTCTCCCTCAAGCCTCTCTCTCCCTCCCTCTCTCTCTGTCTCTTTTTTTCTCGACTCACACCATCTCTTTTTCCTTCTCCTCTGTGCTTACACCATCTTTCTGTCTTTCCTCCTCTTTATGTATGTTATCCTTTCATTTCCATTACATTCACACAATCTCTTTTCATTTTTCTCTTATCATTTCATCTCCTCCACTGCTCACACATCTTTTCCTTTCTCCTGCTATACTTTCTTCTCCTCTACACTCACACCATCCTTCTTTCTCTCTGTTCTCTCCAGTTATATTTCTTTACATCCTCATCATCTCTTTCTCTTTTTTCCCCTCTCTTGTTAGCTTTTCTTGTCCTCTACACTCACATCTTTCATCTCTTTCTGTTGTTTTGCTTTCTTCTCCTCTACGCTCACATCTCTCCTTCTTCTTGTTGTTCTTCTTGTTGTTCTTCTTGTTGTTCTTCTTCTTGTCCTTCTTGTTGTTGTTGTTCTTCTTCTTTCTTTTTTCTTTCCTCTTTCTTTTTGCTCTCTTTCTTCTCTCTTTCTCTTTCCTCTCTCTTTCTCTTTCCTCTTTCTTTTCTCTCTTTCCTCTCTTTCCTCTCTCTTTCCTCTCTCTTTCTCTCTCTCTCTGTCTCTTTCTTTTCTCTCTCTTTCTTCTCTCTCTCTCTTTCTCTGTCTTTCTTTTCTCTTTTTCTTCTCTCTCTCTTTCTTTACTCTCTCTTTCTTTCCCCTCTCTCTCTCTCTCTCTCTCTCTCTCTTTCTTTCCTCTTTCTTTTTTTCCTCTCTCTCTCTCTCTCTCTCTACTTCTTTCCTCTGTTAACCAACTCTCTACTCTCACTCCATCCTTTTCCTGCTCCCCTTCTTTTCCCCTCGCTCTCCTCTCCTCTATCTCTTCCTTTCCCCCTTCATTTACCCTTTACACCACCACCTCTCTCTCTCTCCTCTCTCTCTCCCCCTCTCCTCCTGCTCAGATGTGCTTCTGTTTGTTGGATGCACATTTCATTGACAGACCGCGGCTATAATGGACTCGACATGAAGCTGTAATCCATTAACAATAGGATGCGTCGCTCAGTCAGGAGGCCAGAGGAGGGAGGAAGGAGGGAGGAGGGGTCGGGTGAGGGGTGTTTGCGGTCTGAGTATTTATTAAACTGCTTTTAAGGGAGGTCAGCTTGTGGCTACTGCGCAGTATTGCCAGGTCAGACTTAAGCTGTGGTTATCTGTAAATTAAAAAGTTTGTTAGGTTGTATGTTTGCGTATTGGTGACATTTATAATAGGTTGTATATTGTGATCATGTCAAAAATGGTGGGCAAGAGCCAGTTTCCCTACTAAATTGTGTTTGGTGGTCTTAAAAAGGTCTTAAAAGTCTTGAATTTGACCTTTACATCCTTGCAGACACCCCGAATAACATTGCACTGCTGATTTCCATTAGTGACTGACTACTAAACCCAATATACTACTATGTGAGTCTAACCTGTTGTACTACCTGGCAACAAAAAATATGCAAAACAAGGGCCAAAATCTATTTAAAGTACATTCTAATAGCAAATATTATATAACTAAATAACAACTTTATTCAGTTATATTTTTAATTATCTAAAAAATATGTAAGCAATTGCCTCTGCATTTTCAATAGAATAACACTTTTTGATTACATACAGTAGATACAGATTTTTTAAAGAACATACCACTACTTTTTTATTTTCTTTCTTCATTTGTCAGTAGTTAATTGATGTGTTAAAATAATTATTTATTCAGCTAATCGGCAACATTCATTTTAGTGATTCGATCATCACTAACAGGTTTTTTTAATGGCTTCAAACCCCACATGAGGCGAGAACAGGATTTCTTCTAAGTCTTTAAAAGGTTTCAAATTTGGCAGAGCCTGTTGCTTAACTAGTCGATTACTTAATATTCACTAGTTGTAGCCCTATTTGTGATTCCCGCCACAGTTCGACTGATGTAAAGTATAATAAATATTTACCAAAGGAACTATTCTCTCAAACTATGTCATAATTCTGTGATGGAGGCAAAGCTGAGGTGAAACATAATGTGATTACAATTACGAAACTCAGAAAACATGAAAAAATCAAGGTGTTTTGGCATATCAGACATTGACAATTGCGCTTTGAATTATTATTTTTTTTAGATTGACACATCCTGATTCTCTCCATTCACGCTGCACTCTCAATTTGATTACTATTAATATCCCAGGGCAGGGTCAGAGCGAGAGGAAGCGCAGATATTTGAAGAACCACTTAACGTAATCATCAACTCCAGCAGCCTCTAACTGCCTGTGGTCAAGTGAGGAAACGGCCTGATCGAGTGGACGCAAAGAGGAATTCATGTTTATCTCACCTCTTGCCTCATAATATTGTGTTATTCTTGAAATAACAGTAATGAGAACTTTACTCTATCTACTGTTTTCTTAACCTTCTGCCTAGTTTATGAGGTCAGTTGAAGTTGAGAATGGCTACTCTGTTTGCTTTGGCTGAACTTACTTTGTCAAAAAAGTATACAATATTGTTACAGTAGTGAATTTAATCATTTCATGTTCTCACTTGTTCACCTATCTCTGCCCGCCACCAAAAAATACAGATTCCAGGTGACACATGTAGTGTTCATCCCCCAAAAATGTGTCATTTAAAATTAGTTGCATGCAGGGTTTGTACAGTCATGGAAAACCTTTAAAAGTCATAGAAAATTCTATTCTAATTTCCAGGTACTCGAACCGTTTTGGAATTTTATGGGTTTTGAAAAAGTTTTGGAAAAAATCAAAATTATTTAGGTAAAAAATAAATTGGGGATAATTTGTTCTGTCCCGCTGGTAGGGCAGGGCAATGAAGAAAAAACAAGAGATCAAGATTCAGTCAATCGTCAATTATTTGGTTTTGAATCGAAAGATGGATAACCAATCGTTTCTGTCAGTAAAAACTAAGGTTTGGATCAAAGCCAAGCTTTGAGGCAGAATATTGATATATTTATATTATTTTTTCAGTAAAATAGAAATTATGAAACGTCTGAGTCATGTTTTAAAAATCATTACTTCAATTATTTTGTTTTTGGAAAAGCTGAATAAAATTTAATAAAAATAAATGTGTTAAAACGGAGAAAAATATGTTACTTTATTAAATCAAACGATTTTGCAGTTTTGTTTAAAACTGAAATAAAATTCTCTGAAGTTGAAAGTATTTTATGATTTAAAATATTTGGAATTTAAAACTTTATTTTTATGTCTAAAAATCCATAAAAACTTTGTGTTCTGGTTCTAATCAGTTAATGAAAGGCTGTTGTTGACGTATGTTAAAGAAGGTCATGGAAAAGTTGGCAATGGTTTTGGAGAAGTCATGGAAAAATCATGGAAAACCTGTTAAAGTCTGTACGAACCATGCTAATGTAAAATTTTATAATAAAGAGGAGGGCTTATTAGTTTGGCAGTTTTTAATAGAATGTCGGTGAACCTTGTTGTATTTGAAATCTGTGTTAGATACATTTGTGTTTAACAATGAATGAAATGCATTTTATTAATCTACAGTTCATTTATATTTCAATCTTATGGTGAAAGTTATTGGTCATGTCTATATCGGTCAGAAAAATGTGTGTGGTAAAATAAAGAAAAAAAACGATAAATACAGTATATAGAGAACATTTTCTGTAAGACTTTCCTTTCTTTACAGAGCAACTCGATGCTTCCTGAAAGTCTGCGAAACTCCGACAAGCGACGGAATGGACCCGAGTTTCCCAATGACACAAAAAAACGGAAGGTGGAAGACAAAGATTCCAGTCATTACGTAAGTCTAAATTTAAATCCAGAATGTTTGATTATAGAGAAAGTGTAAGTAGCTTTTGTGACTTTCTTCTCTTGCAGGATAGCGACGGCGAGAAAAGTGACGATAACTTAGTAGTAGATGTTTCAAACGAGGTTGGTGTTTATCGAAGCAGATTTTGTGTATCGTTTGAGAGAGATTAACCACCCGTGTGTGTCCAGGACCCGGCGTCTCCTCGCGGCACGCCCCTTCCTTCTCCACGAGAGAACGGTTTGGATAAAGCTCGTCTGCTGAAGAAGGATCCATGCAGTCCTGCTTCCACTGCGTCGTCTGCCAGCTCCTCCTCGCTCAAGTCCAAAGAGATGGCCATGGTACGAAGCCAGATATCTAGGGCTAGACCGTACACGCAAAGATAATAATGTATCCCCGTAGCAACAGTATTTCAATCCAACAATTAAAGACTCATTAATATCCTAAATTATACAGTAAACTGTAAATGACAAAATGTATATTGTAAATGCGTAACTTAAACAAGAATCAGACCACTGTGTATTGTCTGAATAAAAATGTAGTGTTTTATTTCTCATCAAGAGCTGAAAGCAGCACTCTGATTGGCCGTGGTTGGGTAGTACAATACAGCTTCACATTCACAGAAAAAATGATGAAAAATAAATGTGAATATTAACTAAGATTTGTAGAAGCTAGAAAGCAGGTGGACAGAAGAAATTAATTTAGGTAAAATAAGTTTTATCAAAGTACAAGCATGTGTTGAGGAGAAAATTAGTTTGCATTGCACCCATTTCTTCTTCACTTTTTCAAGTATCAGTGAGCCTGCTAGCAACAATTGGCTCTGTGCAGTTGGCTTGTTTTCTTTCAAAATGGCTACATCCTGTACATACAATCACTTCTGTTCATTTCTTTTCTATGAGGTTTTCAGTACATCAGTTTAAAACAAATAAATACTGTTTAGATCAGACAGTTGTGGTGAATGTTAGAGAAAACATGTTAAACACTTTACATACAGTATTAGAGGAATATTTCACCAGAGGACACTTGTGTGTTTAAAAAGAGGCGCACAAACGTTAGTGTTTGACTACGGCAACACCTACGAGGACAAACATGCTATATTTATCATTTACTTTTTAAATATGTTTATTTTAGGTTACATATGAGCTTTAACGTCTGTGAAAACACAAAGTTTAACTGTTAATAAACTTAAGCAAACAGCTTGGAGCATTATGAGTTTAGAAAGAACGAGATTTTACGTGCGTTTTACAAAAATAAACGTATTAATCTTTCTTACAGACGTTTTTTAATCTCATGTGATTGGCGATCTAAGGTTACAACAAATAACGTTTTTAGTCGTATCTGGCAGTTAAACAATGAAAATATAGTCAAGCTAACAACTAGCATGATTGACTCCAATTCGGCAACTGACTCTGATTGGGGAGTGACAAGCCAACTGAAGTTCCGTGCACAGAGCTAATTGGATGCTAACCTGTGCATGTTGATAACTTTACCATGACAACTTGTTTTGGACTCAGTTTATTAAATATTAGTCCTGCTTTGTATGTTTTTGAGACATAATAATGTGGTTCAGCGTCTTTAGAAGAATCACCTTGTAACCTTTTATGAGCGTTTACAATGTACTCTTATCATGTGTTCACAGCGAGAGAAAGCAGGAACACCAGGGTTGAAGTCGAGCACACCCACTCCCAGAGGCGACTCCACCCCAGGACCCAGCTCCACTCCTGGGATCAGACCGAGCCTGGCCAAACCACCCTCCATGGAGCTCCCACATCCTCCTGGTATGTGTCCCGTATCCTCAGGTCAGGTGCAAGTATCTCACAGTCAGTTCGTTTGCTAGTACTTGTTCTCGTTAAGTGACAGGTGACTGGAGCCTTATCTCAGTGACTTTGGGTCTTAGCCGGGGGTTACCCTGGACACTAACTTGTCAGACAACGGCAATCATTCACAAAGTACCAATTGAGCTATACGTGTTTGGAGCTTAGAGAGAACCCACTGTAACAGAGAGAGTACTTGAAAACTACAATGACATAATGAGATGTTGACCCGATAATGACCCGACATTCAAACCAATAACTTCCCTTATTGAGTAGCCAGAGCGCTAACCACTCTGCTAAAAACATCAAGAATATTACAACATTTCTTCTTTCTTCATAGTTTCACTGCTGCATTTTTGGTATTTTGTTAGATTTTTTTTAAGTTATGCAACAATTTTTATGTAGCTTCTATTTTTGGTCAGTTTACTTTTACAAAATACAAATACAACAACATTGTCTCCTTTACAGATGTTTTGTAATTTCATTTAATAATTTTTCAGCCATAGATTTACATGGAAATTGAAACTTCAAACACATTTTTCGCACAGGAATAGAAATTTCGTTCTTTAAAGGTGGGATAGCAACTTTTTTTAGTTGTAAATTATAAACTTTGTGCTTTCCACTAAAAAGTATATAGTAAATACAGCATTGTGAAAAATTAGACCTCTGAGTTTCTGTCTGAACTGAATAATAAAGAAGTTTAGTTCTAATCAGGAGCTGAATGCTGTGCTCTGATTGGCTGTGCCACTCCAGTCACTCCAGTTTCACTTTGTTGTTTGTAAAAAGACGCTTATAAGCCATATATGCAACCAAAATGAAAACATGTCATATTAACCATATGACAAAGGATTTTTGATTAGAAGTAGTCATCAAATGGGCAGTTAAAAATCATAAAAGAAAACCATTAATCAGTGGATTTGCAGCTGTACAGACAAATGCTCGTGTTTGACAGCATTAAATCTGCATTAAACAGCGTGGTTTCCGTGTCTTTAACTCGGGAGCAATACATAGGCACGCACGCACGGGTAGTGCGTTCAAACGTATCGACTTCATTCATGACTTTCATGACAACGTTCATCAGGGCTGTGAAATGTCGGCGTGCGCGTCGATTTGGGTCCTCTTTGAGCACAGAGGAGAGCAGTAGGTGTGTGTGTGTGTGTGTGTTTACCGTGTGTGTTCGCTCTTCCACTCCTCGTCGCTCCTCGTGCTGCCTCCGCCCCACTGCCCCACCGCTTTGTATCGATCCATGTCAGCATTATTCCGTGTGTCACAGAACGTGACCAACGTGTTATGGCTTGCGTGTAAATACACGGGCCAACAAAGTCTTCACAGTCCGGTCATTTTTTCATCGCGTTCGTTCACTTCAGTCCGTGCGCGCGCGCGGTCCTCGTGCACTGTGTGTCCTGACTGCTCCGCTTTTCCTTCGTTTACCACTCGATCTTGCAGAGACACGATCCAAAATCCGTGACACATAAAACATCGTTATCCTCAAAACTTGCTTTGGCCGACGTCTGGGCTTGTACGCGCAGAGGCAATGAGTGGATGTCCCAGGTCAGATAGGCTACCGCGGTGACCCGCCCCTGTAGGAGCTGTGCGGAGCTGAGGACGCGCTGTTTGTGGGAATCTCCTGTGCGAGGCTGTAATTTTAAGATGATAATTTTGCTCTTAAGTCATGTCAAAAACAGATCATATTTTACAATGTTTGTGCTTTATAATCTAGGCCTGGATCTAACAGTCCATTTCACTTCATATCTGCAGTTAAGCTTTCATTTTGTCTCTGACTGTGGTCACTCAGTACATTATTAATATTCTCTAATGTATAGGCTACAGTCTAAATAAGTAGGACCCCCAAAACTTGTAATGTTCCATTTACTTTTACATTGTGTGTAAAAAAAAACAGCATAATACTAACCTTTTGAGTAAATGTGGTAGAGAAGTGACTGAATATATGTAATTGTAATTTGGGATAGATTTTGATTAATGGTGCAGCCCTGTTTAAGTAATTTTTTTGAACAAATAACTAACTAATAAATTCAAAAAACGCATAGCAAATTGTAAAATTAAACTATATAAATTAACAATTACGACAGGTAATTTTGTGTAAATGAATCAGTCAGCTACAGTGCTTGTGAAAAAGTTAGTCTGAGCCTGTACCCCACCTTTAAAGTAGCACTTACACAGACCAAGTCTTGGAGGTCTTGGAATAAGTAACAATTTGTTTTAACCTAACCCTAATTAAGTCCTTTTTGACAGTATATACTCTGTGTTTGATCTGAAAGGTGCTGGTTTGAGGACTCCTCTGGCTGTGCCCGGGCCGTACCCAGGGGCGTTTGGGATGTTACCTCATGCAGCTGGGATGAACGGGAGCTGGCCGGAGCAGCTGGAGCTGCAGCTACGCAGCCGGACTCCACAACATGTCCCCACAGATGAGTGTTGCTGCTGCGGCCGCTGTGGCTGCTTATGGACGCTCACCGATGGTCAGTCCCATATTCTTATTCTCACATGTGCACACGCTTAGTAGAACTGGGACAGTATATATTTTACATGTATCTCAATACTTTAATGACATCTTTAGTTTCTTTAATGTGGTTTTATAGTCGCACTGTTTGAGACTCAGTTCCAGATAAAACTGCTGTTGGCTGAAAAAGACACAATCCCACATTTTAAGACATTTTTGGACATTTTTAAGTGTTTATTCAATATGACAGAAAGAACAGTTTATGTGCTATGGGTGCATGATAATGACCAGAATTTTTATGCTGATATTTTTTATCATCATCCTCATCCTGATTACAATATTCAGACACAATAACACCCGTCAAAAGAACCTTTGGTCTTCTTTTCAATGTATTTAACTAAAATAAAAAAAATATAATTTTAAATTTACATTCTGTTCAATGTAAAACACAAAATCCAAGTTATCGTTATTGCGTGCGAGTAATGTGGGGCACTTCTTAAAAAGTCACAAATACAACTTAAAGATTTATAACTTTCATGACTGCTGTATTTATATTTACAAACAATTACTTCCCAATAATGTTGTCAGCGCCACAGAGTAAAGCAGTAATAGTAATTAATTGATCTTTAGCCTAACTAAGTTGTTTGTACAGGCTGTGGTCTTTTCCTCCTCTTCAGCTGTAAACGGTTAGACGACAGGGCAGGTGCACTCGTGGCCCCGTGTGTGTCTGAGCAGTAGTTTTACCTCCTCTCCATCACCTCGTCTCTCCTCAGTGTTTACTCAGCGTTCATTAGAGTGTGTAAAAGGAGCTGCACAGCTGTTTACAGAGCCGTGTTTGCCCACTCTCGTCTCACACTCAGCTCTTCTGTTTGTCCTGTGGAGGCCTCTGCTCACAGCTTGTCTGGAAAGCCCTGAGCTCAGAGCTGCTTTCTCATCATTTATGTAAAATAACAGGCTTGGTGATATAAATATTAATACTATACTGAGGTTATTCTCTACATTTAAAACTGTTGGGGGAAAAAAACAAAAGGGTTAGTATTTTCATCCCATTTTACCATTTTTAAGATTAAAATTGTTCTTGTAATACCTCTTAGTAAATTATAACGTCACACTTGGGCCAAAACTCCACTAATGAACAAATACACTAGAACAGATTTTTTTTTGCGATTGTTTTTGCTCACAGACCTGTGTTTGAACTTTTCAGGTTGGTTTTGATCCACACCCACACATGAGGGTTCCAGGATGCCCCCAGTCTGACAGGGATCCCCGGAGGAAAGCCGTGAGTACATCCTGACATTTTAAAACTATCTAGACCAACTAAAACTATGCCTCAACAGTAAAACATAGAAGAGAAGTATTCTACTGATTTGTAATGTCTTTAATGCATCAACTAAATTTAAAAAAGGAAAACAATAGAGTACATGAGAGTTTCTATACACAAGTGTGGTTTTTACACTTATACACACACAACCTATAAGTGTGCACCTGGATTAATACATGAAGCCCTTATAACATCTATAACTTTGATTTCTTGGCCTGCAGTGCTTACTCGTTCCATGTGGCGGCTGACGGGCAGATGCAGCCGGTGCCGTTCCCTCCAGACGCTCTGGTGGGGCCCGGGATCCCTCGCCACGCCCGACAGATCAACACCCTCAACCACGGAGAGGTGGTGTGCGCCGTGACCATCAGTAACCCCACGCGACACGTTTACACAGGAGGAAAGGGCTGTGTAAAAGTGTGGGACATCAGCCACCCCGGAAACAAGAGCCCCGTGTCCCAGCTCGACTGCCTGGTGAGTCGCCTTCTGCCCAGCTGTGGAAGTGAGGGCAGGGGCGTTTATTATCTATGGAAGACTCACTGTTTTTGAAAGCAATCTCCAAACTTATGATTCAAAAATGTATCTGCAGTACAAGTTAACCAATTTAAAGTTTTACTTAAAAACATTAGGTACAAGGACTTTAATTCTACCACATGACCACGTGTACTGAGTCTTGTTGTATGTCTGTTATTGTATGTTGTTACTTATGAAGTTACTTAGTTATTTACTTACTTACTTATTTACTTAGCTTATTTAGTTACTTTCTTATTTACTTACTTACTTACAATGTAGACCAGATTCTTGTATGACACGTGTGACTAGACCAATAAACTTTTGTTTACAACAAAGAAATGACTTAAACAAGTTAAGTTTTAGCTGAGAAATGTTTAACATTTTGCTTGCTTTGTATTGTCATCTTAATGTATTTTTCCTGTTTTGTAAAGCACTTTAACTTGCTCTGAGTATGAATTGTGCTATGCAAATAAATTTGCCTTGCCTTGCCTAATCTTAAAGTTTTTTCTTTTTTTGTGTTTTTTCCTTCAGAACCGGGACAACTACATTCGCTCGTGCCGCTTGCTTCCCGACGGTCGGACGCTGATCGTCGGAGGCGAGGCCAGCACGTTGTCCATCTGGGACCTGGCCACACCCACTCCCCGGATAAAAGCAGAGCTTACCTCATCGGCGCCAGCATGCTACGCATTAGCAATTAGCCCCGACTCCAAAGTGTGCTTCTCCTGCTGCAGCGACGGAAACATCGCTGTGTGGGACCTGCACAACCAGACGTTGGTCAGGTACGGACAAATACTGGACTTAAGTTTAATTCATTCATAAATATTTTTACATAAAAAGATATGAACTTAAAGGCCAGTTGTTGGCAAGACACGGATGTATTAAAAATGAAAAAGGAGTGCTGACGTCTTGTTGCTGCGCCCAACTCTCGCACATGTCAGTTACCTAGTTTACACATTGCCACCTCACGGTACGGCTAATCTAAGCATTTGGATAACAGCCCTACTTGAGACCAACTATTAGCATAGCATTTATAGAAGGATTGTATGTTAAACTAGTGATGCAAGGTGATTAGCCGGTTGTATAGGTCAGTGTTAGCCACACTTATCATGTAGCTACGATGTGCAACGCTTTGGAGATGGCGGTGCCCCCCGATTAACCAACAAACAAGCCTGGTTAAAAAATGTCACTTCCTCAGCATTGACATAGAGTTTAAACAATATTTTTGAGGTCATAGCCATCTCTTGAGAGCGTTTGTAATGTGTTTTTGGTCATTATTGTCCAGCCTCAATAAACAGTAGGTCCAGTTGTGAATGGCGTTGGTCTAACTGTTGTGATTTCGACTCTTGTAGGCAGTTCCAGGGCCACACAGACGGAGCCAGCTGCATTGACATCTCTAATGACGGGACCAAACTGTGGACCGGAGGTTTGGACAACACCGTGCGCTCCTGGGACCTGAGGGAGGGCAGACAGCTCCAGCAGCACGACTTCACTTCACAGGTGCCACTCTCTACACGGTTTTATGTGTGGACTTAACTGACAACTACATTAACCAGTGAAATGTTTATATTGGTAAAAGTTGACATGTTTTATTACCTACAACAACTGAATACCAAATTTGTAGATGACATCATCACAGCACTGTCAAAAGTCAGTGGGAAAAATGAATTACCGAAAAATTACAATTTCTTCTGCAAGGACTAAAACACAGTTAAAGTAGGAAAAAGCAGCTACAGAATGATAATAAATATAAACAACCATAACTACTGCTGAATATTGAGATTGTATGTGACATGTAAAAAGTGATGTCAGGTAAACAGTGGCAGAAAAGCAGAAAAACTACAACAGCACTTTAGTCTCTCTGACATTTCAGACAGAATCTTTCTATGCTTAAAAATATGTTTTTTTGTTAGTTTGATGAGTGAATTATTTGTTCTGCGACAGCAAAAATGTCCTAAACAGTTGGACTCCATATTGCCATGACAACAGAAAAGTTACTTCATTAAACACTCTCCCTGGAGGAAATATTCGACAACAAAAAAGTAAAGCTCATCTTATCAAGTATCCAAAAACCATTTTATATAAAATAGTGTGACATCTATACTTGTCTGGAATCTGTTTATTCTTTATAAATTTTATATACTTGTTACACAGTATAATCTGGTTGCATTAATAATAAAAACTGACAGATAAACAATTTAATATTTTCATGGAAACTGGACTCTGTGAAAGGACAAAATATAAACTAAACAACCAATTAAAAGTAATTATAATGCCTGAATGTTGAATATTCCTGAGTAGCATGTTCTAATCCTGTTTGTGTGTGTGTTTTCAGATCTTTTCGCTGGGCTACTGTCCCACAGGAGAGTGGCTGGCCGTGGGGATGGAGAGCAGTAACGTGGAGGTCCTTCACGTCACAAAACCAGACAAGTACCAGCTGCACCTCCATGAAAGCTGCGTCCTCTCTCTGCAGTTTGCCTACTGTGGTGTGTATTCAGCGGTTTTCAACTAGAAAGCTTTTGGGCATCATGTTAAAGTGCCTAGAGACTACACTGTTCATATAAAGTACAAATTTTTCCAATCATTTAGCCTGTTTTTCCTGTGTTTGACTATTTTGATGATGTTTAGAGTTGCTTTGCTTGCCTTGCTTTTTGGACATGATCAGAATAAACTAAAACCCTAGTCACAAACTTCCAACTACCACCAAGTTATTGTTTGGTGAAGAAACTAAAGGAAACTCACCCAGACATGGGGAAGAACATGCAATCTTCTTGCTGTAGGCACTCACTTTGCCACCATGCTGCCAACGCTGAGTCAATGATCAGTTCTGAACAGTGCAAAGCAAATAATTATTTTCAAACTTTCCTTTCAATCTGTCAGACAAAACTTCAAGCTCAGTCATTTCCATTGTCAATATTTTCCAACGACATTTACTTATGTAAAGTTGTGAATATTTACCAAAGAAGAAACTCTGTAATCTACTAAATGACGTGACAATAATAAATAATATGTCAATAGAAGAAAATCCGAGCAACTCTGATAATAATTAAAAGTCTTTATGTAAGTGATTGGACTGCAACCACAATAAAGACTTTAATTTATAATCAGAGTTGCTCGGATTTTCTTCTATGATTATTAGTGTTCATACTTTTGATCCTGAGAGCACTGATTTTAACATTTAACATGAACATCATATATAAATAATAGTTTTTATATTTTCCAGGTAAATGGTTTGTGAGCACAGGAAAAGACAACCTACTGAACGCATGGAGAACACCCTACGGAGCCAGCATATTCCAGGTACAATTATCTCTACAGATAGAATGTCAGATGATTCACTTATACATATGACTAGAAATAGAAAGATGTTCATTTACTTCCTGTGCAGAACTGATAAGCCCCGCCTCTGTACGATTTAAATGTAAGAAGCCGTGGACTTTAAGTGTAATTTGTATTGTTTTAAAGTGTCTCTGTGACTATGAATAAGAGAATTTTGAATAATCACAATTAAATACAGACAAGTAGGCGGGGATAGGTGGTAGGTAAGAACAGGGCTTTTCTGAGCACTCAAGCATCAGCTGCAGGACAATAAAAGATTACTCAGAAAATCATTCTTTAAAAAAATTGAGTAAAACAATCATTAGAGGAGAGTTAAAACCACATTAAAAAATACATTTTATACAAGGCCCAGATCAAGGTTTGCTCATGTGCAAAAACAGGTTAGGGGGAGCAAAACCTTGGCAGAGATGACATTTTTCTCTCCTTACACACTAAAGATGCAGAACTTGAGGTGGTTCATATCTGTTTTGTTTAGTATGTTCTATATGCATCTTCCAGTTTGTGTAAAAGGCTCATAAATAACACAATGAATTTTTGTTGTTTTGACTCTGCGACTTCTCTCAGATTATCTCAAACACTTTATCTTTAAACAGAAACTACATACTCTCTACAGATAACTCTGGTATTACCCTGCTGACCTTTTACCTTTTGACCCCGCCCCTGTCTTTCAGTCTAAAGAGTCGTCGTCCGTGCTGAGCTGCGACATCTCCGTGGACGACAAATACATCGTCACCGGCTCGGGAGATAAGAAGGCCACTGTTTACGAGGTCATCTACTAAAACGTCTTTTTTTTTCCCCACTTCTTAAATGGACCGTTTTTTGCGAGGCCAACTGCTGCTTGGAGGAAAAAGCGGGAAAAAACAAAACAATAAAAACGCTTGAGACGATTCCTCTAGAGCGACAAAATTCTGCTTCTTTTACGCCGAACTCTCAAGGACTTAGCGAAGTTTAAACGCAAAGACTGTTTGTTGGGACCAAAGAGGACTGTTGTGACTTGTTTGACAGCCTTTTGGATTTTTTTTTTTTTTTTTTCGACCCTAGAACCTCAGCTTGCTTGCGTAACACACGTTCGTTCTTTTCTACGTCCACCGCATCGTCGTCGGAACATGATAAAACGCGGTACAAAGAAGAGTCCTTTGCTACGGGAACAAGAGCTGACGGCGTTTTCAGGTGTGGAATTCCCTTTTTTTTAGAAATGTGGCAAAGATTTTATGATCACCAAGGAACTTAACAGGAATAAATGTGTCATAATATTAAATAATCGCTCAAATGTGAGTTTAGGTTTATTGTGTAAATGGTACCAAGCCTTACCTACGTCTCCCACGCAATGTCTTATGAAATGGGGACCAACTATAAACCCTTCAAAATGTTTGTTACCAGAATGGTCATAATGTTAAGTCGATTTTAATAACATGTACAACTCATTAATTGATGCAGTTAATGATTTTCAGTCACGAAAAATAAAGTGCGTTTGATATTTCTGGTGCACAAAAGTCAGTTGCTTTTCTAAATGACATTTTTAGCATCCAACTTGTGTGAAATTGTAAGTTTTTTAGAGAAAGATGTGATAAGTCTGTGGTTATTAAAAAAGAAAACTGCAGCAATGAATATGAATAACTGTCAAGTCTACTAAAGTGCTGCACAATAGAGCTCCTGCACCCACGTGACTAAATTCGATGCGGCCACCATTACTGCAGTGACGCTACCATTGAATCTAATGAGAAGAAGCCAGAAATGTAGCTTCTGCGGCATTAAATTAGGCTGTAAATATCGTACGTCTAAAATATAGCGCAAATACACATTAGCGACCATTTTGTGGCCAAGTTTAGAGCATAAATCACTCTGAATCTGCCATTTGAACATCTGATTCACTTTTCACCTTTCTATATCAATAAAATGCTTCCCTGATGATATTTGTGTGAAATATATTTTACTATAAAGCCCTGTACATAAAACATTTACTCAGACGGACCATTAAACGTTCTGATCTAGGACCATAAAGTGAAAACTTGTGCTCCATCTGATGAAGCTTTAGTACATGACATCGCCAGGACAAAGCAACAAAGATTTTTAATTGTTTTAAAATGATAGTTAAATTATAAACCAGATTAATATACTAATCAATACATCTGTAGCCTAATGAACAAGCTTGACTCACTTTTAGCTGCACAAATCCACTTTTTTTTTGTCAAAATGGCGGTCTACAGTCTGCGGAAATGGCCTGGTTTTCTTCTGTTTTTGATCATTTATAAGTCCCAGTGTGCAAAAATAATCCATATTCTGTAAAACTCTGATAACATTTGATAATCCTGTCCTGTCCACCGCCGTTGAATTCTAATGGTATCATCCCTGCCGGACTGAGTGTGTGCTGGGACGTGACGTCAGCTGCAGGAGCTCTATAGAGAAATTTAAAATCTTAAAGGAAACATATTGTGTTTTTCTCTTGGATACAAGCGGCATTTTGTCACATTTTGGGTTGCGTGGCTTGCTGTGGGGGAAAGTCATAGGCAAAGTTCAATGTGAAACTGAACTTTTTAAGACGTCTTTTGGCAAATTAAATATTTTTTTAGCACAATTAATTCAAGTTGAGTCAGAACAAAGTTAAAATGGACATTATTGTTGTGGAGTGACAAATAAAAACAAAACAAAAAAACATAATATTAATTTAGTGTTCAGAAAGCTTGGGACGTCATCAATTTTCCTCACTTTATTCATAAATATTTTCTGTAAATGTACAACTATAAATCTGTTAGTATATTTTTGAATGTATTCTGTTTGCAAACATTTTAAGGGTTTCTCCTTGTGTAAAAAGATCCTGACTTGAAATCATAGCTAACTTAAATGTCTTATAAGAAGAAAATGGCTTCAAAGAATCTATTGCTGGTTTGGCTTTTCCAGAGAGTTGCTAAAGTCTACTACATTGTGCTTTCGTTTTGTGTTGCCTGTTGGATGTTTGTAAAAATGTACATATATTTCTTTTGCTTTTGTTTTCTTACAGGAATTGCTTTAGAAATCCAGCTTTTGTACGTCTTTTACATGAACAAATCAGGAGAACTACTAAATGGTCTTAATGCTAGCTAATCAAATGATTGAATTGTCTAGACAATAAATGTGTTTTTGTAAATTCTGTTGTTGGGATCAGTTTGTCAAGTTGGTACTAAACATACTTGGTTCATCTCTGAGTTGTGTTTCTACTCCACCTCGAATCCCTCTCGCTGAAAGTTGTTGGGAAATGTGGAACGCCGTGACAAACATTTGAAATACCACTGTCACCAAACACATACTTTTTTTTTTGTAATTCTAGGTGAGAGAAAAGACATATAATATTATTTATACGTCCCACTCTGTAAACCCAACAATACCAACATTTTTTGTAGGTATTCAGTTCTCATCAATGTTAGGGTTTGGGTGTCCTTACTAGAGAGAGAGAGAGAGAGAGAGAGAGAGAAAGAGACACATTTGGGTTTCAAAAATGTAACATTGGTTGATTTCATTTGCATCCACTAAAAGTTTCCATGCTATCAATTTCGTTTATTTTTATTTTTTTCATTCATTTATTATTATTATTTTATTTTATTTTATTTTTTGCGGGTGACTGGAGCCTATCCCAGTGACTTTGGCCTTAGGCGGGAACACCCTGGACAGTGGCCAACTTGCCGCAGGGTTAGACAGACAAACATTCACTCTCTCATTCACTCACTAAGGCAATTTACAGTGATGCCCAATTAACCTAAACATGCATGTTTTGGAGGTGGGAGGAAACCTGAGTACCCGGAGAAAACCCACGGTGACACGGGAGAACATGCAAACTCCACCCAGAGAGATCGGAGATGTTGGTATGGTCCGACCCGACCGGGAGTCGAACCCACGACCTCCTTGTTGGGAAGCCAGAGCTCTAACACTCTGCTACTGTGCACCCCTATTTTTATTTTTTATCTAACTTAAATTCAAAATGTTTTTTTGTGCGTGTGCTTAATATCAATTTCAAGAATCCAATGTTTTACACACACATACATAATTTTTTTTTTACTGTTTTAGTTAATTTACTTTGTCAAAAATGTTATTAGTTAATCAAAAATACTAAATTGATAGAAAACTGTATGTGGATGTCAATGAAATCAAACAATTTGCTTTGAATCAGTTCAACTGCCTGAGCTTTACTTAATATAATATTTTTGATTAATTAATTATTATAAAGACACTAGGAAAAAAAGGTCAACTCGTTACCTAAAAATTATTTACCTTTTACAAAAAAAATTGTATAAATAAATAATTTTACAAAAAGTTAAAGATGCTTTAAGTGAGCTGAACATCCAGACTCATTTCAACTGAACTCATTCATTTTGTGTTTTGTTTTGTTTTTTGTTTTGTTTTTGACTATCTGGGTATACGGTGCACAATGGGGAATTTTCAGTGCAACGCACAGTTCAAGAACAGTAGGAAAATAGAAACACGCAATCAACAAGATAATTTTAAGACGGACTTAGACCTAACACACAAGTTAGTACAAACTAAAAGATGGAGATGGATTCAGAATTGTTTGTGAACTATAAATATCAGTCAAATTTACCTTTCTGACCAGGTTAATAGTACACTTGTGTACAGCACCAGACATAGCTGTAGACTCACAATCAGCAGTTCTTTTCAGTTGCTACAACATGGACAGTGCAACGCTTTATTACTCCGGTAGATGTGATGACGCAAATCAACTGAACACAATGACGATGTTCTATTATATTTCCCAAACTGATACATTTATATGCAGGAAATCTCTCTTTGAAGTTCGCTGGTTGTTAATGTTGTTTTATACACATATTGTATCTGGTTTGTAAGCTCTTCAATGGCTTGTAAAGAAGCTCTGACCTCTTCTAAATGTTGTCAATAGGTTTATACCAACTGACACACTGGATCATTCATAACGTGTTTGTTTGTTTGTTTGGTTTGTTTTTAGTGCTAATGCTATAGACCAACTGTCTCCAACCTTTTTTCTTGCAAGGACCGGTACTGTCAACAATTTCTTTTCCAGGGACCAGATTCAAGATTGGGTATCGTCAATAACATTAAATGCATAGAACTAAAATATGCAATAATATGCATATTTTTAGCACTATTATTGTTCGAATTTGCTCCAATTTCCAATGTGTTTATTGGGAAAAATTCCACTATATTTTGTAGTAAAGCACAAGTAAGTAGTGAGAGACTATAAAAGACACTAAAAAGTTCTCTGGTGCTCTGCTGCAGGCTATAGGGAACGCTCCAGAGTTCTTCAAATCTTACCAAACTAGCTCAGATGCTAAATGTTCGAATGTCTACTTAGGCTGGCCGATCTGGGAAGACAAAATCGAATTTAAACAAAATCGAATCACATTTTTTTTTCTCATGTTGATTGATCTCGATTTTCAATTCAATTTTGTTTAACCTTTTCAAAAACAAATGAAAAGCGCCATTCATGAACATAAACAAAACAAAAACTTTGAACATGTCCTATTTATTAGATTTTTTTTTTAACCATGTCAGTATTCTGCCTCAAAGTTTGACCTTTTGCTTCAAAACACACCAGCAAATAATTGACAATTCGATTTGATCTCGATTTTTCGATTAATGGCACAGCATTAACGTCTACTAATTATGTCTATGCTTTGTTACCATATTACTGTGTATGTTTGTTTTTTATCTCTTGAAATTTTGAAAAAATTTGGGTAAATCAGATGAAACATTTGCCAGAACAGCAGTGGGATTCTAAACACGTTTGTACACTTAACTGTAGTACCCACAGGCCCATCTTTGGATTTTCCTGTTTATTCTGGATCATGAACCAGGAACCTTCAGGTAACGTGGCAGGGGGGGCTGAAGATCTTTGCAGTCATAACAACACTGTCATAACACCTTCACATTTCCAAATTGAGCTTGTACATCATTTGCCTTCCAGGTTTGCATGAGTACGACGAGAAAAGGGATATGCAAATGGTACAAACCGAGTGAAGCTGGTTTGGCTCTGCTCCATGAAATTCAGGAATTGTTCTGGGCCGGCGACCAATCACAGAGCAGCGTTTGTCACCTGAAAGAGGCAAGGGTAAAACTTGTTTAGGAACATGTGGAGTTGTGTGTCAGCATTCTGTAGTAAACCATTACAATGAGGCTATTCAACTATATTTTTAAATACTAGTAGGACTATTATTTTTAATTATGTTATAACAGTGTCTCTCATCATTAGTTACTCAAAGTTGTGTCTGGATTGATTCATGCATGTTTGAGTAATCTTGTATTGCGCTGCAGCTGAATCAGTGTTTAGAAAAGTCCTGTTTTCACCTACCACCTACCCCCACCCGCTTGTAACTGTATTTTTTTTTTTTTCCAAAGTGTATTTAAAACTTTATTTATTTATTTACTGTTCATGCCATCAATTGTGTTAACACAACATTCATATAAGTGAAACTACAGCAGGCTTATTCAACTTAAGGCCCGGGTGCCAAATTGGCCCTTCAAGGATTTGATCCAGCCCTCAGTTCACTCTTAAAATATTACAAAAACATTTTTCCTCCTTGTTTGTAGATTTAGTTCTGAGTAGTTACTCAAGAAATGAGACCAACTTTAATTTCTTAATGTGTCAAGTATCTGAAAAGATTTGCCAATAAATGTAGTGTATTTTTCTTGTGTTTTTTTTTGTTTGTTTTTTTGCTCATTTCCAGTAAGAAAATGTTGCATTTTTCATATCTTTTTTTTTACAATGCATACTTCAGTCCTGATTTAATTCTGCTTTAGACCTAGTTTAGTCCCAGTTTAACTCTGGAGTAATGCAGAGATTCTCCCATTCAGATTATCACTATACAAACAATCTATTCCTGTGAATATTTGGCTATATTATGTGTTAAAATGTATGACGTATTGTGCAAGTGCCCGGCCCAGAAGCCATGGTCTCTGGTAAAATCTGGCCCTCTGGAAAACAGAGTTGAATAGCCCTGCACTACAGCATGAACAGAAGGAACAGGAGGAAGATTACTCTTATAAACCCTGCTCCTTTACACAAGTCATTAAAATAAACATACAATCAACAATTTTAACAATCAATCTTTCCCCAGCCTTACCGCTAAGACCCACGTGCACATTTATAATATTTTTTCTTGTGGGTTACATTACTTTTTCTTAATAATTGTCTTGATTTGCATAATTCATCAGGGTTATCTCCTTGTACTTTTTCTTAAACGTGAATACTCTATTGCAACACTTAAGGTCAAACCTTTAATGATTCCAGAGCTTAACTCCATATACAGAGATACATTTCTGTTTTAATGTTGTCCTTGCCAAACCAGGTCAAAAGTACTTACAATTACACAAACAATTCAGATTCTGAGTAAAATATTTATAATTGAAAAGCTTACCAGTTCTGAACAGGAAGTCAGTGGGCCTGTTTGTAATTTTAAAATGTTTTGCTGTTTTACAATAAAAAAAAAGGTAAAGAAAACATTGTCTCCTTCAAAAAAAACAAAATCCTGGTAAAGCAAAACCATCTCCACCAGACAAGTCCCATAATGCACCTAAAGAAAAGAATAAAAAATAAAAACAGTTTTGTGCGCTGGGGCTTTTTGGTTCATGTAAACTCAAACTGATGCTTCCTCTAATTCCTGATGTGACACTGATATGACAGAAAACATCATGGCAGCTGTGCAAACGGACAGTGTTTAAAGTGGCCAAATCCCACGGCTAACTCCGCTAAGCGCTAACGCCACAGCAAACACACTCTTTCTCACAATCCCAATCCGATTAATTAGCCCGGACATATCACTGTGCACGCATACTCTGCAGCAACACAGGAAATATATTATCATTTATTTGTACATTTACAGTCTCAAAGTGTAAGAAATCCACACAAGACAAACAACATTAAAAAACTACAAGCAAGCTTAGAAGACCGCTGTAACAGTTCCTCCAAATACAGAGCTGCTAATGCACAGTCCTCTGAGGTACATGGTGTCTCCAGTCTCACACTCCAAAGATTCCCAAACATTGATATTAGACAGATAAACCTTATCACTGTAATATCAAGCAATAGATCTACTCGTATAAATGTTCAATTAGTTCAAAATTAAAGGTTATAGACTTGATTTTTGTTTTCTTAAATCCAAGCGAATAGAAAAAGTTATTTTAATCTTCCTACACTGCTCACTTGCCTTATGCATTCTGAACCTCCGATTGTTCAGCACAATGTCTCTGAAGCTTTTTTCACAGCTGTTATGAAAGCAATATGTGCCGGTATGCTAACAACAGTTAGCCACATTATTAGCAACAATAGAGTATGCAGGTGACATGACATCATTCTAAATGTTCATGTGATGGCAATGATGCATGAGAGTTAATGGAGAGAAAGGACATTTTCTCTTGTATAAGTTCAATAAACAGCTAAAACAGAAAAAATAAACTACAGTTTGATGACAAATTCAACGTACAACAAGTCTACTGAGCACTGGGTTTGTAACTGACATGTAAAAAGAGAAAATCAAGTCAACAGTTGTAGCAAAGCAGATAAACAACAAGACTTTAGCTTCTCTCACATTTATCAGACATTGAAATCACAAACAGTTGAACTTATTACCTTTTTCTTCTTTAAAAAGATGTTTTTGAGTCTGTTTCTTGCAGTTAAAATGTCCTAAATCATCCACTGTTGTTAGCAGACAAGCCGTTGCCACAACAACAAAGAAATACATTGAAGAAATGCCACTCATTCTAAATGTTGCTAAGCATTTTTGGAATAAAATGATGTCAGTGTATAACCTCTATCAGACAAACTTTGTGGTGTTTACAAACGTGGCATTCTTTGATACACCGGGCATTGCAGACTAATTTTCACCTGACGTCTCTGCTGGGGGGGAAATAATTTTAAGAGTGTAAAAATTCAGGTGTAGTCCCTTTAAGGATGTATAAATTACTACAAAGCACATCGGTGTATACTTTAATTTTGATACTATGCATTTTCAGTGCCTCCTGGTAAATGTTCATATAACACAAAGGTCCCTGTACCCCTGGTTGGGAAACACTGCTTTACAACACTCCTGGGATTCACTAGAAGCTGAGTCCATTCAAACCAAAATCTCATCTAACAACAGTTTCTTTATCTCTGCTGTTGGACATGAACATTTTAGAAAACATTACGCTTGCACACTTCACTCTTTATAACCAATGTTTCATCACAAGAGTTTCTAGTTTCTGTAAGTAACTGTATTCCTTTATCCGTAATTATGTAATGTAACTCATTACTTTAAAAAGCAATTGACGATATATTTGGAGAGACGATCTTAACTTAAATTACATAGATATTCAAACAAATGGCTGTGACCACAAATTACTCTGTAGGATCAAAACAACTTTGACATTGACGTTGTCATAATTGTACATCGTCCTAATTAATAAATACCATAACAAATAAAGAGTTTCCATGGCATCTGTGACTTGATTTAAAAGATTAATTCAATATTATGAGGAAAAAGGAGTTTTGTGATGTTGCATCTGAAGGAATTAGCTCCGGGCGTCAGGCGGCTTGTTTATATTTAAATATAAATCTGATGCAACAATTAGTCGTTATATGACATTTATACACAACATAAAGCAATTGACAATATATTAGTTGTTACATTCTTAACTCAAATTACTTACATATAATGGCCGTGACGTTCCAATGAAAATTACACTGACGGATCAAAACAACTTTGACACTGATTGTACATCGTCCTAATTATAAAATAACATAACATATAACAAAGAGTTTCCATGGCATTTGTGACTTGATTTAATATTCCTCATAATCAATATTATGAAGAAAAAGGAGTTTTGTGATGTTGCATCTGAAGGAATTGGCTCCGGGCGTCAGGCGACTTGTTTATATTTGAATATAAATGTGATGTAGCAAGTACTTTTTATATGGCATTTATACACAACATATTTGCATGTACCAACCTATATATAAAAAAGAGTCCAGAGAACCTAAATCCAGTTTGCGTTTAATAATTAAGTGTAAGTGTTGCAGTACACAGCAGCAGTGTGAGGAGGAGGAGGGGGAGAACACCTTTTTGTGGGACGAGTCCACATAAATAGGATTAAGGCTCAATAATCCCACTGTGTATCGCAGAGAGGCAGCGGCACCAGAGCCATCAAAAGAGAAGCACTCACTAATCTGCTGCACCAAAATATCAAATCAAATAATGATTCCAAAGACAGTTTCCTCTCTCCGAGGATCGTCTCAGTGAGCTGTAATTAGCAGCTAATCTTCTCTTGTGAACTGCACTGAAAAAGAGACATTTACATGAGTTAAAAAGACTGAACAGAGAAACAAAACTAAAACATAGGCTTTTCAAAGATTAGTTTTATACAAGTTTCTAAATCAAAATGGATTGCATTAACTTTTTTGCCAGTATTTACACAGGACCATAATCATAAAAATATAATAATTCTTTCCAAATTTAAATCCTTCAAGAGCAGGCCTACTTATTCCAAGACACATTGACATTTCTCAATGGTCTAATAACGACAAATAGAAAAAGTTATGTCTGTTACTGAAATAGACTATGCTATGCTATCGTCAAACCAATTTGGCCCTGAGTATTTTTAAAACCATGAGTACATTCCTGAATGCAATACAAAATACTGTATTCTCTAAATAAATTCTTCTTCCCAGTATCTTAATTGCTAATCACAAACTCACGCCTGTCAAGACATTAGCTGATAATTACCTAACAAGATTAGAAAATTGTTTACAGATTCCCCAACCTGTCTTCATTGTGTGTGCAGTGAAGTGTGACTCTGACAGGCCCTGATGAAGACACGTCCCTCTTCGTCTCTCACAGGTAAGCAGCACGCTCTACACAAGAACACAAGCTCAGCCCTCAGCAAACACACCCTTATCTATGTCCTATTGAGCCGTTCTGCCCAGGATTACTACCCACAATCCCCTGCAGCAGCTGATTTAGGGCTCGTGCTATCGTCCAGCTGCAGCAGTCTGACTCTGTGTGAAAACATATGGATGTAAATATGAACAGTGTTTGGGTACAGGAGGGACAAGTCCAAACACAAATAAGAGATTAATACTACTTTAGTCAGCGCTGGTCTGATGTTTTTTCTCTATATTATTATTTTTTTATTTAGATGAAGGCATTAGCTTAGTGAGCAAAACATGCTTTTGTAAGTGTAATATTAAATTATTTCAAATCTGCAAAAATTGGATGCATGGCGTTGTTAAATTATTCTGTGTTCTGTCCCCTGTGGATTTTAGTAATGTCACTTAAAATGCAGTACGATGTAGGACTGTTTCAGTGTGCTTATTCTTAGAAAGACAAACAAATGTGATGGTTTAGCTCATTATCATCCTGATTTTCACAATGCAAAACATAATGTAGGTTTGTTCACGTTTCACTTTGTGAAATGTATTGACTGTCGTTGACCCAGAACTTCTCAGAATGTTTCAAATGTTATTTACATAATGCTGTTAAATTGTTACAAAATGATTGATTGATTGAATGAATGGATGGTTTTATTTCTATAGCACATTTACACAGACAGATACTGTATCTTCCAAAGTGCTTCACACAGTAACCATTCCTCACTCAGCAGAAGCAATTCGCCTAAACATCTGGTGCCTCAACCTTCAACCAGCACCAAATGTTATTGATGACTCGTAACCATTCATAGCACGTTATGACCCATGCCCCATAATGTTATCGGTACACACAGTTACTAACCAGTACTAGCCCCATGGTTTAAAGGCAAGGTTCAACAAGGCTGCTGAGAGTCAGAGAAGTGCTGGGCACCAGAGTGGAGAGACAGTGCAGAGGTCGGAGTAACAGCGACAGTGTGGGTCAGCTGAATGGTGTCAATGCTGGTGCAAATACAGGGGCTCAAGGGAACAGGAAAATGCCACAAGGATGCTGCTTGAAAGCATACCTCTAAAGTGAAGAAGGACAGAAGGAGAACGACTAGCTCTGTGGGTAGACTGCTAATCCAGGGCAACAACAACCAAACAGCACCTGAAGTCACCCATATGCAGAATGTGCAGACGAAAAAGCACCTCATTGAGTTGACGCCAGAAAAAACATACTCCTAAGCTGGTACTGTTCACTTACAAAGTCATTAATGTGGCTAAACAAAGATGACACTCGAAAACTGAAGATACTGTCATTTATTTGTCATCGCCAACTTACAAAAAGAATACACAAAAACAAGATAATATATTTGGGCTGCGAGGAGCAAACCTCAAACCTTAATAATGAGTACCACAATTGCCTTTAAGTACCGTGCATAAGTAAACGACCTTTGCCAACAAGCCATAATTTAAAACTTTTCCCACAACTGGAAATTTTTGTTCACAGACTAAAATCGTGCACTGGACACCCAACTTTACACATGTCACCCACTACACATTTTTAATCAATGTTTGTGTTGGCCTCCACACGGACCAGAATACATAACAAATGTATTCAAAGCTTTAAACTTCCAGTCCGCTCCTAATCCTGCTTTTCACTAAATCTCTATTATAGACCTCAAACACGGCAAAGAGCGCTAGTGTGTCCTACCTCCTGACCGAGCTCCTGAACATTCTCACCAGGCCTTTAATCAGTCAAATATGTGCGCAGATACGTGGCTAATCTGCTAGCTAATCTGCCTAAGTGTGTTTTATGGGATTGCGGGCTGCGCTGGGATTAGCGTTCTACAGATCTCACTCTGCATTTTCATAAGACTGCTCCTTTGATTGCACTTGTCCGTCTCATCATCCTTTTCTCCATCGTGAGACAAAAAGCTTTTCATTGGCAAGAGAGAGGAGAGTGAGTTGTATAAAATGTGTAAAAGAAACAAGTTGATGTTTTAAAGACCGTCCTTATTCCAGATTTTGCCCAAACATGTGGCAAAAGGGTGTTTTAACAGAAACAAATATAGTCTTAAAAGTAATCTTAGCTGTAAATAAAAGTACAATGCCACTGGAATTTAATCTAGAAAGAAAATGCTTGAAAAACCAATTCCAAATAAATATGCAATTTATTCTTTTCACTTTGTCATTTAATTTAAGTTAAATTTGAGCACTTTTCATTTGATTTTAGTTGTTGTTCTTTAGTATAACCTAGTTTGTTCACATTTGGTTCGACAGGAATACAAATCCCAATTTAGGAATGTTCATAGTCCATAATTTCTTGTTAAAAATGAATAAAGCTAAGGGGTCTAATTTATAAAGCATCCGTACGTACAAAAATGTCACGTACGTAGATTTTCGCGCTACTTTGTGATTTATATAAAGACAACTTGACAAAGAAATAAGCAATCCAACCCCAAATTTCTCAACTTTGTGCCTCTGAGGTTTTAGCGATGAGACAGAAAGAGATTTGTGCTGAGAGAAATTAAGTTTGTGGAAGTTTGTGTTTTGTTCGTATGTACACTTTCAGTAAGAATTCCAAGCAAAGTTTTAAAATTAAGACCCCAGAACCTGATCCATTTGTGAGTCAGGGCAAGGCAAGGCAACAGTCTCCAGGTGCACACCACGGCTCCGTTATTCATCCTTCTGCAAAAAGAAATGTCAAGCTAACCTTACAATTAAACTGGTGATGCAGGTTTATAATCTCAAAGAATGCAATTAAGATACCTATTGATGATGAATGATTGATGGAATGATGATTGGATTGAGAGACTGTAGATGGGGCTTCGTGTTGGCGATCCGTTCAGCCGATTCACGACACCCTAACCTGTAGATACAGATGTTTATTGTTGGGACAGGATAGTATAAGCAGAGGCTTCTGGGTAATTTGAGGTGTGGTTGAGGAGGCTTTGCTGGTGGTGAGACGGTTGGTGTGGCATTGCTCCTTTAACTTAATCATTATTCAGTTATTAACTTCCATTATTAGATTGTCTGAATAAGATAATGATAGATACCTGGAAAGCAAAGGGCAAAGGGTATCAGAGAATGAATGAACCCAAAAACACTTTATTTTTGTCGACATCTATCGCTACTAGCCAGTAAAAACGTTTTAGCTAACTGTTAGAGGAAAATCTGATTTCCTCAACTGTAATCCCTGTTTAGAAAACAACCAAGACTCTAAAGATTCAAATTAGAATAAGATTTATTTTGATCAAAGGGAAACACGCAATGTTACAAAAACATGTCCTTCCTGATCTAACCCTACAACGTCTTATCTTGATCTTGTCCCTTCGTTTGACGTCCTCATGTTGTTGTTGCCGCTGTGTGTTCACAAAACCAGAGTCCAAAAGTGTTCTTTTGTCTGTCCTCAAAAATCCGGTACACTTTAATAATACATAGTAAACCATGAATAAGCATAAAAAACCTTAATATTCATAACAATGGTGAATTAATAATGAAAAGTTTATTAATGCTTAGTACTAATAAACTGGGACCTAGGTAGATTTGGTTAGTGGGCGATGGAGTAACAAGTAACTAGCATTAAAATTTTCTCTTTTATCTTTCTCAGATTAAGTCTTTTTTTTTTTTTTTTTTTTTTTTTTTTTTTTTTTAGTAAAATGTTACCAACTCTTACGGTTTCATTGGTTCATTTAGGTTTGGTTGTCACTGTCTCTTCTCAGAATGTCCACTGAACTTTGTCGACTTGTAAAACCTAAGCAAGATCAGCAGTCCTGTGACAGTTCACATTTCAACTGTAAAACAGTCTATTGGAATGTTTGTCTTCTTCAAACACATATTTAACCCTTAGCCTAATTCTTTCACAAATGCATTTTACATCACATCATTTAAACATTGAATGATTAGAAATTATCAACACTTAAACACACATCAAAATATGTTTTCTAACACTAACATTGCATGCTCATAGTGCACTTGCTTGCTTTGCAGACAATCGAAGGCTGTATATAATTGAATGTTGGATACATTTTACCCACAAACAGATTAACTTAATAATATCTGCTGTGGCAGGGCTGATTTGAAGTAACTGCATAAAAAAATGCCCTCTGTTATTTTGTCACATAAATAAAAAGCAACACAAGCAAGAAGCTACTGTATGTTTTGTGTGCGCGCGCATTTGTGAGAGGGACTTTTATCTGCGCTGTAAGCTCCACTAGGCTCCATTTTCTGCTCCGAGGGTCTGCAGAAAGAACTCGAGTGTAGAAAAAGCGTGATTAAGACTAGAGCAATGGGGGAGGGAGAAGGAGGAGAGAGAGGGAGAGCGAGAGAATGAGGACTAGAGAAAGAAAGAGAAGAGAGAGGAGGAGAAAAGACAGTAGTAGAGAACACTTAAGGCATTATTATGTATTACTTGTGTTGTACTTTCACAAATTTAAGCCAAGCAAACCAACATAAGATTAAAAAGCTAGTTTTAGCCCTGAAGAATTTGCACCAGGAGAAAATTCATGTCCAAACTGACGCTTCTAAATCAGCCCAGACTGCAAACACTTTCTCCTGTTTGATTTGAACAATTGTGTCATAATATAAATAACGTCTGAAAACCAACATGGCAGCTTCCGACAAAAAAAATAAATAAATACATGGAAAAAATATCACGTGAACTGACAAACATTGCGGATTTCTGCAGAATCAATGAAGAAAAAACATTTAATGTGAGGTTAGTGAATTTACATTTTGGTCTAAATGACAGACGACCAATCAGCTTCTTTGTTTCATCTGCATCACGCAAATAAACTAATCTGATTGTCTCGTACGATAGATTTGGTGTGAAACGCAAGTGGGGGCGTGGTGACCAGACCCATTCTTTGCAATTTGCTGAGCGTGGGCTCTGGATCCCAGGCAAGTGACATCAGTTGTTAAGCAGCTGTCTAAAAACCTGACAATCCAATACTAAGACTAGTATAGATTGTATTCTTCTTTAACAATTAAATCAACAATGAAATGTAAGTATTGTTATAACACAACACACAAGCCACTATTAACACACGTTATTTCTTGCCTAGGCCTTCAGTTGTGCTTCTTTTAAATATATTCACTTGTCAATAAGCAGCTGATTAAACTATTCTGTTACGCAGGCACGCGATAAAGAGCAAAGCATCATTACTTCTAAAGCCAGAATAAACGCATTAACACACACACACATATTTACTCACCAATAGTCTGAATTACTTTACACCAAAAACGCAAATGATGTTGTGCAGAATCTTACCGTGGAGCACCTGCGATGCTTCCAGTGGCCTCGTAGATTTCCTCATATCTGCTCCTCTCTCGCGCAGCTATGTTTCTCTCCGCACTTGCTCGTTTAGCTGTACATCCACTCTGGATTCGCCAAAAGTTTTGGAAAGGACCTTTGCTTGTAAGTGTTCCGCTGCAAAGTACCGTGGCAAATAATAAGCACACCCAGCAATACAGTTTGCAAAGTTCCTTGGAGTCTGTATGACAAGCCAAGTGCATCGCTCATATTGTGCACTGAAGTGGCGCACAAATCCCTTTCCCGCTTGTGACAAGCTAGCTAGAAGAGTTGCTGGGTTCGGAGTTGCCCGGTCTTTCTTAACATTGTCCAACTTTTCTTAAAAAGTCCGTCTTGAAAAAGACTGACAAAACTGCTTTCAAAACAACTTTGAGGTTGGTAGCCGCGCGCCAATCCAAATTGCCGTAGTTATCCATGACGTTTGACGGTCCTGGCCCTTCGAGGAAGGCCTTGTTTTTTGCTGTAGGTCGTCGACGATGAAAATCTGGATTGGGTTTTGAGAGCAACAGTTTTGAATTCGCAGCTTATTTTAAGACTACGGTGCCTTCCAAAACTGATTGGTGAAAGCCTCCTTGGCAGATTTTCCACTGACCCTGCTACATCGAAACTGAGTGGCTGATCAAGTATTGATGTTGGTGTACAACGAAACCAGCACGCTGAAAAGCTCTGCGCCTGAAAGATGGACTCGGAAATGCTGACGAAGAAGCTGATAAATAATTATTGAATAATATGATAAGCATGCCATGCACTAAATATAATTTTTAATAGTTTGTTATTAGATATTTTTTAGGCCAGCAGATTTTAGGCCCGAGGTCGCCTTGTATTAACCAAATGCTGAAACGTGCCTTTTGTGTGAATAGAGCTTCTCACAAGACAAAGGCGTATTAAAGTGATGGAGAGCCATGTAAGTGTGTGCATCAATGCAGGGCTGAAAATGACGATTTAACTGAATTACACTGTGGACAAGCCCATCACTGAACTGTTGATCTCTGTGTGTATGTGCATGTGTATGTGTATGTGCATGTACGTGTACGTGGGTGAGAGTGAGTGCTGGAGGAGGGGGTAATGGTCATCTCACCCATGGGACTTCTCCTCTGTCAGAGCTCAGCCATAATCAGTCTCTATCTCTCTCCTCCATCACCCACAACCTATTTAACCCCCCTCTCTCTGACTCCTCTTCCCCTCCTCTCCCCCTCCAGAGACAGAGCAGATTAATGCCCCGATGTAAATCAATCTGTGCCCTTTGCGAGCCGTACAAACTCCATTGCCCCCAACACTTCCTCACAAACAGAAATGTAATGTTTAGGCTGTGTTCACATGTTTCGCTCTGATCTCAGGCTGTAGACTATAATTAATTACTGGGCCTGTCCATTAGTGATGGGAATATTGATATCAAAGTAGTCTGGGCATCGTGATTACCTGTCTGTTCAAATACAGCGTGTTTTTTGCAACATACTTCTCTTAGCTTAAGTGGGCTTCTTTTTTTAAAATCCATGAATTTTGTGTTGTACAAGAGATGAATTTTAGTAATTTCGCAGGTGTGAGTTACAAAAATATAAACATTTAGGACTGAGACATGGAGTTTTCATGTCTAAAAGTCGTTATGAATGTTAAAAAACTATGAAAATTTAGAGGTGACACACAATGTTAAAATTATTAGATTTTAATTGTTATTGAAGTGCTGAGGTCATTTATTTTAGGATTTTTTTAAGCTTTTGTTCTTCTGTGAGTGACAGCCAAAGCCAGTCATAAGTGGAATCTTTCTGCAAAAGCAGATATTTTATTTACCTCAAAGGCAACAGAAAATAGTCTAAGAAAAAAATTGAAACCATAATCTGGCTCTAAGAAAATCGTGATTTAATTTTTTTGCCATATCGCCCAGCCCTATATCAAAGTACAGAAATAGACATTGTTACTGACATTTTTCTGACTCAAACATAGGCGCCGATGTATGTTTTTTGTGTGGGTGTCCATGTGCGTTCATTTTGTTTCTTTTCTACCAGCAACTAGAATTCTGGTGCATTTTTACCCAGTGAACAGAATCCAGTACATAAAGCCCCGTAGACCCCGGGTCTGTGCTGCCTCAGCGTAGCTCTCACAGCACCGGGCCCTACAAACAGGAGCAGTGCAGTTCGTCACTTATACGTGTCGGGTCTGAATCGCATCGCAGCTCAACATTCTCATTTCCCACTTTTGTCTGACTGACGCGGGCATTCCACTACATGCAGCTCTGCTCCACCCCAGTCCGCCTCCGAAAGTGACCACAAGTCTGAATGACAGCGCTCTGAGAGAGGAGAGATTCTGTATGAACGCTTATATTCGCGCGTATAGACGAAAGAAAGCGAGAGAAGAGTGTCAAAGGCGCTGCATGACCGAATAAATGCGCATGACCGGACATTTAGAGAAGCCTGTTAATGAAAGTAGGAAAAATTCGCCTGGGTGCTTAGACATTCCAGTGGGTGCTTGAGCCCCGCAGCACCCATGTGATCGGCACCTATGGACTCAAATACTTGATACTCATGTGCCAAACTGGCTCTACCAGATGAATTCTCGCAATATTTGTAACTTTCCATGTGCAGCAGACCAATCACAACGCAGCATTGTAGTTTTGTGGAAGCACTCTAGTACGGCAAAACCAATGTGGTGGCTCTAGAAGACGTACTTTTACTTTTTTAGTAGAATTATGGACTTCTTTGGCTTTTGAGAAACATACAGAGTTAATTTGTGCTTTTGTGGATGGAAAAGATGCGTGTGCTTGTTTCTTGGCTTGTTTGGATAGTTTTAAAGCTAAACAGGAAGTGTTCTGCCAGGACAGGACTGAATAAGGGGAATACTTTTAATTCTAATCACAATACATGTATACATTGCTGTCTTCTGATTCACCACGATGAGTTTAGAAGTACTTTTTCACAACATTAAGAACAAAGCGCGAGTTCTTTTATCCAGGAAAGCTAAAAACAACAACAAACATAATTCCCAATGCTTTATTATTAGACGTGGACTCGCGTACAATGTCCACAGAAGTAAACATCAGATTTCGGTGTGCCCTCTCCCTCCTCCAGCCCTGCAGAAGAACATATATCGATCTCTGGTAGACTGGCCTCAGTGAAAAGCAGCCGTTTACAGTGTATTGATTGTAAAGAGCCTGTAATTGTGGCCGTGGCAGAAACCTGGATTTAAGGGCCCTAATTGTCCTGAGTTTGGGACAAATCCAGTTTGTTTAGCTGATGGAGGCGATCAATAATACTCATCTGAGGGCACTGCAGGAACGAGAGAGCCAAAAGCAGGACTGTATCTATAATCAACAATCACGTGTCAGTTAGAAATGCAAGCAGGTTTTAACAGGTTTTAATTTAACACTCGCCTATTTCAAGATGTAATGTCTGTAATGTGTTTTTCCTGGATAAATTGCACGTTAGGGGGTCAGCAAGAACACGAACAGCGCCAAGTTTAAAGTTATTCAAAAAAAACACAACTTGACATGGACAAAATCTAGCCCACTCTCTTTCCTGTCTCTCTCTCTGCCTTTCTCTTCCTTTCTCTTCTCTCTCTGTCTCTCTTTCTCTCTCTAATCTCACTCTCTCTATCCCCCTCTCTTTTATTCTCTCCCTCTCCCTTCCTGTCTCTTTCTGTCCCCCTCTCTCTCATGTCTCCTCCTCCCTGTGTCTCCCTTTCTCTCTACCCCCTTTTCCTCCCTTTTTCTCTCCCTCTTCTTTCTCTGTCTCCCTTTCTCTCTCTCTCTATTTCTCCCTCTAATCCCACTCTCTCTCTATCCATCTCTCTCTTCTCTCTTTCTATCTCTCCTCTTCCTTCCTGTCTCTTTCTGTCCATCTCTCTCTCATTTCCTCTCTCTCAATCTCTCCCTGTGTCTCCCTTTCTCTCTACCTCTGTTTCCCCTCCCACTCTCTCTTTCCCCTCTCCCTCCCTTTCACCCTCTCTCCCCTTCTCTCTTTCTTTTTCTCTCTCTTTCTCTCCTAATCCACTCTCTCTCTCCCCATCTCTCTGTCTCTTCTCTCCCTCCTTTCCTCTCTCCTACTTCTTTTTCCCTCCCACTCTCTCTTTCCCCCTCTCCCTCCATTTCTCTCTCTCTCGATCCCTCTTCTCTCTCTTTCTCCTTCTATTCCCACTCTCCTCGCTATCTATCCATCTCGCTTTCTTCTTTCTCTTTTTCTCTCTCTCCCTCTCCCTTCTTGTTTCTTTCTGTCCATCTCTCTCTCCTTTCCTCTCTCTTTCTATCTTCAATTTCTCCCTCTGTCTCCCTTTCTCTCTACCTTTTTCCCTCCCCACTCTCTCTTTCTCCCTCTCCCTCCCTTTCTCCCTCTCTCCCTCTTTTCTATCTGTCTCCCTCCCTCCCTCTCTCTTTCTCCCTCTAATCCCACTCTCTATCCTTCTCTTTTCTCTCTCTCCCTTCCTGTCTTTCTCTGTCCCTTCCTCTCCTGCTCTGTCTCCTTTTCTCTCTACCTCTTTTTCCCTCCCACTCTCTTTCCTCTCTCTCAACCTCTCTCCCACTCTCATTTTCTTATTCTCTTTCCCCTCTCTCTTCCTACCCACTCTGTCTTCTCTCTCTGCCTTTCTCTCTCTTCTTTCTCCCTCCACTCTCTCTCCCTCTCTCTCTCTCTCTCTCTCTCTCTCTCTCTCTCTCTCTCTCTCCCTAAGCCCTGATAATCACCCTCCCTCCCCCCTCTGCACCACTCTTCTCCAGCTGAGTAATTACGTCTCATTAAAAATCAGAATGAAACATTGTTAGCGCAGATCGTTAGGACTCTCTCTCTCTCTCTCTTGTCCCTCTCTCTCTCCCCACCTTTACTCTCTCTCTCTCTTCCTCCTATTTCCTTTCTCCTCATCTTCTTTCCCTTTCTTCCACATCTCTCTTTCCTTTATCTGTTTTTCACTCTTCTCCTTCTCTGTTCTCTCTCTCTTCCCTCTCTCTCTCTCCTTGCCCCTTTCCCCTTCTTTCTCACTGTCTCTCTCCCTTCTCCCTCTTTCATCTCTCTTTCTTCCCTGCCCCCCTTCTCGTTTCTCTCTTCTTTCTCTCCTCCCTTACTCCCCTCTCTGTCTCCCTTCTCTCTCTTTTCCCTGTCCCCTTCTCTTTCTCTTCTTTCCTGCCACTCACCCTCTCTATCTCTTCTCTCTCTCTTTCCTCTTTTTCTCTCTCTGATCTCTTTCTCTATCTTCTCCTCTCTCTCTCCCCTCCTCGCTCTGTCTCTTTTCTCTCTCCTCTTTCTTCTCTCTCTCTCCTCTTTCTCTCTCCTCTTCTTCTCTCACCTCTCTCTCCTTTCTTCTCTCTCTCTCTTCTCTCCTCTCTCTCCTCTCTCTATCTCTCCTCTCTCTCTCCCTCCCTCTCACTTCCCTCTCCTCTCTCTCGCCCTCCCTCTCCTCCTCTCTCTTCCTCTCTCTCTCTCTCCCTCCTCCTCTCCTCTCTCTCTCTCTCTCTCTCTCCTCTCTCTCTCTCTCCCTCCCTCTCCTCTTCTCTCTTCCTCTCTCTCTCTCCCTCTCTCTCTCTCTCTCCCTCCCCCCCTCTCTCCTCTCTCTCTCTCTCCCCTCTCTCTCTCTCCCTCCCTCTCCTTTCCCTTCTCTCCCTCTCCCCTCTCTCTCCCTCTCTCTCCCTCTCTCCCTCCCTCCCTCCCTCCCTCTCCTCTCTCTGTCTCTCCCTCCCTCTCCTCCTCTCTCTTCCTCCCTCTCTCTCTCTCTCCCTCTCTCCCTCCCTCCCTCCCTCCCTCTCCTCCTCTCTCATCTCACTTCCCTCTTCTGTGTCGTTAGCACTCAGCGGTGGCGCTAAACGAGCGGCCTTTGAGGAATGTTATTCTAATTCCAATTAGCTCTACAGGCTTGGAGCGGTGCCAAGTCCTGCACAAACTCACACTATCAAGCAGCAGAGGCAGAGGAGCACACCGACACAACGTACCTGAATATCAGAAAAGTAACATTACAATTATAAACTCAACTGAAGGCAATATAAATCTTATGCACAGATGTTCTTTTATTGTTCCTTTACTTTCTGACTGAGACAAAAGTCTGATAAGACAATCAAGGTGATTCCTAATGTAAGTCAGAGATCTCCTTTATGGAGCGTCCGAACATTATTTAATACACCAGCACTATTTATGTGATTTAACACCCATGTATTTGACGTGTTTTGCCGACAGCTGATGACAAAATGGGCACAAACTGTGTAAAAGAGTGTAGCTGAAAGAGATAAACAAGAAGAAAACGCTGTAGCTGCGATATCTTGTAGGCTAATCTCAATTAGATACATGGATTGTTAAAATAAACCCACCGACTGAATTCTACAGGTCCTAAGCTTTCAAACAAGTATAGCATGTAGGGGTGTGCATTGCCTTTTATCTGGCAATACGATACGTATCACAATACAATATATCACGATACATCCAGATTCAGAGGCCCACAACGATATAATGCAATTTTTCTTTAACTTTGGTCTTTTACAAAATGAATTATTGTTTGTTTTGATTAGTCAAAAAAGAAAATTAGACCCATAAATTACAATGTTTATTTTCTGCAAATGATGAATAACAGAATTGATACTCAATGATTTATTCTGACAGTATCAATACTCAGTGATTCTCTCTGACAGTATTGATACTTAATGATTCTCTCTGACAGTATTGATAGTTATGGCAACACAAAGCTAATCAAGTTTCTAAAATTAATAAACCACTTGTCTCTTTTTATAATATATAGTAATAATTTGTGTGCCAAGGGTTCTTAAAGACACAGTGCTGCCCTCTACTGTCCTGGCTGAATATGCACTGAATATGCATTTTGAACCACTGTTGACATTGAATTCAGTTGAAATCAAGGAAACAAAGCATCATCATTAACATGCATGACATCATTAAAATATTAATATCGGAATTTGAGTATTGATACGAGTATTGTGGGATCGGATATCGTGATATATCGCCGAATCGATATTTTGTGACACCCCTAATAGCATGTGTATATTCCCTGTGTGTGATCATTACAACATTTTATGTTTATATGTGGCTAATGTCACTTTGGCTAACCGCGGTCTATCGCGGCAATCCGACTGGCAAACGATTATTTAAACACTTTAACGATCCTTTTCGAGCGAGCCAGAGAAAATATGTCTCTCTTATTTATTGGTGCACATGACCATTTGGAAGAAATAACATACCTGAAATATGATTTTTTTCGCAAGTCTTCTCAGCAGGTTACGTAAATGAAATGAACGGGGGAGGAGCTGACCGAAAGTGTGTTTCCGAGTTCTGTGCGTAACGGTAGAAAAAGTGGGCGGGCGAAATAAGATGGATTGTCAAGCTGGTATTGATTATGTTCCCTTTAATATAGTAATTATAAGAAGAAGAGCTGCAATCACAATAATAATTAAAAAAACAGCACAATCAAACATTGTGAGTAAACCTGCATCTAAGATAACCAAGGCAACGTGACCATCCCATTACTCAGGAGCATGTTTAAGGTTTGTTCAGAACTCTGCAGCCTCAGTCTAACATGTCTACAGCTCGTGTGTGTGAGAGTGAACGGTCCTCACCTCGTTGTGTTTGAGTTGGTTTGGTCGCAGTGTCTCTGGTGACAGTGTGAGGTGATTACAGGCTGATAAACAGAGCTACACACACACACACACACACACACACTTTTATATACAGCTCTAATGAGACAGGATTTACTCTGCTCCAAAGTCTTCAGCTCCAGTGAGAGTGCAGCCAAAGCCATTAGACTTGTTAGCACAGTTGTTTTCAAAAGTGAACATTATTAAATACTGTATGGGTTTTAGCTGTTGTTTAATAAAGTTTGAATATAAAAACATTATATGATTCCAAAATCCCTTAGGGATGACCTTGAAAATAACTTCTCTACCAGATGTTTTTTCATGAGGGGTGTCAAATTAGTGCATTAATTGAGATTAATTAATTACAGACATATTAATCGAGTTAATTTTTTAAATTGCATTAATCTATTTTGAAATCTTTAACTTCATTTCCATCTGTGAGTTGCAAAGTGGACACAAGGGTTGTTCAACTTGACAACTTAACAACAAAAGACTTCCTAAAGTTTTTATTTTTTACAATATAATAATATTTCCATCTGTAATAATGTAATTAATTAAATTGTATAAAAACAAAAAAATAAAAACACTTCAATTGAGTGTTTTTCTCAGTGATTTTAGGTGAAATAAAAAATAGATTAATTAGATTGGTAGCACTTTAAAAGACCACCACGTTACCTACCAGTTAATTACCGTGTCACTTACTAGTATCTAACAGTGACACTTTGTAGTACTTACTCTGGTACTTACCGTGGTACTTACACTGGTACCTAAGTTGGTACTTGGAGGGGTACTTGTGTCAGCAGTTACTGGTACATAACACTGGTAGTTACTGGTACTTACAATGGTACTTACACTGGTACCTACAGTGGTACTTTGTGGGGTACTTGTATCAGCAGTTACTGGTACATAACACTAATAGTTACTGGTACTTACAGTGGTACTTGGTAGTTGTGTCAGCAGTACCACAGTAACTGCTGACACAAGTACTCCTCAAAGGACCACTCTAGGTACCAGTGTAAATACCACTGTAAGTACCAGAGTAAGTACTACTAAGTGTCACTGTTAGATACTAGTAAGTGACACGGTAATTAACTGGTAGGTAATGTGGTGGTCTTTTAAAGTGCTACCATTAAATGAATTAATTACAAATCATAATTAATCTCTTACATTTTTTAATCGCTTGACACCACTAATTTTCACAAAATCAACGAATATGAAGTGACTTCCGTTGTACAGTTAGAGATGGCCACGATGAGCCGGACCAATCACAGCTCAGCTTGAAGAAACATGGCAGCATCCACGAACATATTAGGGCTGATTTTAGCAGCAAGAAGTTTGTGCTTTTCTCATGACCAAGGAAAAAAAAGGCTTCTTGGCTTCTTCCAGTTTCGGTCTATCAGATCCAAATATTGCCATGACGCTTTTAGAGTTATACACAGATCAATCCTGAATGAGCAGGTTGACTTGGAAGGTGATGGAGGTGAAGGTTACCATCAGGATGCACTTTAATTTTCTTGTTAGGACATTTGTTTGCCTTTGACCCATCAGACACAGAGAGATGCAACGCCACAGAAAGGCTTATTTCTCCCTAAAAGATTTATGTACAGAAAGGTTTTCTCCAGCTGTCACATTCATTAAACATGTAGAGTCTTCAGACACAGGTCACTTTGTTTACATGTGTCAGAAGAACACAACTACAATACATCAGATGTCGTCTAACTTATATATATAACAATAACAAAATATAATGTTACTGAAAAAACTGTCTGTGGGATTTTACATTATATGTTTACAGTGTATAAGCTCTACAGCCAATTCATGCCACTGCGTCTGGCACTGTGAATGTGAAGTTAGATTAAAAGAGCATAGATTTTGTCGTGCAAAAAAAAAGACCAATCAGATAGCAAAGTGTCATCTGTGAAAACTTGTTGCCTTATAAAACTAAACCTCATGTCACTAAAACAAAGATAACATCCTTATATTTAAGATTTTACAGTTTTCATCTCAATCTGGCCATTTTTTCAATTAGAATAAAACTTTTCTTCCTGTTTAAAATGATGACATCATACTAGTAAATTGCTAGCGACCACTTCAGGCCAAAACTATTTTTTTTTTACTTGACAAATAAAAATACACTAAAACTTAATTTTTGTAAATTTATCTTCACCTGCTCTTAAACTTCTGTTTTTTACAAGAGCCTTGAAAATCAGTTTAGAACTCGGCACTACTTCCCGTTATTTTCAACATATTTTCAAACTTTCTTCACAAACTTGTTCTTGATTCATGTGAAACTAACATTCAGGGCGTTTAAATGGAGGCCAGGAAAACTGGATAACTAGCCTAGTCTTATTTCAACCAGTTTTCCAAAGTGCATGTAAACCCGGGCAGACCTATTGAGGAGCTGTAAACCGGTTTTCGAAAAACCAGTTGGCGCCTGCACGTGGTCCCGACCGTAAACAGACAATCGGTCTGCAGCTGGACAAATGTAACTGAGCAGCTCACAACTCCACATTCCAACAATAAATTAAGAATTTTAGAACTATAAAGTGTCTTGCACAAAGTGGCACACACAATCTCACATTTAACTCCATGTTTAACACTGTTCTAAATGTTTAAAACAGTCCTACATGTTCCAGAAAAAAATTGTTTGTCATTTTACAAACAGTATTACAAACAGTTAATAAAAATAAACAACAAATGTTAAAGTAATTGAACAAATTACAGCCTCATCTGCAGTAGTGACCTGACACAGCAGGACCAGTCTCTCCAGGGTAATTGGTTTACTCTCTCACATGTAAACAGGAGCAAAACTGATCCGACCGGTTTCAAGAGAAACCAAATAGAGTCCGTTTTTTTAGCCTAGTCTGATTTCCCTGATCATGTAAATGCAGTGAGTTATATTTACAATAACTTAATCAACCAAATGAAGCTAAAACAGATACGGCATAATTTGAGACAACAACCTTTTGCTCGATTTGTGACTTGAGCATTTTTTGTGTTGCGTCGATCAGAATCACCTCCACACCATCAGATCATATGCTCTATCTTTAATTTGAATTTATGACGATAAAGTCTCTCCATTCACACTTCGGAGCGCTCTGTCCAAACTTTCCCCAAACACCCATCATTTCTCCTTCTGTTGCTGCGACAATGAGGTTGTACGTCTGGGTCACGGTTTTAATTGTTCAGTCTGTGGTAAATGTAATAATAATTTTGTTCAAATCTGAAGGTAAAACAATAAGCTTCAGAGTCATTATTAATTAATTTAACATTCACATAACCAGACATGCAAATTCACACAGGACTAGAATTACACAAGAAGGTCTAAGTTTGAGGTAAAATGAGGTCCTGTGGTAAATATAATCCCTGTGAATTGGACATTAGTTTGATTTTTTAGATAAACAAACCTCGATGGTGTTAGTGTTGGTGCGTCTGACAGAAAGCCCATTACCTGTGCTGCCTCCGGAGCAGAAAACAGGAAACAGACACAGACGCACTCGGACTGGAGCTGTCTTATCACTTTAGTCCGTTTGTGACTGCTGCGGGATTTAGTCACATGACCCACAAGACAGGAGCAGCCAGGCGCCAAACCCATTTCTACCTTCAAAGACTGTCTTATCTCCTCTCCCCCCTCCTCCTTCTCTCTCATCTCTTCCTCTCTCCTTCCCTCCCTCTCTCTTCTCTCCCATCTCTCTCTCTCTTCCCTCATCCTTCTCTTATCTCCCCCTCTCTCTTACTCTCCCCCTCTCACATTCCTCTCTCACGCTGTCTTTTCTCTTCTTCCCTCTCTCTCTTCTCTTTGATCCCTCTCTCCCCTCCCTTTCTCGCTCTCTTTCTCTCTATCTATCTCCTTGCTCCCTCTCTTTTCTCTCCTTCTCTTGCTCTCTCTCTCACCCCCTCTCTGCTCTCTCTTTCACTCTCCTCTTCCTCTCCCTCTCTCTCTTAACCCCCCCTCTCTCTCTCCCTCTCTCTCTTCCTCTCTCTCTCCCTCCTCTCCTCCCTCTCTCCCCCTCTCTCCCCCTCTCTCTCTCCCCCTCCCTCTCTCCCCCCTCTCTCTCCTCTTCCTCTCTCTCTCCTCTTCCCCCCTTCCTCTCTCCTCCTCTTCTCTCTCTCTCCTCTCTGCTCCTCTTCCCTCTCTCCCTTCTCTCTCCTCTTCTTCTATCTCTCTCTCCCCCCTCTTCCCCCTCTCTCTCTCCCTCTTTCCTCTCCTCTCCTTTCCCTCTCTCTCCTCTCCTCTCCCTCTCTCCCTTTCTCCTCTCTCTTCCTCTCTCTCTCCACACTCCCCCTCCTCTTCTCTCTCTCTCTCTCCCCTCTTTCTCTCCCCCTTTCTCCTCCCCCCCCTCACCCTCTCTCTCTCTTCTCTCTGTGAGGATGGATGCTGCTGCCTGCTCACACACATGTGAGAAGATGATCTGATGTTCTCTGACAGAAAAAGTCACAGTGAATCATGTATCACTGTCTCATCTGCATCTCACACACACACACACTTACACAGACACTGTAAAAACTCAAACAGTCTCACAGTTTTTATTATAAAGACTAGAGAGAGTGTAGCTGTTGTAACCTATAGCAACAGTTCTGACGGCCATCTTGTGTAGGGAGAGTCTACTAAAGATCTCATACAAACTATCAGGAAGTTGAACTTTCAAACTGTGAAGTACAATACTAAAGAATGCATGTGCTTTTATATTGTAATGACACATAAATAAATACAGTTTAATTCTGCATCAAATCCAACCCAGTGCAGTGTTTTTAGGCTCAATATTTATACTCACAATTTGGACCTATAAATATGTCGTTGTATGTTAAATTACTCCTTTTATTTATGAATTATGTGACCTTGTCTTACAACAAACAGGCCCCACCCTCCCATAGAAATGAATCAAACAGATATTTTGAATGTTCTGTGCACAGAGAAAGAAAGTTTCATAATGTTTCTATAGTACTTTTAAGTAGTTTTATTTAGGGCTGTACTTGATGTATCGATATCGGGATATATTGTGTGAACTTGTTGGCAATACCGTATCAATACAGGGAGGCATATCGGAATACTTAAACTCATAAAGAATGGACACTTCTAACCCTGAACTGCTGCTTTAGGCTGAAACTGTTGAACTGAAAGTAACTTATCTCTAAAACACTTTTATCAAACATAAAAAACAATGTGAAAACACCAATTTTTCAGCATTTTGTCATTCTACTGTACATTACATTCTTAACATTGATTTTAAGAAGTCCTGCACTCAAAAACATGTTGAAAACATTTTTAGAGTTAATATACACAACACATCATTAGAGGGTGTACTTTTACCACGACACAAAAACAGCGTATTTTGGCACGAGTTCACAGCTATTTTTAGTACTTATGTTACGCCGTGCATTTAGCACGATATGAAAAAGCGTAAAAAATGACACGAGATTTCACAGCTTAAAAAAACACAAGTTTTGGTTGAAACCACGTGGGGACGTTTCCTTTAGGTGAAACGGGTAAATTTAGGCTTCAGTTACTAAAATGGGTAAGTTTAGGCTGGGGCTTGGGGCAGGTTAAGATTAGAATCAGGATTTCTTTAATATTCATAACCACCATTGAAATGAACGGGACTGTAATGCGTAATATAATTTGCAAAACAGCCGTGAACTCGTGCTAATCATATGTAATTTACATGTCCTGTAATGTCGTGGTAAATGTACGCTTTCTTGTGAGATCGGGCTCATATACAATACTTCTGTATATAGTTTTTTTTAATTTTCTCATTTTGGTCAGTGAAATATGTCTTTATGTTTCGTTTTGCGTTACTTATATTGAGATGTATCGGGATACGTATCGTATCGGAAGAACAATACCTAGCCCTAGTTTTAGTTTAGCTTTTAGTTTAGTTTTGTTTATTTGAGCATCAGTAAAAATATATATATATATACATGACAGTACATATTGATACACAATACACACAAAATTGGAAGGAGTAGGATGATTTATTAGAAATAAGTTGTTATCTGTGAAGTTGAATCTTCAAAAAGTAGACCCAACAACTAAAAGGTTAAAAACCTTGGCTTACAAACCATCAGTACAGATAGCATTGTCAAAAACACTAACAAGTCAACAATCAAATAATAGTAAAATAAATGTAGTGTTTTATTTGATCAAATTAGTTTTTGTTGCATATGAACATGGGTAACAGTTTGAAATGACTGTTGTCTTTGCTAGATTTGCTGCCAGAAAATAAAAATAGTTAAACTTACCGGCACAAGTTCGGTAAAGTCGTTTTTACAGAAACATGTTTTCTAACCTGTCATGTGCACTTTAAATCTGAACTCAAGTGGTTTCACCTTGTGCGGACATAAATATTTTACAGTGCAGAGCGAGAGAGAGAGAGAGAGGAGAGAAGGCAGATAGATGGTCAAATCAAGAGGAAGGACATGGGCGGGCGAGCTCAGGGGAGAGGAGGAGGAGGGGGAGACAGGCTAAGTGAGGGATGTGAAGCATAAAAGAGGAGATGAGGCTGAGACGGACGCACACACCCAGTCGAGCAGCATCTGATTCAATGTCATATTTCTTCAGAGGCGGCGGGATAAAAAGCCCTGGTGCCCCGACACGCCAGAGTTCAGCAGATACACAGATTCAAAACAGCGATCTGCATTCAAACGGCTTTTATCAAGGAAGGTTTGCTGGAAAACACGGCTGTAAACAAGATAGTGAAAGAATGTTATTATTTTTTTACAATGAATGAATGTGCAGAGATAAGGTTCAAACAGCAGCACGTTTTGTTTTTGAGAAGTCTTACCAAATAGTTCAAAAATAGAAAGCTGTTGTGTGTTGCACATTTACAGTAATCTGTTAACAACAAGGGAAAAAATATATTAACATGGCATAAAAATAATACAGTAGTTGTAGATTTGCTTAATATAATAATTAAGACACTACGATTAGGGTTGTTTTTTGTAACATCCAGAGTATTTTTTACTTCAGTCCAGCAGTAATGTAGCTCGATACTGATCAGTCACTTGATGGCAAAACCTCAGGGGTGAGTGTCTGAAGTCTCTGGGTGTTGTGGGACTGTTTGTCTGGCTGACACATCTCAACAGTGGTGAACTGGGAAGTACCTTTGGACCGATAGACTGGGTTGGTGGTCCCTCTGTTTAAGAAGGGGGACCTGCTGTTTCAGGAGGCTACGAGAGGAGAATCTGACCGATAGTTGAGCCTCAGAATCAAGAGCGGGAGTTTGCCAGAGTCTACATGTGTTTTGGGTCTGAGAGGTCTGTGACCATGTCTCTTGTGGTGTCCTGTGGGGGGTGCTGCAGAGTTTGGGGTCCAGGGCCCTTTGCTCAGGACTGTCATATAACCGGAGCAGGAAACTGTGCATGTACTCCGCAGGCCTGTCTTCTGTCCCTGGTTCTGTTCATTGTTTTGATGAACAGACTTTCTAGACACAGTTAGGGACCAGTTGCCTGGGATCCAGAACCCACGTTTCAGCAAACTGCATAGAGTGAGTCTGGTCACCACGTCCTCCGCCTGTGTTTCAGCTCAAATCCATCGTACCAGACAATCAGATTCGTTTATTTGCGTGACGCAGATGAAACAAAGGAGCTGATTGGTCGTCTGTCATTTAGACCAAATCTAACTTCACTCACCTCACATTAAAATTGTTTTGTTGCTTCGCTCATTGATTCTGCAGAAATCTGTGATGTTTTTCAATTCCACGTGATTTTTTTTTCATGTATTTTTTTCGTCGGGAGGAGCCATGTTGGTATTTACACGGCGGAAGATGCGTGTCTCTGATTGGCTAATTAATCTTAAGCCCCAGTTGGGCAGGACTCTCCAAGTATCTCAAGGTCTTGTTTACATTGAGGGAAGAATAGAGTGTGAGATTGACAGGTGGATTGGTGCAGCCGCAGCAGTGATGCGATCGCTGTGTCGGACTGTTGTGATGAAGAAGAGATGAGTCGAAATGCAAAGCTCTCAATTTACAGCCTTCACTTGCGGTCATGAGCTTTGGGTAGTGACTAAAAGAACAAGATCGTTGATAGAAACAGTTGAAATAAGTTTCCTTTGCAGGGTGGCTGGACACTTCCTTATAGATAAGATGAGAAGCTCCGTCACACAGAAGGAACTCGGATTAGAGCCACTACTCGTCTACTTCAAAAGAAGCCAGTTGATTTGAGTCAAGCATCTATTTTACGTAGATGCCTGCTGGACAAAGCCTCTCTGGTGAGGTGTTCAGGGCAGGTCCCACTGGAAGGAGAGCTCAAAGAAGACCCACTGCACGATGGACGGACCAGGGAATGCCTCTGAATTCCCAGGAAGAACTGGAGGAAGTGTGTGGTTGTGTTTGTGTGTGTTTTCCACTTTATCCACCAATCAAAGTGGAAGAAAATAAATGGATGGACAAATGGATGGACTCTACTTAAAAGCACTACTGCACACTCAATGCTTTGTTTTTCAAGAAAATTATTGAAGGTGGGACACTGCAAGCAAAACTCTTTTATTTAAGCCTAATTGTTTTATTTATTTATTTTATTGTGGTGAACTTTGATCTCATTGTTAGATCTGTTGAAATGTTAACCATCATTAGTAATAATTAAAAGTTGCTAATTATTAGTGCTTTCTGTTTTTAAATGTTGTTTTTCATTAAAATACCACAGCAGTGTTGAGTAACAGGCCTGTGAAGCTGAAATCTGTATTCACGGGTCTTTTTCTGGTGGAAGTGTGTTTGATTCCTCCTGATGGTGGTAGAGTCGTGTGTTGTATTTTTTATGCAGCTCTTTTGAAGTTGTCCCTACATTTTTTCCAGCGGCGCTTCAAAAGGTCAGAGCGTTTCATCTCTCACCTACTACAGCTCACTCGTTTCTAGTTCTACCTCTGCTCTACCTCCCCTTAAACCAGTGTTTCCCAGTCTTTTTCCTCCACCCCTCCTCGCTGAACCGGACACTTTGTTGGTTTAGAGATGAAAAAGACACTCGTCCTCATTGTTTTAATCACGTAAACCTCCTAACCTAAGTGGCTCATATTCTTTCACCAAAAAGTTGAACAAACGAAAATAACACTGACATAAAGTTTGATTTAGAAAAAGGACGTAGCTTTGTAATGTCATATCTGTTGCATGAGATTGGAAAAAACAAAATACAAAAGACTAGATACTAAGAACCAAACAGTATGTTCATTGATTGTCTGTCTGTCTTTGTTTGTTAATTTTGCATTCCGGCAGCCCTTCGAAGGGACGTCCCACTTTTTTAGTATCTGACAAAAAAAAACACAAAAAACCTGGAAAGGTTAAATATAAAAATCCCATTGTATCCCTTTTATTTAAAGCAAAATCAGCCTCTAGGACGATCCAGACTCAGATTTCTACTGTAAACCTTCAATAAAAAAAAGTCCCCAAAAATAAAAAAATTTAATAGGACTTTTGCATTGGCTCTACCTACATTTTTTGGAGTAGTTTTAGGTCCTAAAACTCATTTTTACCTCATTTGCCTTCAGCTTTTACAGAGGAATTGTCAAAACCCCAAATATGCCAAATCTCAGCTGTCAACATCAGCTTTACCACTCCTTATATCTACCAAAAAAAAAAAAGGAGGAGAGCCTCTTGGACATCAGAAACAAAAACTACAGAGATACAGCTTTAAAAAGACTCCAGACATTTGCTTGTGCTCCAAAGGGTTCAGGAACAGTTTTAGTTTGAATTTTTACCGTTTTTAGTCAGGCGTGTGGAGGAAAAAAGGCCGGAATGAGAAGGGGTTAACCCTGGATCAAGTTAGCCACTGTCCAGAGTGTTCCCCGCCTAAGGCCCAAAGTCACTGGGCTAAGACAAGAGTTAGAAAATTAATGAATGAACATGTCGCTGAAACTGGACATACGTTGCTATTGGTTACGCTCTCTCTAGTCAATAGAACTCAATGATATATCCACAAACATTTATTCATTTATTGAATAGTGCCCTTCCAGGACCTGTGTTGTGTTCAGCTGAAAGGCAGATGGAGCTGAGGTGGAGGGAGACAAATGTTTCTGTCGCTGCGTTTGTCACACACATGAATCTCACCTCAGGCCTTGTGACACCTGCTGACAGCTCCCGGCGCTCTGATTGGCCCGCGGACGGCTCGCAGCGCTCCCATTGGCGAGAGCGGTCCAGGTTCAGGGGGAAGTTAATGAGTCTGATGTGGACAACAAATCACACCGGGCGGAGGTCAGATCATCAAAACGCTGCACTGCAAAACATGGATAATCAGAGCAAGAATGTGTTTTGGTGTTTGGACATGTCTTCTAAATATCAAAATATTTTATCAATATTCTGTGTAATGTTGTTGTTGTTTTTTTTTCAGATCAGGCCCAGGAACCAAATGAAATGCAGCCCACAACCCATCTTCCAAACATATCAAGACAGTTTATCTTAAAAAGGCAAGTACAAATTCTGCCTCTCTTTCCTCTCTTCTTTTGATATCTCTCTCCTGTCTCTCTCTTCCTCTCTTTCGCTCCTGTCTTTCTCTTGTCTCTCCCCCTCTCTTTCTCTGACCCCTCTCTCTTTTTTCTCTCCTGTCTCTTTCTCTCTCTCTTTCTCTCTCTCCTTTTCTTTCTTTCTTTCTCCCCTGTCTCTTTCCCTCTCATTCTCTCCCTTCTCTCGCTCCCCCTCTCCTTTCTTTTATTCTCTCTCTCTCTCTCTTTATAACTTAAAAGTTGAAATTATTTGACTCACATTGTCAAGTTACATCAACATAAAGATTTAAGTTAGTTTAACTTTTGGATTTGAATTTTTTGACAGTGTAGGTTAATAATGAAATGGGGCAGGGTTATTCAACTTAAGGCCCGGGGGCCAAATCAGGCCCTCAAACCAACTAAATCTGGTCCTCTGCCTAATCTTCCAAAAATACACAATATTTCTTTAGTCTGGGCTAGTCTTATTAGTCTTGTTTTAGTTCAGTATCCATAAGTTTTGTATTTTATTTTTAAGCAAAAATTCAATTCATGAATAGTTATGCTGAAACAGATCAATCAAAAATAATAATAATAACAAAACATTTATATCTATTGTATAAATTGTAAATGTTTACAATATATTTAAATTTATACCATACACATTAGGCTTGAAAATATTTACAAATATGTCTGTGTGTGTTTTGTTTTAATAATTTATTCAGTGGTCTTTGCTATAAAAATGTGTTTTTACAGGGATTTTATGTCTGTGTAGTAGTCCTGTTAAAAATAACGCTTTCTTAGTTTTAGTCGACTATAGTTAGTCCCTGCAGATTAAAACCTCTTAAGGCACCAAGTGACATGTGCTGTACCTCCCACCTTATTCCTATTATTTTGTTAATTTTTTCATAAAATTAAACTAACTTCTGTATATTTAAAGAAATGATTCGTTAATTAGTAATATGTAACCCTCTTGGTTAAATAAGACAATCTAAAATGACTCTGTTTAAATGCTCTTCTGATAATTTTAATTAACCTATTTAAGGTCCCTAAAACATTTTTTTTTGTTAAATTACTTTCAGCTTATGAAGAGAATTGTCAAAACCCAAATTTTGCTCAAACTATTGTTATTCTGGCCGCAGCTTTCCTCTTGTTTATACAGTATTTACCAAAGAAACGTCTACGTCTTTTAGAGAAAAAAGGCTGGTTCCTTACTGCAGTGGTTTTCAAAGTGGGGGTCGGGACCCCTCGGTGGGTCACGAAGCAAAATCTGGGGGTCGCGAGATGATTTTAAGATGTAATTTTACAATTAAGACCTGTTTTTTTAATGTTTTTTTGTAATTCTAGCATCAGGTTTGACTGGATTTTGGTCCTACAAAGCATTAAACTACAAAAATAAAAGCATTTTAGCCCAATTTAGGTCGTTTTCTAATGTGAAATTTCTAAAAAAATAATTTTGCTGTGTGGGTCGTGAGTTGATTACATTGTTATTTTGTGGGTCTGAAAAGTTTGTCTTGATCCTTTTCGTACCGGCAGACCTGATCAGTCCGGAAGTGTGATTAGAACATGCACACATTGAAAATATTAATGTAAAAAGCTTGTTTTTAATCTAAACAGTATTTATTGGTGAATTATTTAACTGTTTGAACAAATAACGAAAAGTATTGTTTAAGAAATCGCCAGAAATTATATATTTTTCGAGGCGACTAAGGTCACGCGTGATGATGCGTTCAAGGGTTGAAGGAAAGATCAAACTCTTGTATTACACTAGATAAACTGCTAAAAGGCAAATAACGGCTGTGGGTAATGAATATAGGGCTTGTGGATGACGATAGTGTTATGTGTTTAAAAAGAAGAACAAAAAATAGCCCTTCATTTACGTTTTATTTAGAAAAAAAGAGAACTTCCGGACGGATCGGGTCTTCCGGAACGAAAAGGGTCGTGACAGGAACCACTACCTTATTAAAATGGTGGCTTGTTATGCACCTCTATGGCCCAGAAGTCAATACTTGCCAAAAAGCCTGGCCCTGGGGAACATAAAGTTGAATTATGTCACTGAAACAGGGCCAACATCACTAAAGCATCAGGATTTATAGTTTATAGTGATAGTGCATAACCTGGTCAACAGGTCTGAGTATCTGACACAACCTGGATAATCCCTTTTGTCTTCGTTCCTCTCATTCTCCTCCAAAACAAATTATACAGCACCCAGCAAGCCACCCCCGACCTCTGACCTTTCACTGCAGCCCGACCTCGTAGTCATCGTCGGCATGGAAACGGAGAGGCAGCGTTTCGGGAGGGGGGGCGGCGGGGCGGAGCTGTTTGTGTCTAATGGGCCTCTCCATCTGCCCATGTAAATCAATGGTGACCCGCTGTGACCCCGGGATGTGCCATTTGACAGTTAATCACTGGATAAGTGTGTGAGGAGCTGTGTGTGTTTGTACTGTGTGTGTGTGAGGAGGGGAGGAGGGAGAGAGAGAGAGGAGAGAGAGAGAGAGAGGAGGGAAGAGAGATAGAGAGAGAAGAGAGAGGGAGAGGAGAGAGAGAGAGAGAGGGAGGGAGGGAGGGGGGGGGGATAGAGGGGAGAGAGAGAGAGAGGGAGGGGGGAGGAGAGATAGAGAGAGGAAGAGGAGAGAGGGGGAGAGAGAGAGGGGGGAAGAGAGAGAGGGGGTGAGAAAGAAAGAGAAGGGAGGGAGAGGAGGGGGAGGAGATAGAGGGAGAGAGAGCAGAGAGAGGGAGAGAGAAAGGGACAAAGAGAGAGTTAGGGAAAGAGGGGGAGAGAGAGAAGAGAGAGAGGAGGGAGAGAGATAGAGGGAGGGAGAAGAGAGAGGGAGGGAGAGAAGAAACAGAGAGAGAGGGAGAGAGAGAGAGAGGGAGAGAGAGAGGGAGGGGGGAGAGAGAAGAAAGAGACGGGGAGGGAGAGAGGGAGAGAAAGGGAAAAAAGAGAGAGAGAGTTAGGGAAAGAGGGGGAGAGAGAGGGAGAAGAGAGAGTTAGGGAGAGAGAGGGGGAGAGAGAAAGAGGGAGAGAGAGAGGGGACAGAGAGAAGAAAGAGAGAGAGGGGGAGAGAGAGAAGAGAGAAAAAAGGGAGAGAGAGAGAGGGAAAAGAGATAGAGGGGGAGGGAGAGAGGAGGGTGCAGAGAGAGCTAAAGCGAGGGAGAGAGAGAAAGGGGAAGAGAGAGGGGGAGAGTGAGAAAGGGAGAAGAGAAAGAGGCAGAGAGAGGGGAAGAGAAAGAGGCAGAGAGGGGGAAGAGAAAGGGTTGAAGAGAAGAGAGAAGAAGAGAGAAGGGGAGAGCGAAAGAGAGGGAGAAAGAGAAAAAAGATAGAGGGTGGAGAAGAGGAGGGTGAGAGAAGAGAAGAGAGGAGGGAGAGAGAGAGAGGGAGAGAAAAGAGAGAGAAAGGGGGGAAGAGAGGGAGAGGGAGAAGAGAGAAAGGGTTGAAGAGAAGAGAGAGAGAAGAGAAAGGGGAGGCTGAGAGAGGGAGAGAGAGAAAGGAGAAAAAGAGGAGTGAGGAGCTGTCTCAGTTTGCTTTGTGTGGGAGAGAGGGAGAGTTAAAGAGAGAGAGAAGAGATAGAGAAAAAACAATAGAGGGAAAAATAGAGAGAGGGAGAGAGGTAGAAAGAGAGAGAGGCAGAGATGGAAAAGAGAGGAGCTAGAGTAAAAGAAAGAGAAAGACTGGGAGAGGTAAGAGAAGAAAGAGAGGGAGGAAGATTCAAAGGAGTGATTGTGTGAGAGAGAGAAGAGAGAGGGGGGTTGCAAGAGAAGTGATAAGAGAGAAGTGAGATACAGAGAGAGACAGATTCAAGGCGGAGAGAGAGAAAGGTGGATGCAAAAGAGAAGATAATTGAGAGGGGAGAAGAAAAGGATGGTAGGAGTCCAAGGTGAGAGAGTGAAAGAGGTAAGAGAAGAGAGAGAAACAGAGAGAAAGGAATGGGGAGGCGTGAGAAGAGAAAGTGATGAGGGATAAGAAAAAGAGTGATTCAGAGAGAGGCTGAAACAGGGAGAGGAGGCAAAAGAATAGAGAGAAAGAGAGGAGTGTTGAGAGAGACAAAAAGAGAGAGAAGGGGGAGAGGTAAAGAAAAGCTATGAGGATGACTCTCATGACCTTGTGGTGTTTGAATCAGTGACACGTTTTACAGACGCTGAGCTGTCGAAGCAGATTGTGTGACAGATCCAGTCTGTTCTGTCAAATCTATGGAACATGATTCATTCGTTTGCATTTTTAATCAAACGTTATGTAATAAACACATTGGTGATAAGAAAAGGAACTGCTCAAACCTGTGAGGATTAAAGAAGCATTTGATTTACGATTTGAACCCAATAGAAGCAGGTACAATGAGAACAGAAGTGGTCTAACTATGGACCCTTGAGGAACACCACATTACAAGGGGACACTTTTATCTGCACGTTCTCAAATCTCCACATCATTTACAGAGCGATACAGGTAGATCTCGTGGTCCACTGTGTCAAAAGCTCCAGACAAATCTACTGACCTGTATAAAGCTGGACTGCCGATAGTCAGTCCTCATCATTCAATAAAAAAAAAATCCTACCCCCATCATTGAGATATTGCACTGGGTTGGATTTGATGCAGAATTAATTTACATTAAATTACATGAGCACAAATATTCCTCATAATTGTACTTCACAGCTGATAGGAATAAAAGAAGAATTTAGCAGCTTAAATTAAGATATTTTCACATTTGAACTGAAGCATACATATGTACTAATATGAAAAGGTTCAATTATCAGTTATGTTAATATCTATGAGATCTTTTGTCAACTCTCCCTACACAAGATGGCTCCCGAAACTAGACGTTTGATGCTATAGAGGGATTTTTTGTTTATCAACACGGGCAAAATCCCTCTATAGGTTACAATGACTACACTCGAGTCTAGTCTTTATTAAAACTCAATGGCCGCACTTACCCCTGCCGTAGAGAATACTTCTTTAAAAAAAGTGCTCACTCATGACATCAGTTGCTGTCTCTGGTTGCAGCACACCACTCTTTTCCAAATCAATCGCCCATTTTGTAGGTAACATGCTAATGCTAATGCTAAGCTAATGCTAAACTAAGCGCGTGGCTAACCGTGCCACTTGGGACCATTAGCACAACTTTCTGGAGGTGAAAAGTCAACTACACAATTTGATAGAAATGATATGGTTTACTAATATTTCATTAGATATTTTTTTCAAATTGTATACTCCAATAAAACAACAATCAGTCTCATGTAATAATAGTTAGTCTTGTTCCTAGCATTGAAAAGTGCTTCAAAACACATTGTAGTGAAGAATTATGAGACTCAAAAATGCGTACTGCTGTAGCTTAAACTGAAATGTTCAATTTTTTCTGATTTTTGTGGAGCTGTTGCTTGTTTGAGGCTTTTTTTCCCCAAAGGCTCGGTGGCTTGTTCTTGTACAATCTGGCAACCCTTCCCCTGACCTCCGTGTGCAACATTAGTGTGAAACATGTCAATATGAACTGTTCTGGTCTGTGAGCGTCAATACTGTTCAGAAATATAATATCTGCTGCTTCATATGAGACTGTGGATCCACCAGGTCACATAGTCTACTACAGTAAGCCATATTTAGATCATAATATACATATTTACAGGTACATATGCAAAATAGGCATTAATAGGTTTTATTACATCAGCATTTTTAGACCAATGTTTTAATATGTTTGATTAAGAATTGTTTTATTTTGCACAATCACAAAAGCAATGCAAGTTTTGGGACAGTAATATTATAATAGCATCAAAATGTGACTGTATTGATTTATTCTTTTTTTTTTTGTCTGAAGAATGACAGTGTTACGACCAACAATAAAGAATACAGTTGTTAAATAATGAGCTGCAATATAAACTATGCACAGAACTCATCATAAAGTTGGCCTTGATTGAAAGATTCACTAAAAACATGGTGAAAATGAAACATGTTATTCATAAATCTAGTCAAGATCTTTTACAAACAAGTCTCACATAAATATACAAAAGCGCCACACAATCATCTTCACTGATTGATATTTATGATCAAGACACACTCGGGGGAGAAAAACCTGAACTAGAATGACCAGTGGTGGGCGACATCACTTGATGCGACGACCTCGGGTCATACAGAGCATTTCAATGGGAAGAAGCTGCTGTTTGAACCTGTTAAAATATGTGTAATCTGATGGAAAACAGCACATACAGCAGGACGAATGTGGAGTCTGAATCTCTATAAACTGTAAAATGACTTAAAGTGCCCATGACAGGTTGAACTACTCGTTTTACAAAGACTTATTAAGATCGATATATTTAAGTTTTACGGAACATTTTTCAAATTTCATTCCAGTTTGGCCATTTTTAGCATTAAAAATGTACTTCCTGTTCATCAGTGATGACATCACGCTAGGTAGTTGCCTAGCGACCATTTAATAAATTGGGCCCAAACTGATCAAATGTAACTTTTTTTTTTTTACGTGAGTCATAAAAATACACTAGAACTCACTTTTTTGTTAAATGTGTGTTTACAGGGCCATAAAAATCAGTTTCTTGTGAGAAAATTAAAAATGTCTCCCCAGTGTGATGTCATCAATTTAGAACTCAGCTCTACTTCCTGGTATTTTCAACATATTTTCACATTTTTCTCCACAAACTTGATTATTCTTGACTATTTATAATTACAACAAGTATTAATCTACCAAACTAAATACAATTTTGAAAAACGTTCACACCTGTTATATTAATCTTAAAAGACTAAATTTACGATTTTTTCACTTATAAGGCCAAGTCTTACTAAGATTATTTGACTGGTCTATTCTGATTTACCTTATCTAGATATAAAAACATATTTTAAGCAAACATGTATCTGTTTTAAGCCATAACTGCTTGAATCAAGAACAGATTTGCTTAAAAATCATGTCAAGAGACTTGAAACTAACATTCTCTACTCAAAACAACTAGGTCAGTCAAAAATTCTTACTGCCCTGGTAGATTATTTAACTTAAAATAAGACTTTTTTTTTTTTTTACCTCAAAATAAACATGTTCCTATCTTTTTAAAGGTTGTTTTTGCAGTGAAAGGCTCATACCTGGTAGCACGTTTACTTTGTTAAATATTTGCTGAAACTCACAGGAAAATGTGTCTGTCATTAGTTTTAAAGGCATACACTTGATTTTTGCCGTCTTAAAAACTTCACATTCACTTGTCTCTTTATCCAAACTCTTTTGCAGTATTCAGGATATCAGGTTCTGACTTAATTCCTGCTGTGGGAAACACATGATGTACTTTTTATTGGTCCCAAAGTGTGGGAACAACACATATTTGTCCTTATATACAATGTAAAATACCAAAGCAAATGCCTAAATCTGACAATAAAGCATTTCCTGGATTCACCGTATAGAAAGAGGTAAACACTTAATACTTCTATTTATACCCAGAGCCATTCAAAAGCACATAATCCCAATATTCCCACCGTTATATCTCTTTACAGTGGAGGCACATCAGCTCTGAGATGAACCAATCAGGCTAATCTGGCAGATTAAGGCACATTATGAAATAAGAACTAATCCTGAGCATCCTTCACGCAGATAACACCACCGTCTCTATTTATATCCTTCTGCAGACAACACTTATGTGAATAAAGACCAGTGTTTGTGTTGATTTGACCAGCTCTGGATCTCTCTTTGAAGGAGACATATAAGGCTAAATTATTTGTTATGAGCTTGTCAGAGATGGCAAGTAGCTAAGTATTTTTACTCAAGTACTTTGCTTGAGTAATTGAAATACCAGATCAAACCGTGTTTCAGAGCTTTGTGAAAAAATTAACAAGTGAAAATCACCAAAAACTTTATAACAATTACATGCTTACAGTCAGATAAATTATAATTAGTTTACTGTAAAGCCCATTTCACACTCCACAACATCACAAACTTTTTAAGAGCATTTTGAGAATCTTAAAACCTGGATTTTTTATCTTTTTTCTGGTTCAGATGGTTTTATTTGATGTACATAGATTATATGACTTCGATGTGTCTTCTGCCTTGTTTCTATACATTTCTTCTTATTTTAAGCCAAATTATTTGGTATTGAAGTCAAACACTTCATTGGTAAATTTGAGTCAAGCACAAATCTGTTGAAACAAGTGAAATAAGCTGACACATTTCTAGTTTTATAGTAGTTGTACTGAGACGAGAGAATAACTTTTGGCAGTGTGATTGTACTTTTTTTTACTTACGTGAATTTACTTTTTACTTTTACTCAAGTAAATGAGTTTTAGTAGGACTTTGACTTTTACCAGAGTTGTTTTTTTACTGTACTTTTACTCTAGTAGTGAACTTCATTACATTTGCCATGTGTGGATCTTGTGAAAACAATGTCTCTCATTGTTGATTTACACAAAGTTGTATTTTAATTGACTCATGCTTGTTTGAGTAAATCATCTACAACTCTTTACTCTTGAGTGAATCCTAGAAAGCACAAACACAACAGCTCTGTCACTGTGAGACTGAACTGTGGGATCATACTGCCCTCTGCCCAAAACACGTGGCATAGCACCAAATCTCCAACACTACTCCTGTTCCCCTTTTTAAACACTGATTTGACCAAATATTCAAGTTGAATAACTATTCACACAAAATAAATTAAATAAACGAGATTTTCAAATGTTAAAAAAGTTCCTTCTCATCCCAGTATTACATTACATATTTTAGTCGACTTAGAAAGGTTTTCAGAGTTTGAGTTGGGACCCTTTGTGGGTCGCTTAGCAAAATCTACGGGTTGTAAGTTCATTTCGAGATGTTATTTTACATTTATGACTAGGTATTTAATATGTTGTTATTTTTTTTTACATGTTTGGCTGAATTTTGGTCAGATAAAGCAAAAGACGACAAAAATAAAATAAAATTTAATGGTTTTCCAACTTAAAATTTTGTTGTGGGGGCCGTCGAGTTGGGTACATGCTGCTTTTGGAGGTCCCAGAAACCCTGGAATAAATTACTTAAGACAAACTCTTCTTTCTGTGGTTATTTGAAAGCTCACAGTATATTTAATTTGCATTTTGAATCAGCTCCATTTGATTTATTTACTATACACGATATACTCGATATTCAATTTCTGCATATCTTCAGAACAACATTCACGATAATATCTAAAATTCGATATATCTCCCAGCTCTATTTACAGGTAGTCTTCATTTTGTGCTTGGGTGTTGCGACTGAAAAAGGAGAGAGCCACTGGCCTAAATGACTTTAACAAACACTTCACTTCACAGATGGAACAGGTGGGTTGTTAAGATGCACCTCCTTAGACAAGTTTAATGACAACATAAAGGTCCCATAGTGTTTTCTGCAGACACGATAATGACACGATAATATACGAGGAGACAATAAAGCAGCAGACCGTGCAGTGGGAGGGGCGAGTGGGCGTGTCCTGTCTCAAACGAAATCAGACTGACCACTTCTCCAGTAATGTGACCTCTGACTTCTCCAGATGGTGACCCCTCCTCTCTCCAAAAGTCTGTCTGTGCGTCCCGGCCTCACAGATCCACGGTCCTGCCTGAGTGTGGCCGTACAAGAGGAACAGAAGCGTTGTAAATCACTCTCACAGCAGCAGTGGAATCAGTTAAAATCTACTTTAAAGAACACAGCTGTGACACATGAAACTCCTGCTGGTGTGAAAGGGTACATGGTGTTTGGATGCAACAATGATATTACAGGAAACTTGTTATTTTTGAGTTTGTTATCATGTTATAAAAGTGTCTCTCACAACTGTATTTAGATTAATTCAGGCATGTTTGAGTAATCTTGTATTTTCTCTCCTCGGACAGATCATACATGCTGGGACAGTGTGACAACAACTTCCACAAGATCATCAAATAGAAGAAATGTACACAAGTAACTCAACATTTTGTCATCTTTAGTTTAAATGACAGGCTTCACAGTGAATAATAAGTGTGAGTGAGCAAAGCATATGGGCTGATGTGGTAAGTTGAAGACTCCTGTTTGTTTACCTGTTTTCATTTTCATTTGTTTACTGTATTACGCCCCGCCCACTTTTTTTTTGGCAGGGCACTTCCTGTTAAGTTTTAATAAAGTAGTTAACTTGAGTGTCTTGTGAGGGGATCTCAAGTAGACATAACCACAGTTATTCTACAGGACCTAAGCTTTCAAACTAAATACAGCATGTGCATAAGTTCTGTATGCAGACCACTGTTCCCCGCCCCAATGGTTCCAGGTCCACCTCGTCTCCCTTTCTATGGACAGGGATGCAATGGACCCATGGGAACACTGTCCACCTGTTTCAGAAAATAGACCAATGTTCGGCCCACTGTTACAAGAGCAGGACCACAGCCCTTTCGCACCAGGAAACCACGCCTCCCTTGCCTTCTCGGACACACCTCCAATTACCCAGAAGCCTCTACTTAAACCGCCCTTCCCTAACAACTGTCTCAGATCTCTCAATCCCACATCTCATCTGTCCTCCTGCTGAAGACATCTCCATCTACAGGTGGGGGGTCCTGAATCGGCTGATTGGATCACCGAGACTTAGCCCCCATCCACAGTCTCTCAAACCAGCCATCAATCAATCATCAATAAATATATTAATTGCATTCTTTGATGTAGTGTGGTCCTTGCTAGTGAATCACTTGTCTCTGGGTTCATTGCCCCAGACTGTAGTAGTCTACTCTACAGTGTTCCTTAATGCGCGGCTCACAAGCTGTTCTCGTGATCACGTTGATTTTGTTATACACAGAATAATGTAATAAAATGAAATCATGCAGCTGGGGTCAGAATGCTTTTCATCACATTGGGTGCGGATGTAAGCAGCGATCTGAATGCTTTGGCCCGCAGGAACCAAGCATGTTTGTGAGCAGCGGGTATGTGTGTCAGTCAGACAGAACAGAATACACCTCGTGTTTGTGGAGGAATATCAGAATCAGAGCACAGAGCAAACAAGTGTCATTAGAAATTCTTAGTTCCTGGTTATGAAGATGAGTCGCTGGTCAATCAGCACCGGTGTGTGTGAAGAAGAGAGAGGAGAATCTCAAAGCACAGAGGAGGTCATGGTACACAACTGGTCATTGGTATTGTACTTACTGAGCGTCACAGAGCAGCCTCAGGGACTCATCTCTAGATGTTTTTGCTTGGCTTGATTAGAAACTGGAGAATAACATGCATATTTTGGTTGGAGAAACCGGATTGCTCGAAGGTTCCACCCAGACACGAGAAGAAACATGCAAACACCACTGTAAAGTTTGGGCTGTGCGCGAGTCAAACTTGGAACTTATCCTAGCTCTATCCACTCTGCCAATTTCACTTTACTTATACGCTATGATCTGAAGTTCAATCCGGAGAACTACATTCTGATCCTCCTGCAGCTAAACCAGAAGTGCTCTGACAGAAAAAGTGTGAGGAGCCGAATAAGGCAAACATTTTTTAGAGTAAACAAGCCATTAACAAATCTTAAAATCTGATATATTGACAACAACCAACAATACTTCTGCTGATATTTCCGCGATGTAGATAAAGTTGCTGGAAAGCCTTGCTAAATGAAGTGTTAATAATCTCACACACACACACATATTCCCCGAGAAGACGCATTAGAGTAATTAGTTTTGCTCCTAATCTGCGCGTGCAAATCCAAACGCTTCTCTTTAGTGCTTTCTAATATATTCATTACTGCCATTAACCTCTCCGCTGCACAGGCCTCTTATCTCATTATCCCCCGCTTACATTTACCCCCCCCCCCCCACACACATGTTGTTTGACAAATGAGTGGTCTCGCCTCGTCAAGTCTCTGACAGTGTAAACAGATGGAGAGAGAGAGAGAAAGCTCGTGCCAGGGCCAGCAGCAGCAGCAGATACACTGGTCCACAGCTCAACATATGTCTCATCCACAGGAGGAGGAGGAGGAACTAAACAGAAGAAAGAGGGAGGCAAGGAGACACAAACAGGAGGAGGAGGAGGTACAGACACAACAGGAGAAGTTAACTGGTTTATTGATTGAGAAGCTGCATGTGACAATTTAAGGTTAAATTTGAATTTTAATGTCTGCATCATTGACATTAAATTAGTAAACGCGCAATCAGCATCTCTGCTCTGTTGCTACAACTCGAACAGCGCGACGCCATATTCCTCCGGTAGAGGTGATGACGCAAATCAATTGAACACAATGGCGGAAGTTGCACTTTTATGAATAAAATGAGCTTAAACAAGCGATTTCAGCAAAACCATGAGTAAAACGGACTGATTTGTGTCTTATGAAGCTTTTTTAAACAACTTTGGCGATGTGAGATTGTATTTCTCAAACCACTATATCCTTCTCATCGGTTGTCGATGCGACAGACGCTCCTCCACAGAGAAGTGAAGCTATAACTTTGTTTGGTGTTATTTATGTAATTTGTCTGCTTTTCTCACTAGTATGTAAAAGAGACGTTTGGTGTCACTAGAACCTTGAAAGATGCATAAGTTCGCTAGCCGTTAGCAGTTTTATACACAATTTTTATCTACAATAAAATACTAAAAGGTTTGTAAACTCAACAATAACTTGTAGCAAGGCTCTGACCATTGCTAAATGTGGTCTGTAGGTTTGTATTAGCTGACACGCTTTGGATCTTTCATAACTTGCGTTTTTTGCTGGCTAATGCTAACGGCTATAGGAAAATAAACAGTAGAACGCTTCGGACTAGCTTAAATCCTACTGGACTAGCTCAGATGCTAAGTGTTCGATAGCATCAGAGTCGGACTGCGCGTCACTAATTATATGTCTATGGTCTACACCAAACCAAATAATAGAACTTTTTTTTTTTTTTTCGGAGAGAGTTTATTCGCTTTGAACCCAGTAGATACCTTGGCGAGTTCTTCATTAACAATTTTTATTAAAATGTTTAAGTCCTTGTGAGAATAAATACACTTGTGTCATCTGCGAATAAGATTTTGGAGAATTTAACTGATGCGTTAGGTAAATCATTAACATATAATACAAATAACAAAGGACCCAACACGGAACCTTGAGGTACACCACATCGTAAAGGAACAGAGGAAATGCCCGTCCATCAGAAGTTACAGTTTGATATAAGGTCAGTTAAGTAGCCCAGTTAAATAACAGGTTGTTTTGGTTCAATTCAATTTATTTTGTCCAGCCCAAAATCACAATCCCAGATATTTCAGAGGACTTCACAAGATTGTTGATTTCACAAACACGATGCTGAGAAAATCAAACAATGAAATATTTGGTCCAAACAAACAGGCGCATTAGGCAATCAGAAGAAGTCATTATGCAGAAAAAACAGGAGCAGATTGTCCAACAGCAAACAAGCAGATGGATAATTGTCCCAGACCCTCATTCTCGGCGAGGAAAAACCCCGGAGGGAAAAAGAAAAACCTGGAGAAGAATCACAGTGAAGGAGAGATTCATGACGGACAGGCTGTAGATGTGACCAGGACTGATGTGTGTCCAGGTGCAATTAGAACTTTAAAGTGCCTATGACAAGTTAACGAAAACATAGTTAAAATCATTATATTTAAGATTTTACTAAACATTTTGCAAAGTTTAGCCTATTTTAAGAAATAAAGATTGACTTCCTGTTCATAAATGCTAGGTAGTTGCCTAATAACCATGTCATAAATCAGGCCAAAACTCATCTAAAGTAACAAACTTTTTTAAACGTGAGACATAAAAACACACTAGAACATCTGCTTAGCTACAACTGTTGACTTGATTTTCTCTTTTTACATGTCAGTTACAAACCCAGTGCTCAGTAGACTTGTTGTGAGTTGAATTTGTTATCAAACTGTAGTTTATTTTTTGTGTTTAAGCTGTTTATTGAACTCTTACAAGAGAAAATGTCCTTTCTCTCCATTAACTCTCAGTCAGCATGAACATTTAGAATGATGTCATGTCACCTGCAGAACCTCTATTAAAGGGAATCCTGACTATGAAGACAAATATGGCTAAAACACTAGTACTGGTCATGCTTACTAAAATAAATTGCAAACAAATATATAACTGCTTACTATTTTTTATAAAATTGTCATTGTTTATGTTGTATTCAAGCCACTGGGAGCCGCCATATTGGTTGATGACATAAAATAGTGTTCCCATGGTTACTCCTGTGGTTCTATCACTGAACAGTTGCCACAAAAACACCACTGACAGTGTCCAGTTCTTGCCTCTTTCTCTTGATTATCTTCAGTTTCACTAGATTCCACATAATCGTTCTGTATTTGGCTTTGCTCCGGCTCAAACTGACAACGTTTAACCCAGGAATTCATGTCGCTTAGTTACCTGCTACTGCCTGTTACCCTGACAACACTATTTTATGTCATAACCGCAGCAAAATGGCCGCCTCCATGTCATTTCTTTAAAACACTATTTCTATAAAACAACAAATACTTCCAAGGTATTTGTCCTGTATTTATATAAGTGATGATATTATAAGTGTTTTAGGGTAAAGATGTGATTATAGCCAGGGTTCACTTTAAGAATAGTTTATTATGATGAACAGATTGAGGTAACTACATTTAAAATCATAGCTCCAATTATTTGTATAAACATTCAACAATAAAAGAATAAAACTGGTGTATATTTACTTAATTTTATTTCATGTATTTATCATAGTACATAAAATCAATCTGAAATAACGAACACAACGGACGCGAGAACATCCTCATAAAAATAACACTGAAAAGGTAAAAGGTAAATATTGGAAAAAGTGGCGAGCTGTGCAAAACTTCACTTCCCATGATTCCGCTGCTCTCAAGCCAAAGGTCAAAGGTCGTCTCCAGGTCAAGTGCTAGTTACATTAACATAATCAGTTCTCTCTGTAAATCAGTACAAACCCTACTTGCAGTAAACCCATCAATGGACGTGTATTAGTTAAAGATGGAATAGTTTGATTTACATCCAAAGCACAAACTGACACTTTCAGCTGTCACAAATTCAGGTTTTTTTTTTGGATTTGGTTTGATACCGATAATACCACCAAGACCAAATGTTTGTGTCACAGTGGCTGAACAGGTTAAATGGTTAACTATGGGTTTTTACTCAAATTAAAATAATACATTTTAGTTATAACTAGAGCTTTAATTGCATGGTTGAGCTGCGATTAATCACTTTACACACAAAGTTCAATAAATAGCTATTTTAACCTATTTTTTCTCCAAAAGAAATTTTTTTAAAGTATATTTATGGTTCTTTATTTTGTAGAGTGTACAATTCTGCACATTTTGTGGTATTTTGGCTTAGATACATAATTTTAGCTACTCATAGAACTATAGTTACATTGGCAACTAAAATTTTCAGTCCCGATGAAAACCTGGTCCAGTTCTGGGATAGTCCTGGTTAAACCAGCTGTGCTCATTAAATACACAGTGGGAAGTAAAACAAGGCCGTTTTTAAAGTGTTCAAAGTAAACATCACAAACTCGTGAGTAAAAGTTCGCGCATCGCCGCTGATCGAGCGCTGATGTTATCGGTTTGAAGTCTTTAACAAGCCGTATCTCAGTGGTTCTCAGGAGGAGAAAAAGGGCGCAGCTGCAGCAATGCGGGTACTTTCATTCATGCTTTTTTTTTAACTTGCCCAGCCCTAGTTATAACTCTTGTAAAGTACTCAAACATTTCATAAAATCTAAACTAAATGAGCACCTAATGATTTATGAAAGTTAGAAACAAGTTGGTCGCATAGATTTAAAAAGTCAACTATTCTTACATTTGATCTTAAGTGGTAAACCGGAACTAATGCTAAAATTACTAAAAATGTGTCACAGCTGTAGTGAGACCGCAAAAATTAAAAAACTGCATGAGATCTTGCCATTCCTTTTTCGACTTATGAACATTTAGTAGTTCTGCACATCAGCGTGAAACCGCAAACACAGACTGTAAACTTAAAAAGTGTAAAAATGAAATAAAATCTTGTAAAACATGATTACAGCTCTGGAGCAAAAACAGACGTCTAACACACATGTAATGATTAAGAAATATTAAGCTTAATTTGATCTATTTTTGTGTGACTAGGTTAGTGTTAAAAATTATGTTAATACAGCGCTGCGATGCTTCCTCTCAGTTCAGTTCATAAGGGGTTTTCTCCAGTGCCAAGCTAAAAGAATCAATATTTAAAAACTGTACAACAAACATACTAGACGATACATAAAAAATATATCGCCTGGCCACCGTGTCCCTCTTTTGAATGACAGATGTAGCCGTGATTGACAGATTAATTAGCCAATCAGAGACACACATTTTCTGTCACCTGAAAAGCAAAATGGCTGCTCCCGACGCAATAAAATACATTAAAAAAATATAACGTGGAATTGAAAAACATTTCGGATTTCTGCCGAATCAATTTTAATGTGAGGTAAGTGAAGTTAGATTTTGGTCTAAATGACAACGGCCAATCAGCTCCTTTGTTTCATCTGCGTCACGCTAATAAACTAATCGGATTGCCCGGTACGATGTAGATTTGATCTGAAATGCAGGCGGAGGTTGTGGTGACCAGACCCACTGTTCGCAGTTTGCTGAAGCTTGGGTTCTGGGTCCCAGGCAAGCTAGTTTCTCGATCTGGCTCATCTATGAGTTGTGTCGGTTCATGAAGTGGTTACTGTGTTTGCAGTAGAACAACTATTATAAAAACGATTAAAAATCACAATTATTACACCGTGTAACCTTTGAACCAAAAAAGCTTCTAAGTAAAAGCAAGTTTTTGTAATTTAGGTGTCTTTGTGGCATTAAATAAATAATAAAAATGTAGTTTTACTTTGAGTGGACTTGCATGGTCATAAAAAAAAAAACAAATATTTAGTCTGAAGGAGAGAATCCTCCAGGACTTTTCCACTCAAAACTCGGTCCTTTAGCTATTTTAACATTATGGCATGACATGTTTTAAGGCATACTTTCAATTGACTTCAGACAGTTACACGGTGTCACTTTAAAGCAGAACTAAGTAACATTTTGACCTTGTTAAATGTCTTTGTACGTCTCTGTGATGATGGTCTCCGGCAGAAATTACGACAACTGGAGTCTTCCTCCTCCGTCACCTTCGCGACACATTCTCAACCCGAATTTCTGTCCTGCAAATTCCTGACTCTTTGATATTTTTAATTTTTTCGGTGTAAAAAAATGCTTAGACGTGTTTTTGCTGTCTTTTTTCAATAAGAAAGCTTCGCAAAACTTTGACAATAAATCATTAGTGTTAAGTGTTGGTTCAGTTTACACAAGAGAGCTGTAGGGGGAGCACTACCGCTGAAGGTGCTTAGTTCTGCTTTTAATTTACTTTACGAGAAGTGAGGCACTACATTATTATTAGTAAATGCAGAGCATGAACAAATAAGAATAGATGGTAGCATTTTAAAAGACCACCACGTTACCTACCAGTTAATTACCGTGTCACTTACTAGTATCTAAGAGTGACACTTACTAGTACTAACTCTGGTACTTACAGTAGTACTTACACTGGTACCTAGAGTGGTACTTTGAGGTATACTTGTACCAGCAGTTACTGGTACATAACACTGATAGTTACAGGTACTTACAGTGGTACTTATGGTGGTACTTGTGTCAGCAGTTACTGGTACATAACACTAATAGTTGCTGGTACTTACAGTGGTACTTATGGTGGTACTTGTGTCAGCAGTTACTGGTACATAACACTAATAGTCACTGGTACTTACAGTGGTACTTATGGTGATACCGACAGTGGTACCTAAGGTGGTACTTGGAGGGTAGTTGTACTAGCAGTTACTGGTACATAACATTATAGTGACGGAATTGTACCAATATAAGTACTAATAAAATAATGGTAAGTGTACAAAAGTACCACTGTAAGTACCACAATAAGTACAGTAACTATCAGTGTTATGTACCAGTAACTGCTGGTACAAGTACCTCTCAAAGTACCACTCTAGGTACCACTGTAAGTACCAGAGTAAGTACTACTAAGTGTCACTGTTAGATACTAGTAAGTGACACGGTAAATAACTGGTAGGTAACGTGTTGGTCTTTTAAAGTGCTACCGAATAGATTATTGTAAACGTCTCTACGTAACGCAAGTGTAACTTTGTGAGCAACTTTCATGATTAATCTACTAGATATTTTTCTTGAATAGAGCAATAATTATAATTGAAACAGCATTTTGATTTTGTAGCTCTTGTTTGCAGTGGTGACAGAGAGGGACATGGACAGCTTGATCTAACAAAGACAAGAAACTGTATATCATCTTTAACCTTTTGACCAATAAAGAAAAGTCCAAAACTATTTCACTTAAGACAAGATGAATATTCTTTATCTACTTCACCCGAGTCTTTATTTAAAACTGTTTTTGTGTCTCATGAACTTACTAAACTTTTAACAGTGCCAGGTTTAGACTTGTTTGTTTTGACTGACTGAGGCTACCTATACTTTTATCAATTGATTCATTTATATTTTAAGTTAGTTAGCATTAGCGTTGAGACACAATAACAAAGACGCTTAGTTTGTTTTAAGTGAATATATTATAAGCATTTAACACGCTCTTTGTAACTTTTTCCTTTTTTAAATATTGACTCTTTTCACATGAGACCAGAGAAAACCCCATGGAGATTAGAAAAGGAGGAGCTAGATGTTCGTTAGCAGCTACTAAATGCTAACAAGACCTATTTCCTTAAAATATATTAAATGAACGTTTAAAACAATCTAGTCAAACTACTAAAACTTAAATTAAAATCCAGAGTTTGTAGCGGTGGATGTGGACGTTCAGGTTTTGCAGTGAGCTGTTGCATTAGTAAAAATAATAAAAAGTCTGTCCTGTGTGGGTTTGTTCAGGTGCAGCAGGAGAACTGGGGTTTCTTCCTCGGAGCGGTCAGACTGGGCAGAGACGGCTGTCGGGTGATTTTACGGTTGGTGTGGTACGTCCTGACCTGTCTGTGGACGACAACACGAAGGGTAAAAGTTTAAGTGACGTGTGAACAGTTGGGGTTTAATCAGATTTCCTTTTGATTGGGTTTGGTACCACTTTATAATAATAACAGATTGATTAGAGCCTCTGTAAAACCTTAAAAGCAGATATGCTAAAAGTACTGAAGTTCACAAGTAAAAGTTCAGTTATTTGTGTAAAAAATGAGACTGATAAAAGTCAAAGTCCTGTTCATTTACAACCTTCATTCATTCATTTTCTACCGCTTAGTCCCGTTAGGGGTCGCGGGCGACTGGAGCATATCCCAGTAACTTTGGGCCTTAGGCGGGAGAACACCCTGGACAGTGGCCAACTCGTCGCAGGGTTAGACAGACAAACATTCACTCTCTCATTCACTCACAGGGAAACTTTACTGTGATGCCCAATTAACCTAAACATGCATGTTTTTGGTGGTGGGAGGAAACCAGAGTACCAGAGAAAACCCACGGTGACACGGGGAGAACATGCAAACTCCACCAGAGAGATCGTGAGATGTTGATATGGTCCGACCCGGGAGTCGAACCCACAACCTCCTTATTGGGAAGCCAGAGCACTTGGCTACCGTGCACCCCTCATTTACACCAGCAAAAGTACAAAAGTAAACGTTTGTAAATGTACTTAACAAAATAAAAAGTACAATCACACTGCCAAAAGTAATGATCTAGTCTCAGTTAAAACAACTAGAATTGAGAGTATTAATCTTAATTTTAGTTATTTTAGCCAGATTAGAAGGAAAAAGCTAAACTTTGGAAGCATATTTTCCTTGTAGGGATGGGACGATATTATCACTAATTGTGATAATTAGGGACGCAATTAAATAATCGTGGCATTTTTTCATAATCGTGACAATCTTAAGTGTCGATAATCGCAATTATAGCAGCAGGTGCACGTCTGTAGCTTCATAAGAGCATAATCTGATGCTGTGAACCCAGTAAGAAACTGTATTATGGTTAAACAAAGAAAAAGTTCATGTGTTAAAGTTTATTAATGACTCTGAGACAAAGTTAGTAGATTTTTGTTCAACATTGTAAACGTTTGGTCACTTTGAATCATTATTGATTGTACTTAGACCAAAATAACAATAAGTAGTTGTTCAAACACATACATATTGTGCACTAATAAACATTTCAGTGATCTGAATCTGTGAACGTTTACGTTCAGTAAATTATTGTGATAATATCGTTAATCGCGATTATTTTGGTCACAACAATCGTGAGTGCTTAATATCGTCCCATTCCTCTTCCATTGTTTCAAGAAATGTGTCTGTTTTCAAGAAATTTGAGCTTGAATCAAAATTGCCACTGTCTTACATCATTAACACATAATTTGGATAGAAATAAGAACACATTTATTGAAACAAGGCAGAAACATCACAACAAAACCAACTTAACCAGAAAAAATACAAATTAAAATTCAGATTCAAAGACATTTTAACCAATCTAGAAATATATTTTTTGCAGTGCACAAAGTTGGTTTTGTAATGTTGTGGAGTGTGAGACGGTTTTACAGTGAATTAGTTATAATTAATCTGTCATGGACGTATAAAGTAACTCACCTGTGTGTAAATTGTAAGAAGTAGAAGTAAAAAAGTCTCCAGATTTTTTAATACTCAAGTAAAGTATAAAGACTCAAAAAACGCTTTAAGTACCGTACTTGAGTCAAAATACTTAGTTCCTTGCCATCTCTGCTTAAAAGAGAGGTCTCGTTTGTGTTTTTATATGTATTTAGTAAAAACTATGACATATGTAGATCAATAATTTACTTTTTGTTCATTTTATAACAGAAAATCAGTAACTTACTGTAAGTACTATTCACACAGCATAATATTTACCTCAAGACGTCTGTAAACTTTAAATTACCCCACGACTTCTGAGTTTTTTTTTTACAGGCATTCGCACAAGGATATATTCAATATATGTATTTTTCTTGTTTTTACAGACTGTCCGGAAATGGCGACAGATAAGATTAGGGCAACAACCTTTTTCTTCATTCTTGAAATGAGCGTTTCTTGTGTTTTTGGTTTGTTTTAACGTGAATTAGCTAAACTTATCTGAATTGCGGCATCGTTCAGAATCACATCCACAACATCAGATTTCTTATGAAACAGCCAAAGACTCTCATTTAATCCACTGATAAAACCTAAACATCCAAACTTTGCATCGTTCTGTCTAAACCTTTCCTTAAACATCCATCTTCTCGATCTTCTGTTGCTATGACGAGGTTGTTGTACTTCTGATTCACGGACTTTTAATCGTAGTTTCATTAATCTTTGGCGTTTTAATCGTAGAAAAACTTGACAAATTCTTTTGAAAATGATTCGTAAAGAATAGTAACAATAATTTTGTTCAAATTTGAAGGTAAAATAAGCTGCAGAGTCATTGTTATTTCATTTCTTAACCGTTCACGGATTGAAAACACAGACATACACATTCACATGGCTTTAGATTTTCATGAGGACGTCTGAGGTGAATTACAGGAGGTTAAATTCGGAGGAAACTTTACAGACATTTTTACAGACATGGACGATTCACACTCAGATGACGTCCAGAATTATTACAATTTACATGAGGTCCCGAGGTAAATATTAGGCCGTGTGAATAGGACTTTAGTTGTTGTTGTCCAGCTTCAGTCATTTGATCTTTTTCCAGTAGATGGCAGCAAACCCCAGTCTAATATCACAACTGTGTCTATAGAGCACTGCATTAGCCTTTTGATCAGGTGTGAGATGTTTTTACCTGGCCAGATGTAGAACAGCCTCCAGGACGTTGGAGCCCTCTTTAGCGCTGGTCTCACAGAACAAAGTATTGTATGTCTGAAAACAAAAGTAGACACTTGAGTTTTCACCAGACAAGATGAAAATGATACAATAATTTCCACTTCACTCTCAAGATGCTGGACTTTTGGTGGTTCCTAAAATCTCTAAAAGCACAAGAGTAATTTGTCTTGAAATAAGAAGTAATGTCTTAAAATCTGGTTGAAACACTTTGAAACGAGAAAAATAATCTTTGTCTCTATAATAAACCAAGCTCAAATTAGTCAAAATGCTTGAAATTAAGTTTAAATCCTAGAATCAAGCAACTTTAACTTATCTTAAAATTCATTTTGCAGTGTAGATTAGAGCAATTGTTTTATCATATCTGAAATAACAAACATTTTGATGTGATCTACCCTAAAATGAGTGTTCAATGCCTCATTAGAAGTGTGGTAGTTCATCAATTCTTGCCTGGGATCCAGAACCCACGCTTCAGCAAACTGCGTAGAGTGGGTCTGGTCACCACAACCTCCGCCTGCATTTCAGATCAAATCCACATCGTACCGGGCAATCAGATTAGTTTATTTGCGTGACGCAGATGAAACAAAGGAGCTGATTGGTCGTCTGTCATTTAGACCAAAATCTAACTTCACTCACCTCACATTAAAATAGTTTTTTGCTTCGCTCATTGATTCTGCAGAAATCCGCAATGTTTTTCAGTTCCACGTGATATTTTTTCATGTATTTATTTGTCGGGAGCAGCCATGTTGGATTTTACGCGGCGAAAGATGCGTGTCACTGATTGGCTAATTAATCTGTCAATCACGGCTACAGAACTCCGAAAGAGGGACACGGAGACCAGACGATATATTTTTAATATATCGTTTGGATTTTCCAGGCAACATCAATTCTAGGTCAAATGCAAAATCTTGAATGCTTCACTTCACTGCCGTACATTATGTGGCCCTCCTTCAAAATGCGGCCCACTGTGAAAAAAGTTTGAAGAATCTTGTTATAGAATCAACTCCCTGCTCATGTCAAAGAAGCTGACAGTCTCTACATTTAAGATTAAAAGTTCCTCTTTGAAATAGCCCATGGTCAGGCCAGTTAGGAACAGAAACTAAACCCACAGTTCTAGTCAGGCTGCCTTAAAAGCAAATATACTGGGGAATGTATGGCAACTTGAGCACAATCCTCTCAGTTCTCCTGCTTTCCCTGTAAAGAATATTTAACTACTAGTTTATCCGTAGTCTGTTCTTTGCTTTTCACATGTTGTCAAATGTCCCACAACCCTTTTGGGTAGTATAATCGTTTCTGATTCTGCTGTTCTAGTGATTAAGGTTTGAGTCATTGATGTCCCCTAAAGCTGGCTGCACACTACAGGAGTTTTGGCCCAATTTTAAGCCCGATGTGCCCCTCTATGAGTTCAGGGAGGCGTCGTTTCTCTCCTTATGTCTGTGCATTACTGCGACTTTTTGTCAGGGCGCATCCTTGTGAGGTTCACATGCTGCACGTGCACATAAAGAAGAAGAAACATTGCCTCATCATCTGTAAATAAATGTAATGCGTTGTGCTCGTAGTTCCGAACGTTACGCACGTCATCTCCAACACACCTGCTCCTTACAACGACTTTAGCTACTATATAGGACATGGCCAACACGCAGTTTGTTTAACTTTTTCATTTCACGCCTACAGTGCATCAGTGTAACACCTCCTTACCTCTAATGACCCTCCACTCTCCTGTGACGTTTATAAACCTGGTATAATCCACTCGCGTTTCATTGATCATTTTTGTACTTGCGCACCCAAAGTCGGTGTCATCTCTGTTTTTCCTGCGACGATGATGCGACTGTGAGACAAATAATCGTTGTAAATGTCCTTATGTCTGTGGCTTCTTCTTTACTTTGGCACTTCAAAAAATCGCAAAAGATCCTAAACTCCTGTAGTGTGCAGGCGGCTTAATATTAAGAACCCACATACAAGTATGTCCTTAACCAGGCTGCTCACCATAGACAGCTTCTCTCCGTAGCTGCTGGACACACACTTGAGTCCGTCCTGTCTCAAGTCACATTTGTTTCCTACGAGCATTATGGGGATGTCCTCTGGAGACACGTCCTGCCACACAAAAACAAAACAAAACAATGTCGTTATCAGACTTTCAAACTGATCATGCTTATCGTGAAGAATGAAGGTTGACACAAGATCACAACGTTCTAATTATTCATTCATTCATTAGTTCTAGTTTATTTAAAAACAACTGGTGAAAAGTAAGAAAGTACATTTTGTCCTGTAAAAGCTGAAAACACGACTAAAAAAAACAGCTATGGTCAAAACTTGCAACACAAAACACACACATTGAACCAAAAACACAAACATCATGCATTATTATTTAAAAACAGACTTACTCATGTGCTGCATGTAAAGAAATGTTAAGGAAACATTAGGATCAGAACATCAGATGCTTTAGGTCACTTAAGCATTAGGATTTCATTATATTTTTACAGCTCAGATACAGATATTGATAATTTGGCTTTAAAAATAATATTACAAACTCCTGGTTCTACCTCAATGACGTCGACCCACTCGCGCACGTTGAGGAAGCTTTTCTCACAGCTGACGTCGTACAACAGCAGGACTCCATCTGCTCGGCGGAAATATGACTTGGCAATGCTCCGAACCTGCAACAAACAAACATATTCATAACAACGTTTCCCACATGAACCTCTTTTCCTCAGACCTACCTCTCTTGTCCTGCAGTGTCCCAAATCTGAAGTAATGTGGGCTCACCATCGACTATTAAGGTTTTCATCTGAAGTCCACACCTGCAGAATGAAAACACGTGGACTGTATGTTAGAGCTGTGCAAACACCGCTGTGTGACTTATCAGGGGTTAAAGCAAAAAAATATGATTTGACTGAAAATTTTTTGCAGTCAAGATTTTAGTTGTATTTTAATCGTAATAATACAGTGACATCTATGTTTTAAGGAAAATCGATGTAATAAGGAGAAACTTGTGATGAGAAATTTTGAGTTGAGATGAGAAATGTATATAGGCTAAACTCTTGCATTAAAGGGGGGTGTGGGGCTCCTCCCCCCGGAAACTTTTGCTCAAAACAGAAGTAATTTCCTGCTTTTTGGTGGATTTTAGAGGAATTTCTTCTGCTTTTTTACAGGTGCAATTCTTGGCCAAGGTATTGATATGTTACTATTATTACCTTGTTGGATTTGGACAAAGAATTCACTTTTAATGTGAATAAATCGACAGAACGCCTACGGGTGATGTTAGATACAGAACTTTAAGCCCTGACTTATTGTCATTGAAAAGAACTATTTAAAAGTAAGTATGATTTCTACAAATATCTAAATGGAAAGTATTATATTGTATGTAATATATGAATAGTTCGAATCTTGTGTTTTTCCCCTGACTGATGTCCAAGACAATAAAAAGTTAATCTGATCTTTGTGTATGTTTTATTTCATGCAAAGTGCTTTGCAATGTCATTCCCTGGTACATTTACATACCTAGAAATAAAGACAATTTGAAATATTCACTTATTAAATTAGATTTCATTTTTGGTGCACGTTTACATGTGCAAAAGAAATCTAATAGTCAACCACACGACTATATTTCCTTCTGGTGTAAAAAAAAGACATCAAAAAAAGAAGAAAAAAAAAAAAAAAAAGCTAACTTTTTTTTTTCCTTTTAAATACAACACACACAAAATCTACAAGTAACAATCCAAATATTCTAGTAGTCAGTTATTTCATGTGTACGCACTCCCATAGCTGTAAAAACTGTAGTTCCATTTGGTTTTTACTGGTGTGCTCTTTACAGAGGCTGTAAAGGCCTCATACCAAGTGTCCAGCCTAGAGCTGGGCACTATAGTGACAAAAATGTAACTGCGAGCACATCTTTGCCTTTTTCGATGGAATCGTCATAACATGATCTTCCATTTCTCTTTGTTGCATAGTTCAAATACACACTTCTTTACACCTACACCTACTTCTTCTATTGGTCAGCCTTTGTCCTGCTCCAAGTGAGTGAAAGTCAATGAAAACAACTGATTTTATTCATCCGAAAAATGGTCTACAAAAACAATGATAAATATTAAATCATGATCTGACTTCAAGAAAATCGTGATATTAATTTTTTGCCATATCGCTCAGTACTACTGCTCTTGCTCAGGGCACGGCCGCTGTAAAAGCCTCATACCCAGAGCTCAGTCAGTGTAAAGGCCTCATACCCAGAGCACAGTCAGTGTAAAAGCCTCATACCCAGAGCACAGTCAGTGTAAAGGCCTATACCCAGAGCTCAGTCAGTGTAAAGGCCTCATACCCAGAGCACAGTCAGTGTAAAAGCCTCATACCCAGAGCACAGTCAGTGTAAAGGCCTCATACCCAGAGCACAGTCAGTGTAAAGGCCTCATACCCAGAGCACAGTCAGTGTAAAGGCCTCATACCCAGAGCACAGTCAGTGTAAAGGCCTCATACCAGAGCAAGTCAGTGTAAAGGCCTCATACCCAGAGTACAGTCAGTGTAAAGGCCTCATACCCAGAGTACAGTCAGTGTAAAGGCCTCATACCCAGAGCACAGTCAGTGTAAAGGCCTCATACCCAGAGCACAGTCAGTGTAAAGGCCTCATACCCAGAGTACAGTCAGTGTAAAGGCCTCATACCCAGAGCACAGTCAGTGTAAAGGCCTCATACCCAGAGCACAGTCAGTGTAAAGGCCTCATACCCAGAGCACAGTCAGTGTAAAGGCCTCATACCCAGAGCACAGTCAGTGTAAAGGCCTCATACCCAGAGCACAGTCAGTGTAAAGCCTCATACCCAGAGCACAGTCAGTGTAAAGGCCTCATACCCAGAGCACAGTCAGTGTAGCCATGGTACAGTCAGTGTAAAGGCCTCATACCCAGAGCACAGTCAGTGTAAAGGCCTCATACCAGAGCACAGTAGTGTAAAGGCCTCATACTGTGTGGTGCTGGAGTGGACCTTAAACTCATTCTTGCAGAGGCGAAGTAGAAAGCTGGACTTTCCCACGGCTGCATCTCCAGCCAACACGATCCTGAAGGCTTTCTCTGAAGTCATGTAGCCCAGGTCTACATTCTCCAGGTCCTCTTTCTGCAAACACAATTTTAACTGGTAAAACATTTCTGCTCTTATGACATAAAGTAACAGTATTTTGTTGCATTCATTTCAACAGCTTCTGAATACAATTGTTCTTGTTAGTAGCTTGTCTGTAGTTCATATATTAGCTACAGCTTTTTTTTTACTCATTTCAAGTTATGTTATGTTCACTTATCTTATTGTACATTATTTCAGTTGTTTCCAGTCTACTTACCTGGTGTTATTGCATGTGTATGTTCATGTTCAATCAACATTAATTTGTAAAGAACTATTCACAATGAAAGTAATGCAGATATTTTTCTCCATAAACTCTATTCTCCATGTTTAGTCCTGACTCTGGCACCAGCAGGAGGTCAGAGTTCCAGTTGGTTCATAAAGCACTGACAGGTTAATAGTTTTCTGTACCTGGATGTGGATGGCGCTCAGAGTCCTCCTCACTTTGGGCTCTGGAGCGTTCATACTGGACGACTCTGAAGGTTTCCACTCGAGCACAGAGCTGCTGTCAGAGCCAATGGCCGACTCTGCGTCCAAAGTCTCCGTCTCCTGTAACACACAAGCACCATTCTATAGTTACTTCATTTTAACCATTTTTGGCTGATTCTGAAGATAAAAAGCACTCATGGTTAAATGTGTGATAGTGTAACGCAGGTTATAAAACATGTAAATAAAATGACATGTTTTTGAGGAACAGAAATGCACGAAGAAGCTTAAGTTACAAAAACAAACTTGTAACTTTTTGAGATTATTCTCATGTTATGAGAATAAAGTCAAAGCCATAAATTTGAGTTTTTTTAGGTTAAATTTGTACTTTGAATCAGAGGTTACGCTAGACTTAGGGTCTGGAAATTCCGGTCAATTAGGAGAACAACCGGTCTAATATTATTTCCTTATGCAAACAACTGCACGTGAATTTTGGCAGTAAGTACGTGCTTTCACCTGCCCTACAGTCTCTATTTAAAAGCTAAAATTGGTCGTTGTTAATGAAGTGTCTTTAACTTTTACTTATCATGATGATGAGATGCTCTTTGATTCGCGCCCGTCTGCAACTGAACCAGAGCCAAGTCTGCGTGATCCAGTGTGTTTGAGACCGGAGCTAGGGACAACGCACGAACTGGACCCGAGTCAAGCCAGCGTCAATCCCCTTGTGTGAGACGAAAGTTCTGAGTCCGGAGTTTTCTACGTTCAGCGCGAGGTTTTAGTGACAGTAAAGGCACATTCTGATGGTCTTCATGTGTAAAGTGTTGTACCCGTTTGTCTCCAGCTGCAACTCGTCTGTTTCGCTTCCCGCATTTGCTTCTCAATTTTCTCTCTTTTTTTCTCCACCTCATAAGCGACGCACTTTCATTGAACGCACGAATTCTCTTCACTTGGCGTATTAAGCCGCTGTATTCACACACACGAGTAAAACATTTTGTCTCGAGTTGAAAAGAAAAAAGCATGGTCTACGCAGCACTGAATCTGAGCAGCGCCCGGACTGGCCGCAGAACTAACTAATGTCGAATTAAATAGTCTAGAGTAAATCATGTAAATCAGCAGGTGCCGGTAACGTAATCTGTAGTCATTTGTGGACAGTTGTACCTCTGACCCAAACTGCTCCTCCATGATGCTGTCCTCTGTCCTGTTGTGCCTCTTCCTCTCCTCCTCCTTCTTCTCCTGCTCCATCTCTTCCTCCTCCTCCTCTAAACACTTGGATCCCATTTCGCCGTGAGAGCCCCTGAGTGTAGAGAGCCCACTGTCTGTGTAGAGCTCGGGCAGGCTGTCCTCTTCACACTCGCTGCTGTCCCTCCTCCTCCTCAGGCCCGGGTCACACAGGGCCAGGGCCAAGGAGTCACAGCTGGGCCGGCGCTGGTACAGAGGGTGTTCGTCCATGCGTTGACAAAACCTGGACAGGAAGAAGAGGAGGAGAGAGTGAGAAGACCTGGACAGGAGGAAGAGGGGGAGAGAGTGAGATGACCTGGACAGGAGGAAGAGGGGGAGAGTGAGAAGACCTGGACAGGAGGAAGAGAGGGAGAGAGTGAGAAGACCTGGACAGGAGGAAGAGGGGAGAGAGTGAGAAGACCTGGACAGGAGGAAGAGGGGGAGAGAGTGAGAAGACCTGGACAGAAGGAAGAGAGGGAGAGAGTGAGAAGACCTGGACAGGAGGAAGAGAGGGAGAGAGTGAGAAGACCTGGACAGGAGAAGAGGGGAGAGAGTGAGAAGACCTGGACAGAAGGAAGAGAGGAAGAGAGGGAGAAGACCTGGACAGGAAGAAGAGAGGGAGAGAGTGAGAAGACGTGGACAGAAGGAAGAGGAGGGGAGAGAGTGAGAAGACCTGGACAGAAGGAGAGGGGGAGAGAGTGAGAAGACCTGGACAGAAGGAAGAGAGGGAGAGAGTGAGAAGGCAGCAAGTCCATTTTTACTGATAAAGCTGGAAGTGCCTTGAGCCAGACTTATGTCATTGGCACAGCATTTACCTCTGGATGTCTGTAAACTTTAAATGACCCAGGATGTCTGAGTTTTGTTTTTTTTTACTACAAGGATTTGCACAAGGTTGATTGAGGCCTGTAATTTGCTTGTTTTTACAGACTTTTTTCCAGAAATGGGGACAAATACATCTTGACAATGACAACAACCTTTTGCTTAATTGCTTTAGCAGCTTCTTGTGTTTTTGGTTTGTTTCAACATTAATTACCTGAGCTGTGACTCCTCACCAATAGGACATTAAAACACTGGGACAGTTGATCTTTCTCTGTGGATGGTTCCAAATATGGAACAAACACGCTGATGTGCGCACCATCACGGGTTTTGGTCTTTATTAAATCTAGGCTCAAAATACACTTATCCAGTGTGGCATTTAATACTTAGTAAAGTGACACAAATATTTTGTAGTAGTTTCTTTTACTGTTTACATTGCTGACTTCATACAGGTTATGCAGCTTTCTAATTGTTAGGACGGAGTGGCAAGAAATGAGCGCTAATACAGCTAAAACAGTAAAAAGACACTACTGTCTGAGAACAAATTCAACCCAAAAACACCTCACTTGTCTACTGGGTCTGTAACGGATGAAAAAAGAAAAAATCTGGTAAACGGTGGAATAAAAGCAGATAAAAAGACTTTAGCTTCTCTCACATTTATCACAGAGATCACACACAGTTGAACTTATGTTCTTGAGTCTGTTTGTTGCTGTTAAAATGTCCCAAATAACTGTTGTTAGCAAACAAGCTTGTAACAGAAAAGTTGTTGTTGCAACTCATCGTAAATGTTGAAGAGCATTTTTCATATAAAAGAATGTCCATGCATAACTGTATAACATTATTAAGTATGCCTTAAATAAATAAATAAATCAAACATGGCACTGCCCAGCCGTCACTGTGTGATTTTGTAAAATTTAGATCCAGTGAGGGCCGAGTGACCAGAGGAGCAGCGAGGGCAGACTGTTATTCCTCACACAAGATCAGCCTTTAGTCAGTCAAAGCCTCCCAACAGTGGAACACAGTGCCTGAAGACATTAGAGAGTCTCCGTCATTCTTTTCACTAATTGTAAATAGGTATTTGTAAATGTACATTTTTTAAATTATAATTATTCATTATATTGTCTTTCAATATGTTTAATTGTTATCTTTGAATGTTTTTGACACAAAATGTTTTCTTAAATATAGGTTGCCTTGTTACATCTGGCCTGGGGACAACCGATGAAAATTAGCTCTAGTCAGTTAACACATTTACATTTCTTTTGCAATGTTGATTAATGTGCATTGTCCCTTTTCAAAAAAAACAAACAAAAGGCTATATAAATAAAAGTTGACTGCCTTTTTGAAAACAAGGATGGATGACGTATGGACTTAAAAGCAGCGCAGAAGTTTGCAGATCTCAGAGATCTACCTATAAAAAGTTCAACTGTGTTTGTGATGAAGAATCAATTTTAAAACAAGATAATAAAAAAAAAATCAGAAAAAGAACATATGTGGCTAGTCAAATTCATCTTATCCAGAAAAAGAATAAATGCTGACTTGTTCATAAAAAATACCTAGATGTAATACTATTTCTAGTATCCGATATCGGTGCTGATCCATGAAAATTAGCTGGAACGAGTATCGGCTCCATGATATCGGTTCAGCTGATATCCCAGTTCTGCCTTTATTAAATGTTGTGAGATGTATTTACGGCTGGTTTTGGCCCAGAATGTTTGAAATTGTTTCCTGTATGTTGAATTGTTGCTTCCATAATAAATAACATAACCTATTTCAACGCTATTTTCAGTCCCGTCACTGATATCGGTCAATATCGGGTATCGGTAAATGCTAAAACAAAAATATGGGTATCGGAACTGAAAAAGCTGTCGCGGTGCATCCTTAATATTTCTTATGAACAGCATTATAAACTACAAAACATATCCACTAATTGTCAATTTACTGTAAATACATGTGCAGCTTTGGTTAAGTTGTTGAAACAGTGAAATCAAAAGTAACAAGCTCACATGTGTACTCTACAGTAAAATAAACACAGATAATCCTCATTTCCATAGGCTAAATGTAAGTATAACCTGACAAACAAGTCTCTTTATGTAAACATGCTCCAAGTCTTGTATTCCTCGTGTTCAACTCAACTTGTGACTGTGAAGCTTTAAATGAACTTGTAATCTGATCTGACGTTAGCAACCCATAAATGAATGAAGACTTTATGAATTATAGCTTAATTTTACATTTTAACCAGCTTTTATGATCTCCGTCACACAACACTTCCACGATGTAACCAATCAGCTTCAAATACTCTTCATGACGTTGTGTTTTTTTCCCCTGACAGCTGTCCAGGTTTATAATGTAACATAATCTGAGTCAGGTTATATTTATTGTATTATTTCCCTAATTTCATGTTGTCAAGAACATAAATGCAGACACATTCACCACAACTGTAAGCAACAAAATAATAGAAGAGTAGCAATTATCAAAAATGTACAGGGGCCAGGTTCGGAGTGGAATAAACTAACAGATTGTTATATCTGAGGTCCCAAGCAAACGTTTTCTTCTTTAAGAGCGGGGCCAAAAGACCTGTGAGGGTTTAGGTGAATGTTTTAGACAGTTTGGAGAAGTTTGAACCAAATTCACGTCAGTAATCTGTGGTAGTAATAGCCGCCTAGCGCAGTATCACGTCAGGCCTGATTAGACTTTACAATCAGCAAATGTCGCTAAAACTGCATTTACAAAACATTTTCCCAAAATCCAAGACAAGTAAAGCCTCGGGTTTGTTTAATATCACAAAACAGTGTGATGGGTGTCCTCACATGGTCGGTGATTTTTTACAATAATACTTGTCATGGTCACTGTGTTAAGACGGGGAAGCAAAGCTTCATCAAAAAGAAAGCCGTTATCTTCTTAGTTTTAAGTTTTCTTTTGTGTATTTTTTTCTCCCAGAGTCACAGACAGTGTAGGTGACAGACACTTCTATCATAAAAAACGAAGTCAACAAACATGTCAACCATAAACCGCGTGAAAAGCTCAAAATATGTGGGACTCTCGTACGCTGCAGTGATTTTCTGCCTACCACTGCGCGCGCCACAAATATTAGAAGAAAACAACAACAGCGATCACTCGTATACGTTTTGATTCGAGCTGTAGTTTGCTTTCACTGATTATTAACTCATGACAGACTTTCCAGTTCACTATTGTTTGATTTGACAACAAACTCATTTAACTTTACCTCTCGATGATGGTGTTGGGGAGGAGTAGCAGATACTTTTGCTTCTGTTCTTGTCAGGTGAGCCTGTGTTTGACTGGAACACAAAGGAGACAGAACAGTTCACACACTGCAGCAGAGGTTTGTGGAGGAGAATAGTCCTGTACCAGCTCTTTACCTTGGTGACTCTCTCCAGAGTTGATCTCAGACCGTCGTTACTGTCATGGAGCTTCCTGTTGGCCGTCCTGTCACACATTTCACATAAACATTTACCAGCCTGCTAAGAAAGGAAAAATCCAAGACATTTCTGCTAGGAAATGTTTTAATTATCTAAACTACAAAGCATTTCGACACATAAGTCAGGTGTGGGTTGCGAGAGGTTCCGCTGGACCCGGTTATATGAACTTTGGAGCAATGCAGGGCGAGAGCAGAGCGTGCCAGCGCAAGGAATGCGCGAGAAGTAAATTTTCCCGCAGACCACAGCAGCTTTTATACATTGTACAAATGTTCTCCCAGGAATTCAAGCGAGTCTTCATGAGGGCAGTTCAGCACAAGTGCTGTACTGTCTCTTATGGGGAGTTTCCACAAACCCTGTTAGTACGTAGTTCCTCTGAAACCAGGTACTTTTTAGTACCTGCTTGTGCTTGATTCTAACCAGGCCGAGCAGGTACTAAACTGTTCTAACTAAACCTGATTGGCAGGACTGCCAATGCTGTAGTAAGATAGTACCACATTCCAAAGATTAATGGAAACACAACCAGACCGAGTAGAGTAGAGCCACGTAGAGTCGAGTAGGAACTAAACTCCCCATTAAATAGGTCACATTTTTACAGTTGAATTTATGCAATGAAGCTCTTAAAGAGCACACTCAGGTCATAAAAGGGTCGCCCATGTTAAATGTAAGTTGTTTTTAAGTCAGTAGAGCTTTATTTAGTGACAAAGATAAACTCAAAAGCTAAATCTCAAGCCTCAAATTTAGTCACATGATGCAGAAGCTCTGTATATCTCCTTAAACAGCCTGGGCCTTAACTGAGTGTGGACTTACTGTAGGATCTCGATCTGGCTCTCCAGAATGTCCCGTTCATCTGCAAACTGTTTCATCAGCTCCTCGTCTCTGTGACAAAGTTAAAACAAGATTAAACACAATAACACAGACACACTTATCATCCTGGAGCCATAAGAGAGGAAAAGAAAACATCAGGTTTTAACAACACAGCAGCGCTTCAGGCTTTCAGTCATTTAAATTTGGTTGATTTTCGCAGATGGTGACACCCATTAACTTTTTGTATTACTGCAATAAAAGTTGTCAGTGTCACAGCGCCAAACTCGGTCAAGCATTACACCAGCTTCAGACTAGCTTACCGATTCATGTGGACGCTCTCAAATCCAAAGACAGCTTCATGTTTATGCATTTCGTTTTTAAAATTATCATCGTTTTGTCTTTGTGTAGACAAGGCCTTAGTCGACCAAAATATTAGAGAAGAAGTTTAAGAAGCACGTTGTAGATATATAGAAGAAGGACTGTGGTTAAACTAACTCTAAAATGGTTGAACAGCAGGACTAGTATCGGTACTGGTATTTCATGATGACTCTTTATCTTAATTCCTACCATAAGTTACAGAAGCAGCACTTGTCTTTCTACATTAAAACTTGTGTCTGCCCCTCAAAAGCCCCTCTCAGGACAAAGTTTAGATGGAAAACTGCCCCGAGTAGAGCTCCGCCTCCAGCCCGTTGCTAAGAGACACTTCCAAAGAGGCGATTGTGCAAAACCAGGATATCCGGTTTCATCTCGTTTCAGTGACAGCAGCAGAGCAGCGGCTGCAGCTGCTCTCAAAGAAAAAACTATCACACAACACACATTTAACTTTTTTAAAACTTCAGCAACGTTTTGGTAAGAGTGACATTCTTCTATGGCATCACTTGATTGGAAGCACAAACAAGTGTTCAGAGCATAAAGCATTTGAGGAAACTACTAAAGTAAACTACTAATAAAATAACTGGATATGCCAGCATTATGCATCACTGACTAAGAACAGGAGTTATGCCAATTAATTTCTATTGACTTCCAATTAGTTATTATATAGTCCATAGGTTATATAGTTTGGACTGTTGGACATCGCGCTTTATCATGAATGAGCTTAAACCTGCGACTGTGAGGTATGCACAGACACGGGGAGGTGTGACAGAGCTGCGCTTGGTCTGGTGAAGCGCACGTGTAAGAGCGTGCACAAGAGCGCAAATCTTTTACCCACATAAGCTTTATGAGCGCTTTGAAAAAAACTATTAAAAAAACAGAAAATATAGCTATATTTGTTTTTGTCTTTTTTTGTTTTAGTTTTTGTAATAAAGTCATATTTGCCCATTTGCCCTCAAACATGCTGTCCTCTCGTCCTCTCCTCTCACGTCTCTGCCTCTGAGCCGTGTTTCAGAGAAGTCTGTCACACATACGCAACGTCCAAAATGTGCGGAGAGATACGTTATGTTTCACGTTCAAGATGGTTTTTATAAATCCCAAGTTTTACGTAAAAATTTGCTCCGTACTTTTCTATTCTCATTTTGTGTGTAAGTAGGCTTTATAAATGAGACCCCTGGTTTAGACTTGATTTGACAAAGTCCTGCTTCAGAACTGATTTAGACCTGGTTTTGTCCTGATATGACAATGTTCTGATTTAGACCTGGTATAGGACCTGGTTTAGACCTGGACTAGTCCTGGTATAGGTCTTGCTGTAGTCTTGCTTTAGACCTGGTCTAGTCCTGGTTTCTTTGGTCCTTCTTTGGAGCTCTTGCTGGTCTTGTCATGTTTTGAGATCATCTGGTTTGGTAAATAAATACTGTACATTTATGATGTTGAAATGCCTCGTTATGACTTGTTTGTGGATATTACAAAGATAAAACATTGCTTGTTCTGTAGTCCGGCCCTCAGATTATAGTGCTCTGGAAAATTTGGGCCTGGTTTACAAGACAACGTTCCCAAGAAAACCGTCACAGTCGTAACGTTTTGTGTTCACAGTTTATATGGTGTCGTGGCGAGCTAATCTTCCTTTACAAGGAAACACAATAGACCGAAAATGATGTAGTTCTTATGCCGCGTCAGAAGGTGGCGGTATTGTGCTAGGACTCCAGATGACCTTACCGTGAACCCACGCAGCCTACGATAACACGAGCATTGACAGGTTTACAAGTTCTTCATATCAATAAAACGACAAACGAAGCAACAAGGACCAGTGCGTGAGCAAAAAGGGAGATTGCTTGCTTGAAACAAACACGGAGGTTCGAGGACCAGTGCGAGAGGAAGACACAGATCGCCGAGAGCTGGACACAAACACGGGGAAGACGGCTCGCAAACTTTATTATTTATTTTTTTGAACACACGAATTTGAATGGACTCATTGAATCAACACCTGGGGAGGCCTTGGATTAGTTTTGTGTCTCCTCTGCAATACGCAGGTAAGAAAGCTGGACGCATTGGCTTTACTTTATGACAATGAAAGGTGCTTTGGTTTAAGAGACATTTTTGGTGACTGGGCAGTCTTCTTCTACTGTGTGAAAGTAGCGGCTACTGCACGTCAGTGACGTGACCGTCTCATTGAAACCGTGTTTTCCTGTTTACACCGCGGTGTATCCACCGAACGTCCTCGGTGAAACTACCTCTTGAATCGTATCCAGTGGAACGCCGATTCAATGAACACGTAGCTCGTTGTCGTGTAAAAGAGAAGCCAATTTGACATGGAAATGTCACGGATTCGTGAAAACTTGTTGTCGTATAAACTGCCCCTTGGACTCTGGCAAAATCTAATTAGAGACCCCTGACCTTGGCCCCCCGACATGGGAATAAGGTTTGATCAATATGTATGCTAGGCTAAGGGTACATACCTCAGTTATAAAAAGAATACATTTACCAACATTGTATGTCGTCGTTGAATGAGCATAAAAACTTTCCCATATATTAGTAGTGTTTTTATACTTTTATAATGACTTTAAAACATGAGAATCTGAGTGTGTCTCACCGCTCGTAGTTGATGCTCTGGTCGGTGAGCTCGTTCTTCAGACAGTCCATCTCACTCTGCAGACAGGACACTTTGGTCTGAGAGCGGAGCAAGTCCTGCTTTAGGCGCTGGTTCTCCTAAACACAACACAATCAGGCTCACAGTTCTGGTATGGTTGACCTGGTAGGGAATATTTATCTCAGTTTTACAGCAGTTAAGTTGAAATTATGAACAAACTGACAAATAAAAAATTACTAGAAATAATTTGAGTTGTAAAAAAGCAAAGACAAAATATTTACACAACTGACAATTTCATATAATTTGTCAAATTGTACATAGGAATGCTTGGCTTGACTGTAGTAGAGGCTCAAATACAAAAGTGTGGAGACTGTAAATAACTATTGTGAGCGGAGCGTGAAAATAAAGACAATGTGACTCCACCACCTTAAGGTATGAGTTTGGCCAAAAGATCACAAATGAGGGAAAAGGCTATTTCTGTCACCAAAGCAAGACTCACTCCTATTATTCAGCAGAAATGTGTCTCTGGTCAGTTGAAATGCTGTAGTTAATTCTTCTGTATCACAGTAGTGAGTTTAAAGCATTGACATTGATAGTCTTCATTTTATTTTAGTTCACCAGCACTTCTACGCTAAACTCAACAATGCCTGATTAACTACAGGTGCTACATTCACTCTGAATGCTTACAATACATGGGGTTTTCACATCCAGAAAGTGCAAGCACGTCAGAGGGAAAGATAAAGACTTTAACAATGTCATAGCAGCCAAAATACAAAAGCAAAGAATGGATTTGTACAAAGATCAGGTTAGTCAGCTTTAGCCTCAGAGAGATTCGCTGTGTTTGTATCTGTTGCACTGCAAAAAAGGAAAATCTAACTTAGATTAAATAACTTAAGAATAACTTGAATAAAACATAATAATCTTAAAAGACTAATTTTAAGATTTTTCACTTAATAAGACCAAGTCTTACTAAGATTATTTGACTTGTTTTAAGATATTCTGTCCTGATTTACCTTATCTAGATATAAAATCTATTAAGCAAATTTATATCTGTTTTAAAGGTGGAGTAGGTGATTTTCACATTACAAACACTATTTAGGTTTTAAATATGACAACTTTCTCTCATAAATCCTTCAACACATTGCTAATATCAATATGTATTTAGTTTTGGTTGCAATTTTAACTTAGAACCCTCTTTTTTTCTCTTTGAAAGTGAAACTGGAGAAGACCACCCAAGCTCAGCCAATCAGAACGCTGCATTCTAAACCTGATTAGAACTAAAATATTTTATTTTTCAATTCAGAGAGTACTCGGTCGTCTAATTTTTTTACAAAGTGCTGCATGTATTATAGACTTTTTGGTGGAAAACACAAAGTTAACTTATCAACAGCTAAAAAGGTTAGCTACCCCAACTTGCCAAGAGAACTTGAAACTAGCATTTTCTGCTCAAGACAACTATAAAATATAATATACGACAAACCTGAGACAAAATTAAAAAATATACATTCTTAAAGATTCATTCAGAAAGCCCTGAAGTCTAGTTTTAACTTTCTATTTCATTGTGTGGTTGACTTTTCACCTTTAACAGACCTGTCAGCAGCTTTTGTTCTAACTCACCCAGGAACCAGGAGTGTAACAAAGAAATCTATCTGAATGACAAAAACAGGCTTTTCTTCAAGTCTATTTTGGTCAGAAAGTTACACAGAGCATCTTTAAGTGTGCTGATAGATGTAGTTTGCTGTTCTACCAGTTCAATTTATGTAAGTTAGTTCACTTGAAATAAGACTTTTTTTTTTTTACCTCAAAATAAGCTAAATGTTCTTATTTTTTAAAAGCCTTGTTTGCAGTGTGTGTCATTTGGGCTCATTTGTAATTTTATTTTTGGAGAAATTAACGAGTAGAGTGAAGTTGCCCATTCCCTTCAATGAAACTGGTGATTGGTGTTCACAATGATGACGCGAGCCAGACCCAGAGAATGTTTGATTGCAAAATAGAACGAAGTATACAAAAAGGTTGCAGTATGTTTCATATTAAAGTTGGGGAAGCTAACTTTTTAGTTGTTAATAAATAACATTTGTGTTTTCTATTAAAAAGAATATAATAAATGCAGCACTTTGCGAAAAAATTAGACCTCAGGTTATAGAGGTTATGCACTGACATCATTTTGCTTAGCAACATTTAGAATGAGTGGCATTTCTTCAATGTATTTCTTTGTTGTCGTGGCAACGGCTTTTCTGCAACAACAGTTGATGATTTAGGACATTTTAACTGCAACAAACGGACTCAAAAACATCTTTTTTAAGAAGAAAAAGGTAATAAGTTCAACTGTGTGTGATTTCAATGTCTGATAAATGTGAGAGAAGCTAAAGTTTATCTACTTTGCTAAACTGTTGACTTGATTTTCTCTGTTTACATGTCAGTTACAAACCCAGTGCTCAGTAGACTTGTTGTGGGTTGAATTTGTTATCAAACTGTAGTTTATTTTTCCTGTTTTAGCTGTTTATTGAACTCTTACAAGAGAAAATGTCCTTTCTCTCCATTAACTCTCACTCAGCATGAACATGTAGAATGATGTGATCTCTCCTGCAGATCCTCGATTGTTTGAATTGGCTGAGTGCAGTTGTCTTGTTTTGGTTTAAAATACTACATCCTGTACATACAACAACTTCCTGTTCAATACTCTTCAATGAGGTTTTCACTTCATCAGTTTAAAACTAATAAATCCTCTTTAGATCAGACAGTTGTGGTGAATGTTACAGAAAACATGTTAAAGACTTTACATATCAGAGGAATATTTATCAGGAAACACTTCTGTGTTTAAAAAGAGACATAATTGTGTCTAAATGCTAACGCTAACAGGAAATGGTTGTATGTACAGAAGTTAGCATTTGAACAATCGCAAGCCAACTGAAATTCCGTGCACACAGCCCATTGAATCATAAATCGTTTTATTTCTAATCAGGAGATAAATGCTGCGTTCTGATTGGCTGTGCTTAGGTGGGCTTCTCCAGTTTCACTTTGTTGTTTGTAAGCTGTAATTGGCTGTGTGCATGGAAATTCAGTTGGTTTGCGTACATTCAAAAATGCTTATTTCTGTACATACGACCATTTCCTGTTAGCATTAGCATTTAGACACATTCACGTCTCTTTTTAAACACACAAGTGTCCTCTGGTGAAATATTCCTCTAATATGTAAAGTCTTTAACATGTTTTCTGTAACATTCACCACAACTGTCTGATCTAAAGAGTATTTATTTTAAACTGATGTAATGAAAACGTCATTGAAAAGCATTGCACAGGAAGTGGTTGAGTGTACAGGATGTACTATTTTGAACGCACGCAAGCCAACTGCACTGAGCCAATTGCAATCAAAAATAAATACATGACAATATTAACCATGTGTTGAAGGATTTATGAGTGGAAGTAGTCAGATTTTAACTTAAATCGTGTTTGCAGTGTGAAAATCAGCTACCACACCTTTAAGCGAACACTAAGCTTTGACAAGTACAGTAAGCAAATTATCTGCCCAAAATATTGAATCACAACATTTAAAAGAGTCAGATGAATGAGCTCGGGGTGAAAAAAGCAGCTTAAGTCGACTAACAATTACATTCCATCAAAATCATTGATAATACAACATTACTCACCAGCATCAGCTCATTGATCTTCTTCCTCAGAGCAGGAGTCTCGTCTTTTATCACACTGTTCTTGTACTTTTCCTCTGCCTGATGGACAAATGAAACAGTTAGGTTAGTGTACAGTTAGTCCTGAATCTACTGTCTTTAAACACTTACCATCTGCATCTTCTGGATCTTACACTGCAGCTCACACACTTCAGTCTCGTAGCTCCTCTTCATCTCGTTCAGTGAAGCTTCGGCGCGTTTCTTCTCCTGCAACGGTAAACACAGATCTTCTACTGAAACTGAAACATGTCTCTGTGATATCTCTCATTTTTCTGTCTCTGTGGACTAAGAAAAAACACATTTCTAAGCAGTGGGGCTGATTTCAAACTGGTGGGCGTGGCTGCAGCAGGTGGAGGTGATAGACTGGTAGAAAGGACCAATCAGAGACCAGACAGCAGCAGCCAATCAGAGGGAGCTGGTTTGGTTTGAGTTTAGGTTTCACCAAACAGTTTTATATAATTATATTGTTGTTGTATTATTAGGGATGGAACAAGACAGAACTTTTACAAGATGAGATTGAGACGAAACTTTGAAATAATTTGCATTATCTGTTTCAATTCAAAATTACAAAATTAGACTTTTATTGTTTATTATGATATTATAATATTTATTTATTTAGTTTAGCTTTAACCTCATTATGTCTATCCCCATGTATTCTTATTTTCGAATGGTATGAGTTAAAGGACACATATTAATAATAATGTAGAAAGCTTGTTTTTAATCCAAACAGTCTTTATTCGTGAATTATTTAACTGTTTATGAACAAATAACGAAAAGTGTTTAAGAAATCGCAGAAAATTATATATTATATAGGCACGTGAGGTCACGTGTGATGATGCGTTCAAAGGTTGAAAGGAAAGATCAAACTCTTGTATTACACTAGATACACTGCTAAAGGCAAATAACGACTGTGGGTAATGAATACAGGGCTTGTGGATGATGATAGTGTTATGTGTTTAAAAAGAAGAACAAAAAATAGCCCTTCATTTACGTTTTATTTAGAAAAAAAGGGAACTTCCAGACAAATCGGGTCTTCCGAAAGAGGCTGTGACACTACCTCTGTTTTTGTAAATAATGCTGCATTCATGTTCTCTCGGAAACTCTGAGTTTCGAGCTCCGACTAGGTTAAAACGTGTTTGAACGCTGCTCGGGTAGGAATTTCAGCACGGAAACTCGCCCGGAAGTGTTGGCGGCCGAATTCCCTAGTTTGCGTCAAATGACAAGAGCCTGGGCAGAACCCACGGCAGGACCGCATGAGATTGGAGCAGAGCACTGACGCAAAATGACAGGGATTTAGTTTTATCACACTGAGAGTTCTGCTTCACTAGTAAAACACATTTAAAACCTTAACACAGACTAAATGAGTTTACATCAATGCACCTTTACAGGTAATGTCCAAAATCATTTATTTATCAACCTTTTACCAACAAGAAAACATACAGCTCCTCAGTAAGTTCATGAGTTACAATAATAAGAGTTTCCACATGACTTTTTCACGAATCTTCAAAGAAAATCAAGATGAAGTTATGCAAATGTTTGTTGGTGTCACTGCTCTACGTGTGTTCCACAAGCTGCTGTCATGAACGCTCTGATTTTGGGAGGTCCGATCGTTACGTAGATACCTCCGAGTTTCCCGGGGAACATGAATGCAGCATAAGTTTGTGCTCAGGTGACCTCACAACAGTCCATAATGTTTCAATCAGGTGGTGGCAGCTCAAATGAATATTGTTTAAATGCAGTTTAGTCACGTCACAAACGACCAGACTTTGAATCTGTGAAAAAACTGTTAGATGTTTCTTGACAAAGTCTTAGGGCTGTGGTTGACCAAAGAAATACTTGGTTGACTACAGCAGTGTTCTATCAACCGATTAGTCGACTAAAAAGGGGCGTGGCTAGAGCTCTGAAGCCAACTAGTACCATTTATCTGACACAAACTCTCCAAAAAAGACTAAAACTGTTATGGAGATCATGCAAAAAAGTCACTTTATACACAAAGACACATCAGACCAATGATTTGTCCCTTACAAATGCACAAAAAAAAAAACTTCAAAATTACTTAAGTTAAAACAGGGGTTGAAGTAAGTAATATCTATCATGAACGGAGAGAGAACAATTATTCATTTCAAGATAGAATAAACGTGTATTTTTCTTATTTTAAACCAGTCAAAGTCTACTCAAAACCATTTGAATACTGCACCTATTCACTTGTTTTCATTCAAGATTGTTTCCCCCAGTGCCAATCCTTATAATCTAAATAAAGAAATTATTCGACTAAGACTAAAAGCGACTAAAGTACCACAGCCCTACAAAGTACAATGTTATTTATAGGAAAAACTAATGACATCATCACAGTCCAGAGAGTGAACACAACCTCTTCCAGGTAATCTTTGGAGCTACAGTGAGAAACCTGCAGCTGAGTGTCCTCCAAAAGACTGAGGGCTATTATTAACTCAACAAACAGAGTCCGGCAGTTAAACTTACGTAACACACACACACATACACACACACATGCACTTTCATTCGTCTGAGATCTAATCCTTCCTGTAAAAGAGTGACCAGTGTGTTTTCTTCTGCGTTTTGTGTGAAAATCGTATGAATCCTGCGTTTTATTTAATGTGGTTTAATGCTCTGTCGCTCTCGTTTTCACAATAAAACAGGTTTGCAGTAGAGATGGAAAATCGATCAAAAACTTCGAAAATTGTTCAAAGTCTGCAGCGATCGAATCGAAAAAACAGAATCGATCTGATTTGCTCATGCAGCCACTGACCTAAACACTCTGCATTTGTATAATACACTCAATAATACAAGATTAATCACAATGTTTGAAAAAACAAAACGTGAACTTGTGCAAGACCTGACTGAATGTGCATTATTATGTTGCGTTAACAACTGAAGGGTGGACAGACCTCTAAATATGGACACAAAATATGACAAACACTAGTTCTAACTTTAACAACAGTGGCTTTGTTTTGAATGTCCTGTATTATGATTTATTTTGTGTTTTAAAAAGTGCACTGCGAAACTTTTTGGCCAAAAATATACTTGAATAAATGCATATTTTTCTCATTCAGAAGCCTTTGTTACACTAAATAATTAATAAAAACCTAGTTTTTACTTTGAGTGTGCTTGCATGGCCACAGAATAGTCTATTATTTGGCTTGGAGGAGCCCGAACACGTCTGTTTCCGCAGAAAAGCAGTTCTTTTAGCTGATTTTTTTCACATTATGGCATGAAAAGTATTCATCTCCATTCAGAAATTCCCAAAGTATAGTTTTAACTTTCTAATTCTAATGAATTGTGTAGATGACTTTTCACCTCCAGAAAGTTACACAGTGCACCTTTAAGATAAAAGAAAGTTAATATAAATAAACAAAAATCAAACAATCTCGAAAATTGTGGATGCAAAATCGAAAACTGAATTGAATCGTGACTTAAGTGAATCGTCCCATCCCTAGTTTGCAGACATAATGGACAGTTTTCTTGAAAGGGCCCAACACATCGCTGTTACAAGACTCTTAAGAGTTCATCGCGGCTTTGAACAACTTGCACCACTGGACAAGATGGCTAAGCCTGACTTTTCTGTAGACTGAGAAAAACAACAACAACATAAAAACAATCTTTATATCCTCCTCTTCACCTGCAACGTCTGGCCTAAAGTTGAAAGCCTGACCCTGGACTTGTTATGGGTGTCTCTGAGTCTCCTGAGGCGTGGCTGGGACTACAGTATGATTCAGCTGCTCTGTTTGTTCAATGGGACGAGCTGAACAAACTCACTTATCTACAGCAACATTTGGACAAGGACAATACATCATGAATTAGGGCAGGGTGAAATGACATCCAGCCCAGTGTTTTCAATTTTAATTTTGCTGTATTCAAAACAAAAATAATGGCTTTCAATATGAATTTATTCAGGCATAATTCTGCCCTAGATTACATGATTTGATTCAGTGGCCAAGCTAAAACTCTGTGGGCTTTGGGAGCATCTGTGTTTGGGGCCGATTTGGTCCAATGTGCCATTTTATATGGATTTTCATTTTCTCTTGTAAGAGTTCAATAAACAGCTAAAACAGGAAAAATCCATCTTAATACAACTTTAGAAGTTCAGTGAAAAGAGAAAAAAACATGGCTAAAAACTACTAAAAGTATGCAGAGGTCTCATTTAAAGTAGATGCCTGTAGTTTGTATTAAATTGTATAAAAACAACAACATAGTTTTGACTTCAGCCCTGCTCATCTAAAGTCCCACCAAGGTTTCTTGTGTCTTTTTATGATTCTCTCAAATCGACCTCATGAAGAAAATTCAACCAGCATGAACAGAAGGGGTCCAAGATGCTCCATAGTGAAGTGTGTTCTGACCTGATCTCTGGTTTTCCTCTCAGCAGCGTGAATGCGGTGGTCCATCTCCTCCTCCATCTCACTCAGCTGCATCGATGCCTGGTCCTGGGCTCTAAACACAAACATTTGACTTCAGCCAGTATTAAAGGGGCACTGTGTAATGGTGCGTTCCAGGAAACTGGGATTTTTCCCACTTCCCACTTGTAAAAATGCACTGGAATGCTACTCAAACTGGTAAACACCACTTGTGAGCTGGGACCTGGTCAAGAAAGTCCCACTACACATATGAGATCAACCATCACCACAATAAATGAATTTGAAGGGTTTAACTGACACAAAACTATGTAAACACTGGCTACAGGTTACTTAATGTTACTTTAGTTTAGCCTAGGGTTAGGCTTTTGCCTAAAGGTTAGTAACTGGGAATGCAGCATAAGATTGAGGAAGTCTTTTATATTTTGGGATCGGCCACAATAGTATTTTTGCAACTAGACGTCATCCTTAACAACAATCCTAAAATGCCTAGTCATGTGGTGTCCAGCAGCCAATGAAATTATTTGTCTCTAAACCATGAGGTGTGTTCAGCTGTGTGAGTGTGTCCTGCACGGTCCTGGCCCATGTGCTCATGTAGGTTTAACTAAAACCGGAAGATACATTCAAGATGGTGTCTTGTTTTCAAGGGCCTGTGGTTTTTGGTGCATGATATTGAAAATTGTATCTCTTCTGCATTATTTCCTGAATACGAGCTAGCACCACCCTCTATCATGATGTTGGAAATGCGATCACGTGATCACTTCTGACTAGGGGTGTTAACAGTACACATGTTTGTAGTGAATCGTTTCGGTACAGCACGTTCGGTTCGGTGCACGTGTGTACTGTTTCAATACTATTTTTGTAAATAAATGTGATTTGCTCAACCAGGGCGAACTAATGTTCACACGTGGTTTCTACTTGGACACTTTTAAGCGATGCAGCGCTAGCTTATATTTTGGGGTTTTAAAACTTCTTCTTTGGGTTATTATTTATCCGTGCTACTTTGTTGGTGCTGTGTGAAGATTTCTGATGGATTTACATGAGTCCATGCTCCTAAAGACTTTAGAATCATGGGAAAAAGACAAACATTTGGACTCACCGCTGTCACATTCACCTGTAGCACACGCAGTCACAGCCACACTGCTTCTGTGAGTAAACTCCTGCATAAACACCGCTTCTAGAGTAAAAAGTTCATCTCCTATTCACACGTTCGCTCGATATACTGTACCAAACAACTGTCTCAAAGGCTCCAGAACACTTAAGCTGCTTCTCTGAGTTTCCTCTTGTTCCAGCGATGCTCAAACACAGTACATACACGTCATGAGCCACTGTTCATTTAGGAAACATTAGAAACGCGCACACATTTTATTTGTACCGATTTATGGAAATAATTTAATAAAAAATAAATACAAGCTCAGTTTAAATAAAGATTTTGTTTCTCTGAGATATTCCAGCTGCAAGGCATCAGCGTTAATTTAATATTAATAGAAAAATGTTCCATTTAGTGAAATGTACAATAATTTATTGTTTTTAAAATAAAGCCTGAACTGAAAGTGTACCGAAAAAATACCGAACCGACAACTTTAAAAACTAAAGAAAACAAACCAAACATGATTTTAGCATACCATTACACCCCTAGTTCTGACCAATCAGTGCGAAGATGGCCAGAGTGGGGGATTGGGATAGCGCAGGCAGAAGGCCAAGCTCGGCTAAACCTTATTTAGTGTTTTAGAGCTAAATATTTTTAAAGTTTTTATTGTGTAAATAAAGAGACAAATCCAAACATTGTTAAAGTTGCAGGTCAGTGGAGCACAAGCAGTTTAAAAATAAGGACATTTCTGTCACCACTCCCCCGCCGCGTCTCAATCAACTCAGTGTACTGTTGCGATGCTTTTCAGCCTCACATGACTTTTTTTCTGTATCTTTCCTTCATGTGCTGCCATGTTTGTTTTAACACAATAGACTATCGAAACTCTGAAGATGAACAAAGGACCACCACATAATACATAATAATAGTTGTATAATATTTACCGTTTGATGGCCAGTGCCAGGTTCTCCATCTCATTGTTGACTTGTCGGATTTCTTTGGTGAAGTTCAAGATGATCTTCTCAAACTGTGGAATGAGTCGAGGCTCGGTCAGGCTCAGGTTCTGGTACAACAGCGCCGCCTGGTTTGTCCTAAAACAAAAACACTCAAACGCTGAGAACCAAGAGGGTCCCAAACGTGATAGTGAACCGTTTGTGTCATTTTGATCTGTTTAGTTCTGTGTGTCTGGCAGATTCAAATAATAGTAGTGGCTGTTATCTATGGGCTAAACCCCTCCGGTCATTTCCGGAGAGAACATGTGGTTATCATCTTTACATGTATCAGAATCAGAGTCTGAAAAAGTTTTATTGCCATTGTCAGAGAAAAAAAACCTCACAAACTAGGAACTTGTTTTGATGCTTGAGAGTAAAATAATACTAACTAAATACTAACTAAAATAGTTGATTAAAATTAAGCAATAAAATACACAGTAATCAGAGCAATAGTGCAAGTGCAAATAGATAAGATGATATTAACAAGATTAATAAAGAGGCAGGTGATAAAAACATTGCTGATAAAGTGACAATGTGATGAGCGCAGGAGTCCAACACAGTCACGTGTTTATGAAGAAAAACTGTTCTGTGGCGTGAGGTTTAGGTCCGAAGTCGGATAGACCATAGCCTCCTGCCCGAGGAAGTGGCTCAAATAGTCCATGTTCAGGGTGAGAAGGATCAGCTGCTATCCGACATGCACGCCCCTGAGACCTGGAGACGTACTTGTCTGACCAGCCAGTCCCTACACACTCTGACAGACACTTTACAAAGACATGAGGGTCTGGGATCAGAGCGCCGGGTTTCAAGTTCGAGGGCTGCTTTCCAAGCGCTGAGTCAACCAATCACAGAAAACCCGGAAATTCCACCAAAACAGCGACACGCTGAACCGGATGTTTTCGTAAACATGTAGCGCAAGTATGAAGCCTCTCAACACGGTTTGCTGCTCAGGTTTTAAGGAATTGATACATTAATTGTTCAAAACCGAAGCAAGAGCTGAATCAACTACGTTCGCCTTCTTGAATTTTTAGTGTCACGTGTCAGAATCGCCGTGCTTGATCGTCCTAACAATGGACAAGGAAATTATTGGCCGAGGCTCCGGTTTCAAACAGAATGTACAAGGAGTTGGCTGGTCAAGCAAGAGACGTACAGCTCCTGAAGAGATGAAAGGCTGCAGCCAATCACCTTCTCAGCAGAGCGCACAATGCACTGCAGTTTGTGTTTGTCCCTGACTGTGACTCCAGCGTACCACACGGTGATGGAGGAGGTGAGATGGACTCAATGATGGCCATTTAGAACTGCACCATCACTTGGGTATATCATTTGTTGCTGTGCTGCCACTAGTTCATTATTGAATTTTGTCACTTTTGTTAAAAATGTCCTCATAAAATAAAAAGCAGTGCAGAGAAAACTGCAGTTCATGAGTCCATGAGAGAATGATTGGCAGGTGTTTGGTTTGCCCTCATTCATCTGCACAATTAGCTCATACATCTGTTTGGCTGATGTCTGTGCACAGGTGTCCTGTGTTGTTTTTATGAACACAGCTGACACACAGGTGTCTCTTTTTGGAGCTAAGAGGAGGAGAAAAGCTTTCACTAGTGCTGATTACGATTTATGAACTGGTAGGACAACTACTGTAACACTCATATACAGTATTTCACAGACAAAAACTCAGCTGTACGGATGCACCGATCCGATACTGGGATCGGATGTCGGTGCCGATCCAGGAGATTTTGAGGGATCGGGTATCGGCTCCATGATATCGCTTCAGTCGATACCATTGTTGTGCCTTTAATTGGGCATAATGAAACTAATTTATTGGCTGGTGTTGATCCAGAATGTCTCATAATGATTGACATTTTATTCAGATTAAGTTGTTAATATAAAAAATTGTTACATAACACTGCATAACCAAATGTCAAAAGAAAAAAAAAAAGGTATTTCGGTTCTTAGATTAGTATCGGTTGATATCAGGTATCTCCAGATACTGAAAGCCAAAGTATCGGAATTGGTATTGGAACAGAAAAAGCTGGATCGGTGCATCCCTACTCAGCTGTGTTTTTGATGAGGAAGAACAAAAGTAAATTTTACATAAGCAGACTCCGGTTAAACAGACAAAAATAGAATGGAAAAAGCTGATTTGTTTGACCAGCACAGTTCCAAAACTACTTCATTCCAAGTGCAACTTACTATTGCAACTTACCTACTTCTCTTAGTTTGCAATTCAAGTACCTCTTATCTTGGAATTTTAGGTAAATACATTGTTTTTTAGTGTGGTATTTTGTTCTTTTATTGATATTTAAGTCCCAAATCCTCAAAAAATATTCAAAACTGAGCACAAAACATTTACAAATCAATATTCTGCCATGTTTTTACGGACAAACAGTTGAATGTCGATCTTTCTATAATAATAATTGATAATTTGACATGTCTGAATTACAATCTCATTTTTCAATAAACTGTCCAGCCCTAGCGTACCCCTGGTTGGGACACACTAGCCTAGCCTACCACACACTTCTTACACAAGTCGCTGCGGCCGTGGAGAATGTCATTAGGTCTGGTTTGCCTGCACACAGACTTGTCCCTTCATTAAACGCTCACAGAGGGTCCATGTTGCTCTCAGCTGACTGCTCTGTTCTGAACCGCTGAAATAAGCAGCAGTGTTCAGAACCAAAGCACTGTGACAATCGATGATGAGGCAGCAGCTGTCTTATGAGACGCCCCCAGAGCAGAAGTGTTCCCAACGTCGACTGCACAAACAAGGATCAGAGTACAGTACAGCTAATCTAGATCTTTTAAAGAAGTCTTGTTATGTAAAGACCACAGTGTTATAACAGGGTTTCCGCTACATGTAATTGATCGTGGCGCACCGCCACGGCTAAATAAAAGCCGCCACACTTTCAGATTTTTTTTTTTTTTTGAAAGTATATAGATAGCCTGCATAAACATATTATATATCGCCTATATTTGCGTATTTACTTGCTATAAACATGGTTTGAAATTCATTTAAATGCCGTGAAATGTTCCAATTGATTTTATTTTGAAAAATCCAACACCGTATGGCAGATTCCTGTCAGTGACAATCTGCGGAGGTTACTATGGTTACGGAGTGGCGCGCGCGGCTGTCACAAGTGGCGGAAAAGTACGGACGACAGTTCGAAACAGAGGGAGAGAAAAGGCCAAAGAAAGGTATTTTAGCAAGGTTAATTGTAGGCTAATGCTTTTTAGTCCAGATCTGCATTTTAACGACAGTAACGTAGTTAATTAAGAATAGGTTTGCCTTCATGCGTAATTTTTCAGATGTTTTGAACGGGTAATGTTTCGACTATTTCTGGTTGCATTTTCAGATGAGTATATTAAAATATTTTCAAAAGAAGAGGAAGGGACCTGAGGAAGACAGTGAAGGTAACGTTAGATGAAGATGATCAGTGTTTTGTGACTTAACGCTAGTTCTCTCACGTTCAGGAACCGAGTGCACCAGCTAGTCGCAAATTAAGGCCGTCTTAATTCTTACGTCATTTTAAAACCAACGGACAGCGTCTTGTTTTAAGTGTTGGCTCAATCATCTGCAAAGGTGCGTTTTCGCACTCAAATCACAGCAGCAGCTCATACGCACTGTCAGGTGCCCATCTACACTCTCGTCCCTAAATCTGAACACTCTGTCCGCTGTGTATAGGCTACTCATTGATTTCATGAGGGATAACATGGCGCAGGCCTATGTCAAAATAAAGTTATAACAGCAGCACGCACATCTGCTCCACACTTTTCCCACCAAGTAGCGTCTGCGTCTTTACGCACGTTTGAGCCTTTCCCAACTAACCCCGTGAACACCTACCGTGGTGCTGTCTTGGTCAGAGGAAGCTAAGTGTGTGTCCACCCGTGTTTTTTCCGAGATCCCAAAACGTGGATCCGCGGTGAAGTGTAATTGTAAACTCCATAAATCCCGATATTAAATCCAGTTAAACCCAGTTTACTATCCAAACTTCAGAGGCATTAGTGTGTCTGTAAGGTTGTTGGGCAGGAACCAAAAATACTTTTCTTCAGAGATCCAATGCATGCGAGGTGCTGACGCTGCCCTTCTCTTTCATCATGGGCATACCGACACGCATCACATCCGAGACCGACCGCTAGTGCCCCAATACTTTGAACTAACCGCGTAGACTGTCCTGAACAAAAGCGTCATCTTGACACGGCGCACTGCTCTGCCTGTCGGTGGACGGGACCAAATCAAAGCAGAAGCAGCAGTTAAATGGGCGGTACCACAGACTGGAAAGCTCGAACCGGCAAACAACGACGAGATAAACGCTGAAACTTTCCGGGCTGGTGAACTCCGGGGCTGGCCCCAGGGAAAAGTGCCACGGCCTGCGCTGATGAAGCAATAGCAGCCTTTGGCCTGTGGTTGTCGCTGTTGACATTAGCACTCGGCTCCTGAAGAATACTATATAATTGATCTGTACCGTGGCAACTGTTTTTATTAAAATATTTATAACGTAAACTTCCTTGTAACTTTAACACATGTTATATTAGACGAGTGCTCAGGCAGAAATGTTAGTGGAGGAATTGAGTCGAGGAGGAGAGGAGTGGTGAGGCAGCGGAGAGCGGCAGGCAAGAATAAGCGGCAGGGAGGAAGAGTCCGGCAGGGAAGAAGAGAGAAGGAGGGAGAGAGAGGAAAAAAGTAAACATAGGGAATCTGGTTGGGACCCAAAATGGACAGAAGTAAGCAGATTTCGCCCATGGCTGTACCACACAAATCAAGGTGAGAAATCATGCAAATTAAGTTTTTCTAATTTAATCTAATTTATAGCAATAATAATTGGCCATATGCTTGCAGGAATGTTCTGCCGGTTATGCCGGCAAACAAACAGACACCGAAAGCTGGAGTAGCTACACGTCCATTTATTGAGGCTGGATGTCAGATCTACAGAGTAGATTATTTGGACAGACACATGGGGACAGAGCACCACAAAAGCTGTGTCAAGTCTCAAGCCTTATTGGCACAAGGTGAAGTTTATTTAAATTTCATTGCAAGATTGGTTTATTGGCTACAAAATGTTTTGAGAATAATGTTTATGTTAAAACAATTTTAAATGTCTCTCTCTGACTGCTTTGCATAGGATCTTCAGTTATGGAAGCCTTTGAACCCATAATAAATATGGAGCACGAGGCAATCCTGGTGGCTTTAAATGTTTATATTATCTCACCAAGAGGGAGCAAGCACACCACACCACTACCCAGCTCTTCTGGATCTGGCAGAGTTGCTGGGCTGTGACTATTTCAAAAAGCTCAAGGTAATATTATTGTGATTGGTCATTTTGTATTATTTCATGCTGTAGATTAACTAATTAAGTATTTATTTTAGTGGCTGTCAAGCGATAAAAAAATTGAAGAGCTTAATTATGATCTGTAATTAATTAATCTATTTTTAATCTAACCTAAAAATTGCAGAGAAAAACACTCACTTAAGTGTTTTTTGTTTTGTTGTTATCCAATTTAATTAATGACATTGTTGTAGCAGATGGAAATATACTGAAGACTTTAGGAAGTGTTTTGTTGCTAAGTTGTCAAGTTGAACAACCCTTATGTCCACTTTGCAACTCACAGTATAGAAACAATGAAGTTGAAGATTTCAAAATTGATTAATGCGATAAAAAAATGTACTCAATTAATATGTCTGTAATTAATTTATTTACCATTAGATTGGAAGAAAAACAAATTACCGATCTCATACAATTATCGATGAGATGCTACAGATTTTGGCCACTGTTGTGGAGGAGCCCATTTTAGAAAACATCCAATCCTCAGTTGCTATTGGGATCGGAGCTGGATGAAAGTACAGATGTGTCTGTGACAAGACAATTGGGACTTGCATATCAGGTAACAAATCAGACAGAATGATTACTGATTTCTGAATTATATTCTGTATGTTTTAAATGTATTTGTGTATGTTTTAAGATATATGGATAAGGAAGGGCAGCTTTACAGCCAGTTTCTTGATCTGGTTAATGTGGGGGATGGAAAGGCCGACACCATCGTTGCTGCTGTAAAAGAAGTGCTGCAAAAAAAACACATTCCTACTCAGAACCTGTATGGGTTGGGAACAGATGGAGCTGCTGTTATGACTGGTATTTTTGTCAGGGTTCTGAGCATGAATGGGCTGTGTGCACAGAATTTCAGTTGGCTGTGTACGTTCAAAATAGCTAACTTCTGTATGTATGACCACTTTCTGTTAGCGTTAGCATTTAGACACAATTAGTGTCTTTTTAAACACACAAGTGTCTCTGGTGAAATATTCCTCTAATATGTAAAGTCTTTAACATGTTTTCTGTAACATTCACCACAACTGTCTGATCTAAAGAATATTTATTCGTTTTAAACTGATGTAGTGAAAACCTCATAGAAAAAACAAATAAATCCTCTTTAGATCAGACACCTTTGTGGTGAATGTTACAGAAAACATGTTAAAGACTTTACATATCAGAGGAATATTTCACTATAGAGACACTTGTGTGTTTAAAAAGNGGGAATGCAGCATAAGATTGAGGAAGTCTTTTATATTTTGGGATCGGCCACAATAGTATTTTTGCAACTAGACGTCATCCTTAACAACAATCCTAAAATGCCTAGTCATGTGGTGTCCAGCAGCCAATGAAATTATTTGTCTCTAAACCATGAGGTGTGTTCAGCTGTGTGAGTGTGTCCTGCACGGTCCTGGCCCATGTGCTCATGTAGGTTTAACTAAAACCGGAAGATACATTCAAGATGGTGTCTTGTTTTCAAGGGCCTGTGGTTTTTGGTGCATGATATTGAAAATTGTATCTCTTCTGCATTATTTCCTGAATACGAGCTAGCACCACCCTCTATCATGATGTTGGAAATGCGATCACGTGATCACTTCTGACTAGGGGTGTTAACAGTACACATGTTTGTAGTGAATCGTTTCGGTACAGCACGTTCGGTTCGGTGCACGTGTGTACTGTTTCAATACTATTTTGTAAATAAATGTGATTTTGCTCAACCAGGGCGGAACTAATGTTCACACGTGGTTTCTACTTGGACACTTTTAAGCGATGCAGCGCTAGCTTATATTTTGGGGTTTTAAAACTTCTTCTTTGGGTTATTATTTATCCGTGCTACTTGTTGGTGCTGTGTGAAGATTTCTGATGGATTTACATGAGTCCATGCTCCTAAGACTTTAGAATCATGGGAAAAAGACAAACATTTGGACTCACCGCTGTCACATTCACCTGTAGCACACGCAGTCACAGCCACACTGCTTCTGTGAGTAAACTCCTGCATAAACACCGCTTCTAGAGTAAAAAGTTCATCTCCTATTCACACGTTCGCTCGATATACTGTACCAAACAACTGTCTCAAAGGCTCCAGAACACTTAAGCTGCTTCTCTGAGTTTCCTCTTGTTCCAGCGATGCTCAAACACAGTACATACACGTCATGAGCCACTGTTCATTTAGGAAACATTAGAAACGCGCACACATTTTATTTGTACCGATTTATGGAAATAATTTAATAAAAAATAAATACAAGCTCAGTTTAAATAAAGATTTTGTTTCTCTGAGATATTCCAGCTGCAAGGCATCAGCGTTAATTTAATATTAATAGAAAAATGTTCCATTTAGTGAAATGTACAATAATTTATTGTTTTTAAAATAAAGCCTGAACTGAAAGTGTACCGAAAAAATACCGAACCGACAACTTTAAAAACTAAAGAAAACGAACCAAACATGATTTTAGCATACCATTACACCCCTAGTTCTGACCAATCAGTGCGAAGATGGCCAGAGTGGGGGATTGGGGATAGCGCAGGCAGAAGGCCAAGCTCGGCTAAACCTTATTTAGTGTTTTAGAGCTAAATATTTTTAAAGTTTTTTATTGTGTAAATAAAGAGACAAATCCAAACATTGTTAAAGTTGCAGGTCAGTGGAGCACAAGCAGTTTAAAAATAAGGACATTTCTGTCACCACTCCCTGCCGCGTCTCAATCAACTCTGTGTACTGTTCAGTCAAATGAGTGCTTTGCGATGCTTTTCAGCCTCACATGACTTTTTTTTCTGTATCTTTCCTTCATGTGCTGCCATGTTTGTTTTAACACAATAGACATCGAAACTCTGAAGATGAACAAAGGGACCACCACATAATACATAATAATAGTTGTATAATATTTACCGTTTGATGGCCAGTGCCAGGTTCTCCATCTCATTGTTGACTTGTCGGATTTCTTTGGTGAAGTTCAAGATGATCTTCTCAAACTGTGGAATGAGTCGAGGCTCGGTCAGGCTCAGGTTCTGGTACAACAGCGCCGCCTGGTTTGTCCTAAAACAAAAACACTCAAATGCTGAGAACCAAGAGGGTCCCAAACCAAATCGTGATAGTGAACCGTTTGTGTCATTTTGATCTGTTTAGTTCTGTGTGTCTGGCAGATTCAAATAATAGTAGTGCTGCCAGGCTAAAGATTAGAACATGTGGTTATCATCTTTAGATGTATCAGAATCAGAATCTGAAAAAGTTTTGATTGCCATTGTCAGAGAAACTTGCTTGAAAATGTAAAATAAACATAATAAGAAAAATGTCTGTTATTAGAAATGCATAAGTAAAAAAAAAATAATACTAATACTAAAATAGCTTGATTAAATTAAACAATAAAAATACACGTAATCAGAGCAATAGTGCAAGTGCAAATAGATAAGATGATATTAAAAGAATAAAGAGGCAGGTGATAAAAACATTGCTGATAAAGTGACAATGTGTGAGCGCAGGAGTCCAAATAGTCACGTGTTTATGAAGAAAAACTGTTCCTGTGGCGTGAGGTTTAGGTCCGAGTCGGATAGACCATAGTGGCTCAAATAGTCCATGTTCAGGGTGAGAAGGATCAGCTGCTATCCGACATGCACGCCCCTGAGACCTGGAGACGTACTTGTCTGACCAGCCAGTCCCTACACACTCTGACAGACACTTTACAAAGACATGAGGGTCTGGGATCAGAGCGCCGGGTTTCAAGTTCGAGCTGCTTTCCAAGCGCTGAGTCAACCAATCACAGAAAACCCGGAATTCCACCAAAACAGCGACACGCTGAACCGGATGTTTTCGTAAACATGTAGCGCAAGTATGAAGCCTCTCAACACGGTTTGCTGCTCAGGTTTTAAGAATTGATACATTAATTGTTCAAAACCGAAGCAAGAGCTGAATCAACTACGTTCGCCTTCTTGAATTTTTAGTGTCACGTGTCAGAATCGCCGTGCTTGATCGTCCTAACAATGGACAAGGAAATTATTGGCCGAGGCTCCGGTTTCAAACAGAATGTACAAGGAGTTGGCTGGTCAAGCAAGAGACGTACAGCTCCTGAAGAGATGAAAGGCTGCAGCCAATCACCTTCTCAGCAGAGCGCACAATGCACTGCAGTTTGTGTTTGTCCCTGACTGTGACTCCAGCGTACCACACGGTGATGGAGGTGAGGATGGACTCAATGATGGCCATTTAGAACTGCACCATCACTTGGGTATTATCATTTGTTGCTGTGCTGCCACTAGTTCATTATTGAATTTTGTCACTTTTGTTAAAAATGTCCTCATAAAATAAAAAGCAGTGCAGAGAAAACTGCAGTTCATGAGTCCATGAGAGAATGATTGGCAGGTGTTTGGTTTGCCCTCATTCATCTGCACAATTAGCTCATACATCTGTTTGGCTGATGTCTGTGCACAGGTGTCCTGTGTTGTTTTTATGAACACAGCTGACACACAGGTGTCTCTTTTTGGAGCTAAGAGGAGGAGAAAAGCTTTCACTAGTGCTGATTACGATTATGAACTGGTAGGACAACTACTGTAACACTCATATACAGTATTTCACAGACAAAACTCAGCTGTACGGATGCACCGATCCGATACTGGGATCGGATGTCGGTGCCGATCCAGGAGATTTTGAGGGATCGGGTATCGGGCTCCATGATATCGCTTCAGTCGATACCATTGTTTGTGCCTTTAATTGGGCATAATGAAACTAATTTATTGGCTGGTGTTGATCCAGAATGTCTCATAATGATTGACATTTTATTCAGATTAAGTTGTTAATATAAAATTGTTACATAACACTGCATAACCAAATGTCAAAGAAAAAAAAAAGGTATTTCGGTTCTTAGATTAGTATCGGTTGATATCAGGTATCTCCAGATACTGAAAGCCAAAGTATCGGAATTGGTATTGGAACAGAAAAAGCTGGATCGGTGCATCCCTACTCAGCTGTGTTTTTGATGAGGAAGACAAAAGTAGCAGACTCCGGTTAAACAGAAAAAATAGAATGGAAAAAGTTGATTTGTTTGACCAGCCAGTTCAAAACTACTTCATTCCAAGTGCACTTACTTACTATTCAAGCAACTTATCCCTCCAGGGAACTGGATCTCTTAGATATTTCAGCAAGCTGGTTTTGATCAAGTACCTAGACTTATTTCTATGAAGTTTTTTAGTGATAAGATCTTAAGCCAACATTGTTTTTCCTAGTGTGGTATTTTGTTCTTTTATTGATATTTAAGTCCCAAATCCTCAAAAATATTCAAAACTGAGACAAAACATTTACAAATCAATATTCTGCCATGTTTTTACGGACAAACAGTTGAATGTCGATCTTTCTATAATAATAATTGATAATTTGACATGTCTGAATTACAATCTCATTTTCAATAAACTGTCCAGCCTAGCGTACCCCTGGTTGGGACACACTAGCTAGCCTACCACACACTTCTTACACAAGTCGCTGCGGCCGTGGGAGAATGTCATTAGGTCTGGTTTGCCTGCACACAGACTTTGTCCTTCATTAAACGCTCACAGAGGGGTCATGTTGCTCTCAGCTGACTGCTCTGTTCTGAACCGCTGAAATAAGCAGCAGTGTTCAGAACCAAAGCACTGTGACAATCGATGATGAGGCAGCAGCTGTCTTATGAGACGCCCCAGAGCAGAAGTGTTCCCAACGTCGACTGCACAAACAAGGATCAGGCAGAGTACAGTACAGCTAATCTAGATCTTTTAAAGAAGTCTTGTTATGTAAAGACCACAGTGTTATAATCATTAGTTTACTCACAGTTGTATTTGGATTGATTCATGGATGTATCTGCTGTTGTCCTGCAGCTGATGCCAGGTGTTTAAAGTGATTACTCCAAAAAAATCTGGTTCTGAGTAAACGTGTACGGTTCAAAATGGTCATAAAGCAACTTTCCAACAACAAAAACAATATAAAATATGTTGCTTGTTACAGTAACAATCTGACAACAAAGATGTCTGATTTACATATGTGACAGTTTATTATTAACATATGAAACAGCTCAAAAGGACTTCTTTAAAGTTACACTGTGTTAGGTCTGGGCGATGATTAGGGCTGCAGCTAACGATTATTTTCTTATCGATTAATCTATCGATTATTTTTCGATTAATCGATTAGTCTATCGACTAATTTTTCGATTAATCGGTTCGTAAAATTATTACTTTTATGGCTTTTTACGCCTTAATATGATATAATATAATTAATTTGAGTTGATTTTTATTAGTTAAGTGTAAACTAAATATGCCCTGAAGAAGACTGCTTAAGTCGAAACGCGTTGGCGTTAAACTACAGCATATCAGACGTGCCTCGGATATCTCCTTTTCTCTGTCAGAGACTTATGCCCGCTTTATTCTGATGAGCACCTGATTGCTTTCACATCATCGGGAACCAGTGAGCACTCCCAGCCTTTTTCTATTCTAAAACTAATATATTTTGACTTCAGAACATTGCTAATTATGTTCTCAAGTCATAAATGTCATAATACTGCTCAAAAATATATTTGAATATTGAATAAAATAATACACAAAAAGTATTAAATGCAAACTTGAATCAATATTAAAAGATTGATGTTACTAAGAAGTGCATTAAATTATGGCTTTTGTGTTAGGTTTTATAACACAGCTCAGTGCAACAGGCTGTAATACAGTAGCACCATCGTCACATATACAGCTTCTGTCTGATCATGTGTTTGATGAACAGCTGATGGAAGCCGTGTGTATTAAGGAGTGTGTGTACAGTCCATTGCATCGTGCGCGCGGGCGTCCGCGGAGATGTGACGAGCGCGTATAACCTTCAGTCCGACCGTGGCACCGAGTGCCTGTACAATCCGTGCCAACGAACGCATGGACGGTCCGAGATGAGGAGCGTGTGTGCGCACAAACGAACGTGCAGGTGTTGCTTCGTAGAGAAATAAAGCTGCCTGACGCCGAGACCGCGCCGTCACAGCGGCTTTTAAACACGATGTGCGCGTTCTAGTTTCACTTTCTATTCAGCTGCGGTTCACATTGGATCGCTTTCCTGGCCTGAAACTTTATCTTGATGGTTATAGAGTGTGTTTCTCCCGTGAACTGACGCGCTTTGTGTGGAAATACATCACAGATGTACGTAGCGCGCGTGGATCAATTAAAGCTGGGACATTATTTAGAGGCACGGCTCATAAAGCGACGAGTCGATGCGCTCCACGTGCGTCGACGTATTTTCTTAATCGACGTAGTCGATTACGTCGACTAATCGTTGCAGCTCTAGCGATGATTATCACGATTTTTCTTGAGACAGATCACGATTTTGATTTTATCACAATTCTTTTAGAGTATGTCTTATTGCCTTTGATGTAAATACAATCATTTGCTTTTCTAAGAGTTCCTACTTTGGTTAAATCTAGTTGTCACTCAGAACAAAGACTGACTGAAAAAATGCAACAAGGCCTTAGAAAAAATCCCAAGACAAGCAACCTCAGCCCATAAATAAAGTTATTCAAATTAGTTACAACATTGTGTGACACTAACACTAATAAGAGCTTTTGCAAATATGCAAATAATCCATGTTTCATTCATAAATAGATATATTTTTGTAAATCAAACCTGAAAATGTGATAATTTCATCTGGAACTTGACTTGAAGCTGCAGCACAAATGACACATGACCTTCAAAATTCATAAGACTATTAAAACAGACGTCCAAATTTGTTATAATAAAGAAACAACTCTGGGCTAAGAGAAGTAGTTGGAAATATATGTCTGTATTTTAACAAACGGATGCATTAAACAGAGAAATGAGAAATCACAATTTGACGATTTCACCAAAAAAGCAAATTGTCACAACAGTGAGCTCACTATTTGATTTTTATCACGATATTTCCCAGCCCTAGAGCTTTATATCGAAAACACATTGTATTGTGACTGAGATTTCCTTATTGTTACATGCCTAGTCTTGTGTGGAGCCAGGTTAAAGAAGTGTCCTTTAACTGTGCAGTTTTTCATGTCTATCTTTGTCTGTGACTTGAATGGATGAATGAAGTTCTCTCTCAGACAAGAGGACGCAGTAAAGGTTTGAGGTTTTAACCATGTTATAATGTAGTCTCACAGTGAACCAGACATTTCCTGTTATTAAAGCTGTGTAAACCATGTAAGTGCTGTTTCTGCTGCTCATCACACGTGTTGTACATGAGGCTCTTCTTGTCTAGTCTTTGTAAAACCTCTGATCAGTGTCGAAAGATTTCAGAGAGCAATAAATGATCAAAAGTCCAAAACAAGCAACCTAAAACAAACTAGGTCTAGGGAATATCATATTATTGGTGTGATTCTGTATTTTGTGTTAAACATGTGGCTAAGATTAGCACTGATGAGATGTCCATAATACAGAGGGATTCTGTCACTTCCAGCCCTTTACTACCATGCGTTAGGGCTGGGCAATATTGTGATCAAATCGAAACCGTGATCTGTCTCCAGAAAAATCGAGATAATTTTTTTTTCCCATAATGCCCAGCCCTAGCATGCGTTATGCAGAAAGAGCAGCTCTCCGTCTGGTTATACGGGAAACAGGACGAGAGCGGCTGTTTTGCTCAGGTATAACTACGAATCGGTCTGACAGACGTTGACTCCTGAAGCTTGAGACAGTGTTTTATTTGCTGTTTTTCACCTGAATGTAACTTTTAAGGGTCGTAGGGTCGAATTTCATTCACAAATGTTGATTTAGCAGCACAACTTTAGTTTTCATACAGTGATAAACTCTAGTAGTTAGCTGACAAGTGACAACCAAGCTTTTTTGACTTGTTTCCACTGTTTGTGTGTATGAGCGGCGGGGATGCACTGATCCAGCTTTTTCAGCTGCGATCAGGTTCCGATACTGATTCCGATACTTCATCTTTAAGTATCTGCCGATATTAGGGATGGGACAATATTAGAATTTCCACTCACAATTATAGTGACCTAAATAATCACGATTAACAATATTATCACGATAATTTACTTAACGTATAGGTGTACAGTTTAAAAGTCTCTAAAACATTTATTACTGCACAATATGCATGTGTTTGTACAACTACTTATTGTATTTTGGTTTAAGTGGAATAAATGATTCAAAGTGAACAAATGTGAACACAATGTTGAGCAAAAATCATTTAACTTTGTCTCAGAGTCTGAAATTAATTCTGAATAAACTCATAATCGCGATTATCACGATTATGAAAAAAACGTCGCGATTATTTAATTGCAGCCCTTTATTATCGCAAATAACGATAAAATCGTATATCGCCCCATCCCTAGCCGATACTCGATATCAAGTGATACTGGTGTAAAGACTGAAATTGCTTTTCTTTCTTATCAAAACATAAAACATTTGTCATAGTGCTATGTAACAACTTACATAGCATATTATGAAATGTCCAATATTATGTGACGTTCTGGATCAACACTAGCCATTAAACTAGTCTCATTATGTCCAATTAAAGGCACAACTACGATATCGGCTGAACCGTTACCATGGGAGCCGATACCTGATCCAGCAATATTCTCTGGATCGACAACAATATCAGATCCCAGTATCAGATCAGTGCAGCCTTAACAGATACATCATTTCAAATTTCAGTCCCAAAAAGACACAGATCACAGTGAGAGAGATCTAGGATGATCGACTGTTTTCCTTCAAATTACAGTCCCCAGCCTCTGTGAAAGCAAACGAGAGCATAGTTCAAACAACTGTTAAATGACACAGATTCAAAGTGTTGTTTATGTCTTAGTCACGTCGCCCTGCCCTACTTCACATACAGGCGTAGGTTTCTCTAGCAACAGTCCTCGTGAATTTCTTATTTACATAAAGGAGTTGTCCTGTTTATTGAGATTGGAATAAAAAAAGAAAAAAAGATATTTGAAAACTTAATAAAACAGACTAAAACACTGCTTCCTAGTCAAAGCACAACTGGAGTTCTTCTTATTCTTTCTGTCTGTGGGATGTTCTGAATTTACCAGATGTGTGTGTCAAATATCGAATAGGGATGTCACGATATCAAATTTTAAAATCACAATTATAGCAAAAGAAAAAAAAATCATGATTTTGCAATTATTCACAATTATCGGCATAAAAAAAAAAAATCAAAATTTTAATCAAAATGAGTGTCATTTGATATGCTGACATACATATTATGTTGAATAAAAAGAATAAATGCAATTATTTTAATAATTTGCCTATGAAAAAATACATTTTAAATTAATTAAATAATTAATATTAATTAATAATTAAAGGAGACCTATTGTGATTTTTTTACATTTAGAAGAAACTATGACATATGCAGATCAATAATTTATATTTTATTCATTGCAAAACACAAAAATGTGTTAAAACGACTTAGAATTAGAAACAGGTCAACTGACTTCCTGTCGAAAATGCAGAATTGACAAGCTCCGCCTCTTCATTGTAAAATGTAATGAATAAGCCACCGATTTAAAATGACTATTTACAGTCGTTGGAAGTGTTTACATGACATGAACGTTACATGTTTTACTCACAATCCAATTTTTGAGTAATCACAAGTAAATACAGACAAGTGGGCGGGGATAGGTGGTAGGTGAAGAACATAAGTTTACTCAAACAAGCAGGAATCCATCCAAATACAACTTTAAACTCAGAAAAGTAAATTTTGCATAATAGGTCTTTAAACATTTTTTAAAAGCATAATTGTCCTTTCAATGATTGCTCTTTGATATTTATATACTTCCAATGAGGAACATATACTATCTAATAATATATTAAAGCCTATGAGATTTGTCACGTGACTCACGAAGGCGACGCCACCCACACGTTTTGTTTCCCAGCAAGTTTTCACGTGATGTACGCACGCGTCTCTGCTTTCGTTTTACTTTCAGATTGGAGTTTATTAAATGAAGCATAAATATTTGTTTCTTTTTGGCGTGAGCCTCGCGATACTCTCTGGAGCGCTTCGTTTAAAGGATTTTACTTTGTTTCTTTACATTTACTTGTACAAACGACGACACCACTTCAATACTGGGATGAATAGTTGTGTTCTTAACTAGATGTAATAAGTCTATTTAATGGCTAATTTTGACACTATATCACCAACAATCTTCTGTTTTAAATAAATTACAAACAAATATATAACTGCTTACTATTTTTATAAAATTGTCCATTCTCTTCCAGCCTCTTCCTCTTGATTATCTTCAGTGTCACTAGATTCCACATAATCGTTCTGTATTTGGCTTTGCTCCGGCCTCAAACTGAAAAGGTTTAACCCAGGAATTCATGTTGCTTAGTTACCTGCTACTGCCTGTTACCATGACAACATTATTTATGTCATAACTGCAGCAAAATGGCAGCCTCCATGCATTCTTTATAACACTATTTTAATAAACTACAAATACTTCCAAGTATTTGTCCTGTATTTATATAAGTGATGATATTATAAGTGTTTTAGGATAAACATGTGATTGTATCCAGGTTCACTTTAAGGAAAGAAAAAAAAAATCAGTCTGATTCAGTTCTAGTGTCGGCTCAAAAATCCATACTGGCCCATACCTAGTTTTAGCTTTTAATTCTCAATTGAGTAGAAGCATGTTCACCCCCAGAAGGAGTCACTTCAGAAGAATCTATTAAATAATTGTGATTGATCAAGGACAAAATCAGGTTTACATTCGTGTCATGACCCAGCCCTAAAGATAAATGTACAGTATTTACCAGTGACCCAGCCTTATCAAGTTGCTTCATTACTCTATAACAGTTTGGGATTTATTTCTATTTTAGGTTGAGGAGTAAATGTGTTTTTTGTGTGAGCTTTTCTCAGCTGAGTCTGTTCCACACATTTCCATATGGACACACTATCAGACAGTTATATTTACATGTTCACCACTTCAAACTGGGCTGTAAAGTCCTGCTCACCGCTGAAAACATCTGCTCACTGTAAACACGAAATAAAGAGTTTTATTTATCTTATTTATCTTTTGTATCAAAATCCTTAAATATGAGCTAAAAAAAATTTCTTTCAAAGTCTGGCTTCTGCACCAAAAACATGTTTTTACTGAAAGTCAGTTGGCTGTGGAGAGAGTCATTCAAATGCACACCTAAATAAATGACAATATGTCATGACTGATCTTTCAATGAAATCTTTTCAATGAAAGAAACCCCACTAGGCCTGAGCAATATCATATCGTAGATCATATATCGTGATATTCATATGGACTTGCACCACAGCTCATTTTGCAACCGAGACAAACAGAAATTGTGACTAATTTCCAGTGTTTTTAGAGATTAATAAGTGACAAGCCTTCGAAAAAAGCCAAACAATCTTATAATTAATAAAGACTTTAAAACACATTTTGTGCTTCATATTTCAGTCATTAGTGGGGATATTTTCATGGCTCAAACTCCAAATTAAGAAGCCTAAAGTTTATATAAAGTTGCAGACTTGGCAACTCATGGATATTTTCATCTGATTTCTCTAAAACCTTGAACAAAAATAAAAAAACAGACAATAGAGGCTCTGCAGAGGCTAAAACACAAATAATGAAAGAAGTAAAACATGGCGTTTGAAAGGTGAATGAAAACACATAATGATAACAATGATAAACGCTAGATAGTATAGGTATATCCTCAACTATATTGTTACCGCAAATGTTCTCTTTTTATACCGTGATAAAAATGTTAGCCCATATTGTCCTGCCCTATGACCTACAAAGGTCCTAATGAGATATTTCAGGCAGTCCTGGACAAAACAAGCAGCAGCAACAAAACTAAAACAACACAAAAACACACATAGTGTAAGTTCTGCTTTCACTTTCTTCATACTGTATTATTTCTGTAAACATGCAATCACAATACTGTCCAGAAATATCCCAATTACTGTACACTATATTTTCTCTAATTGTGCAGAACTCAACAGGAAATCCAGGAGATTGAAACAAATTTCTCAACTGAATAGAAAGCAGGTTAAACCTAAATATTTTTAAAAAGGGAGATAAGATTATTCTAGTGTAAATAGCAGCTATCCTTAAAACTTTATTATATTGAACATGAGATGTAAACAGTTTAAAAGAGACCTATTTTTTCGATCTGCAGGACAATACAAGTCTACTCAAACATGCATGAATCAGTCAATTTTGAGTAAACTAATGATAATGATGCTTAAGGTCAAATTGTGGATTCAAGACCAAAATGTACTCAAGTATCTTATACAAAAACAAATCATGTACAAACACATTTGTACTTTTAGAGTAAAAAGTAAGTATTTTGTGCAGATTTTTGAGTGAAATGTGGCAAAAAAGTCATGATTTGTTAATAATTTTGTGTTTTAGTCATGTGTTTTAGTCAGTCAATTGTTTATATTATTATTAATATTTTTTATTACCTATAGCTGACACTTGAACTAAAAGTCTTCATGAATTATGAAAAGTGCAAAAATAATTTCACAATCCAAACAGAATGTTGTAGCTTTTTACGTTTAAATATTTTTCGGAAATGTAGTCAATCATATAGTAGTTTTAGTTTAGTTTAGCCTTTATTTATCAGGGACCATGTACAAAAGTCATTAATCTTAATAAAAGAAGAGATGAACTGCACCAGATTAGCGATTGCTACTTTCCATCTGCAGTCCTGGGCAGGTGAGCACACAATACAATCATACATTTGTTCATAAACAGTGAAATAGACGATTTCATTAAAACAACAATACTCATCACAAATAATAATAATAATAATTAAAAAAAAGTTGTTCATTTTACAGTTAAAAAGCTAAATTTCATTTAGTTTAATTTAATTTACTAATGTTGACAGGTTTGATTGTCAAGAATGTGTTTTTTTAAGTTTCGTGTGAAAATATTTATACCTACAGTAGTCAATCATGTACAGACAATCAATGTACAGATAACTGCTCCAAAGTGTAGGGAAGTAAATTAAGAAGATTTCATGTTTTTCACTTGTTGGAAAGTTGAAATTATCTGGAAAATTACATGACAGACAAAGTTAGAACAACATCGCTATTTCCATTTACTTTAATTCAGTTACAAGTCTAAATGTTTCTCTTTTTCCCCTCAGATCAATCTTACAGGCATTGGACATTATTCATTTACTTGTTTGTACTGGATTTACTTATATTTGTCAAGATATAGTGTGTTTTTTTTAACAAATTTTCTTTTGCTACGACCACAAAACCATTTGAACACAACCTACTATCACTTGTAGTATTTACCATCTTTTCCAGAGCTAAAACAGGGAAAAAATACCAACAAATGTTACTGTATAGTACTTTTTACTTGTAAATTAAACTATTTAAGAAGTCAAGTGTGTTTATGCTGAGACAACCGCAGATTAACATGGCAGAAATCACTTAAGAGTCAGTTTTGTACAGTATCTCACCTGGGGATGAACTTGGCCTGTTCTCCGAGCCTCCTCTCGAACCCATCCCAGGCGGAGCACTCGTCCCCGGGCTCCGCGTCCTCCATGTCGGCCCCGTAGCGCTGCTGGAAGCCGCTCACAAACTCCTGCAGGGTCACGGAACCGTCCCCGTCCGCGTCCAGCCTCTCGAAGATCCGCCGAGCCTCCTCCGCGGACACCTGCAGCTCGGAGCAGATGGTCACGAACTCGCTCCGCTCGATCCGCCCAGACTTGTCCACGTCGTACGCGTCAAAGAGCGTACGTAAACGGTCACGTTCCTCCGCGCTCATGCCCCTGGGTCCGCCGCGGAGGAAGAGGAGGGAGGGATGGAAAACAAGAGAAAAAAAAAATAAAAATTAAATCCAGTTGGGGAATTAATCCAAGTCAAGCATTTAATAATTCCACTTCAGAACTTTTATTTTTTATTATAATTTTTTTAGCGTAAATACAGAAATGCTACAGCTAGCTAGTAACGTTAGGTGTCCGCGTGTCCCGCTAACCTCCTTCTTCTTCTGACTGAAACTTTTCTGAGGTTAAGTAAATATGTATATAAAGAAATCCTCCCGTCACCGTGCGTAAACGCCTTACCTGTCTCTGAATAAACTGTCCACTCCCATTTGTTCAACATTTGAAGAGAGACAGTGTGGTGGTGAGTATGAAATAAACGCGGATTAAGCCGTAAAAGCATCCCGGGAATATTCATAAGGAACTAGAAAGAAGGTGAAAAGTCATCTGCATGATTCTGTGAAAAAACAATGTTGAAACAAATTAAGCTATTTTTTTTTTTTTTTTTTTTTTTTTTAGCTAAAGGCATGGTGTGTGTCCTTTTGTAAAGTATCTTATGGGACAAAGTCAAGAAAAAATAAAACAAATAAATAGATAGGCCTAAACTGCAACTATAGAGGTTATGCACTGACATCATTTTATTACAAAAATGCTTAGCAACATTTAGAATGAGTGGTATTTCTTTGTTGTCGTGGCTAACAACAGTTGATGATTTAGGACATTTTAACTGCAACAAACGGACTCAAAAACATCTTTTTTAAGAAGAAAAAGGTAATAAGTTCAACTGTGTGTGATTTCAATGTCTGATACATGTGAGAAGCTAAAGTTTTGTTGTTTGTTGTTGACTTGATTTTCTCTTTTTACATGTCAGTTACAAACCCAGTGCTCAGAAGACTTGTTGTGAGTTGAATTTGTTATCAAACTGTAGTGTATTTTTCCTGTTTAGCTGTTTATTGAACTCTTACAGAGAAAATGTCCTTTTCTCCATTAACTAATACATCCTTGCCACTCAGCATGAACATTTAGAATACTGGGATGTCACCTGCAGAACCTCTATTAGAGAGAAGAAGAAGAAGAAGCAACGACTCTGAAACTTTTCACACACTTTAGGTAGTATTTGACTGATCAGATAGCTTGGACTATATTAGAAATAAATTTGAGTTCAAAACAAAATCTCACTTAACTTAGCTAGCCCAGTAAAAGACCAATGAATGGATTTGTCTCTAAAAAAAAGCAAATATCAAACTGAGGCAGCCAAGGACTACCAGCGGTACACGTACCTGGCCTAGAAATATAGGTCATTGTCAGAGATGGTCAGTAACAAAGTATTTTGACTCAGGTAGTTTTCTTGAGTATCTGTACTTTACTTGAGTATTACAAAATATGGTGACTTTTTACTTTTACTTCTTACATTTTTCAAAAGTGTCTGCACTTTCTACTCCCTACATTTTAAAAACAAGATGGTTACTTTTTTAAGTCCAGAAAGACCTTTTAAAACCAGGTCCGACCTGCTGCCGCCATGGATTAAAGATGTTTGAACAAGTAACAAGTGAAAATAGTCAGTTGTTACATGATAAAAGTCTGATTATTTATAATTATACTGTAAAGCCCAAATCACACTTCACAACATCACAAACCAAACTTTGTGCACTGCAGAATTGTATTTCTAGATGGGTTAAATGAAAACCTAGATTTTATTTTTGCATTTTATTTCTTTCTTTATTTATTAAAATGTTTTTATTTGATGTACCTAGATTATATGATTTGTTTCTACCTTGTTTCAATAAATTTGTTCTTATTTCAAGTCAAATATTTTGCTGGTAAAGTAAGACATTTTTACAAATTTGTGTCAAATCAAATCTCTTGAAAAGAATCAGAAATGTCTTGAAACAAGTGAAAAAAGCTGCCAAATGTCTAGTTTTAGTAGTTTTAATGAAGACTAGATATTCACTTTTGCCAGTGTGATTGTACTTTTTACTTGTTTACTGATTTACTCAAGTAAAGGAGTTCCAGCAAAGTCAATTTTTACACAGGTAACTGTACTTTTACTTGAGTATTAAACTTCAGTCTTTTTGTCATCTCTGGTCATTGTATCCCAACCAGGAGTACAGGGCACTTTGGGGAATACGGGGAATGATTGAACAGATCAACAACAACAGTCGAGCTGGTTTGGACCCTTTTTTTTTTTTTAGCAATTTCATCTTTGTTGAATACTTGCAGTTCAGAAGTTCTACAGGCTTGTTTTTGAAAAAGGCCTACACAGTTTGATGATGCCCTGAACCCTGATAAGAGAAAGAGATAGTTTTCTTACTAACAATAAACAATAATCAACATATTGCTTTATTGCTCCCATTATACAGTCTATGATTGCTCCATACAATACTAAGGCTACTACAACTAGAAATCTTCAAAGTTGTCATCTGGACAGTGTTTCCGAAGATCAAGACGTTTCGACTCCCATCCGAAAGTCATGAAAGTCGAGAGTTTCAACCAGATTGAAAATGACTTTCGGATAAGAGTCGAAACATCTTGATCTTCGGAAACACTGTCCAAATGATAACTCTGAAGACTTCCTACTATGGATCACTCCTGGATGAATGAGGGCTTGCACCGGCTACAACTAATGATCATTTTAGTAATTGATTAGTTGGACGATTATTCTTTTGGTAATTCTTTCCTTTGTTGTTTGGAACACAAATGTCACGTCCTACAAGATTTTTGCAAATTTTGATCCAGACAAAGCATTGTTTGACGTTTTGGAGGTGTGGCCTATATTTACAGACCAAATTGCTTTTCATCTAGAAAAATAGAAAGACCACCCTAACAATAAAATAAACCATGAGTTTGTAAATGACTGCTTTAAGATTTTTAATGCCTTAAAATAAGATTTGCCAATTAAACAATATATAGAGAAGAACAAGCATTTTCTCACTTGAAAATATCAAAAAATACTAGTTAGATAATCTTCTGTTGGCTAAATTCATTTGCAAGATTTTCAGAATCATTCAACTTAAGTCACAATTACTCAAATCAAGATCTAATTTGTGTTTACGAGTAACACTGACTTATTTAAGATTGTGTTTTTTACAGTGAAATCGGTAAATTTACACATCTTTGTCTTTGTTGACTAGTTGGAGTCATAAAACATATTTTTTCAGTTCAGGCATGTTTGGAATCCCTTAAAAATCAGTTAACGATTAATTGATTACTAAATTAGATGACAATTAATTAAATAATAATTACTTAGCTGCGATTAATTGATTAACTTGTTGCAGCCCTAAACACTCACTATATAACAGGAATACTATGTAAGATGAGTTTTAGCTGTTACTATTTGTTTACTATATCATAATCTGATTCTGTCTGTGTTTCTTTTTACCTGATGATGACCTCTTGTCTTCAGGCGTTGCCAGGTCCAGTCCTAGCTCAGTGTTTCGGTCAAACCCTTGGAGAAACTCTTCTAACGTGACCCTTCCATCTCCGTCCACGTCCAGCTGCTCAAAGATCCGGTCTCTCTCTGCTGCCGGGATACACAGCTCCTCACAAATGGACAAAAACTCTCCTCTCTCGATCTCTCCGGAGTCGTCCAGTCGTAGGTATGAAACAGAAAGCGCAGGTGCCTCAAGTTCTCCTTATCCATGACTTTTGAGTTTTGTCTAGCTAAATGTTTTTAACTTGGACATACTAGTGACTGTGCTAAGCTAAGTGAGCCATTAGTCATATTTCATAATGTAAAATACTAAAAAAAAAAGATCAAAATCAAAGTTTACATAGTTCAAATGTGTCTAAGTTTAAGATGGACTGAGCTTTAAGATTTTGGAAGCTGAACCAAAATGTCCTACCTCCTTTCACACCTCTCCTCCTTCTGTAACAACACACTGCAAAAAAAAGAGTCCAGCAGTGTTGGGCAAATTACTGTGAACATTTTATATATTAAATTCATAGTTACAGGGATAAAATGTTATATAAATGGTAAAAGGTCTATTTAGTGCTTTTCTACCTTTCCAGACAATCCAAGCGCTTTACAATCTAGCATCCGCTCACACAGTGTACGCAGACACTGAGGCAGTGTGGGTTAAGTGTTTTGCCTAAGGACACAACGACAATCTACTCCTGTCGTCCCACTGTGGCACCTGGTGTTCCAGTGGTCTCCCATCCAAGTACTAACCAGGCCCTTTCTTGCTTAGCTTCTGCGATCTGACGGGATCAGGCTTTGACAAACAGGTATTGTATAATTGCATTACAATATAATTGTCTCTAAAATGTAAAAAGTGGTCTCTATTTTTGTTTTCTTGATACCTGCCTTGCTTACACCAGGGACTTGTTGCCAGGGACCAGGTTCACATACCTGGCCTAAACACTAGGGATGGAAAACCGTTCAAAAACGTAAAAAAATCGATCGAAGTTTGCAGTGATCGAATCGAAAGGCCAGAATCGATCTGTTTTGCTCCTGCAGCCACTGACTTACACACACTCAGTATTTGTATAATACACACAATAATACAAGAATAGTCACAATGTTTGAAGAAACAAACCATGAACTTGTGCAAGACCTGACTGAATGTATATTATTATGTTGCATTAACAACTGATGGGTGGATCTCTAAATATGGACACGAAATATTACAGTGTACTGTTCAAAAGTTGAAATAAAAAATACAAGTTCTGAGCACTAACAATAGTGGCTTTGTTTTAAATGTAATTTATTAAGGTTTGTGTCTTAAGTTAACAAAAAAAAGTTAATATATAAACTAACAAAATCGAAGAAAATTGAAAATTGTGGCTGCAAAATTGAAAACTGAATCGAATTGTGAATTGAGTGAATAGTCCCATCCCTACTAACACAAGTAAAATCCATTATTTTGATGACTTCTTTTATCATTCGTTTGAAGTTGTATTTGGATTGATTCCTGCATGTTTGAGTAACCTTGTATTGTGCTAAGATTATGCTTGAGTGCTCAGTCCTGTTTTCACCAACCACAACACAACTAAAACAGACATTTTAGGCTTTTAGAATTGGAATTTAGATTTTTTTTTTTAATTAAAATTTTTTTGCAGTGCACACAAACGGTCAAGGTCTCACAAAAACTGTTACAAATGCTGTTAGACTCGTGACTGGCTTCAAAAGTGAGCGCACACCACAGGCTCCAAAACTCGCTACAGAACATATTACAAAAGTAGCAGTTTTTTTTTAACAAAACTGAAATGTTTTTGTAACTCATTCTCTGCAGTGTCTTTGGATGGAGTGCTACAAACATAAGAGTTGGTATTTTAATTTTTTTCAGTGTTTAAGACTGATTGAAAAACCCCAAACATTTTATGAAATCATTAAACTGTAACTGGGGACAAATGTCTGTTTTAGAACAAATTAGAAGACAGCTTTAAAAACAGTTTGAGAATAGGCTAGAATATTGTCTTGCTTCCTCACCTCCTATTACACAAAGATTATCAATGAACATTTTATAGATTAAAATGTTAATTGAAGTTTTTACAGACAAACAGAAAAACAAGTATTTTAGGAGTTTTTGACTGACGCCTCTCTCTTTTATTTTGCTCAAGGTTTGTGTCTTTGCCCTGAAGGATTTTGAGACGATAAAGCAGTGTGTGATACAAAAGTCTAGCAGCCAACAACCAATGTTTACTGTAGATCTGGAAACTGAATGAAGGAGCAGGACAGACCTGATGTAACTGACTTCAGCTTTACAATTGTGCTGTCCTCTAGTGGCAAAGCGCAGTAAACACATCTCAATGTATTCTCTCTACTTCACAGAACAGAAGATTGAAGCTCTACCTATTCACACAGAGCAGGAACTATGGACTGAGGCCACACTTTAGACTTTTTAGCTCTGCTCTGGGGCAGGTACTTTCCAGCCAGAGCAGGAACCTTTTGGTAACATTTTATATATTATGACATTTACATAAACTTTCCTTATCCTTGAAAAATTACTTAAAAGCTGTAGCTCCAAAATGTTTACATTTGTAAATAGAAACTATTTTTAGGAATAACATGAATAATTGTGTTTTGTTGTTACTTTCAGTGATGTTTTTTAAGCTTTTGTACACTATTGTTGTAAGGTAAAAACACCTTTTATTTTTCCAAGGCAACTTAATGATTCATTTAAAGTTGCAGATTATACAGATGATAATGTTTAAGCTTTTTATCCCCACTGTAACTAATTGTTGATACCAAATTTTTGTTTTTAGGAATAACTAAACATCTCACTCCAAAACAAAAAAGGTCCAAACAACACAAATCCAAACATTGATTCCAGAGTCTTAAGATCAGTATTTATTTGGGAGCTTTATTGTGGCAGTATTAACATAGAAAACAATCTGTTTTTATATATATTTTTTTCAATTGGAGAACATACAAACATTCAAAATGTTCACTCACAAAGTTCATAAGGCTTGGTTTGTCCCAAAAGGAGAGGGTTAGAGAGAAAAAGAAAGGGGAGAAAAAGAGAGAGAGAAAAGGAAGAGCGAGAAGGAGAAAAGAGAGAGGGGGAGGTCACTACTAGAAACATAATGCATTTAATCTTTTATGCTGAAATCTCCCAGAGCAGACTGAACGAGTGCGAGTCAGTTTGAACCAAAAGTTGAACAACAAAGTGACAGTGCGATTGGCTGTGTTCCACCATCGGCCTCATATTTGTCTGCTCATTCAATTAAACATGCTCTAATAAAACTTTCGTAAAGAGCTTTGTGGTACTGCAGCTCAGAATATTTCCCCATAAGCCATTAGATCTTTTCCCAAAACAGCATTAAAAACAAAAACACAACACACAAATTAGTAGTGAATTATCCTGTCGTTCAAACAGCTAAAATAACATTAAATTGTAGAAGGCGGTGAACACAGCCTATCGAGTGAGTATGCTACTGCACATACACAACTATAGAGTCACATCTGCACTGTCTTTGCATAAAAGAGACCTGAGATCATATTCACAACAAATACATTTAAAGGTCCTGTGTTATGACTTTTATTCAAAATAAAGATACACATTGTTTTGATTAATCTCACAACGATTTCTGCCTTTACTATTGGAGAAAATGGTTGTAACGCACCTCCTGGTATGTTTTGGAACTCATGTAATGCAAATTAGCGATTAGCCTACTTGAGGACAGTGTTACATGGGGATTAGTTGAAAAATAGTACTTACATTTAAGCCTTTCTGTCTCCAAACTATTGATTAAAATGCAAAAATAGAAAAAGAAACAACCAGTAAAGATGTTTGTTTCTAAGTTTTTATTCCTTAACATTAAACTTAGCGTTAGCTTTGGGACATGAAGTGCTGATGCTAATGCTGAGCTAACAGGTGTAGTTATGCCGTGGCCCTGTTAGCAGTCCTTTCCCAAATCCCTAAACTTAGAAATAAGCCTTTCTGTCTCCAAACTATCGATTAAAATGCAAACATCGAAAAAGAAATAACCAATAAAAATGTTAATTTAAGTCCTAATTTCAGTTTGTTCCTTTGTTTTCATTCCTCAACTTTAGAGTTAGCGTTAGCATTGGGACAGGAAGCGCTGATGCTAATGCTAAGCTAACAGATACAGTTTTGCTGTGGCCCTGTTAGCAACTTAGCAGTCCTTTCCCAAATTCTAAACTTAAAAATTAGAAAAAGAAATAACCATAAAGATGTTAATTAAGTCCTAATTTCAGTTTGTTCCTTTGTTTTCATTCCTCAAGCATTGGGACAGGAAGTGCTGATGCTAATGCTGAGCTAACAGGTGCAGTTATGCTGTGTATCAATCCCAATTCGTACCTTTAGCTTTACTTCTTTTACATTGTTTTATTCGTATTGAAATTTTAATTAAACACAGATGAAACTAAACTGTTAATAGAAATCCCCTCCATATTTCAACAAAGCAAATTATTGTAAAATGAGATTTTTACTGTTTAAAGTGTAAATGCCTGATTAAGTGTTCTGGCTGCTAACTGTTAGCTTAAACATAAATGTGTCGTTTTTGGGCTTTCTATTGGCAAACTTTTGTGAGATACATTCATAAATATCAATATAACTAAACTACATTAACGGTACACTACAAATATTGGTTTTAAAAGACGTAATTTCGGGCAGCGCATGCGAATTACGCTAAAAGGAACAAAGCATACGTTGTGGCCCTGTTAGCAGTCCTTTCCCAAACCCCTAAACCTAACCAAATCAACTTAACCAACCCTAAACGAAATATTTACTTAATATAATTTTGCTAGCAAAGCCACCAATGCAAAAGAACGGCAGTACAGTGTGGCATTACTGGGTTGGGATAAATACTACATGCTAAATTACCTTGTCTAGCGTATTTTAGCAGAACTCCGGTAAAGTTTAACACACAATCTTACAATTACAAACAATATAAGAAAGTGATTTAGCCATAATAAAGGACCTTTAGTTATATTATTTGATGCATTTTAGTTCAATTCAAGATTTGGTTCAGCAGCAGACACGTGACCTCTGTCTGCTACTCCAAACTGTTTCAGATATGACATCACCGCATTGAAGATGTGCTAATAAAATAATCACAGTTATTTTTTATATACGTACAAAAAAAAAAAAAAAATAGAACTCAGTCAAAACTATCAGAGCCACATGTTGAAAGCAGAATATTACACAGACTCTGCCAGTGCTGCTACGGGACTGAAGCCTTTGCTGTTTGAAATATACAGGAAATGCTACGGATTTACACTGCAAAAATCACATCTACATAAGTTAAATGCACTAACATTTTAATGGAAAAATGTTGAGTGGCAAAAAAACAAGCTTTTACTTTGCCGAAATTAACCTAATGTGGCAAAATGGAAAATGTTATCTTCGGAATTTGGACCTCGGAGCGATGTCAAGTCACATAGTAAGTCAGAAAAGGTATGAGCATACATTACAGTTTGAAATGCAGCAATACAGATCAAATTATAAGGTATAAAGTAACATTTGAAAGTTAATCTTGCTGTTATAACAATAATATAACTAATAATTTACAATGTGGGCCTATAATTGCGGAGGTTCAACATGGTGGACCGTAGAATTAAAGAGAAAGTAGCACATGATTTTAACTGATCATTATTAAACTTTTCACCAAATGTGGGGAGCAGCCATGTTGAATGTCTAACTCGAATAAACTCCGGGTTCTGCAATGTTACCAACTTACCAGATGAATTCTAAGCTGCAAGGGTGTTCTAGTTTGATGATTATACAAGTCAGAATTTGGAAAATTCAGCTAAACTGGCAAGCAGCATTAGCTAGCTTGTTTGCTAACATCAGTTGGAGATTTACAGTCTTTAGTTTTCCCGACGCAGTTATGCCGCGACCCAGTTAGCATACCTTTCCCAAATTCCTAAACTTAACCAAATTAAGTTAACCTAAATCTAACCCTAATCCTAACCTAATTTTACCCAAATCCCAGAAGTAAATATTTTAAAATCTAAACTTCTGCTAGCATAGCCACCAGTGCAAAGTGGTGCGTATGCATAACTAGGTTGGAGAAAAATCAGGCGGAGATTTAGGACATTTCAGTTTTTGCAATAAATAATTTCTTCAATTAAAACATCTTAAGTGGAGAAAGGTAATGATCCAAAGTATGTAAGAAGTAAGAAATGTGAGGAAAAGCCTGAGTGTTCCTCTTGTTTATCTGTTTTTCTGCTTCTGTTTACCTGTTTTTTTTTCCCTTTTACACGTGAGATACAAATTCAACATTTAGCAAAGGTATAGTTTGTAACAGGCGATTACGAATCAAATGTTGTGTTACAATTATTGTGAACAAATATCACGATTAGCGATTATTCATGATTATAATCAAATTTAATTCTCGTTGTCAAACATGTCACTATTGTTCAAGTTATTTATTGAAATCTAATTTTCCTAATGAAAATAAAATGCTAATGTGACAAAACTTAAGTATTAATTTAGATTGAATTAAAAAAATATAATTGCCTGCCTCTTAAACGTTAAAATAGATTGAAAGACATAATTTTGCTTCAAATGGTAATGAAATTTTGTCTTTATTTATTGAAATTTTTTATACAAACATTCGAATTTTTAAATCACAAATTTATTTTCAGTTCAAAATAAAAACAAAATAAGATATAACTTTACAAGATTCATATTTGGCAAATATTGGAGTTTTTTCTATAAACCTAAAGCTGTTGCAAAACTAACTGATATTTTGGTCATTCATTCTATAGAGTCAACTTTGAGAATTTAATTTTACTTTTAAAATTGCCACAATTATAATTTTTTGGGTTTTTACGATTATATTGTGACTTAAATAATCACAATCATCAATTAACCTAATAATCTTGACATCTCTTATACGTAGGTTGTAGTTGCGATTTCACTTTCTTTTCCCATGTTATTTTGCCACTCACTGCTAACATTTACAATGCCACTTTTAAGCGCCTAATTAGGTACTTAGAGAATCATTCTTCTACATTACGATAATTCAGTTATAGGCTTAGTTATCATAAAGTGGCAGCAAGTCATTCTAACTCATGTAGAGTTGCAGTGTTAATGGACCAGTGTTAATGTTAGCACGTTAGCTTCATCCGGCTAATGGTTCACAAACAGGAAAAGCACAGTCCAAACTCTACACAACTAAGGAGAATGTCCAGCGACGCAGAAGGACATGGATCATCAGCTGAGAGCTCTAAGTTTGTTCTCAAGTGTCTACCAAGAGATCTAAAACATGCAATTCCTCTAACACCCAAGCAGGAGGGGAAGAACGAAGACGAAAACAAGCTCGCCACAAGTCTGGATTTCTACAGATGAAGCATGCTCTCTGCAGCTCGGCAAAGTGGTTTTAAAAATGGAGGCGGAAGAGAAGAGAGAACCTACAAAACTATACAGTGGTTACAAAGCTCTGATACAGTGAGGAGGGTTTGCATGGCCTAATCGGAGCTTTAACACTGACGGACAGGGGAAGGAATCGTCTGTACTGCAGCTTTGAAACGAATCCCAACCCTTTTAAACATCAGACAAGACAGTACAAAAACCTCTGTGCTGTTTTATAGAGACTGTGACGAGGTATCAGGGTTACAAACATGGACACAATTGTTGGCAAACCTTTGTTAATGAAAGAAAAGTCAACAACTCACAACTAAACTGATTAAAGTCACAATAAATTATTCTGTGAAAATCTAACATTGCTTTTTAACTGTGGTTCACAGAGTCGATTTAAATTCTAGGTGAATTTCCCATAGACAGATGAGACAAAACTCTCTTCTTGGCAGGGCATATCAGCTCTATGTTCACAGATAAATCATACTTAAAAAAGAACACTGAGGAGTCTTGGTTATGAAGGGGCTGGTTGGGACATAAATTCTAAATACTATCAAGAGGCATTCTGGAACAAAATGTGTTGCCTAGTAGGGGTGCAATAACCGAATTTCGGTTTTAATTATGATTATTGCTGTAATTGTTTAAAATAAGGGTCTGTAACGCTCTTTCTTAGCAAATAATCATTTGAATAATCGTGATTTTCAATTCAGGTATTCTTTAATAATTGTGATTATTATTTTCATCATAATTCAAGCAGCCCTAGTATCAGGTCACAGGATAACGACCAAAACTTACAATGAACAGCCAAAGCCCATAGAGCCACTTCAGAACAGAACACTGTACTGAAGGCTCTGACCTGAGTCCCATAAACATCTAGAAGCTGAAACACCACTTGTCTTTGGCTGTCTGTGAGTTGTGTATTCTTAGATGTCTGTAGGCTGCCTTCAAACATGAGACACTGGAACAGTTTGCTCACATAGATTTGGTTTGCGTTATTTTAAAACACTGTGACTGGTGCCGGAGTGACAGCTAAAGAAATCTTTTGACTTCAGTGATTGCCTCAAAAGACTGGTAACAAATATTTAAAGGAACCATCAGTTTTGGACAGGCCTTTCAGTCAAATCTGTTGAACCAAAGTTAAAAAGCAATGTTAGATTTTCACTGAATAATTATCAGGATGTTTATATATTTATAACTTTTGTCAATTTACCAAAGGAAGACTAACAATTTTGTCCACATCTTGTATGAGTAAAGCCTAAAACACACAGCAAGTGACTTTCCCAGTACTTTTCTTTCTCACACTTAAACTCATCTGTAAATGAGTTGCTGCAAATAGCAAACACGTCTCATTCTGTTGTGTGGGGTTAATCCATCGGCACTCGCAGTGTGTTTGAGGCTCTTGTGATGAACTTGGTCCTTCTCTGTTTAAGCTCTTTCTGCTGAACGAGCTATAGTAGGAAAATAAACTTTTTACACTGGATCAAATGACAATCTTAAATGAGATAAAGGCATAATAAGCAATCGAATGAATGTATCTTGGTTTAAATACAATAGAAATGATTTACAATAACAGAAAAACTCCTCGAAATCAGATGTACAGTATGTGAGTTGGAGTCTTCGTTAGCTGAACTACTGCTCATATGGAACTCACTAAAAAAATATCTACAAGCAGCATGACACTGGTAAAACTATTTCTCCTTAACTGAGAAAAAATGTTTGACATAAGAAAAATTACTTGTTCCTAAGTCAAATGTTATTTTAAGACACACATGATGTATTTGCTGTGTATAATATCAATACAAATGCTACTTAAAGCTAAGCTACTGCTTTATTATTTTTTTGTAATTATAAACTCATTATCATCCAGGTGCTAATTCTGAATATAAACGAGAAAGAAATTGACAAGTTTTACTATTGTAAGTTGCTTAGTTCACATAATAGCCAAAACCAGTGCTCTGATTGGCTACTTTGCCAGATGAGAACTTGTGAGAGTTGGGAAGTAGTTGACCAGATTAAATTCCTTAAAATTCCAACTTTGTCCATTTCGCACTGCATAATTACGAGGACCGCATGTAATTGTAATAATTACAGACGTCATCTGAGTTCTGTGTGAATCGTCCATGTCTGTAAAATGTCTGTAAAGTTTCACAAATTTTACCTCTGTAATTGCCAAACTCAGACGTCCTGTGTAATTTTAAGGCCGTGTGATTACGTACAGTATATCAGCATTTGAATGGCCTCTATCATTTAATAACGATAATAATACTTTGTGGCTTAATTACCTTAACATTTTAACAAATTTACAATTATTATTTACGTTTTTTTTTTCTAAAAGTAAAAAGCTATAACAATTACTTAACTACAATAAAATCCGTGACCTGGAGGCACAGCCCTATTGTTGTGGTATAGAAGGTCAAGAAGACAGATGTTTGGAAAGTCTGACTGAAGAAACTCATCGTAATTGGATTAAGAAGAGAGATACAACCTACTCTGCACAGCTCGGTCATTTATGATAAACGAACCGAAAACACAAGAATGCTAAGTCATGAATGAAGCAAAGTTGTCATAATCTATCCATGTTTGACATCTGTAAAAAAACAAAAAAAAAAACCCAGATGTCGCTGTACGAATAGACATTTTGCTCAAATCAGGTCCCTCAGCTTTAATTAAACTATTTAGAATCTGATTTAAGATGGTGATTTGTCCAGTGTCAGCGTAAAATCTACAGAAAGTCTACACACAGACGAGAGGTAACTATTCGAGAGGAAGAACCTAAGGTAATATGCACCAGCCACTATGCAGGCCGATGAGGAAAACACATGCCATGGACGAAATATGATCTACAGGCTAAACACCGGCACAGACATTTACACAAACAAGACGGTTACAATGTACAGGATGTATTTTCACACACAACACAAATGTTTTTTTTACATGAACGCTCTTTTCCTGAGGATTCAGTCCATAATACACTCACTTTTTAATAGCTTTACAGTTCGTAGACGCAAAGGTGCACTGTGTAGCGTTTTGTCGGAGAGTCTGCGGCCTGCTTGTCGTCATGGAGATGTAGAAAGTAGAAAGTAATGCAACCTTTTCCCTAAACTTTGTCTCTCAGGTAATGAAATGTCTGAAAATTCTCTCAAAAAACTTCAACACTGACCACAAATAATGTTTTTAAAATCAGAAAATTCTAAGGTTTGAGTGTTTTGTCTTGTCCTGCACTTGTCCTCACCTACCACCTATCCTCACCCACTTTCTATATTTCTATATTTAATTAGGATTTTTTCAACAATTCTGATTCAAGCATGTATGGTTCAAAAGAGTCACAGCCACTTAACAACAATAAAAGTACAATTTAAAATTCTGTTACATTAAAATCTTAATCAGTTCTGCAGTTTTGCAAAGGAAGTAAATGGACCTCTTTCTATTTTTACAAAAACAAAGTAAATTACTGATCTACATATGCAAAATGCAATAGGTCCGCTTTAAAAGACAAATATTATGTAAACCATATGTCAAACTCAAGGCCCGGGCGATGCAGCCCACCACATCATTTTATGCGGCCCTCAAGGTCTTTATAATGCTTACTTTAATTTTATATTGTGCCAGGAGCAATCTGGGTGTCTTAACCTAATGAAATGATTTGTCTCAAATTTAAAGAGTAAGTCATTTTTCAGACTAATGCAAGTGTATTCAGTTATTTTCACTTCAATAAGTACACAATCAAATACAGAAGCTATTATTTACCGTATCTCAAAGATTATCAAGGTTAATTTTAGTTATAACTGGCCCTTCGTGGACAATCCTGATGCCAATGTGGCCCTTTGTCAAAATGAGTTTGACGCCCCTGATGTAAACAGTGTTATTATTAAACTATTATATATATAATTATTATATTGACCCTATTTTGTCCCGCCCACTTTTCTAGGATTTGCACTTCCTGTTTAGCTCTGTTACGGTAGTTTACATGTTTGTCTGTCTGTCTTGTGGGCAATTTCAAACTTATGTCATGACAGTTAAAATAAACCCATGTCTGAAGTCTACAGGCTAAATGCAGCTAAACAGGAAGTACAATTCCTAGAAAAGTGGGCGGGACAAAATAGGGTCGATTTTTAAAGGAAGAGATTCAATGCTGCGCTCAACTCTGCTTGAGCAGTGGTTCTCAAAAAAGTGTTTGCAGCTTCAAATACAGTGAAATATGTATATTCCTATTTTCTGGCCTATTGTTGAATTTATATAGGTTAATGTCTTCAAATTAAATTAAAAATTAGACTTAAAACTACTTTGCAGGTAGTCTACATTTTGTGTTTGTGGGTCACGAACCCACAAACACAATACCCAAATCTTATTCCAAGAGATCCCAAGTTCATTTGGTCATTTGTAATAATAGCCTTTTAAAACCACTCTTATATACGGTTCTTTTAAAGTAAGTTTAGCAAAAGCACATCTTCTAAAAAACTGAAAAAGTAATCTCAAAAAGGAGAGAAAAAAAAAGAGATTACTTCACTGTGCATAAATCTACTGGTTTTTACAGTTGAGTTTTTACAGTTTCAAGTATAGCTTATCAGTTCTCCAGTTTTTAACAGGAAGTCAATACATCGTTATATATAAAGCAATAACATCTCTGTGAGACAAACAGGTGGCAGACGCCAGAAACGTTACACAGTGAATCTTGACGGTTTAACACAGACAGTATTAAGTCTCTACAGTAATATCTTTACACATTCTACCAGTGTCCTTTCTCTTCCATCCACATCCACTCAAGCACTTGTCCTGTAACAAATGCATTTAATAAATACATTACCACAGCAGCAGCAGCAACAAACACTGCTCTTTGTTTAAATACTTTTTAAATTGTCCCTTCAGATTCACCACAAAGCACAGTTTTTACTTCACTTAAACATTCTGTCTCAGGTTCTGTTCCTCGCTCTGTTTTATCTTATTAGCTGACCAGCCAAGACTTCCTCTTTTCTGGGTTCTGAAGTTTGTGATTCATATTTGTCATATTTCTGTAAATATTGAGGCTCTAAGACTTTCTAGTAAAAACAAATGTAACACAAGTTTTTGTAAGTTTTCAGCAAACAAAACAAAACTGCTTCTATTCCGCCCACTTTTCCTTCTGTCACTGCTGTGACAGTCTGCTACAAAAATAAAATATTGATTTGTACCAAACATACTATGATCATGTGCACCAATAAGTCAACATACAGCCTTTCTCTGAACAACTTGAAAATGATCTTTAGCTGTTTATAAAATTACTTAGCCACAAACAAACTTAACTGTTGTAAAGATCACTTTACATACAAACATACAGTATGCACATGCTGCACCTTGTAAGAAAGTGTAGGTCCTCTGTGATACAGTCGCTGAGTTATGTTACAGTAATTGTATTTAGACAGACCAGCTAACAGAGTTAGCGATTAGTGTGCTAATTGCTAACACTGTTAGCTGTTCCGTCTTGCAGAGTGATTTCAAATACGTGGGCCTACACAGACAATAAAACAATCCAGCGACTGAATTCTAGGGGCCTTAAGTGTCTATGACAATTTACTGACTCATTCACTAGAACATTGTTAAAATCACTATATTTAAGATTTTACTAAACATTTTACAAATTTCATCCCAGTTTAGCAGTTTTTCAGAATTAAAAATGTACTTTCTGTTAATAAACGGTGACATCAGGCTAGGTAGTTGCCTAGCAATCATGTCATAAATTGGGCCAAAACTCCTCTAAAATAACAAACCTTTTAAACCTGAGACATAAACTAGAATGTAGAATGTTTGTTGAGTTCAAGTTCACAGAGTCCTTAAATGTGTTTGGGTGAGAAAATATAAAATGTCCTGTTCTCCCTAGTGTGATTTCATCAGCTTAGAACTCATATACTTCTGTTATTTTCAACATACTGTATTTTCAAACTTTTCTTCTCAAACTTGATTAATGTAAAACTATAATTTCTATGCACAACAGGTATTAATCTACTAAATAAAGTTAAAATGAGAAATTATAAAAACATATGAACTTCAAGGTACAACATGTGTATATGTTCTGAATGTGATTGTCACAACATCTTATTGTTTTTTGTGGCTAACAGGAAACCCCTGTTATTACAGCATCTAACAGGTTTTATAAACTAGTAGTCTAAAAGCCCTTTAAGTTGTTCAGCGAAATCATCCATTGTTGCACAGATGGACACAGCATGTTTGGTAATTCTCTAAATTCTCTTACACACAAAGTACGCGGCCAGCAGTAGAGCGAGCGGGAGTACTTCCCTCTACCCGGAGTTTTTTGAGTTTTTCTTTCTGTTGTAATATGGCGTACTCATCAAAAACTCGATTGAAGTTTTGTTTTGTTTTCCTCTGAGCATCAGAAAACTGTTCTGAATGTCCCAAATGTGTAATCAAAAGGCGTTTTCCCACATGAAAGTACCAAGAACCTTCCTTCCCTGTTTAGTCAGAAGAACCATCCTGTCCCATGTTTGTGTTCACACAGCCACAGTTTGTAAAAGTGGGTCTAACTGGCTTTAATATTAGCATCTGCAAAGTCTGGAACATTTAAATAAGTCATCATGAGTGTTATGAAAACAAAAGTTGTCTTCGATTCCACATAAAACTAATTATTTACAAACCTAAAAACATATTGAAATTAACAACAAAACAAATTACTGTATTTACTGTAATTCCTATCAATATTTACAAATTAAATAACTATACTTTGGGAGTTACCGCTTGAATCATTGCTCAAAATCATTTTCTTAAGGTTAAGGAAGCTAAAAATGTCTCTAAAGTGTGGCCCCAGTTCATAGTTCCTGCTCTGTGTGAATACGCCTTAATGGGGAACTGGAACTAAAAAAAGTACTAGGAACTGAAAAAGTTCCTACAGTGGGGAAAGGCCTAAAGCTAAATCTCTGAGATCTTCTGCACAGCTCTAATTTAGGCTTTCTATAGTCTGGGTTTAGATCTATTTTACGTAAAGTGGTACCTGTTGAGATGAGATGGATAAGTGCTAAATCAACAAAAAGAGCAAAGAAATATGAACAGGAAGTCTGAAGGATTGGCTGGCCAGGCTAATATCCTAGAACACGCACATATATCTGAACGCGAGTGAGCTAACACAGACCAAACAACACTTATAGCTGAATGAGACACAGACTTCCTCTCACTGTGTTCAGAATGACATCACATAATCTGCTGTGGAGTGTGGTTTTGTGCTATAAGCTCCGTAGGAAAACACCACCCGCCCGCTAATGCTAACGGCAGCCTCAAAAAATAGTCGTAATAATTTTCCCACCACACCCCAGTGAGTTTTAACAAATTAACTTTTTTTTTTTTGTAAACTCTTACTTTTTCAAAATAAGCTCAAAGTTCTGACTGAAAAATTCCTGAAAGATTAGCTCACGTAAAATGTACAAAACGTTAAAAACAACTTTGAAGATTCCGTAGCAATTATCGGTGTTCCTCGTTTTTTTAGGAATCGGCAGTCTTAAGTAACCGGCGGTGGGCGACACTCCGTCATGACTGACAGACGCTTTAGCCAATCAGTCGCTGCGCTGCGAGGGTGAGGACCAATCAGAAAACCGGTCAGCGTCAGGAGTGGAAATCAGGAAATTCCTCAGAGCCTTGTCAGCCTGTGCATCACAAAATCTGTCTCACAAGTCACTCAGTCTTATTTCACACTGTAGGTGTTCAATTAGCAACATTGTATCTTTCTGTAAATTGGCTCGGTTCACGTTCACAATACACTTTTTACCAATCGAACCAGCGCAGTGAGAAGGGTATAGCTGCAGACCGGGAGAACCACGAGAACCTGCAGATCTGAGCTGCAGGTCTGAACCGCAGATCCACACCATGAAGCAAAACGGAATGCGGAAGTCTCAGTGTGCTTTTAACGAAGTTATTATGTTTTTGTCTTAATTAACAAATTTAAATAAAGCTATTAAATCTTCTTTTTTTTATTTTTTTTATTAAATAACAAACAAACAAACATTTTTTTTTATTTTATTTTAACTTTTACCTAAACCCTTTTCCTCACCCTAACCTAATCATCATCCTGAACCCACTCTTGCTTTAATTCAACATTATGCCCCGAGCTCAAGCACAATGATCCGGCGGCGTATTGCCGTGGCTCAGATGCCAGGCACCGGGACTGCCGCGGGTCTCAGCCTCGGACAGAACCAGAGGCACAAAGGCTGCTGCGGGGCGCGCCCGTGTTTGTGGAGACCGATCTCAAGTTTACAAGCTGAGATGCAGCAGGATGTCCCACGTGGAAGGGCACCCGACTCAAATGCTCCCTTAACTGGGTAGAGTTTGTAAGAGTGTGCTGGAAGGGGCCGGTGGACATCCAGGCTGGTAGCATCGCATTATTGTGAGCCTCTGGCCGGTGGACAGTCCAGACCTATGATCCACTCTGGAAGTCCTATCAGCTAGCATTAGCTGGCCAGAGAACCATCCAGTCACATTGTGGGAAAAGTTATTAAAATTATTTAAGTTAAAATGTACCAAAATGTATTTATTTTAACAAATTAATGCACTAAGCACTCACCCCAGTTAATACATTTCAACAGCAGGTGGCGTTTTCAACAGCTGTGGCGTTATCTCGGCAAAAATAAACCGCAGAGAAGAAGAAAGGTGTATATCTGCAGTTCAGATTAACAACTCAGATCTGCAGGTGTCTCCCAGTCTCCAGCTTTATATTACTGAGCGCAGTAGAAACACATCTGCTCCTCGCCTGTAGAGGCGCGTTATGTCAGCAGCAAAGAAGACACCCGGCTTCTCTTTTAACAGCGGCTACCACTAACTTACATCAGAAACAAACACGCTGCTGGACTTTATATTTTTGTTTTTATGGATCTATCCCACATCTCACATTAATGGGACCAGAGTGAGTGACAGGCGAAGTGTCGGAGCAAAAACACTTTCACTTTCGAAGACGAGAGAGGAGGGCTAGGCATTTCGTTCCAAATGCCGAGAGTAAAAGGTAATAAAAAGTTCATCTATTTGAGTAAATCTGGTTCTGAAAGGTCTGTCATCTGCTCATTTAGCTGTATAACCAAATATTAGATGAATATAGACCATTACCCAGCGGTAATGTGAGCTGTAGTGTTACTTTCTGTATTCGCTTTCATCTAAGAGTTATAACTTTGTTATTTTTGTAAATAACGTGAGAAAACGGTGACATACAGTTGTGTGATCATAATTAATTATACCCGAATCATCCCCCGTCCTTTCACGTGTTTTTGTGTATTATTTGTCTCATTATCAATCTCACTGCTGTTTGTTTTGATTCTGAGCCTCACATGTGTCTCAGCCTGGATCACGTGACGTCAGTGTTCACTTCCTGGTTTTGTTTCACTCTCGCTCAGTTTGCGTTCACAAAACAAACGAACCGCTCCAGAGCTCGATTCAACCGAGCTCTCCAACCGAACCAAATTTGGGCATTTTGGACCGGATCAGAATTTATTTGCTCGTTCACAATTACCCAATCGAACCGAACTATCCAGACAAATGAATCCTGATTCGAATCAAAAGTGTATTGTGAATGCACCTTAAGTGTGGGAATATTTTTTTTTAATTCCTAAGGAGTCAGACCATTTGAACACAGAGTATAAATAGTTAAACCTATGATGTCTCACTTAGCCGTCCCATTGACTTCCACTTGTTTACAAAAAAGCGTAAACCACACAGTTGATGCTTGTGTGTTTAAGACTGAGTGAGTAGTGAGCCAGAGCCTGTAGCCTACTTGCTTCAGTAGTGTCAGTAGTCGTAGTTGCAGTCATAGTAAATATTGTCAGAGTGTCTAGTCGGACCAGAGGCTCTCCATGGCGCTGCTGAACCTGCACAGGACCCAGCGACGCAGGGGGCAGTAGTACTCGTAGTGAAACTGCTCAAACTCGGGCGTCTGTCTGATCTCGTGAAGGAAGGACACGTCGAGGTCGGACTCCAGAAGCAGCAGCAGCGTCGGCACGGTGACCAACAACACCCCCATCACCACGGCGACCAGGCGCACCACGCTCCACATGCACGAGCGCACTCTCTCATTGGACGAAAGCAGGCTCAGGACCCCGCCTACGCTCCTGCGGGCGGCCAGTCGCGTGCGCTCATAGGCTCGGTCCCGCTCCCTCTCGGCCTCCAGCTGGGCCTGGATGTCCGGGTCTGCGTGGAGCTCCCTCAGCAGCCGGGCAGGGCTCTGGACCGGGGGCAGGAACAGCAGGTCTACACCCCCATGAGCGTCCTCCACCGGGGTGGGCAGCAGGCTGGCACACGGACTGGAGGAAGGCACAAACGAAAGGATCTTTAGGAGGGTTTTGACAAGATCTCCTCATGAACAACTGAAACAAGACTGTGTTGTGTTGCAAGCAGTGTTGGGAATAATGGGTTTAACAGCATTTCTAATCAGTTATTTTGTCATCAGTGAAAAGGCCTTGCAGTTACTATTATTGTAATGTATCTTTTTATTTTACTGTGAGCTGGAGCTACTAATTGGGGCTCGCAACAGTTTTTTTTTTCTAATGAAAGCTGCCAGGGACACTTCTACCTTTGCTTCATGGGGCCATTTTGCCACCTGGAATATTTTCCCACTGACTTGCACTGACCAAAAGAGGGACAATGAGGAATTCATTGGCGTCAACAGCATCAGTGTTCTGCCTGATTTTTTTGTGGCGCCACTTTGCTGTGTGATAAATGCTGATTTGTACTAGATCATCGGCCGGCTAGTTTCCTTAACACTTGTTTGTTTTTGCGGACAGCCACTGAGCCTGCTAATAGTAGAAACACAGAGAACGTGCATTTGAAACGGAACCCAACGAAGGAGACAGGTATAGTGCCACAAATTCTCATGAGCAGTTTGTTTTAATGTGAGCTAAAGCTGACTTTCTCAAAGTCCCGAGCCCCTCCCTTGATCGCTACCATGGTTATCATCACCAATAACTGATACAGTATAACAACTACTAAGAAACACTTAAAAATCTGTTATTTAATAGCATCATCTCTCATCATCAAGTCAAGAGTTTGGAGGGAAAAAACACAATACTGGATGGAAATAAATCTCTTGAAGCTTATTAACACACTGGGACAGTGTGAGCACTATAATGAAAATCAAAAGGCAGTTCAATCAAATAGTAGCGCTCATGTTTATTGTGCTCCTCTCCTGTTGACAGTGTTGTGTACCTGTAGGACAGTTCAGAGATGGTGAGCGGTGTGTTGTTACTGTCCTCTTCCTCTGCTTCTTCTTCTTTCTCTGGAGGACGCAGGGTGGAGGTGTCCGATGAGACCTGAGGAGGTGGATGAGGAGCTGAACTGTCGGGGATGAGCTCGGGGTCTGCAGACAGGGCTTTGACCGGAGACACGGACGCCACTTCTTTCACTGCTACGGCACCTGAACACACAGACAGAGGTAATTAGATTTATGTAGAGTAGGACGGCAACAAGGTAATCTATTAAAGCGGAGGTACAGACATGTTCATGCTGCGAAACCTGAAAAGGTATTTAAATCTGTCCAGCTACTTTGTCGTTCTCATAACAACTTCAGCAAATAGTTAATATCAGCCTGCATTCATTTTTGGTTGTGTTTACAGCTTAAAGTGAACCCTGGATATAATCACATGTTTATCCTAAAACACTTATAATATCATCACTTATATAAATACAGGACAAATACCTTGGAAGTATTTGTAGTTTTATTAAAATAGTGTTATGAAGAAATGACATGGAGGCTGCCATTTTGCTGCGATTTTGACATAAAATAGTGTTGTCAGGGTAACAGTCAGTAACATGTAACTAAGCAACATGAATTCCTCGGTTAAACCTTGTCAGTTTGAGCCAGAGCGACGCAATAATCAGAAACGATTATGTAATCAAGAGGAAGAGGCAAGAACTGGACACTGTCAGTGTGTTTTTGTGGAAACTGTTCACAGATGAAATTGTGGGAGTAACCATGGAAACACTATTTTATGTCATCAACCAAAATGGCGGCTCCCAGTGGCTTGAAAACAACATAAACAATGACAATTTTATAAAAATAGTAAGCAGTTATATATTTGTTTGTAATTTATTTTAATAAGCATGACCAGTACTAGTGTTTAGCTATATTTGTCTTATATTCCAGGGTTCCCTTTAAGATCAACAAAGAGAAAGGCATTCACTGGTGAAAACTAAAATACTTTATTTTTAGGGCTGGGCGATTTGGAAAAAATTATTATCACGATTTTCCTGGAGACAGATCCAGATTTTGATTTTATCACAATTCTTGTAGATTATTGTCTCTTTGCCTTGACGTAAATATACAATCATCTGCTAAAAGTTCCTACTTTACTGTGATTGGTTAAATCCAGCTGTCACTCACTCAGAGCAGAACAAAGACTGACCAGTGTGGACAGATTTTCAAAGAAAAAAATCCAAAGACAATCGTCCTCAGCCATTAAAGTTATTCAAATAATTGATTAATTAGAACATTGTGTGATAATACACTTTTGCCATTTCTAACACTGACTTTTGAAAATATGCTAAAAAAAATACTAATGAATGTTTCATTTATTTTTATAACTCAAACCTGAAAATTTGCTAAAATTCACCTGGAAATTGACTTGAAGCTGCAGCACAAAAAACCTCAGCACATGACCTCCAAAACTCATAAAACTATTAAAAACAGACGCCCAAATTCGTTATAAAGAAACAACTCGCCAACTCTGAGGCTAACAGAAGTAGGTTGGAAATAATTGTCTGTATTTTAACAAACAGATGCATTAAATAGAGAAATGGGAAATCACAATTTGACATTTTCACCAAAAAAGCAGATTGTCACACAGTGAGCTCACTATTAGATTATCACGATATTGCCCAGACCTATTTCTACATTCAGACAGTATCAGCAGCCTGTTTTTTCAGTAAGTGCTGCATTTGCAATATACTTTATGGTGGAAAAGACAAACTTTATTATTATTTTACAATAAAAAAGTCATGTACCCTTGCTTTAGAGTGAGACATCGCAGGCAAATCTCTCTCCCTTTTTTTTCATTTTGTTTTTTGATCAGATTGCAAAGCTTACATCAGGAACACCATTTTCACATCGGCTCCTAAAAGTGTTTTATTGCTGAATTTAATCCACTTCATCCATAGAGTTCTATAGAAGATTGTGACTTCAAAAGCTACTATTTCAAAACAAATTTTCCACCACAAGGTCGTGAATATGAAAAGCAGCTCCAACACACCAAACATTACAGTTTTGGACTGAACAAGACTTTGAAGGTTTTTACAGAGGGATTTATTATCTAATTATTTTGTTCTTATTTTCAGTCAAATCTAGTTTACTCAAAAATTAAACAAAATTCAAAGGCCTCTCTGTAAAAACCTTTGTATCTAATGTGTCAGCAACATTAATCAACTCGCTTACACTCTCGTCTGACGTGTAATTTTGACTGTTTTACACATGAAAACATGACATGATAAAAACATTTTAATTCTTTTTTTCCTGAGAATGATGTGTCAGTCAACTTCTGCTTTGGCTTAACATATTTTTTCCTATTCACCTGCAGCGTCTAATCGATTATTGCAGTAATATCAAATAATTTAGCATTGATCAAATAATCAATTGCTTAGCTACACAAGACTCCAAACCATGTCTGCGTATGAGATTATCTAACTTTAGGTCAGATCTGTAATAAAATGGTTCATTGGTAAATCATTTTTAGCCCTATTTAAACTTGGAACAGTTTATTTATACTAGTTTGCCTTTAAATCTACGCCTCCAGTAGTGACGACACTTTAATATATACGTTATACGAGGTTATACAAAGCAATGCAAACTTCAAAATAAACACAATTAAACCTAATTTAAATGGTTTTGTAACTTAAAATTAATACAAAAGTATATAATTTTTGCTGTGGGGGGTCGTGAGTTGGTTGCACGGTTATTTTGTCGGTCCCGGGCTGAAAAGTTTGGGAACCCCTGCTCTAAACAACTAATGGGTTAATCAAAAGAATAACTAATCAATTACCAAATAATTGCTACCTGCAGCGCTGGTCATTTTCTGAAAAGTCTTTGGAGATGCAGATGAAATTCAGAACCTTTAGGACTTCTACAAGACACCAGTTGTCTTCCCAATGCAACTGAATCATCACCTCCATCATCTGAAAGTGCAGCTCTTCACATTGACCACACGATGGCGCTACAGAGCCGCTCATGAATCACCACCAGCCGCAGAGCAACAGTTTGCATTTCAGTGTTCTTGTTTTCAAGGCCACTGCAGATTTAGCTCGGCAACAAAATCAGATGTGCTGAAGAAAAAAAATCTAACTGAAAATATAAGGCAAAGAAAAACCAAGATTCAAAGCAGCGAGTAGGAAACCCAGGGTGGAGCGCTGGGAGAGTTGTCATGGAAACAGAAATGGGCAAATGCAAAAGGGTAAGCAACAAGGCTGACACTAGATGGTTTAGTATAAGTGTAAAGTAAATAAATAAAATGTTTATGGAACTAACAAAAACACAGGTGGGCGACAGAGTAATATAGTATAAAGATGAAAGAATAGCAGGATTAAGTGTTAAAAATACACACGTTATAGAATCTATTAACCCCTTAGGCGCCAGAGTTTTTATTGGAAATACAGTACAATACATTTAGACACTTTAAATGTTGCCCTGGAGAATCCAAACTGATATCTCCCCGTTTTAAAAAGTTGGTTAAGAGTTGAATCTGCAGTCTACGAAATACTGAAACTTATATCAGTGTCATAGATCCAGGGTCTGATTTCATGTGCCCAAAAGTCCCCTCTGTGTTTTGAGTATGTTTATTTTGTGTAGGAATCAACCACAAGGCACCGCCAAACAATTGGAACTGCTCTTGATTTAATCTGGATCACAACAACAGCGTCAACACGTGTTTCCTGCAGTCGACCCAGACTACAAGAGACAGTGAACAATATCAGCGTTTCTCCAGATCAGATCAATAAATCAAAGACTTATGTTAAGAAGAATGGATTAACATAGACCAGAGTCAGGACTAAACGAGGACCAGAGTCAGGACTAGGGATGCACCGATCCAGCTTTTTCTGTTCCGATATCAATCCCGATATTTGGCTTTAACTATTTGCCGATACCCGATATCATCGATACTAGTGAAAGGACTGAAATTGCTTCTTTTTCTAATAAAACTTAATTCATTTGGTCATATTGTGTTATGTAACTGTTGTTTATAGTACAAGTCACAACTTAACAACTTAATCTGAATAAAATGCCCAATATTATGAATTGCTATGGATCAACACCAGCCTGTGAATTAGTCTCATTATGTCCAATTAAAGGCACAGCCATGATATCGGCTGAACCGATATCATGGAGCCGATACCCGATCCAGCAAAATGTCCTGGATCGGCACCGATATCCGATCCAGGTATCGGATCGGTGCATCCCTAGTCAGGACCAAACGTGGACCAGAGTCAGGACTAAACGTGGACCAGAGTCCGGACTAAACGCGGACCAGAGTCAGGACTAAACGAGGGCCAGAGTCAGGACTAAACGTGGACCAGAGTTAGGACTAAACATGGACCAGAGTCAGGACTAAACGTGGACCAGAGTCAGGACTAAACGTGGACCAGAGTCCGGACTAAACGCGGACCAGAGTCCGGACTAAACGAGGGCCAGAGTCAGGACTAAACGTGGACCAGAGTTAGGACTAAACAGGACCAGAGTCAGGACTAAACGTGGACCAGAGTTAGGACTAAACATGGACCAGAGTCAGGACTAAACAGGGAGCAGAGTCAGGACTAAACATGGACCAGAGTCAGGACTAAACGCGGACCAGAGTCAGGACTAAACAGGGAGCAGAGTCAGGACTAAACATGGACCAGAGTCAGGACTAAACATGGACCAGAGTCAGGACCAAAACGTGGACCAGATTCAGGACTAAACGTGGACCAGAGTCAGGACTAAACATGGACCAGAGTCAGGACTAAACGTGGACCAGAGTTAGGACTAAACATGGACCAGAGTCAGGACTAAACACATGGACCAGAGTCAGGACTAAACGCGGACCAGAGTCTGGACTAAACATGGACCAGAGTCAGGGCTAAACATGGACCAGAGTCAGGACCAAACGTGGACCAGATTCAGGACTAAACGTGGACCAGAGTCAGGACTAAACATGGACCAGAGTCAGGTTTAAAACATGGACCAGAGTCAGGACTAAACATGGACCAGAGCCAGGACTAAACATGGACCAGAGTCAGGACTAAACATGGACCAGAGTCAAGACTAAACATGGACCAGAGTCAGGACTATCTGTGCATATGACTGAAATGCTTTGTCTGCACTCTTTATTTCGTTACTTCTTTTAAACTAAATTTTATAATAATAATGCTGTCTTGTTTTGTATAGTAATTTCAATGCATTTTTTCCTGCCTTGTAACGCACTTTATTTATTCCCCAAATATGACGCATTACAGACTATCTACAAGCCACCAAACTTGCCTTGTACGTAGCATTACTGACTTTAATATAAGCAGAAGAATGTTGTGATGGTGTTAAATTCTTCGTGGACACATGAGGAGGACAGTGCTTTGAAGAGCCAGTGATGACAGGACTGTTTACTCATCGTCACACAAACGCGTCACTGGCTGTTTAACACCAGTCAACTTTACAAGACAAGATATTGAATTCTCTCAGGAGTGACAGAAGTGTGCAGAAGTTACAAGCATATCAAACACACAGCCTTGCAAAAGACGGGCAGATTTGTTGGCTAAATGATTGCTGCTGGCTCGATGATGTGCTGCTTATATTGTGATGATTTGCGTTGTGATTAGACTGTGATTGCAGCCAAACGCACCGTAAAAGCCGGGCTGCAGACTGTGTGCGTGCTCGTGCTTGGCGGCAGATCAGAGGATGTAAAGTAGGTCGTCTAGTCAAAGAAGATTTGCTGTTATCGCTCCGCTCACCGCCGAGCTCGGGCCGGCCAAGTGTCCTTTAGAAGAGGTGACCGGAATGTAATCAATTGATTTTGTCTTGTGTTGTAGAGTCAAAACATGCGCAGACGTTTAGCAGATAAAACAGTGCTTCTTCTTAATACTCCCTCAGTGTTCCAGTGTAAACAGAATTGTAACTTGGCTTCATTGCATTTTTAATGGGAGAGTAAGCTGCAACATCACAAACTATTAACAAACCTGACTCACAGCTTAAAGTATAGATGCACTGACACATATTGCATTCTCATTATGAACTGGATCACCTTTTAGAAACCTTTTTGACCTGGAAACAGATAATTTCAAATAAGGCAGGCGATATGGCAAAAAATGTAAAACGCAATTTTCTTACAGCCAGATTATGGTTACGATTTTATCACAATTCTTGGACTATTTTCTGTTGCCTTAAAGGTAAATAAAATCATCCGCTTTTGCATTGGCTTTAGCTGTCACTCACAGAAGGACAAAGGCTGACCAGGGTTGCAGATTTTCAGAAACAAGCAACCAAGCTTTTAAAAAAACACACCTGAAAAATTGCTAAATAGATTTTTTTTACGGCATGTTTATGTTAATTGGGCATCACTGTAAATTTCTAGCCTGGGCCTTCCCATTCCCACTTCCTGTTCAAATCGACAGTATTAAAAATACTAGGAGATTAGAATGGACCCCAGGCAAGTAAATTTCCCCTTAGTGAATGACTGAGAGAGTGCGACAAGTTGGCCACTGTCCAGGTTGTTCCCCCGCCTAAGGCCCAAAGTCACTGGGATAGGCTCCAGTCACCCGTGACCCCTAACGGGATTAAGTGGTAGAAAATGAAAGAATGAATGACTTCTTAAGAAAGCTAGAATCAGGTAGGCCTATAGCACCTTAAATGTGACAAGCTCATTAGATCAGCGTTTCCTCTTGTAGTTAGTAGGATTTCATACTTTAAAATACATTTAATTTCAATACTATCTGAATATAAAAAATGAGACATAATGAATAGAAGACAACGCTAATAGAGGGTTTTTTTGCACGGACGATGCGCGCACCCTTCTGTAGAAAGAGCCTCCGCACATAGACACAAACAGTGGAAACAAGTCGAAAAAGCTCAGTTGTCAGCAAACTACAAGACTTTATCACTTTGCAAAAACAAAAGTTATGCTGCTATGTAAGCAGATGAAGAGAACCTCTTTCTGCATAACGCATGCGCAGTAGAACGGGAAGTGACGTCGACCGAAAATCCCTCTATAGTTGACGATACACCACAAAGAAATCCACTCTCATAACTATAATCTCAAGTTAGCGGTATTGGAATGTGAGACAAAGATTAGAGATTATTCAGGATAAAAAAAGATTGTAAATCACTGTTTTGTCCTCTCACACTTGCTCCTTACTCTGCTCCAGCGAGTGTCTCTCCAGCCCCACACTGGTCCCCGCGATGCATCCGCCCTGCCCCACCAGCCGCACGTACACGTCCCGGGCCGTGTGGTTAGCTATGCGCAGATGGAGGCTCCGGCGCGTGCTGATCTTAACCTGGCACCTCAAAGCTTCAGCCACCACGATGGAGGGCCTTCTATTCTGCGTGAACACCTCCAGGGGCCCGGTCTGCTCCAGGCTCTGCTCCTCCAGCCCCGGGTCGTCTCCTCCTCCGGGCTGCTCCCCCACGCAGCGCCGGGTCGTGGCTCCAGGACCTCCATCTCTCATTGAGGTGCCAGTTGTCGGGGCTCCGCAGGCTGAATGTCGAGAGGGTAGATTCACCGACACATGCGCCGGTGTTGGGTTCATGTCAGCGCGGTAACAAAGACTCGAGGGGCATTAGAAGAGGATCAGGCCCAAAGCTGCTGTTTCTAAATTTAAACAGTGGTTCTGCGCAGAGAGGGGCAGCTAATCTAACTGTGATTACAAGTGAACAGGCCAGACCACAGCGGAACAGGAATGCATAGGCTTACTCGGACATGGCTGTTTCTATTTGATCTGTAAGCAAACAATACAGTGGAACAAATTAATAGCTTAGTTTTTTGTACATCTTAAAAACAATGCACAGTTAATGAAGCTGTCACAGGTGTACTTGAAAGTCCAAAGCTGTTCAAAAGGACAAAATATCTAATCCAAAGCAAGCTAAAACTAAACGTACCGGCTACACTGCATCCAGTCAATCCGGTGCAGGACTCTTACTTAACTGAAAAGTCCGGGTGCTCACACGGCGTACAGTCAGTCCGGTGTCTCCGGTACGGCAATCGGCGCTCCGATCCGTTCGTTTGTTTCTTTTGCCGGACGCCGGACGATCGGAGCCCTTTTATGAAGTTGTGAAAAAGACAGAAAACGGAACCAGCGGCGCGGTGAAGTTAATCCGGCGTTTTCAAATAAATCTTACGTTACCACTAATATACAAAATAGACATTACCGATATGTAACATAGAAGTATACCTCCGTACTTACCCATTGTGCGGAAAATCCCAGAAATCACTGACGTAACAAGCCAAACGGCCATGTTTTTGTTTCATATACATTCGCAGCGAAAAGAGAAAAAAAAGTGTCAGCGTGCGTATCTCAGTGGCGTGACTGTGGTTCGGGTCTCGGAGGTGGCAGGCCGTGGGAGCAGGACTGTGACCACGGAGGTATGTGGTCACAGTAGTGACCGGTCCGGTGACTGCACGGTTGGACGGAGAGTGGGGGGGGGTGTACAAGTGACCACTCAATTTGTACTACAGCAGAAGAATTCCAATCCCTGTCCATAGAAAACAACATAAACAAAAACTGCTCCTACCAACCAACGGAAAAGTAAAAGTAAAAAAAACTTAAAGGAGACCTACTGTGATTTTTCTGGATATCTAGGAAGAAACTATGCCATAAGTAGACCTATAATTCATATTTTGTTCATTGCAAAACACAAAATTAGATAAAAAGGCTTAGAAACAGAGACAGGGCCTTTGACTTCCTGTTCAAAACTGCCGAACAGATAAGCCCCGCCTCCTATGGTAAAACTTTACTAAGTTTTAAGCCGCAGATTTAAAAATTACATTTTTGTTGTTGTTTTGAACCTTACATGTTTAACTCGCAATCTTTGAATAAACGCAATTAAATACAGGCAAATGGGTGGGGATAGGTGGTAGGTGAAGACAGGATTTTCTGAGCGCTGAAGGATGAGCTGCAGGACAATACATGCATGTTACTTAAACATGCATGAAGCAATCCAAATACAACTTTGGGTAAAGTAATGATGAGAGAACACTGTTGTAACATGGTTAAAAACTTAAAGTAGATTTTACATAATAGGTCTCCTTTAAATTAAACTTCCCCCAGCATACTGTAGATATATTGTTTATGTGTCTATTTGGGTGGAAATTATACCTGCAATGTCCTATCTCTGTCTAGTAATGTCCCATTTGTTCACCAAACTCCATTAAGTTTGACTGTTGTTGTTAGCATCGTAACTAACTGCTGCTAGCATACAGCCTCTCTCCTAACAGCTGTGATAAAAGCTTAAAACACATCTTCAGAATGCATAAGATAAGTGAGCACGCTCACTCTGCTCTGCACGCTTTTGCAAACTCCCGCTTGGTTCGGTGAAAGGATAGTTGGTGATTGAGCTAGCTGCTATAGGCTACGCAGCAGCCATCTTTCTTCATTGAATCTCGGGAGGAGGTCTGTCACTGTTAGCAGCTGGTCTGCTTAGGGTGACCAGACGTGCCTATTTACCTGGGGCAGTCCATATTTTGAGATCTGCGTCCCATTTCTCAGCAAATATATCCAAATCCACTTATTTATCCCAGTTTTACTCAAGACATGTCCCAGTAGTCCTGATTTTTGACCACTCTGACACTTTGCAACAGTAAAGAAAGAATATATTGCCATTATTTTGGTCAAAATAGAGAAAATTGTGCTTGAAAATCACCAAAACACAAGACAAAAATACACCAATTTGCACTGACAGAAGTTTCAGAGAATATATCTGAGAGTAAATTAGCCATGAATTGATTAAGGGAATAAGAATATACTTATTTACCTGCTATTTTCACCTAATGTTCATTACCCATTTTTGAATTTAAAATATGGTCATCTTAGCTCTTTTTTATTTCTTCATTTACAATTGTGTTGTAGGGTAAAGATAACGAAGTAGGGTAAGTTTAGGATTTAGGGGTCGAAAAATTAGCATTAACAGACAAATATTATTTTTTGCGTTGTTCAAACCTGCTCCTGAGCATTTCCACTTTGGAATCCCTTACACCAGAAACAATGAAAAAGTGTGCGCTTTACACATGACAAACGTGCTTCCCACATCAAGAATTTAGTTCAAGTTCTATCTACTGCTGGCACTTTATTCTAAAGAGAAAAAATGCCCCACAGACAAACTTCAATAAAGATAAAAAAAACTTAATATGTGCCCTTTAAATCAAATCGGATGTAGCTGTGTCATTTGATTTAGAGGAAAGTCAGCTTTGAACAGAAACTTGAATAGACACAATACTATTTTGGTCAGATTCCAGTAGCAGGTTTAATCCAAACATTACATTCTGGCATTCGTCTTGGTGACAGTGTGTGGATTTGGGCAGGTAAGAAAGAACAGGCAGAGCAAACATCACAAGGTCAGTGCTACTCTTGGCTGCTACTCTAGTTTCCTTTCTAATGTAGGAGAGATTAGGCCTCTGGATATAGACCTTACACCATCTTCAGGACACTTTATCCCAAAGTCCTTGCAGCAGTTCACCGGAAAATAGTCCAGTCCGCTGAGCCAAGCACTTTTTACACTTTTATGACGGTGCTTCTTTAACAAAACATGGACTTGTGTTTTGGTTCATCGACTTTAGCTTCAGCATGATGTTAACATTTCAAACTTGATTCCTATATCAAGAAATTAGCTTGATATGCTAAAACCAATATGCTAATTGCAACACAAACCATTCAACAACATGATGATATTACAATTTTGCGATACACGAGAGAACTTGCAAATGCTTTTCTGCAATATATGACAAGCTGAAATAATGCTTTTAATAATTCCTTTTAATTATCCACTACAATTACTTAAGAAGTGCTTTTCATAACGTTCAGAAGCTAGAGCGAGTTTTGCTTCATGGAAAGCTAGCAACCACAACAGGCCATGCTAACAACAACAACAACAAACATGCTTTTTAAACATAGTTTTAGGAAACAATTTTATGTATTTATTTTATTTGAATAGAATGTTTTATTTTGTAGACATAAGAGCAACATTGATGCAGATAATGAAACGAATTACATTTTTTTTTGTAAATAGGCGTGTCAATTCTCCCACAGATATCGCCGTCTTTTTCATGCGTAAAATCGGGGCACAATCCTGACTAATCCTACACTAAAGTAACCTGGCCAGCCAGATGGTTTATCTCGCGATATTTGTGAAGAGCAAAAAGCGACCTAGCCTTTGAAAAAAAAGCCCAAAACAAGCAACTTCAGACCCTCAATAAAAAAGCTTTAAAATGCAAAAAATTAAACATTATGTGTCACAGCAGAATGAAGGTTAATGGTTTTGACGTATTTGAAATAGTATTTGATCATTAATAAAGGATTTAAAGCATGACAATATGCTAAAAGTCTATATTTCTGACATTAGTGAGTACATTTCTTGAATCAAATTAGGAAAAACTGCTAAAATCCTCTTGTTTATGAGGTCAAAGTGCCTCTCAGGAGCAAGCCCAAAAAACGAAACTCGCGACTGACAAAATTCATTTGCTACTTTCCAAAAAAAGAAGCCCATAATTGCTATAAAGAAACAGACTTGGCAACTCTGATGAAAACTAAACAACTTTAAAATTTGATTGAGAAAGCACACAACTATTTTTTATCACAATATGCTATGAAAATGCAAAGTTTACTAAATTACAGCTAAAGAGGTAGATACCATACCTTATAAGATTACTTGATATTGGTACACAGAAATATTTCAACACAGTCTCACAAGAAGGCGTACATTTACCACGACACAAAAACAGCGTATTATGACCACGATTTCAGGTGATTTTTTGCGTACTTATGTTACGCCGTACATTTAGCACAAGAGAGTTTTGGTTGAAGCCACGTGAGGACGTTTTCTTTAGGTGTAACGGGTAGGTTTAGGTCTGGGGCTTGGGGCAGGATTTGGTTAATATTCATAAATAAAAACACGTCATTACAACCACAAAAAAAATGAACTGGGACTGCGACGCGTACCATATTCACGCAAAACAGCCGTGAACTGTAATGTCGTGGTAAATGTACGCTTTCTTGTGAGATCGGGCTCAATATTTCGATCTATTTCACTTGTGTCTTTCTCTCTGCACCACAGCAGAAGCAGTGAGAAAGAGAAAAAAGCTCTATAAGCAACACACAATGTTCAGAGGAGCAAATCTTGACTTTCATTCACTCAACTGGGGGACTGGAGCCTATGCCAGTGACTTTGGGCCTAAGGCGGTGGAAAACCTTGGCATCACAGGGTTAGAGACAAATAACCATTCACTCTCTCATTCACTTACTGAGGGAAATTCACAGTGATGCCCAATTAACTTAAACAAGCATGTTTTTGAAAGTACCCAGACAAAACCCACGCTGACACAGAAGAACAGGCAAACTCCACCCACTTGTTGTAAAAAAAAAAACTTGATGTCAAGGATTCAATTCCGTCTCGCCTCATCCTTATAAAACATGGATTTTTCCCCCTCCTCAGCCTGAAAAGATGTTTTGCGGCAGCTTGTAGTTGTAGTGCATTTCCGTCCTGTCAGCGGTCTAAGAATTGATGTCTCTTTCCCCAAACTCACTCTAAAGCTCCCCACACACTACACGACTGTTTGCTCATTTTCCCATGTTAATTTCAGTCGCACTTAGTCACGTCTAGTCGAGATTAGTCTAGTCTAGTTGAAGCCAGTCGCAGTTGTGTCACTCGTGTAGTGTGTGGGTGTCTGCGACTCAACTCGCGTTCGAATCGTGTAGTTTGTGGCAGGTCTAGACTAGACTAGACTCCAGTCGCAGGTTTTTAAACATGTTGGAATTAAAGCCCGATTTTTGCCTCGCTCCTGTGCTGCTCACTGTTTCTGACGCTCCTCTGGACAAACACGGAGCCCAGCACTGATGAAAACAGCCGAGGAGGCACTGGAAACAGCTTCTGAGATTAAACTTTCTGTTTACGTCTTTTCTGACGGAACAAGTGCAAAAACAGCGGTAACAGCGAGGCACAAAGTGAAAGCTCCCTACGAGTCAACTGGACCCTGTTCAAAATGCACACACGCTTACACTTCTGATGAACAAAACAACAGCAGCGCACCATAGACACATGTATCAGCGCACTCACCTCCTCTCTCCTCCTCTCTCTCCCTCCCTCTCCTCTCTCCACGAGGCGCTGCGGACGTCCTCCTCACTCCAAAAAACACAAGTTTTCTTCTGATAAAATCTCATAAAAGTAACGCATCCACGTAAAATCCAAAGGGGAAAATATCCAACGTCGTCACCTCTGTCGCCATTTCTAGTGTCATTTTAAGAGAGCTAGCTAACTAGCGCTGTTTGTGCCGATGTTATGGTTATTTCAGCATCCCATCAGGACGTGTAGGGGCACATGACCTGTTTAACCAATGAAAAGTGTTTGCTTATGGCAAAAATAAATAAATAATAATTACGCTAAAACAAAACTTTTTTTCTGTCTTGTTGTAGAAATTATTAATCAAAGACAAAAAAAAAAAAAGTTAATAAAAATCTAATAAAAATAAATTGAAGCACTAAACTCAACTCTTTTATAAACTGCGTTACATTGTTGTTTTGTGCATTATTAACTGTTCTGCTGATAGAGTAATCCTGTTTTCAGTTGCCAGTCTCAGTCGTGTAGTTTGTGGTCTCAGTCATGTAGTGTGTGGTCTCAAACGTTCTAGAATCACTCTCAGTCCAGTCTTGTAGTGTGTGGGCAAAACTCGCATTCTAATTAGTCACAACTGGAAAGTTGTGTAGTGTGTGGCCAGCTTAACTGAATCCATCTTTGTGATCCTGGGAGGCCGGCACATTGATTTTGCTGTGCATGGGACATGAGCAGGGCTGCGTTATGGAGAAAGAGACAGATGAGACAGTCTGTAAACCTGTCAGGAGGAGAAGGGCGGGGAGTGGACTAAAAGTGCTTCAAGATTTGTAAAGCAAGGCAAAAAAAAAATTGTCACTAGCCATGCCTTAAAAACAAAACAACATTGGTCAATATATAGAAGTGATCAAATCTTTCCTGGCTTTTATCAACTCTTCTTTCTCATCATACCAACACCCTGCGACTACTCAGGTAATAAGGAGAGAGGCATGAGGGGTGAAAGGGGGAGGTGTGAGAGGGCGTGTTGAGGGAGGAGATGGGAGTTGTAATATAAGATGTATAAGACAAAAGGTCATGTCCTGTGGATGGATGGAGGAAAGCTATCACTCCAATAACTCAAGATGGACATGCTTCTTCTCAAGGCCAAAGCAGTATTTTACAGAAGAAAAGGAAAAAACTATGATGCTCTTTCCCCTGAAACAAGATAAACAATATGTTATACAAATTAGAGATTTACCGATATGGGTTTTTCTTTGGCCGATGCAGTTACCGATATTAATGGCCAATTTTCAAGGCTGATTTTGTATTTTAAAAGTAGTGTAACCAAAAAAACTATTATTCACCATGGCACATGTGCGTCTCTTTCTTTTCTTTAATGACGCTCGATTGTATTTTGGCCCAAGAAACAATCATTTCATAACATCATAAAAGACACTCAAACAAACAAGCACTTAAACAAAACAACAAGCACTTTAAAGCTTGTGATGCAGCCAAAGTCATAGAACAAGAATAAAACTTACAGACATGTATGATAAAATAAAAACTGCAGACTTAAAGAAGTATCACCATTACTCTCCAAAGCTCAGCTGATCAAGGTCTAAATATCTGTTCCAAAATATCGGCTGACAGATATTTCGGTCTATCTCTATGTCTTTTAAAGGTGGGGTAGGCTAACTTTTCTACTTGTAATTTTGTCAACTTGTGCTTTCCACTAAAAAGTATCTAGTGAATACAGCACTTTGTGAAAACATTAGACCTCTGAGTACTGTCTGAACTGAAAAATAAAGAATTGTATTTCTAATCAGGACTGAATGCTGCGCTCTGATTGGCCGAGCTGGGGTGGTCCTCTCCAACTTCACTTTGTTGTTTGTAAAAGAAGTTTATAAGGCAACAACGCAACTAAAATGAATACATGTCGATATTAACCATGTGTTGAAGGATTTATGAGAGGAAGTTGTCAGATTTAAAACCTAAATTGTGTTTGCAGTGTAAAAATCAGCTACCCTAGCTTTAACATGCTTTAGGATTGCATGATGCTGTTGTTTTGGACTGAAGTACGGTCATGATGCACGTGTCAAACTAATCAAAACAGGTGACTAGAGGTTTTTTTCTATACTGTCTGTTGTCCACAGTCAAATGTGTAGGACCACAGGTCTTGTGCACATCGTGAGTGAAACGTGACTGCGTAATGGGAGTGTTTGTACTCTCACAAAAACCACTGCATGCATCGTTGACAACGCAAACATAAAGCAAACCTGTCATATGTTCTGATAGTGTAGTAGTCAAGACCGCACTAATCGAGACCAAGACTTGCTCAAGACCTCAAGATCTCAAGACTGAGACAAGACCAAGACCACAAAGTGTCAAAACCGAGACAAGACCAAGACCAAGAGTGATCGAGACCAGTATGACTGTGCCCTGAAATAAAGATTGTTCAAGAAAGAGCCATGGACAGAGTTCAAGAGTATAGAAATGTAATTAAAAAACTGAAAGTGTTTATAAATTACACATTTATTATGCATTAAGCTGAGGAAGCAGGAACAGCCAATACCTTTAATGCAAGGTTATGAAGTTGTGGGAATCTTTTTGCCCAGAACATGAGGGATCTTCATTACGAAACTCTTTAACGGCATCAAAATATTTACATATTAGTGCAGCGATGCTCGCGTCTTGGTCCTTTGTATGCTTTCGATTGTTTTTTTTTTTGTGTTGCTTTTCCGTTCTGTTGTCTCAGTCAAAGGTGTCTGGAACAGCGCACAGGTCTTGTGTGCCTCTCTGTAATAATGTGCTTTTTGGTGAAATCGTCAAATTGTGATTTCTTTTTCTCTGTTTGATGCATCTGTCTGTTCAAATATAGACTCTTTTTCCTTACCTAATATATGGTTGGAAAAAAGAGACATCTTTTTAAGTTTCTTTTGGACTGTGCTTTCAGTTCATAAAATAAATTTAATTTAGCAATTTTTCAAGTTTGATTTATGAAAATATATCAATTTATATAACTGAAACATGAATTTTTCATGTTTCATGTCTTAATGTCACTATTAAAGTATGAAAAACATGATATAGCAAATCCCAAACACTTTGCCCTATCACCCAGCCCTAGTTACACCTAAACGTAACATCCACATCATCACCTCAATTCTCTAAAAGCTCTCTCTCATCTCTTTGAACTGCCTCATTTCAATCTCACGTGTTACGTCCATTTCCCTTTCTCATCTGAGTAACCTGACCCTGCTTTTTTCCCTTTAGTAACAAGATTTATGGCTGCATCCATAAGGGTGGTGGTGCAAAGTGTCAGGTAGAATCAGGCAGTGAAGTGACAGAGAATAATGATCACACGCTGAAAAAAAAAGCACTGGGGACACGTTAAAGCTCCACATTCTGCTGCTGTTCACTCGATTTAAAAATGACATGTTTTGTAATAGAAATGCACTGTCATATTGAGAAAAAAATGCAAAGTGTGCTTTGATTATTGTAATTGTTCAGTTCACACCAACACACGCCACATACCAATAACAAAACTCAAGTGTGGCAAGTCAGAGATTAAATTAATTCTACAAGAACTGCTTTTAAACACTTTATTTGTAAATTACTGTGTCAAATATTTGATCACTTGATTATCAGCCAGATTTCTGACCCCAAAGACATAATTCTGCTTTTAAACAATCCAACTAGATTATATATCAAATTTTAGATAATAGTGTGAATGTTGCTTTTAAGATAAGTAGAGTTTATCGTGCAGTAAAAACATGCTACAAAAAGCTAATTTATATTAAAAACTAAATAGAACTTTAGACAAAATATGTATCTGATAATTAAACATGAAAAACCATAAATGGATAACAATAATTAGTATTTATCATATTTTGAGTACATTTTCATTGGCTTGAACTAAGATTGCAAAGGGAACAAGCATAAAAGATCTCATTTTACATAAAATCAGAGAAATACTCATTATTTGAAATGATGAAAAGTAAAATAAAAGATTCTGTTCTTGAAATCAGAGCTAAATTTACTTGTTCTACTTGCTCAAATCACAATAAACACTACTAATCAATTTTATGCTTATTGGCACAGTTAAGGTTGTTGTTTTCCAGTGTACTAACAAATTATGTTGGACTGACAATATTGTCAAAATATTGTTATCGGGATATGTAAAAAAAAATATCATTTTTGTCAATATCGCCCAGCTCTAAATCCAACTACACTCTGCTCATGATTCTGATTGAGTAGCACCTGTTTCAGATTGTTAGCTTTCATAAAGAGACCTGTGCACCCCACAATCAGTCCAAAGTATAACTACCAACATGGGCAATCCAAAGAACTGTCAAAAGACACAAGAGACAGATTGTAGCCCTTCACAAAGCTGCAAAAGGCTACTGGGCTTCTATGAGCATTCTTGTATTATTCAGTGTTCATCTTCCCTAGAGTTTGTGTGTTCCCACTCTTTTGTTGCCTGGGATCCAGAACCCATGCTTCAGCAAACAGCGAAGAGTGGGTCTGGTCACACGCCCTCCCACCAGCGTTTCAGCTCAAATCTACATCGTACTGGGCAATCAGATTAGTTATTTGTGTGATGCAGATGAAACAAAGGAGCTGATTGGTCGTCTGTCATTTAGACCAAAATCTAACTTCACTCACCTCACATTAATGTTTTTTTGCTTCGCTCATTGATTCTGCAGAAATCCGCAATGTTTTTCCAGTTCCACGTGATATATTTTTTTTATGTATTTTTTTTTTCGTCGGGAGCAGCCATGTTGGATTTCAGATGGCAGAAAATGTGTGTCTCTGATTGGCTAATTAGTCTGTCAATCACGGCTACAGAAATCAAAAGAGGGACACGGTGACTGGATATATTTTTTTATTAATCGTCTGAATTTTCCAGGCCAACTCTTTTGACCACCTACACAGATTTAGAATATTAGATCTCATCCCAAAGAGTCAAACGGCTTCTCACTCACCTGAATGTAACTTCTAAGGGTCGTAGGATTGAGTTTCAATTCAATTCACCTTTATTGTCATTGTCACAAGTACAACAAAATTAGGGTAGGGTTAGAGATAAACTCTTGTAGTTAGCTGATTACGGTGCTTTTTCGACTTGTTTCCACTGTTTGTGTCTATGAGCGGCGGCTCTCCTTGGGTGCGCGCTCATCGCCCGTGTTGATAAACAAAAAATCCCTCTATAGCCCTGTTCCTCACTGCGCGGCTCGCGAGCCACATGCGGCTCTTAGAGCCTTACTTGGCGGCTCTCAGCAAGATTCGGCAAGATCACATTTCACACAACAAGCGCGCTCTTAGTTTGGTTCTTTTTCAGCGCTGCATCCACTGCTTCACCCTGCTGCCCATTGACCAAATGAACCACATTGTATAGCTACATTCTTTTAGACATGCACGGAGCTGCGAGCCAAGGGCGTGCTGGCTAATCGGGAGAGTCGGGACGTTTCCCGGTGGGCCGCGTGACTTTTGGGCCGGTGGCCTCCGTGGTTGAAGAGAGAGAAAGAGAGAGAGAGAGAGAGAGAGAGAGAGAGAGAGAGAGAGAGAGAGAAGCCCGGCCCATACAGCTGCTGCAGCAGGCAAACGTGCGCACAGTGGGAGAAGCGGAGCCAGCTGCTGCCTCGTCTGTGATGTGTTTCACAGCACATAGCGCATAATCAAAGACTCTTGACACGTTTTCGAAAAACACAGCCCCAAAACATGCTCCACGTACCATAAGCTCTCAGTCAAACTTTGTTTCAAGTAAATCCGTTGTATATTCTCGGAGTTACGAACAAAAACGGCTGATGAACAAACACTTCAGCAGAATTATACACGCGAATCACCGCGGCGGAGCGGAGCGTATTTCCACACAAAACAAGACAAAAGGTTCACACACAAGTTTGTCGTCGTGGGCCAGCCCAGAACAGTGGCCAGAACGCGCTTTAAGTGTTTGTGTGAGCGCGTCCTTCGTGTGTGTGTAAAAGCGCGCACTGCTGTGGAGCAGAGGACAGGTCAGAGGTCAGGAGGAGAAAAGCTCGGAGCTGTGTCTGTACTGTATTGACCATGTGTGACTAAGCAGTTTACTACTGGAGAAGATAATGTATGAGAGGTGGAGTAGATATTGAATAAAAAAAAATAAAGAGAGAGGTTCCTGAGCGGGACTCGAACGTGGGTGCTGAAAGGGCAAAAGTTTAAACGTGCAGTTCTTAACCACTCAACTACCAGCTACGTAACGAAACTCATTGAACAAATGGGCCAATCCAAGGTCTAATTTTCCCGGGCTGAAAAATGATCCCAGCACGCCACTGCTGCGAGCTCACCCTTATATTAAGCAAAATAAATGTTTTGGCGATCTAAGAAATGAATGAAGTGACGCGCTCAGACTGTTCCAAATGGTTTTCCACTCCAGCCACACATGAGCTCTCCTTCTCACATCAAGTCACGTATCTTGAGCAGCTGTAGTGAAATGTCTCGCCCACACACAGACTTGAAGCGGACATATTCTGAGAGAGACGAGTCTAAACTCTGTCCCAGTTTTTATTTCGTACTGATAGGATCAATATTGGCGGAGATAATTAGTTCTAAACACTTTAAAAGTTGATCGGGAAAAATCTAGTCCTACACGCGCGTTCGCGAACACCGCAGTCCAGCGGAGAGTTTTTCCACAATTAAACTTTGTTAAATAGTGTCCGCAAAGAGTTATTTAGGTTTATTTCATGTATGACTCTGGCCAAAGGGAGAAAAACACACTTGTCTTGTCTCTCTGTCAGCGCAGCAGCAGCATCAGTGGAGGTGTGAGAAAGGCAGATGAAGGGGGCGGAGCTAGCACGTCACAGAGTGACCAGAGACGCATCAGTTTAATATTAAAAATAATAAGAATTAAGTGTAGACATATTGAATAGTAAGTACAGTGTGGTTGGGTTGGTTCATAATGCAAAACACTGATTGTTTAAAAAATGACAACAAATGTTTGTAATTTGCTATATTAAATGTAAATTGACCTGACCGTAGTAATATAAAATGTATATTAAAGAAGCTACAAGTCAAATTGAAATCCCTATTTTTATAACACACAAAATAATATTTAATTTGAATTTAAATTAATTTTTATCTGCACATTTGTGCTTTATTTTCAAACATACAAACAAACATTTGAGTTCCATTTTCTAGTCTGCGCTGGCCTGTTTTTTGTTTGTTTTTACGTTTGATGTTTTGCGGCTCTCCCCTTCTCTTTGGTCCGTCAATGTGGCTCTTCTTTAAAAAATAGTGAGGACCACTGCTCTATAGAATGTATGAAAGTAAACACAGATATTTTCAGTGAGACGAGCTACAAGGTAAAGGTCAGATCTGTGGAGAGACGCTAGCATACATACAGTACATACAGAATACTTAATGCTGCACTAGGGAACATTCTAGGCAAAGCAACACTGCAATTCACAAGCACACTGTAATTACTCCAACCCGATTATTGTGAACTGAAGTCCTTTTAGCCTCACATGACTAAATCTGCTTCTCGACTCGCAGTGCAGAGTGTGAAGTGGCTGAGAATAATGAGATGTGGGACACGTGGAAACCCCTTTGCTCAAATGCAGGGCGGTTCTTAGCAGAAACATGAGACCCCGCTGTAGATGGGTTCATATGGGAGGCAGCGGAGTCACGTTCATAAGCTCGGTGTAAAAGGGAGCGATGATGGATGAGCCCACTTAAATATGCTTCAGAGCCGGATCCTATATCAGCATTATGTTCTCTACGCCATTACAAGGATGCTACAACAACAGTGATTATGTTTATTATAGTTTCAGATCACGTGACATCGCAACATTCTATAGGATTGCAATAATAAACTACAACGCCACAGCAAATATTTGAAGCTGAAGCAAATTGTTAATGCAGTTGAGAGAAAAGCACATACATTGGGGCTCTTTTATGACAAAGGTGCCGATCCCATGGGTTCTGCAGGGCTCAAGCACCCTCTCAAAGGTCTGGGCACACATGAATTTTCCTGAGTTCATTCATAGACCTCTCTAAGTGAGCGCATTTGTTCGGTAAATACAGCGCCTGTAACACTCTTCTCTTTCTTTGTTTACACTGTATGCCTGCACCTAAGTGGTCATTCAGGATCTCTCTCTCCTCTCTCTTTCAGCGCTGTAATTTAAACTTGGGTCTGGTGACTCTGGTCTCTGTCCCCTGACCTGTGAGATCATGGTTCAATCCAAGACTGTGCGCAAAGCCGAGTGGGAAAAAACGTCAGAAACAAAGTGAGAGAGATGACAATGTTGAGGTCTGATGCAACTGCACTGCTCCTGTTTGTAGATCTCCAGGTCGCTGAACTGAGAGGCAGGACAGACCGGGATGTTGTAGGGCTTTATGCACTGAATGAATTCTGTTAATTGTGGGCAGAGAGTGCACTAGCCGGGGCTGATGTCTGTTAGTTGTAGGTGGAAAAGAAATGGAATGTTCGCGGGAAAGAAGACACATGCACGAATTGTTTTGGGCATCCACCCAAAAAAACATAAATCGACGTCAATGATTCATGATATATTCTTACAAACTAATTTGTTCCTAAGGTCTTCTTACAAACAGTTGTGGCAATTCATAAAATAGACTGTTAATTTCATATTGCCTTTGAGGTAAATACAACTATCTGCTTTTTCTGAAAGTTCCTTCTTCACTGTCAATAGCCAAATCCAGCTGTCAAAAACTGACAAATGTTACCAACTTTTCAAAGAGAAACGAGTGACAAAGCCTTTGAAAAATGCCCAAGTGACATCAACTCTTCAATAAAAAGCTAAATAATCAATTGATTAGAACATTGTGTGACTCTGCAAAACAAGTTTTAGAGAAGGACATATGTTAAAAATCCATGTTTCAGTCTTAAATAGATATTTTTTTTGTAAATCAAACCTGTAAAAAAATTTGCCTGGGATCCAGAACCCATGCTTCAGCAAACTGTGCCCTCCGCCTGCGTTTCAGACCAAATATACATCGTACCGGACAATCAGATTAGTTTATTTGCGTGATGCAGATGAAACAAAGGAGCTGATTGGTCATTTGTCATTTAGACCAAAATCTAACTTCACTCACCTCACATTAAAATTGTTTTTTGCTTTGCTCATTGATTCTGCAGAAATCCGCTATGTTTTTCAGTTCCATGTGATACTTTTTTCAAGTATTTTTTTTCGTCGGAAGCAGCCATGTTGGATTTTACACGGTGGAAGATGCATGTCTCTGATTGGCTAATTAATCTGTCAATCACGGCTACAGAAATCCGAAGGAGGGACACGTTGATTTTCCAGGCAAGTAAAAAATTGCTTAAATTCACTTCTTTTATGACTTTAAATCTATTAAGAAGTGGACTTGGCAACCCTGAAGCTAAGAGAAGTAGGTGTGAAAAAATCTGTATTTGAACTGACAGATGCATTCAACAGAGAAATGGGAAATCACAACATGGCGATTTCATCAAAAAAGCTTGAAAGATTGTCACAGAGATTAATTTTTATCACGATATTGCCCAGCCCTAGTCACACATTAGACACAAGTGCTAAAAAGTAAAAAAAAAATAATAATAATAATTTAACTTGCTGCATACTGACACACATTAAGAAACCAAATTGGGCTACAATGCTTATACATAATACATAACGCTTTTAGGTCTGTTACTAAAAAGTGTTTTTATTGTGACAAACTGCTGAGTTTACACTTGAAAAACGCACAAGTGCTGCATGTTATAAATGAATAATGACTAACACTGCAAAGCCTCAAAGAAAGAGCCATTAAAACCTTTTCCACTCTGATAGCTCCAAATTACTTTCTTTCTTATTTGTTACAGATTATTATTTTTACTTTAGATCTTAGCGTGATGTCTACCTTTGGACTACTTCAGTTTATCAGGCAGGTTTTGTTTAGAAGATTTCTTGGAAGAAGAAGAAGAAGAAGTTTGAAGAAGAAGAAGAAGAAGAACTAAGCACTTTCAAACCACTATAGAGGGTCGAAGAAGAAGAAGTTTGAAGAAGAAAAAAAAGAAGTTCGAAGAAGAAGGTCAAAGAAGAAGAAGAAGAGGGTCAAAGAAGAAAAGAAGAAGGTCAAAGAAGATGGTCGAAGAAGAAGAGGGTCGAAGAAGGTTGAAGAAGAAGGTCGAAGAAGAAGAGGGTCGAAAAAGAAGAAGAAGAGGAAGGTCGGAGAAGAAGAAGAAAAAGAAGTTTGAAGAAGAAGAAGAAAAAGGAGAAGAATAAAAAGAAGAAGAAAGAAGAAGAGGGTCGAAGAAGAAAAAGGTTGAAGATGAAGAGGGTCGAAGAAGAAGAAGAGGGTTGAAGAAGAAAAAGGTTGAGGAAAAAGAAGAAGAGGGTCGAAGTAGAAGAAGAAAAAGAAGTTTGAAGAACAATAAAAAGACGAAGAAGGTCGAAAAAGAAGAAGAAGAGGAAGGTCGAAGAAGAAGAAAAAGAAGTTTGAAGAAGAAGAAGAAAAGGGGGAAGAATAAAAAGAAGAAGAAGAAGAAAAAGAAGAAGGAGAAGAAAAAGGAGAAGAAGAAGAAGAGGGTCGAAGAAGAAAAAGGTTGAAGAAAAGAAGAAAAGGGGAGTTGAAGAAGAAGAGGGTCGAAGTAGAAGAAGAAAAGAAGTTTGAAGAACAATAAAAAGACGAAGAAGGTCGAAGAAGAAGAGGAGGAGGAGGGTTGAAGAAGAAGAAGAAAAAGAAGTTTGAAGAAGAAGATAGTTGAAGAAGAAGAGGAGGGGCGAAGACGAAGGTCGAAGAAGAGGAAGGTCGAAGAAGAAGAGGGTCAAAGAAGAAGAAAAAGGTCGAAGAAGAGGGTTGAAGAAGAGGGTCAAAAAAAGAAGAGGGTTGAAGAAGAAGAAGAGGGTCAAAGAAGAAGAAGGTCGAAGAAGAAGAAGATGAAGAAGAAGAACTAAGCACTTTCAAACCACTATATGTGACAAACTCTGGTTCATTAACTCTTAATGGAAACAGTATTAACCATGTTCTTGCAGTCAAAACATGCAGAATGATGACAGAGACAATAACAAGACGGACGACCATGAAAACTGCTTCAGTATCTGCATGTGTAAGTAAAAGTGCTTCATTTCAATTTATTTTCTGCTTGTACAGCGCTACATAAAGTCTATATTACATCTATGGAATGTTTTAAGCTTCAGTGGAGTAGAAAGCAGACACACCAGAACACAATTCATCGATTCATCGCAAAAAGACAATACACGGCATTGTCACAGTCAACACTAGGAGAAACAGACTGTCTAGCACACATTTTTTAAAATAATATTGAAGGGGGTGCCAGAGAGCCATTAGAAATATTGTGTATGTGGATGTAACCTGATAATGTGTAGAACTCAATTCAGTCTGGAATAACTTTAATGAAAGCAGTCGGGAAAGAAAGGAACGTCATGGCAATATTTGAACCTGATTGGTCTAATTTAAACCTAGAAGTAGTCAAAAAGTCATGTTTTTGTTAAATCCAGTTGAGAGAAAAGCACAGACATCTTTTCCGTCCAAAAATGCACAAATCTCTGTGTGCCAAAAGGTAATGATAATGTTTATTGGGACAATGCACAGTTACCTTAACCACAATGGCATTGATGCTTGTACCAGATTCTAGCGTTACAGCTTTATTTCCATATGTAGTCCTGGAGAGGGGAGAGGGGAGGCACTACTGGACATGTTTTTAGTGGTAGGAGAAACCTAAGCAGGCACAGAAGGAACATATGTTTATTATTTTAGGTTACCTATGAGCTTAGTCTGTGAAAATAATATTTAACTGTTAATAAACTACAAGCAAACAGCTCGAAGCAGTGAAACTTCGAGGTCACCAACGTTAGTGTTAGTGTACAAGATTTTACGTGCGTTTTACAAAAATAAACGTTATTAAACTTTCTTAACGGACGTTTTTTAATCTCATATGATTGGCGATCTAAGGTTACAACTGACGGATAACATTTTTGTACCGTTTCTGGCAGTTTAAACAATGAAAACATAGTCAAGCTAACTAATAGCATGATTGACTCAATTTTGGCAAGTGACTCTGATTGGGCAATGACAGGCCAATTACCTCAGTTGACGCCACCATGTTTGTTTTGGGTCGAATATGCACTTCCCCTCAAACCTGGGGTGTCTTTGGATGGATTCTCTAGATTTTGTGAAAATTACAATATTGTGAGAACCCATCTGGGAGATACAGTATATGTTCGTGAGCCAAATCAATTATAGATATTTAATTTCCATATCCATTTGTTGTATTCAGTTTTTCGAATAAGAGATGTTTGACAAATATATATAATTTTTTACAATTTTCCAAAGTTTCCACAAACTTAATGTGAAATCTTCATTGGTTTTACTTTTTTTTACTATTACCCATTTACCATTGTTCTAAATTATATGATGTTTAACCACTTAGTGCTGATTCTGATTCTTTTATCCTAAAGACAAGTAAAACCATGTTACTAAACCATCTGACCAAGACCTATTGACTTTATATCAAACCCAAACTGCTAATTGACGTTTGGCGTGTGATGACTCGAGCCAGAGAAGATGTGGCTGGTTTCATGTCCCTAATGTCCCAGTCTAAACTGCCACATGCCTCAGGGCGCACCATGGCGGGTATTTTTAGACACGCTCTCATTGGTGTCTCCTGGGAAACCGGCTGCTGGAGGGCGGGACATCAGCTGCTCAATTAAATGTGCATCCACAAGGGAGGCCAGTTTGTACACGAGAAGGCAGACGCACAAAGCTCTACTAGAGTAAAGAATACTATTACTTTAAACTCTTAACATTACAAGTCCCTCAAAGTTTTCTTGATTAATCCTAAAACTTTCTGGAAATGTTAAACAGAAAAAGAATTAACAAGGAATGTTCTGATCCAATTGTAATTATCGACTGACAATCTTAGCATTTTTTCAGTATCGGCTGGTATTAGAATAGTTCCAAGATCAGGCCAATACAATGAATCATTAATGCCACTAATGCGATCGCAAACATCCAGAGCAACTTCAACACAGACTGAAAAGCTCACTGTGGATTCTCCAAAGCAGCAAAAAACATTATTGATGACAGAGACAGTATTTGTTTGACCTCTACAATGCCTTCCTGGCTTCAGAGTAAAAACATTAACATTGGTCAAATCATCAGCAGAGCAAGCTGAATATAAACTTATTTACTTATGCTAAGTAGCTATGTGTTATTAATACAGACTTCAAACACAAATAATACAGGGAAAATCACTGCCTTTAAAAACACAAGCTAAAACATAGATCCTTTCTGGTCTGTCATATTTGTCAGAGGAAAAGTAATGCTCTAACTAAATCCAACTAGAGACTAATTCAACACACTGTAGCTAAAGACACAAGTTCACACCAAACTGTGCTAATACAAAAACAAAACAAAACTAGTATTATTATATAGGATTGGATCAGTGTCAGTATTTACAAACTATAAAAAAATCCAGTGAGTAGGTATGGGACCGGATCTCAGTCTCCAGTTACTTCAAACCAGAATGAGTGAAGTAGAAGTGCAGTGTGTTTGTGTATTAGGACTGACCGCTGTCTGGAGCCGCCTCCTCGTACTCGCTGGGCGAGGGCAGAGCTGGGACCAGAGGCTCCATGTTCATGATGAGGTTTTTATGGCTCAGAGAGTTGAAGCTCCGACTTTGTCCAAAGTGAGCTCTGAAAGACACAAACATCAAACATGTGCAAACATTAGTCTCTTGGAAGATTCACCTTAAGTCTATCACTCCTGCAGGATCAAATCAAATCAATTTATTTTTGTATAGCCCAAAAACACAACAACAGTCCTCTGAGAATTTCCTTAGATTGTTAGTTTAGCAAACATCAATAGTAGAACATAAACAATAAACATTCAATAAAACAATAAACATTCACAAACAGTGATTGATCAGGCATGTCAAAGCAGATGAGTAAACAAGAAAATGAATAATTGTCCAGAGCATCCCCTGTCCTTAGACCCTCCTTCTCGGCAAAAAAATAAATAAAATAAAAAATTACGGGGAAAATTACGGGGACTTGCGACTTGACTTGGACTTGTTTCTAATTTCTAATAATAAAATTTTTTGTTGTCGAAGTGTCTACATGACAAATTTGAACCCTTCATATTTTACTCGCAATCCTAATTTTTGAATAATTGCAAGTAAATACAGACAAATGGGCGGGGATGGGTGGTAGGTGAAGAGCATCAGCTGCAGGACAATTCAAGATTACTCAAACATGCAGGAATCAATCCAATTACAACTTTGGGTAAACTCATGATGAGAGAAGGCAGTTATAACAAGGTTCAAAACTTTTCTGTATTAACCAAACTGAAGAGTAAAAAGTATTTGTTTTGATATTTAACAGGTTTCAGATGCCATCTGCCTGAAAGTCTGATTTCAAGCCACGACTTTGAGCAAAACATTTTATAAACAACAATGACCATGATTATTAGGCTATCACTGAGTTGCTTCTGTCGACTGAAAATCAGCTCAATTCTTCATTGAGACTCAAGTAAAATAAAGTTCAAATTTGTTTTGAAATGCACATAAAGACAAACAGGGATGTTATGCATAAACATAGAGCTGGTTCAGTAAATGTGTGTCTTCATGAAGCACTGAAAACACCTCAAACCATTATAACAACTGTAACTAAACAAGTCACCTGTATCTGAATCGACTTCCTTTGAAGAAGATGTTGCTGCTGGAGACAGTTTTGATCTGACTGGACTTTGCACATCTGAAAGAAAAAACAAAACATTGAGTGATTCACAAAAAAATATTATGCGTTTTTATATTTGTGATTGATGTTTTCAAACTAAGAAGCCCATACGACAGGTTCTAATGTTTTTGTGCCGTATATGCTGCTGTATTTTTTAGCCGAGCATGGATTGTTTTTTGCACAGGTTCAAACAAGACGTAAGTACGGAGAATGGCTACTGTTTGGTCAGAGGAAATTAAAACGTAGAAAGAATTACAGCAACTGCAGAACAAAGGCTGGACTGGGGCGAGAAATAGAAGTTGAGCTCATTCTGTCAGATTACTCTGCTTTGTTGTCGCAGTTTTACAGAGAACTCCTCCTGTCTGCGTTTGGGCATTTTCCCTTCTGAGCTATGAATATATTCAACCTGAAAACACTGCACTGTTCATACAGAATAAAACTACATTTGTGTGTTATTACACTATTGTGTTTACTTCACAGCTGTCTTATAAAATAACAGTTAAAAGTATGTTTTTAATGATGTTTTCATGTTTGTTTGGTTAGACAGAAGCCTTAATAATTGTACAAACATGAAAAGGTTAAATTATGAAAGTTTATAAGGCAAAATGTAATTTAAAAAATCTGCTTCCAGTTAGTTTGTATTCTATAGCAGACCTGGGCATTTTTTTAAGAAACAGAAATGCATGACGAAGTTTAAGAGACAAAACTTCGACAATAAATTTGTGACATTTCGAGATTAATTTCACATTGTTATGAAAATAAAGTCAAAGCCGTAAAACCTATTTTTCAGTATTAAACTTCAAGTTTTACAAGATTTAAATTGTAGATTGGATCATGGAACATTCCTTAGAAATATAGAAATCGGTACCACTTTATAATAACTACACCACGTTTAGTCTTAGTAAAGCCTTAATAAAGCCTGAATGAAGAGTTAATAACCTGTCAATAAATCATCAATTAATGAATGAAAAAGTTTATTAAGGCTTAGTTACTGCTCACTTAAGGAGCTAAGATTAGAATTTAGGGTTGAGGAGTTGGGCTTGTAGTAATTAAGTCGTTACTAAGGCTTAGTAAATACTTTAGTCCATTAATTTCTCATTTGTTCATGATTAATTAACTCATTATTCATGCTTTATTAAGAGTTTATTAAAGCTAATCAAGGTATAGTTATTATAAAGTGCTACCAAGAAATCTATTGTGTGCTTTTATGCAAACATTTCACTCATCCAAGTCCTGATAATAATTTGTTTTTTAATCTTAAAAAGACCATAATAAACTTGTAACATTTTGAGATTAAGCTCATAATTTTATAAAAATAAAGTTACGTCTTAAGAGAGTTATGAATTTACAAAAAAAAAAAAAAAAAAAAAAAAAGAAAGAAAAGTCATTAACACAAGAAAGAAAAAAAAAGTCATATTTTTTCTGAGAATAAAGTTGACGATATATAGAGATTATCTATTATGGATTACACTTGAAGTTTTATAAGAATAAAATGATAAGTTTACAAGAAAAATGTGTTATTTTGTTGGACACCATTTTATTTGTGCTGATCTTCCGTATTTTGTTGAAGAAATGCGTTTGCAATAATGAGGATTTGTTATACCGATGTTGGCAGTCCGGCCCTCCACCAATATTCTGGGTTTGAATATGGCCCTTAAGCAAAAATAATGGGAAAAACTAAGTAGAAATGTCAAATAAAACCTTTAAAAATCAAATGGAATGATCTAAAATGCAAATAAGGTACAGAGTAACCCTTTATACTGATGAAGGATGAGAACTGGCAACCTTGTGGTTATATGAACTAGGGATGCACCGATCCGATACTAGAATCAAATATCGGTGCTGATCCAGGAAATTTTGCTGGATCGGGTATCGGCTCCATAATATCGGTTCAGCCGATACCATTGTTGTGACTTTAATTGGACATGAGACTTCTATTTCTCTCTCTCTTTTCACTCTCTCCTCTCTTCTTCTCTCCTCTTCTCTCTCTTCTTTCTCTGCTCACTCTCTTTTTTTTCTCTTTTTTTTCTCTCTTCTAACTCTCTTTCTCTCTCTTCTAACTCTCTTTCTCTCTCCTCTCACTCTTTCTTCTCTCTCTCTTTTCACTCTTTTTCTCTCTCTTCCCTTCTCTCTTCTCACTTTCTCTTTTCTTTCTTTCTTCTTTCTTCTCTCTTCTCACTCTCTTTTCTCTATCTTCACTCTCTTCCTTCTCTTTTTCTTCTCACTCTCTTATCTCTATCTTCTTTCTCTCTTCTCTTCTCTTTCCTCTCTCTCTCTTTCTTTCTTCTCTCTCTTCTTTCTCTCTCTCTCTCTTTTCTCTCTTTGTTCTCTCTTTTTCTTTCTTAATAAGTTGTTTAGTTGTGACTTACACTATAAATAACTTGATTTGAAAAGGAAAAAAGAGCTATTTCAATCTTTACACAAGTATTGGTAGATGTTAGATATCGACAGATACTTAATTATAAAGTATCGGGATCAGAACTTAAAAAAGCTGAATCGGTGCATCCTTAATTTGAACACCCAGTCAGATTTGCCCTTCCGCTAAAAAGAGAGATAATTTCAGAGAAGACGAAGGCGCTGACAGTGAGGCACGACTTTAAAAGAGCCTGGAAGAGATCAGCTGTGTCTCAAGTGCAGAGTTAAATTAAGAACACTGCTAACGGGGTCTGTCAACGTCCCAAACAACTCCCAAACAAAACAAATGTGAGTGTCTTAATTTGATAGATGACAGTAATACCCAATAGGCTGCATTCACATGACATCAGAACATTCTATCAGCCAATAATGTTTAATACAGATGGAGGACATAAAGTTGTGGCTTTTATCATTTTTGTAAATACGTGTTTGTAACAGAAGTGGGACCAAGTAATTGTTTTGCAAGTCTCAAGTTTTTGGATATTGGTTCAAGTCAAGTCCCAAGTCAAAGAGAGACAAGTGCAAGACAAGTTCTAAAAGAGAAACAAGGTCATGTCAAGTCCTGTTAAAGAGAGACAAGTCCAAGTCAAGTCCTTAAACAAAGAGAGACAAGTCCAAGTCAAGTTCTAAGTCAAAGACAGACAAGTCCAAGTCCAGTCCCAAGTAAAAGAGAGACAAGTCCAAGCCAAGTCCCAAGTCAAAGAGAGACAAGTCCAAGTCAAGTCCCAAAACAAAGAGAGACAAGTCCAAGTCAAGTCGCAAGTCAAAGAGAGACAAGTTCAAGTCAAGTCCCAAGTCAAAGTCAAGTCCCAAGTAAAGTCCCAAGTCAAAGAGAGACAAGTCAAAGTCAAGTCCCGAGTCAAAGAGAGACAAGTCCCAAGTCAAAGAGAGACAAGTCCCAAGTCAAGTCACAAGTCAATGAGAGACAAGTCCAAGTCAATTCCAGTCCCAAGTCAAAGAGAAACAAGTTCCAAGTCAAAGAGAGACAAGTCCGAAGTCAAGTTCCAAGTCAAGAAGAGACAAGTCCAAGTCAAGTCCCAAGTCAAAGACAGGCAAGTCCCAAGTCAAAGAAAGACAAGTCCAAGTCAAGTTCTAAAAGGGAAACAAGTCCATGTCAAGTCCTGTCAAAGAGAGACAAGTTCAAGTCAAGTCCCAATGAAAGAGAGACACGTCCAAGTCAAATCCCAAAACAAAGAGAGACAAGTCCAAGTCAAGTCCCAAGTCAAGTCCCAAGTCAAAGAGTGAGAAGTCCAAGTCAAGTCCTATGTCAGAGAGAGACAAGTCCAAGTCAAGTTCCAAGTCCCAAGTCAAATCCCAAAACAAAGAGAGACAGGTCCAAGTCAAGTCCCAAGTCAAAGATAGTCAAGTCCGAGTCAAGTCCCAAGTCAAAGAGAGACAAGTCAAGTCAAGTCCCAATTCTAAGAGCGACAAGTCCAAGTCGAGTCCCGAGTCAAAGAGAGACAAGTCCAAGTCAAGTCCCAAGTCAAAGAGACAATCCAAGTCAAGTTCCAAAGAGAAACAAGTCCATGTCAAGTCCTGTCAAAAAAGACGAGTCCACGTCAAAGAGAAACAAGTATCAAGTCAAAGTGAGAGAATTTCAAGTCCAGTCCCAAGTCAAACTTGTAGAAAATGTGACTTCTCTTCTCTGATTCTCCTGCATTTTCGCCACTCACTACTATCATTCAGAATTCTGTGATGTCTTTTGCATAACCTCTAGACCAAACCGGTGTTTGTTGTTGACATACGCACTTGTAAAAAGCCTGGTTCTCCACCCCACACTTCCACAGATGTTTGCAGGCGGCCGGAGTCGAAGTGTGGAACGTCAGCACCAGTTTCTTCTGCAGAGAGACAGAGACAGCGCACGGGAGAAGGTGAAATATGATACAGCTGAATAATACATGATTCTGGACCAGCTAAAGTGCCTTGTGAGGAGGGGAGGCTGTGCAAAATGCTGACTCAAGGCCGTGCGCTCAAACAGAAGAGAATTGTTGACCCTAAATAAATGCATTGTGTCAACTTTTTCCATTTAATCATCTTCAGTTTATTCAAGACAAATAGTTAAAGGTGCTTTATGTAAGTTAACAATAACAATAATCTTGGAATGTGCGACATCTTTTATAACTCTCAAAGCAATTTAGAAGAGTTGAAGTTGCATTAGGTAACCAAGCAAAATATAAGTATGTGGTTATATTGTAGTTGCCGTTAAGTGTTCATCGTTACTCCTCATCTGAACCTTTTATCTGCTTTGAATCTTGAACTTTAATCTGAAATACTACTCTACTAGTTTAGATTTTAGATATATATTAGATCTATTATGTGTAAAAAGAGTTTGTTATTATGGTTGTACTGAAAATAAGTTTGAAATGTTACTATTTGGGATGACACCTGTGATAAACAAATCAGGCAGAAGGACATGGGAGGAGCTGAGACTGATAAGATGAGTTACAGTAACATGGACACATCCCCAGGCGGCTCTATAAATAGTGCTACATACATACACAGGCCTTGAATGGTGAGGTCAACACTTTATAGTCTGGAGATTTACAGTGTTCATAAAACGCACTTTATTCCCTGTGCCGAGTCAGGCGTTTTGCACAGCCCCTTGTGTTTTACGAGGAATTATCTACATATGATGCACTGTAAAGGCCTGTACACGCATGTGCTGCTGCAGACATGTGTGAGAGGAGTGCACCAGAGGACTAACTACAAGAAATAGTCCCACTTTGGATGATAAGATAAAAGAATAGCATGCCATCTCCTTCATTTTAAAGCATGTTAGAAATTAGATAAGGACATTTCACAATACTGGTTAATCTCAGAGTGGCATGAAGGTTAGAGACAAGACAAACTCACATATTTCAGAAGATTGAAAGCAGTGTAATACAAACAAATATATAAGCAGAGTCAGCAGCCTCATGTGTTCTTATTTACAGATAAACATATTAATTAAACTACAGTGTCTAAAGTTCACAGGAGTGATCTGTTCTGGAGATAGGAGGCTGTGATTCACTGCTGGGCCATCACAGTGTGATTGGTCCACTGTCTTCTGTGAAGAATAATGTGACTGTGGACTCTATGTTCAGACACATCAGCTCAGTCATAAAATCCAGCTAAAGCTTCTTGCTAAAACAAAGAACTACTTACCCCTAGCTGATTTGGAAAAGGCTATGCATACATCTGTAACACTGTGCCTGGATTATTATTATGATTGTTTTCTGGAGGAGTTATTGCATTTCTACGTACTTCCCAGGCCTGACCAGCTCCTGTTCACTAGGCTTACTCAGACTCTCTGAGTCTGTAAAGCCAGCTGCACACTAGAGAAGTTTAAGTAGTTTTGCAATTTTAGAACAATTATTTGTCTCACAGTCTTGTGTGGCGGGAACAGAGTTTTCTTCCATGTGCGCGGTCATAAAAGTGAAACAACAACAATGATGAAATGCCAGTGGATTAAAGCACGTTTATACAGGCACAGGAGAGCGGAGGGTCATTAGAAGTAAAGAGCTGACACATTGTGTTCAACTGTATTTGCGGCACGTACTTTCGACTGGAGCGTCTGTTGACGCGGCTTCTGCTCTGAAAATGCTGGCGGATTGGAAGCTCAACCTGCGGCCGCCGCAGGAGTTGGAAAATCCATCTTACACTATAAATTACACAATAACTTTTTTAACGAATGGTCGCTTGTTTAGGGGCTTTTTTCAAAGGCTTGGTCGTTCATTGCTTTGAAAATCTGGCAACACAACAAAACAACAACTTGATTTGGACTTACAACGCACTCACATGGATCTATTAAAAATGCCCGGTGCAGTGTTTAAACCACTGCTGTACGACGTGACACTGGAGGAGCCGAGGAGGACAGAGACATTGCCTGGAGGAGAAAGTTGTGCGATCGGGTAAGCTAAGTTTTATAAAGACATCAAGCCTCTATCTCTCCTCTCTCTCTCAACGTGATCTGTCTACGAGCAAAACAAACCTGCAAACAGCGGAGAGCTCGAAGAAGCGTTTTGGGCATTGAAAGTGTCTTTTGTCCACCAACGCCTCGACGCCATTGAGGGTTTTGGACCCTATTTGAGCGTCAAAATTGCTTTATGCGCATTTTGACGCAAATACGGTGTCGAGTGTGAACGCAGCATTAAAATCAAAACTCCTGTAGTGTGCAAAGCCTTTAAACTCAGTTTCACATTTAGCACATACTTTATCGACATAACTGAAAAAACATCTAAACTAGAGAAGTTTTACAGTTTTATGTAGAAAATACCAGAATCTTTTGTTATTTGTAAAGAAAATATGTCCTTTCAAAAACTACAGCCTTGGCAAACTTCTACACCTATTAAAACTTGATCCTTTTAATAAAAATTCTGCAATATCCACATTTTTTTTCTCCAATGTGACTGCTAAAATCCAGGTTGTTACATTACCAATAAAAAGCTTAAATGTTAAATATCATCGCTTCAAAGTGGGACATGGTTTAGTAACGTGTGAACACATGCAGTGCCTTTCCTCAGAGACACTTAAACCAATCAATCAACGTGACACATTTACACAAGCACATCAATCAGACTGAACACTGGATGAGAGGGAGAACAATCACATATTTTACAGCTTACATATTATTATTAGAAGTTATTACAAATCTACATGAAGGAGATTGACTGTTAAATTAAAATGACAAGACGACAAGATGAAATCATAAAAAATCCATACAGTTTTACATATGATGGGTCGGCTGCAGGGAAAGGCACGACCAGGTTGGAGGGATTTATCCTATTTGTACTAATTCTACTCACCTGTGACGACTATGTGTAAAACAAAAGAAAAGACAAAAACACAAAAACAGTAAAAGTGTGGCTTGCAGCTGAAAATAGACAGCCAGACAAACATGAGAAAGTGCAAATTATAGGATACAGCTCGACTCAAACAACTGTGGGCGGGAAAGGGAAGCAAGAGTGGCATTTTAATTATACTCCAATGAAATTATGAAATGCTGGTGATTTGAACATGATATGAGAGAGATAAGTAGAGATGTCAGTATTCAGGTTGTAATCTAATCCAGAGGTTCTCAAAATTTTCAGCACTGGGGCACCCCTAAATGTACTTGCCCTAAGCCGAGGTACCACTTAGAATTTGCACAGTATTTTACTGCTGTGCTTTTTACTTTTTTTATTTGAAATGTGCACAGCCTATATAGATTTCATTGAAATTCACAAGAAAGACCTCTAAAACTATTGAGGCCTGTGAACACTTGATCACAAAATAATGTTTGTTGTAGGCCTAATTTAAAAGGTGTGCAGGTAACATTTTATTAAATTCAATCCAATTCCTAGATAATTTAAAATTCTGATATATTCTGATATGTTTTTTTCTTAATACATGATGTAATTGTATTATTATTAAAAAGGTTTAAGGCATGTTGTAAAATCCTTTTATATTCAAAAGTTTTCAGAGGCCCCAATCTAGGTCCGCCCCTGTAAACCAGCGTTCAGAAGCTTCAGTGTGACGAGTCTGTCCTGCGTGATCACAGCGCAGAAAACGCTGCTGTTCCACAAACTTTTGTCAGGAAAGGGCTTCTTGCAGATGCAAAAGCTCCAAAGATCACTTTGACAATTTCCACGTTGCGCCGTTACGCGCCGCATCAAGTTTTTTAATCTTGTATGCTTTATTTCATTATGTGTTTTGGATCTTTTCGGACCAGATATAAGGCAGAAATGAAGCATCAATACGAAGCCCCAGTTTAGTAGAATATCGCTGGGTGTGGCAAACGCTTCTTTAAAGACACAATCTGTTGCTAATGAGTTCTACATAGACACATGCAGCCTCTCTAAAGTGAGGATGGGTGAGAAATAAAATTGTAGGGACGCAAATGTTTCTGAGTGAGGCAACTATCTATATGAAAGCTTTTATTTGAAACATTCTATCCGACTCAACAATTTTCCGCGGCACCCTGGACTCACGTCATGGCTCCCCATTTGAGAACCTCTGATCTAATCTAATCTATGTGTTTAAAGTTGAATCACCTAATTGCTGGGTTTCAGATTACGTCAAGGAAATTGCGCGGTGAGCTGATCAGGGACAGGAAGTAAATGTGGTGTTCCATGTATTTTTCCGTAGACGAATAATTCAGAGAGTGTAAGCTGGTACAAACCCACCAACCACATTTAGGAAAAGAAAGGGTCTTAGTAAAAGGCATTTGAGCTCAGAAATGTTTTGTGATTTAATAGACAATAATTGGCCACTGCGTTTCACCATAGACTGTATAGTATCATGTATGTGCTATTTATACGTTTCACTTACTTTACCCCTTCAACATGCCCAAACATATTGTTTTCCCAGTGGGTTGTCTCGTGATGCAGGCACGCTTTTCTGCTTTCGTTTTACTTTCAGATTGGAGTTTGTGAAATGAAGCATAAATACTGGTTTATTTTTGGCGTGAGCCTTGCGACACTCTCTAGAGCGCTTCGTTTAAGATTTACGTTGTTTCTTTAGAAATGAACTTTATGGAGGGTTTTTCATAAGTGTGATGAACAAATGCAAACTTGACTTCGACATGCTAACACAGACATGCTGTTGTAATGATCTGACAACAGAAATGCTCAGAAAGAGAAATGTTTGTAACTCATGACTGAAGCTAATGACAACCCCAGGTGTGTTCTGTAAAAGGGAACAACATCATGCTTAAAAGCTCCAATCAATCTATCACTACCTTAGAGTTGCAGGTAGATGTAGGATGAGAGGTTCTAAAATGTCTTGGTAGTTTAGCATCACAAGTCATGATGCTGTTTCTTACCTCCTTCTGAATGCCGATGACGTAGAAGGTTTTCCCCTCAAACTTGAGCTTGCTGACGTCGACCCTGAGGAGAACAGCAGCAGTTTGACATGTTTCTATGTTAAGACCAGACTATATTTAGTTCAGCGTAGTGACGACAGCAGTGAGCAGATCCTCCTCAAAGAACAATGTCTGCAGGAATGACAGCTCTAAAGTTTGCTCGGGGCGTTTTCTGTGACAACTTTGTGCTGGGTAAAATAAACTCGACACAGTGGGACGTACCATTTGAGCAGGTGGATCCTCTTGTTTCCCTGGAAAACCACAAAGCCGGTGGCTGTGAATCCCAGAAAGGCCGTGGACCCTGTGAAATCCTGCACACACATAAACACAAGTGCAAACAGTGATAAAGGGCCTGACAACCCTTGTGACTATGGAAGGACCCATTTCAGGAGAACTGCATGTCAACCCTGACAGGCGTGTACTTCAAATGATCTCTGCTGGGAGCACTACAGAGCTACATAGTTATTTCCAGGTCATCAAAACGCATTAACACTTTATGTTTGGGAAAGATTTGTAAATAGCAAATATGTTATATTATTTGCATAATTCTTGCCTTTTGTACATGGTCTTGAGAACCTTATTTCTGCTCTTGCACCGTTAAAAAAAGATGTATTAAAACACACATGCGTTTCCCATGTCAGAAATTGAGGTAAAGCTTTATATATTCTCTGCAAAGGAAATTACACAAGAGAAATAATCAAATCGATCTTGCACTAATGATGCAGACATGCTTAAAGCAAGTTTGGATAATTTATGAATTTAAAAACAGAGCAAAAGATCTCAGATATTAATGACAGATTTGAACAGAACAGATTGGAACTGTGTTTTCTGAACTCAGAGGAAAAAGAGTAATATCACACAAACTGAACTCCAGCTGTGTTTTTGAGGAGGAGGCAATGTTCAAAACGTTATAACTCTGAGACTCTCGTCTAGTAAAACCTTCTCACTGATCACATAATAAGCCAATGTGTTCAATGTGCTTGGGTCCAAATCGATGATCTTTTCATCACTTATGAATGAATGAATGAAAAGATTTATTTCAAGCAAGCAAGCATAGTACTATGAGCATAACTTGTAAAAGAGAACATAATATCAACATAACAATTAAGCCCATCTGTTTTACACAGAAAGAGCTGATGCTTAGAAAGCCCTTTCTAGAGCACAGCTTTGGTTCAGGTAAATCCTGGACTGGACTTAGACCTTGTCCACATGAAGACAAAATGAGGATAGTTTTAAAAACGATCTGCGTAAAGATGGAGCTGCCTTAGGATTTATCATCGTCCAAATTAATATGTAAAACCAGCTCGAAGCCGGTGTAATGCCAGTAACTGACCAGAGTGTGACGCTGTGACACTGACATAGAAAGGAAGTAGAAACAATGCAATAAAGTAAAGAAAAAAAAAATGTTGAATGTAAACAAAAACTTAGCGGAGAAGTCTTTTAAACTTCACAAACATTCTAAAATCTAAATCCTATAGAAGAGACAAAGAAAGTGGATTTATGCTTCAGAATCTTTGGAATATTTTGACAATGTTTCAATACGGATTTAATAGAGATTGAAAGGGATTTATCTTTGTTTTTCTCTTCTTCTGTGGTTTGCGGTGAAATGAGACGCAGATTTTCACAGTGAACATCATATAAATACATTCTGCAAATTAGACGCGACTCTGGGGAAGTGATGTCATCAGGGAAAAAAAAAAATCGGATCCAGCGTAACTGCGGAGACACTAAACTGGAGTTTTGAAATTTCTTCACCCTGAGACATGGTCTCAGAAATATTCGTTTTCAGTGTCCTAAAACTCCTGCTTAGAGTGGACGATGTGTGGTTTAGGACAAATATTTGAGCTGAAACGGGTGAGCGTGGCTTCGTGGGGACAGACCCTTAGAGCCAACATCATGAGTTTTCAATGTGATTATGATTGGCTACACCAGTGTTCTTCTTAAACCCCTTTATTTGGGGGGTAGCGACAGGAAAAGGCTGAGAACCACTGGGATAAAGCTGTGCATCTGGAGAGGACTGATCTGGGACTGAAGTTCTGCCAACAGTGTGAACAGCAGCTCCTCTGCTGCTGCTGGACACAGTCCAGGCAGAAACTGTGTCCACAGCGCAGAGTGGTGGGCTCCATCAACAGCTCCAGACAGAGCGAGCAGGTCACAGAAACACTTCAGCCATCTGTGTCTCAGTGTGTGTGCTGTCAGCTCTCACCTACACTCTGGCTCTGATGGTTTCATTTCCGTGTAGATCTGAGACTGGCACAGGGAGGAGCTGGTCTTAGGGCTGGAGCTTAGAAATGAACACTTTCTCACTGAAATCTAGCTCACTTTGTTTTTTGTGAAGTGTGTTGCATAATATTGGAAGTCTTAAATTCTACTTGACCCAATAAACCCTTATACAATAAATGCCACAGTCTGTTTTTAATTCCACAGCAGCAATTCATGTGATTCAAATGTGTCGTTTCATGTCTGTCTGTAGTTCGCTTATGGGTGTAGTACATTTCCATAAACAGCCGTAAAGTCACATGATGTCCCTAGTACCAGTACAACAAGTAATTTAGTCAAATGTCCAAAATAATGGCCTACATAAACATAACATAAAGCATTAAAAGAACCCTTGATATTTGTCACTTTATCAGAAGCTTGGCTCAGATGACAGTCCAAGCATGATCCCTTCTGATCTCATGTTTCTTCTCACATTAACATATGAGCAGCTGCACTAATATAAGAGGATTAAAACTACTCCGTCAGTCCAGTAATGTTTTAATAAAATTGTACATTCAGTTCTACTTGAGTAACAAAATATCACAGTCCATTTTGTATTGGGAGAGGCAAACTTTATGTCGTTAGTCTTGCATTTTCAAGCATTAGACAATATGAATTTGGTCAGATGAATCAGCCAGCTCAGAGGAAACTGTCTGACGTCGCACCGTTGGGGTTTATTATTTGAAAATACCACATTCTGTGCACTGTTTATGAATGTTTTGTCATAAATCATTTACAAATCAGATGCAATGTCTTCAATTACTCTTAACTGAGCCACTTTGTTGTTGTGTGATGGTGTTTTGAAGTAACTGCACGCTACTTCACTACAGTTTTGGCTTCTCTACCTTCTTATGTTCCAGTTCATACCCTTTTGCTGTGAGGTCTACCTTGCAGGGGTGAGGGTCCACTCCGTACGTTTCCAGGCTTTGCGCTCTCTGCACCATGTTCAGTTCTGCTAGTGCTGCACACTGACCCCTGGAGACAAACAAAAATGATTGATGAATCCGGTCCAGCTTTTTCAGCTACCATACTGATTTTGATGCCTTTACCCGATAACAACCAGTACTACTGAGGCACTGAAGTAGCTTTTTTTTCTTTTCAAAAGTTAAGAAAATTGGTCATATAGTGTTATATTACTGTTATTTGTTGTGCGGCCAGAATATTGGCTGAACCAATATTACAGGACAGATACCCAATCCAGCAAACACCCGGTGGGCCACAGCAGTTAGCGCCTCTGACCTCCAAAGCAAGGAAGGTCCTGAGTTCAATTTCCCCAGTCAACCTGGGGGTCTATCTATGTGGAGTTTGCAAGTTCTATCCATCCATGTCTGCCTAGGTTTCTCCAGGTTTCCTCTATCACCAAAAACATGGCCTTTAATGCCTCCTCTCTCTCCCCCAGGACTCCCCTAAAAAAAGATTCTGAATCTCAGGGAGACTTTTCTGGTTAATTAAAGATGAACCAAAATACAATAGTACGATGTTTTCGCTCAAAGGTATTCTGTTACAGTTCCATTTTTTTATTTAATTTAATTTAATTAACCTTTATTTAACCAGGGAAGTCCACTGAGATTCAGAATCTCTTTTGCAGGTAGCCCTGGGGAAGGGTCAGGGGAGGCATTAATGGACATGTTTTTAGTTGAAGTTTAGTAGAAACCTACGCAGACACGGGTAGAACATGCAAACTCCACATAGAAAGGCCCCGGCCGGCCAGGTGGGGATAAACCCAGGACCTTCTTGCTATGAGGCCAGAGCACTAACCGCTGCGCCACCGTGTCGCCGCATGGCATTGCCCAAAAGTTGTTTGAATCTTGAGATTCCACGCTGCGCTCCCCTGGTAACTCAACTCTGAGAGGAACTAGTAAGTCACTAAAAACCTGCAAGCTCCTAATGCCAACACAACAAATTCTGATTGATTGACATCGTCAGTTCATCAACTAAATGACCAAAGGTCTACAGTCCTAGTAAAATTAGAGCACATTTTATTTATGTGTCACACTTATTTTCGCTTATTTTATGTCACTGAATAATTCCATCCTTTTTTCCACAGATCCAAGGCAGATATACACAAACTAAGGCTCAATAAGAAGCTCCAGTTTTGTAGAATATCACTGGGACGCTTCCATCTGTCTGCTGACACTGGGCACAACTTAACACGCACATCCTCTCGTAGGTGAGGGAGGAAGAAAAAAAGAAAACTTGTGGTGACGCAGACATTTATAATAAGTTATAAAATGGCTGAAGAAGAGGCAGCACTATTCTAATTGAAAATAGTTAAAAAGTTAAGCTTCCTATAAGTTTGTAGTAGAATTTTCAAACCCAAAATGACTGCTAGAAGTGAACATTTGTTGCTATAGGTTTCTATGACTATGCTCTCTCTAATAGATATAATAACTCACTGGGAGCAAATGTTGAGTGAGAGGCAAGAGCCGCACTCTGGTGTATTAGCACTTCATCTTTTTTGGCTCCTCTCCTTATGCTTGAAAAATCCCAGCATTTGGAGGCTACATGCTGTTATAATCCAGGCCCACAGGGGGAGATGAAGGCTAAAAACGGTCTTGTTCACGTGCTCCGGCACAGAGGAAACGTCGGATTAGCTTTGATGTTTTAAAATCAAACGTTTGGAGCGGGCAACATAAAGAACAGCCTGGCAGAATCCACACCTCCTGAGACGGTTCTGAGCACGCGTTATGTACACAGAGATGTCACAATATCAAGACAAAACATCACGATTATTCACCATTACATTAGTCACAACCAATCGATCAATCATTGTCGAACACATCTTTATACAGAAAATGGCCAAGTTTAAGGAATAGACGTTTTGTAAAAAAAAACAAAAACAGAATATGTTGATCTGGATATGAAAAGGTCTGTCTATTGTCCATTCTTAGTGTCTGTAGAATTAACTGAAAAAGGCTTATTTTTGCTGCTAAAATGGTCATAAAATGTTTTGTTTTTACGATTATAGGCTAGAGTGACTTGAATATAATTATCAATTTACCCACAAATCTTGACATCCCTAATACCGACTGGTATTAGTATTATTTAAAGGTGCACTGCACAACTTTTTAGCCAAAAATAAACTTAACTATTTTTGTCTATTGATTGCCTTTGTTACACTAAAGAAATAATAAAAAAATCTGCGTTTTTACTTTGAGTGGGCACAAAATAGTCTATTATTTCGCTTGGAGGAGCCGTAAAACGTTTGTTCTTGCAGAAAAGCGGTTCCGTTCATAGATTTTTTCATTATAGCAAAAAAATGCTTCGGGACATTCCATTCAGAATGTCCCGAAGCATAGTTGTAACTTTCTAATTCTGCTGAATTGTGTAGATGACTTTTCACCTCCAGAAAGTTACACAGTGCATAAGCTAGAAGAATATTGGGACCAGATTTTCAAATTAAAAACTAGTTTTTGTGAAAATAATGGATAAATACTGTAAGTATATTCTTGTGCACTTACTCAATTTGAGTGTCCTTCACCCTCATGTATATTCTCTCAAACCTTTGTCAGTGACAATCGATGCATTTTTGCTGTGCTTTGGTTATTTTCAAGCCCAATTTTTGTCTAGTTTGAGTAAAAAAAAAGCAATATATTCCTCCCTTCACTGTTGGGAAGTATCAAAATGGTCAAAAAATCGGGACAACAGGGACATGTCTTGTATTCAAAATCATTGTTTTGTCCCAGTTTTACACATTTGCTGGGACATGGGACACAGGGCTCAAAATAGGGACTGTCCCGGGTGAAAAGGGACGTCTGGTCACCCTACAGAAGAAGCAATGTGGTCTGTAAACATATGAATGTATGATGCGCACGCCAGACTTTGGTTCACTCTGCATGAGCGATGAAGGAGTGGAGAGCACTGCACAGGCACAATCAACCAGGAGCAACAAACAGACATAGTTAAAGTGAACAAATATGTGTTACCTGAGTTCAGTCTTGTGGATGTCCATGATCTTGCGTTCCAGCTTTAGGGACTGTTTGGGGAAGAGTCTGAAGTCTCGGATGTAATCTGAAGGATGTTCCTCGGGGTCGTACTCCCCGAGCTCAGCTGCAGGAGGACAAACAGGTCACTCAATCAGTCACACAGTACTGTGTGTGGAAGAATACAAATGTATCATAATCCTTTATGCAGAGCTGTTTCAAAACAATCTCTTGTTAAAAATACATGTTCTTTTATTAGTTTGTCAGATCATATAAACTACTTCATCCCTAGACAGGGAAAGTAAAAGTTCAGTTTGGGTACCATGTTTGCACAGCACAAATAACATTCAATATGTCATACCATCGCATCGCGATGTGCAAAAGCTACCATTTCGCATTGTGCACTGTCTCAATAATATTAATAATATTATTAAAAGAACCTCGCAGATGCGTCCCCTTGATCTGTGTAGCGCTTCACATCCGCGCTACACACCTGCCCCTTTGATGTTGTATAAAAAGTGCCCCTATGATATTAAAAAAATATATATATATATTTTTTTTATCATCATGCAGTTATGGTCAGCATGTTCTCCCTTATTATTAATACATATTCAGTAGTTTTCCTAAATAAAATTTCCTAAAACACTATCAACTTTAACCTCTGGCACGTGGGAGGTCACCGAGTTCACTCGGAGCTGCTCTGCGGGAGCAGGAGAGTAGCCTAAACTCATCCCGGAAGGACTGCTTCTTGGCCTGGCCTGCCCTAGCCTGCCGCTGCGGTTTTTTACTTGTTAAACAACAGAGCCGGAAATAGACTACGTGAACTGACCATCAGGAGACTAGATCTGTCCGGGCCGTGCTACATGACGGTGCTAAATGGCCTACAAGAATCAAATGGTTCTCTCATTTGCATGCGAGTCAGAAACTATTCCTCCGCTTATTAAACTTCCTCAGTTTGTGAGAGACACGAGTTGTGAGGAGAGAAGCAGAGTGAGGCGGCAGCGCCACAGGCACTGCGTGCGGACAGGAAAACAGAGTGCAGCGGGACAGAGAAAAAAAAATTGGCAAAATATTAGGACTAATGACATAAAGCGTATTATTTTTTTTATCGTAAAAGAATCGTGATGAATCGAATTGTGGGTCCTGAATGGAGAATCAAACCGAATTGTGCTTAAAACACATCCTAGTGAACTATTCACAGACTCAGAATACATTAGATGTGGACAAATGCATAAAGATTAAAATTAAAGATTTCTGTTTGCTTATATTTTTAAAGGAGCAAAAATCAACTATTGTGTGAGTGACCATTAACTGTGAGGAATTTCAGCTAACATAAACATTTAAAAGGTGCAACACTTTTTTACCTAGATAATCTTAACAACAAAGTCAACTTCTGAACTTGTCTGGAGTTCAATTACACGCGTATCTCCACCAGTTTAATGAGCTGCGTGACAAAGTGGGACCTGCCCTCGTTAACAGAGCAGCCAATGACACGCTGCGATTTCAGATTATTCAGACAGTTTCTCCAGGGACGCGAGCCAATCAGAGACTTAGCCGGCTTCCAGAGTTAATCCATACTGAAAACTCCCTGTAATTAGGCAAAAGGAGAAGGCACTTTTGGTATTCCCCGGGCTGAGGTTTTATAAGACACAAGATTACAGCAGCGGTTTGAAGGATCAGGAGAGAGCAGAGGGGAGAGAGAGGATGATAAGCACCAGGATTTGTACTTGTTTAAAGAAATCTCAGGTTCAAACTCGACTGAAAGTGATCACTGCAAAGATGTTATAGCTTTGTGAAGAATCAAGATGTGAGAAACTAAGGGTCACGTTACTTGTGATATATTTGAAGAAAGCAGCACTACAACAATCATTGGTTCACAAATAGATTATTTTTGATCATAGGTATTACAGGCCACAAACCAGGTTTCACTGTTTGGATGTTTTATATTATATTTATAATCGCCTTTTGATTCTAATCTGGAAAATTTAAGACATATTGGTACATAAAGAAAGATATGAAACGCAATAGTTAGGTGTATGAATGTGTAGTGGTATGTTTGTATCTGTATGAATGAGCATAAGGACGTGTGTGAGTGAGCAACTATATATTTTTCCATAAACAAAATATGTATGTATGCATATGTACATATTTATCTATGGATATAGATATATTCTGTATCTGTATATGATAATATTTAGTTCAATTTATATGCTTGCTCTTGTGTTAGTATCATCAGTGCTTTAGTTTATGTTAATAGGGTTAGACAATAATATAAGTAGGGCCCGATCGATTTGGCAGATTAAATCTGCCGATCCCCGTGTGTGTGTGTGCGGAGATCAGCTGAGATGAAAAGTTTTTCTACGACTTTACAAACAGAAATGGCGGACAGATACGCAATGATTTATGATAATAACTTTTTATTTCATTCAAAGTGGCAGTGGCATTTTTTGTGTTTTCAGTTTGTTTCATGGTGACTTCCCGGATCTGTAGCAGCCTAATAATGGCTTTTTGTCACAATCACATCCACACAATCATACTTCTCTCTCTTTTAATCAATTTACGCTGATAAAATCCCTCCATCCAAATTTTACAGCTCTCTGTCCAAGCTTTCTGTCTTTCTTGAGTTCTTTAAATGTGTATCTGTATTGGTATCGGCCCCCAAAATATGTAATGTAATCTGCCTAAAATTCTTTTGGTCAGCCTTCTACAGTCTAAAACATTATCTAAAATTTTATATATGAATGAATGGTTTATTTTTATAGCACATTTACTCAGACAGATGTCCAAAGTGCCCGGAGGAAACCACCCAGACTCGAGGAGGAACATGCAGACTCCACACAGAAAGGACCGGGTCGTAAGGGAGTCAAACCCACAACCTTCTTGCTGTGAGGCCAGAGCGCTATCCACTCTGCCACCGTGCCACCATATAATGCCCAGTCCTACCTCTACATATTTTATATTTGCTGATCAAAACAGATGAACTTTATGAAAACAAACAAACATCTTAAATATAACCATGCTTACTATGCTTACTATGTTTTACTGACCCTGTATAATGCAGGCTCCCAGGTAGGCAGCGTCAGCGAACGGGCAGAGGAGACGTCCGTGGTAGATGTCTCTCTTCAGCTGGAGGTACAGAAGATACCTGCACGCACGACACACACGTAGAGAACTGTCACCACACTAACATTCAAAATGCATTTCAATATTAAGGAACATACCTGATTCTTGCTAATGATTTGAACGCCATGGTCACAACAAATTTAGACTTTTAGTATAAATGTATTTTTAATGCCAGACTCTGGAACATTTCAAACCACATCATCTGTTCGACCCCATGAGTTGCACAGTGCACTTAATGATAACGCTGTGGGTTAACCTGGGGACACTTGTTGCCATGGTTACGGGCGCGTACCTACAGATTCTCTCACCAGCCTGAAAGGAGCAGGTCTGGGGTTATTTATACTGCAGCGCTCTGGAGCATTGTCACAGAGAAACTAACAAAGTCACACAGGTTTTAGGTCGTAGGATTACAAAAACAACAGTATTATTTGTACAGTAATTGTTAAAACACATTTTTAAACTGCCAATAATAAGCTTGAGTGATGATTATAGTTTTGAATTTTAGGCCTTGTCCACACAACCGGGTATCTGATAAAATAACTTGGCCTGTCATCCACACTTAAACGCAGGACTCCCTTATTAAAACTCCGACCAAAGTGAAGATTTGGTCAAAACTCCGGCTTTGCGTTTGAGTGTTAAGTTTCTAAACGTCGCTAACTGCAACATTTGCACATTTATGCGGGTTTGTGTGGATGAGATTTTCATTCAACAGTTATGTTTGGACACAAGAGTTTTTACAAAACAGAGAACAGCAGATATGCGTTCGTAAAAATATCCTCCTACGTTTGTGTGTACATGGCCTGAGTTTCAGAACAAATCCTTTGCCGATAAAAGAATGTCTGGAATAAATGTGTTAATGACTATCAATTAGTTGGCTTTTTTTCTTTCAATTAATTGCTTACTTGCTTAAAAGTTAGTTTATTGTATTTTTTAACAATTTGTATGTCACTTTAGAGCAGGCATGTAAAAACTGCGGCCCGAGGGCCAAATTCGGCCCTTGGACCAATTATCTTAGGCCCTCAGACATCCTGCTTGATTGGCCCAAATCACAAAAAGTGTAGTTTTTATTGTCAAACTTGAGAAATTCTTCTATCATAGTTGAAATAATCATTTTGATGTTATATAACCCTAAAATTAATGTTTATTGCCTTACTTAAAATCTTGTGGTTCATTAAAATTAGGTCAAATGAAACATTTTGATGATTCACTTCGTAGACATGTGTATTTATGGCCCGCCGCTCCATATGCGTTTCAAAATGCGGCCCACTGTGTAAAAAGTTTGGACACCCCTGCTTAAGAGCATGTTACAGCCTTTGTAGACATTTAACAATTATTCAATTTACAAAATGTGTTTAGATTTATGTGAATTTAAGCAATGAGTAGCAATAAATTGAAGTTGTTGCAGCCCTGGTTTGGGACATAAATTACACAGGGATTTTCAATATAAAGATTACAGCCACATACCCATCTTCCAAACACTAGAAAGTATTTTTATTCTAAATCACTTTTTTTTTTTTTCTGGTACTAGCTTAGACCTGCTTAACTCTTGTGACCTCTTTTATTCTTGTTTAAAAAAGTAAATTCCCAGAGGTGGTGAAATGTGACACAATTGTTCATATAATATGTAAATATAAACAGGATTTGTTTGATCTTTTACTGCAGTCTTGCACATGTTAAAAATCAGTCACAACTGGGGTTTGGCAATTCTGACAAAAATGGACATCTCAATAATTGCTGCAGCAGTACCTGGTCAGCTCCTCCTTGATCTTCATTGGTTCGTGGGGGTAAAACTTGACCCGGAAGCACATGGTGTAAGGCTGTTGAGCTGCTGGAGAGAAAGAAAACATAAACAGTGAATCGATAATCAAACAAAAATCTGATATAAGTTTTTTGTTTGCACTAGATACCAAAGAAATTTGATTTGGTTGTGGAGAACAAAGTATGTCATGTGAAGAGCTGCTGCTTTGAACTGAATCCTAAAGCAGTTCAGGGCCAGTGGCTGTGAGGAAAGTAATGGAGCTGTAATATTATAAACCAGAGCTTTGTGTTGGTGCTGATGGGGCCAACACTCTCTCTCTGCTGTGACTAAACTTATTTACTTTGGAGCTTAAGCACACTTCTGTGACCCACTTTTAAACATTCAAATGAGAAAATACAATGCATCAAGCTTTTTTATAATTAAAGCAAATATATTTTCCAAAATCTAAACTTTCTTTTGCTTTAAGTGAACTGCATTTGAACCTTTCTGCTGAAGGATGCTGCTTTTCTGTTGTGGAGATGATAAGGTTTTACAGTAATCTATTCTCCACATGAAAAGTAACGTTTGCCTGATCTGGCTTTTTTTTTTTATGTACCTTGTTATGCTCAGTCAAACATGCTCATTATGTGTTCTGTCTGCTACAGTCACAAGGCTCAGTTTATACTTTGTAATCTCAAAGTTGGAGATTTGTAGAAGCCAGATTATGGTTTGATTTGAGTCGATTGGACGCCAGACCAGGACAAACATGCAGCCCGGGGCCTCTACATTATTTTCCCAGTTTCAAACTATTTCTGTGTTTCTGGCAGAGGGCTGCACTTGGACATGGCCCTGGCCCAGGAAGTGGATGCTTTAGAGCAGGAGTCTACAACCTGTAGTTCAGGAGCTACCAGTTACCTTGCCACCACCTTCCAAGTAGCTCACCAACAGATTTTAGAGCAGGCCTATCTAACTCAAGGCCCGGGTGCAAAATTGGCCCTCCAGAGATTTGATTAGGCCGTCACACATTTTCCAAACAATGAAAATAAACATATTTTTTGTTGTGTCAGGATTTTTTCAGGGTTTCCCTTAGATCTGATTTAGTTTTAGTGTAACTCTGCTTTGGATATGACCTGGTTTTGTCCTAATACTAGTTAGACTTGGTTCAGATTTGGCTAATCCTGGTCTAGTCCTTGTTTAATGTTGGCTCAGTGCTGGTTTTCTAAACAAATGTAACAGAGGTTGTAACAGTAGCTAACATCACTGAAACAGATTTTGTACAACAGATATTTGCACAAACCTAAATTTTGACACATTTCTCACGTTATGCAATTATCCGGCCCTGATGCCATGTCTCTCCAATAAATCTGACCCTCAGAAGTATTAGGTTGAATAGCCCTGTTATAGAGTAATACAAATTATGCTTTATTGCTCAAATTGTATTTATTACGTGCCTATTTCTACTGTAAATGTATCTTTAGTTGCCTAATTGTGTCAGCTGCTAAATAGATATTGGCTCAGTTTTCATACACTCCTCTTACTATGCCACAGTTAACTTCCATCTTTGGTCATCGCCGAAAGTAGAAGCTCACCACCAGTTTTCCTTTGCAAAAGTAGCTCTCCTGGCAAAGTATTTAAATATGGATATGCACCGTTCCATCAGCCTCGCCTTCGGTTTTGCTCATGCTTAGGTCAGGTGTTCACAATGATGCGTATGTAACTGTAATATCCGCTCTCTGATTAAATGTGCTTTTTCTAATAAGCAGCATGTCACATACTAACGCCCCAGTGACCCTCAGTGACGCTGGATCTGTCACTCACTACATAAAGTCAAACAAAAAACGATCATCTAAATCAGGAATTCTCAAACTTTTCAGACCAGGACCCTCCAAAATAACCATCTAATGAACCCGCCACCTCCACAGCAAAATAAAATAGAAGCCTGCAATCATTTTAAGTTGGAAAAATCATTAAAATTGTGTTGAAATTCATATATCTTACTAATCTTTTCGCTCTATATGACCAAAATTCAGTCAGACGTGCTGCTTTCAGTAAAAAACAAAACCAAAAACTGATTAAATATCAAGCCATAATTGTAAATATACATCTTAAAATCATCTTGCAAGCCCCAGATTTTGCTTTGCGACCTCCCGAGAGATCCCGACCCTCACTTATCTTAGTATTTTTGAACTTAGCTGTTTTAAATCTGAATATAACTAGGCTCTGCTACAAAATGGTGTCAGACTGCATCTTAGAAAGCGTTGTCAACATAGAAAAAACTCAAATTTGATTTCAATAAAAAGGAAAATGAAGTTTCAATGACAATGGATTAAACACGCTCTTCACATTTTTAGACAATACTGACACTTTCAACACAAAATAATGCACTTTCTTTACTTGTACTAGTTCTTTTATGTGTAATAGTCATGAAACTAGGGCTGCAACAAACGGTTGATTTGGTAATCGATTTGTTGGGCGATTATTCTTTTGATTAATCGGTTAGTTGTTTAGAATGCAAAGCGACTTGAATACAAGATTTAAGCTGAGGTAACACTACTTAAGGACGTCCTGGAGATGTAGATTTTAGGGTCAAAAGTATAGAAATTCAAATATGAACTAAATCCTCATTTGAACAAGCTTTGATACTGAAAACACCAGTCTATTGTACAGAAAGTCAATGTGAAAAAAGCATTTTTAATTTATGAGGCTCCATGTTTAATATCAAGAATCAAATCTATTCCTTTATTTTATAACACTTGATGTAGGCGAACAAGCTTTTACATCAAAAACACTAATTTCTGTTCAATCTGAGGCTCCTGGGATGTTACGGAACTTGTACAGGACAAGTTAACGATTATTCATTCATTCATTCATTCATTTTCTACCGCTTAATCCCGTTAGGGGTCGCGGGTGACTGGAGCCTATCCCAGTGACTTTGGGCCTTAGGCGGGGAACACCCTGGACAGTGGCCAACTCGTCGCAGGGTTAGACAGACAACCATTCTCTCTCTCATTCACTCACTAAGGGAAATTTACAGTGATGCCCAATTAACCTAAACATGCATGTTTTTGGAGGTGGGAGGAAACCGGAGTACCCGGAGAAAACCCACGGTGACACGGGGAGAACATGCAAACTCCACCCAGAGAGATTGTGAGATGTTGATATGGTCCGACCCGGGAGTCGAACACACGACCTCCTTATTGGGAAGCCAGAGCTCTAACCACTCTGCTACCGTGCACCCCTGTTAACGATTATTCGATTATTAAATTAGTTGAAGATTATTTCAATAATCGATTAGTTGCGATTAATCGATTAACTTGTTGCAGCCCTATTGACCCTATTTTGTCCCGCCCACTTGGCTTGGAAATGCACTTCCTGTTTAGCTCTGTTAAGGTAGCTAATGTGTTTGTTTGTCTGTCTTGTGGGGCAATTTTAATTATATATAATGACAGTTAAAATAAACCCATCGACTGAAATCTACAGGCTAAATGCAGCTAAACAGGAAGTGCACGTCCTAGAAAAGTAGGCGGGACAAAATAGGTCAATCGATCTTAAACTGGTGTTGAAACTGTTCAGAAAAGACCAAATTGCTTTCAGTTAATTTATATTTCCTTGTATAAGAACTTTCGATGATTTTGATACTTTTGACAACTCTAATCATGAATATCTTGACAAAAACAACGTGAATAACACTGTATTTCTGACCTGTTTGCATTGACATTGAAATATATGAATAATATATGAACATGTGCAGCGATCCCAACTTTCAATTACCTGAAAGGGTGAGCTTGAATAATGTAAATGGATAGTATCACAATATAAGAGTCACATTTTCTGATTGCCATAATATCATCTGAATATCGTCATTAGGATAAGCCCTAAAAATAGCATTTAACTTTTTTGTCACCATCTCTTTCTACTCTTTTGCAGCCGTTTTGAAAAGAGGTTCATAGTGGATGCAAAAGACATAATATATTTCAATCCAGAAGCAAAAGACAGAATCCTTTCCTTCCGCCTGAGAACTTGAGCTGCTTAGACGCTTTTGTACGGCGAGTGAATTGGGCCAAAAGTGGTGACGCTGGTGGTGACGTGAGCGAGTCAAGCCAAAGGGAAAGAGAGAGATGTCAGTCTTGCTTAACGTCTTATTGCTTATGAGGGCAAAAAAGAGTGACGCTTTATCATAAAGAACAGATACAAATAATTTGCAAAGGTTTATAAATGTTTAAGACAACAATAACTGAATATTACTAAATGGTAAGAAAGTATTTACTGATGATGATTAAACAGTAACTTAACATTTACTTCCAGCCCCTATTCTAAAGTTATGACCATTTAGAGCAGGGGTGGGCAATTATTTTTACTCGAGGACCATATTTAAACCCAGAATAGTGGTGGAGGGTCAACATTGGTATAACAAATTCTGCTTATTGAAAACACATTTCTTTGACAAACTATAGAAAACTAATACAAATAAAAAGTTTGTTCTAGCATTATAAACTTTTTGAGATTAAGACGAAGCTTAAGAAGGTTATGATTTTATGGGAAAAAAGTTCATATTTGAAGTCATAAAAAGAAACTGTTTCATAGGTTAAACTTGAAGTTTTGTGAGATTAAAATTGCAATTTTACAAAAAAAACAAAAAAACAAGAATTGGACTTGGACAAGTCATATGTTTGCATAAAAACACACAATAGATTTTTTATAATTACAACATTGTTCCATGATCCAAAATACAATTTTAATTTGTAAAACTTCAAGTTTAATTTAAAAAAAATGCTTTTTATTGCTTTGACTTTATTCTTCTACCACTATGAATTTAATCTGCTACAAGTTTATTGTCATAGCTCAAGTTTTTTGTCTCCTAAACTTCATCATGCATTTCTGTTTCTCAAAAATATGCCAGGGGCCAGATTGGCAATCCGCACCTTTGATTCAAGGTTTTGTGACCAGAGAAGGCAAAAGCTGATCATTTATCTGATGCCTAGCCGTTCTTGAAAAGGCTAAAATGCATTGCTGTTTATGCAAAAAAAAAAAAGGAAAAAAAAAAAGAAAGCAATAGGTAACATTGTATGTCAGTGCCTCTCAAAGTGTGGGACGCGCCTGTTTAGGGGAATGCAGAAACTTTTCCTCGTGCCACTGCAGTTTGCAGAGGTGGCACGAGACAGACTGACAGAGGGACAGTCCAGGAATCATGGAGAAAAGGCCCGATAAAGTCTTCAAACCGACGCTAACACTTCATTAAATACGCACACGGACAATTAGCGCTCGATCAGCGGTGATGCGCGACTTTTCCATACGTGTCTGTGATCTTACTTTGAACAGTTTGAAAGCGGGATTGTTTTACTTCCCACAATGGGAGCACTGAGCTGGTTTAAACCAGGACTATCCCAGAACTGGACCAGGTTTTTATTAGGACTGAAACAGGACTAACCCAGGACTAAACAAGACACCTCCATTAGTAAGAAAAACACATTAGCTTGGATATAATTACCTGTTCAGCCTAAACACGATGAAATAACAGTCTGATCCTAAAAATATCCAAACTAATGACCTGCAACAGGTAATTAAGAGGTGGGGGCATGGATATTATTTGAGAAGCACTGTTCTACGTTTATGTAAAAAGACATTTAACCCAATGATTTGCTCCCAACATTTTCAGCTAATTCCCTCAATTTTCTGCTGTTTCTAATAAAAAAATAAATCTCCCCTCATTTAATCAATCTTCCATAAAAGAAAAATTTCAGGGCTAAAGCTTAGCCCTCAATGATCTTCAGCTAAAAATGGCGCTTCAGTGGTGTATGTTTTGTGCTTTGATGCGGTTCAGCAAATACGGAGTAATTCTTTTGAAGAAAGCAGGATGTGTACACTACTTTCTATCTCACGCACATGATACACCATTACGAGTTTTTGTGATGGCTAGCTCAAATAAGGTAGCCACACCCAATCAGCTCGAATATTTCACTAATGCCCCCTTTTTCGACCTTCAGCGATCAATCCAGATGGATATAGTAAATCAATAGGAGTCAACACATATCATTGTGTAGCAGGTTATCAATTTTTGTTTCTATATAAATCCTCTAATCTTATAAAAGAAATTGGCAATAAGACTCTATTGACTGATTAATCGACCAAAAGACCTGTTACCTCAACAAAAACATCACAAGTTAAGCAACGTATTAAATTTCCTTCATAAATTTGATAATCTATCAGTACTATCGCTACAAGTTTTATAGTTGTGTGCACGTGTCTCGGTGATGCAGCTGCTCTCTGACGATAATAAAGACTAAACTAAGACTCTTTTTTCCATTGGAGCAGCCTGATCTGGAGCTTATTCCATCTTCACTTCCTCTGCACCACAGTTTCCTTCCCTCGTCAGGAACACGACTAAAAGCTTTTTATTAGTTTACAGAGAAAGAGAGAAAGTCAGATAGAGTGTGGCAGGAAAGCATCTGCGTCTCAATCTGATTTCAACGTATTGAGTTTTGCAAATGATTAGATGATTTTGTGTCTGATTCACTATTTTAAATTATTCAAAAATAAATCATCACAGTTCAAGTCATTCAGAATGAGCAATACATTATGGTGAGTGTTTTGAGTTTTCTTTGAAATCCAAAAAGAACACATTTAATTTATTCTTTTATTATTTTTTTTTTTTTTAACTTAACAGCAGTTTGTGGATTTGTCTTTATATGCAGATATAATATGTATAAACTAACAAAAGGCAAGATGATTTAACAAAAAGACCTAATAGAGGCATAATATTCCCTCATTAAATATATTGAAATAATATTGAAGATTTGTGGAGTCATTGGTGGATTTATACTTTGACCAAAAGCAGCAAATCTCCCAGATTTACAAAGGCCTCACCCCCAATTTACACCAAAGCTGTAGCAGCGCTTGACTGCAGCAGCACATCATATACGGTGTCATACGCGCAGGAGTCGCTCATAATGGAAACAAGTCTGATTTGGTTCTAACAATTTACACCAGCAGTGTGAGACGCGCGTCTAGACGGCCGTAAATACGCTACACGTCGCTCAAAATAGGTCGGAGTTCTAATTTATTAGCGTCAACAGCGCGTCTCCCGAGCTTTTTAGCAGGGAAAACACAGGAAAAAGCCGCGCAGAGACAAAATAAAGTGCCAATGCTCTTTCGAAATACGCCAACCACAAACATTACAACCACTAAAACAACATTTACCGTGCCCAGAAACTCCGTGAACGACTAAGAACATTTCAAACTTTCCGACTTCAAACACCAACTTTAAATCACGTCCTTTTGATACTCTTTTCTCCGTGAATATGAGTCGGACTGTTACTGTATAAACCGCACATAATTTTACAGCTTAACTTGTAACGAACTTCTCTGTTCACATTCGCTTGTATGAGCCGTTTCAGCTCTACCACTTTTCCTCCTCCGGGCTGCTCTCCTCGGTGTTGCACGTGCCTGTTTGGGTGCCAATGCACGTGGATGAGAGAGCGAGCGGAAGATTGCCTAAATCTTTCACTATCAATTCCGGGATGGGGTGAAAAATAGAAGGAAAATTAAGATTCTTTGTACAACTTGAACTAGGCAAAACCTTGATGTAAAATCTGCAAATGCAGCTTGTTGATTGAAAAAACATCTCACATCTGATTCATAGTTTTAAGCTCTTCCACACCTGACCAGTTCAATATACAGTATGTATGCAGTTTTTTGGCTTGTTAGTGTGTGTAGATGCTCAGGCTTGCATTGTTGGAGCAGTTCTGATGTGTCTAGTGTAGATTGAAGCTTCTGAATATACGCGCATATGTCACACTGCCTACGTTACGTGCTGCTGCAGCTCCTGGTGTAAATTCCAGGTCACTCTCCATCTCAGATTATGACATCATCCATTCTAACTCCTGCTGAAGTATATATATACAGTATAGTTAAATCTCTTGTGTCTTTGCACCAGCCATTGTGTTCAGTCCGGTTTGCCGTCCGTGGTTAGCCTCCTGCAGCCCAAAGCATCAGCTGTGTGCACGTGCTGTGTCCTGTCATCTGTTTTCACTGTGACCTTGTCATTGTGAGCGTGGCCCCGAGAGAGGAGCAGACAACACAAGATACTCACACTTCATCTGACGCACCACAGGCTTGTTCGGCTCCAGCCAGTGCTGAGGAAAAACAAACATGACAGTCAGACAGAGTTACTTACACTACACGTGGTTTTATCCTCTTAAAAATGAAAACAAACAGAAATATTAACATTTTGTATATTTTTATTTTGTTTGGTGTGCTAGTCCTTGTGGTAAATATTCATTATAGTTTTACTGCAGTTAAGACACAAATGTCATCACAAAGCCAAAATGCAAAGACAATTTACACACAACTGTCTGTTTCCTGTTACAAGATATTTTCATTTGTTGAATCATAACTTCTGTGTTATTTATGTGGATTTTTTCCCTTTGTTTACACTTGTTCACAACAGTTGTGGAATATGATTTTTATCACAGTTTTACACCAGCTGATTTGCATAGAGATGCTATTCAAATAAAAACTATTTCCTAATACAGATACAGATAGAGTGGCCTAGTTTACAATATGATTCCAATGGAAACTCGTGATTATTAAGCGTGACTCTTAAGTGAGTTTGTAAGCGCACAGATATTTCCTAGAGTTATTAAAGTCCCAGACTGTTTCTTTACAATTGTAGAAACATTTTCAATGGTCCATCTTTATAAGATACTGTAGCTCACCCATTTCATCACTATCTGCAAGTAAGGAACGCTAATGCTTTGGACTTTTTCTAAGCAAATAATCGTTTGAATATTAGAGATTTCAATGATTCTTTAAATAATCATGATTAATATTTTCATCATATTTGAACAGCCCTAAGCTAGGAACAATAAAAATGCCATCAAAGTAGATGTCGGAAAAATTGTTCGTTAAAATCTCTAACCCTTTCCGGTTGATTTTCTTTAAAATGCAGGCTTATGTCATCTAAAATTCTAATTGAAATTGTTTTTGAGCCTTTGGAGCACAAACAAATGGCTGGACTCTTTGTTAAACTGAGTCTAATGTCCACTTAAATGTTCATTGATAAATATACAGAGCAGTACAGCTGGTGTTTGCAGTTAGAGCCTGAAAGACACTACTTTGGGCATATTTTGGGTTTTGACATTTCCACTGCAAAAGCTGAAGATAATTTAACTCAAAATAGTTTAGGGCCTTGTAATAAATGTAAAAAGTTTAGCCTTAAGTTAACTTTAAACACATTGGACATTGTTTTCACTCGTCCTGTGCTGCTGAATGTAACATCTGTGCATCAGAATAACCACAGTGTTCTAACAGGATCATATTACACAGCACTTCCTGTATCTGCTCCATCTCATTTCGTCGTATTATCAGTTTCACTCGGAGACAGCTCAACCCTGCACAGGACATGTTATAAAGTGCATCATTAGGACTGTTTTGTATTTATGACTAAGAAAAAAACCCCCAAATCTAATCAATGAGTGTGATCAGAATAAGGCCAGTACATCTAAGATGCAACACTGAAGGTGAATATGGGAAACAGAATGATAAATATGACACTTGTGGAGTAGTTTGCTCACATGAATGAAAATGTTTCATCATGTCATGTTTTATATAAAATTAGAAATAAAGCATTCTATGTGGAAAAAAATCGTCAAAATGGAATATAAAGGGGTTAGTGAAACTGCAAAAACCAACAAAGCCTAATTTAAAGCACTGGAATAATTTTGTTGACAAATGAGATTTCATAGAGGGATTTTAGATCTCTATTTAGTTTTTAAGTAAAATTGCTTTGAAAATGTTGCATTTTTAGACTTAGACAAATAAATATTTGAAGTGTTTTATTACTGTAATTATTCAGGCTTATAGAGGGATTTTCAGTCGACGTCACTTTCCGCCCCACTGCGCATGCGTTATGCAGAAAGACCTGCTCTCCGTCTGGTTACATGGGGAAACTTCTTTGAATAAAACAACGAAACGGACGACAGCTATCTGTTTTAATCAGGTATGAACCGGTCTGACGACGTCTGACTCCTGAAGCTTGAAACAGTGTTTTTTTTCACTCATCTGAATGTAACTTTTAGGGGTGTAGGGTCGAATTTCATTCACAAATGTTGAATTAGCAGCATAACTTTGTTTTCTCACAGTGATAAACTCTTATAGTTAGCTGACAACTGAACTTTTTCAACTTGTTTCCATTGTTTGTGTCTATGAGCTGAGGTTCTTTCTACAGGCGGGGTGCGCGTGCATCGCCCGTGTTCATAAACAAAAAATCCCTCTATAACTGAGAACAAACCCTTTTGTAAAAACCTTCAAAATCTCGCTAAATCAAGAATGTAAAGTCTGATGTGTGTAGGAGTAACTGTAGAGGTCAGAGACGTCTGAGAATTAAGATGCATTAAAACTGCTGAAGTTACAATGGTCCAATGAAATCTAAGGATGGAGGAAGTTTTACATTCAGTAATAAACCCCGGGACTAATTTGAAAATTGTGTTCTTTCGACGTAAAAGCCCATAAACTAAGAGGGAAAAAAAGACAAAAAAAATTTTGCCTTATTGCCTTAAAAGGACAAATGTCTCTAAAATATGCAGAGATTATTCTTTTATATTTTGGGTAGTGCAATCGTAATGTTGAACAGATTAAATCCTGCTTGTATATTCCGATATTTGATAATCATCATAATATAGTTTATATCTTGTATGTAAAAGCAGTACAGTACACATTATTTTAAGTCAATAACAGATATGTAAAGAATCATATTGATAAATGGAATCAACAAAACCCTTCCCTACTAACTCCTCAGGACACAACTCTCCCAAGATCCTCCACTGTGACCATATAACATTGAATTAAACTTTGGAAGGAGAAAAAGGGTTAATGAGATTCTATGCATTGTTATTATTGTTCAGAGAGTAGAAATAATTGCTGTGTTAACGTGGGACAAAATGTATGATTCCTATTAAATTCAGCATTACATATAATACTTAAAATGTATTGTTTTTTGAAAGAAAGAAAAAGCTGAACAGTGGTGGTGTGAGATTAGACTTTATAATCCTACAAGGCCCAATCTGCTAAACCTGAGTTCTGTTTATTGTGAAACCTAATAAATAAATGACATAAACACGAGTGTATGCTGGATGTATGGTGTACTCACTCTCTGTTTCTCTGGATCCACGTATCTGATCCCAAAGTAGTCCTTCTCCAGGAGGTTGTAGTGGTTACACACATGGTCCAGCAGGTACTGGCCTTTGGTGTCTCTCTGTCAAACACACAAACACAAAAACTCTCAAAACGACGGCAAAAAAATCAAGTGCAAACTCCAGACAGCAGATGCTTGTTTCTATGGAGATGAAAGGCCTACATTAATCGTGTCTGTGAGGTCTCGTTCTGTATAACACATGTTTATATAATATAGCTCTTTGCAAAGTTCTTCACAAATTTAAGCATTACACAATTTTCACCAGATGAAACAAGTTGTAGGGATGCTCCAATCCAGTTTTTCTGTTCAGTTCATCAATTTTGATCATTTGGCCTCAGGTATTTGCCAGTACCCAATATTGACTAAAAATATGTATTTTTTTCTTCTCAAAACACAGTTAACTTATTAGAAAATGGGCCATATAGTATTATGTACCTGTTATTATTGTACAGCAACAATTTACCAACTTTATGTGAAAACAATAGGCTCTGTGCAGTTGGCTTGTTTTCGTTCACAATAGTACATGCTGTAATACAACCATTTCCTGTTCAATACATTTCTATGAGGTTTTCATTACATCAGTTTAAAAACAAAATAAATCCTCTTTAGATCAGACAGTTGTGATGAATGTTACAGAAAACAATGTTAAAGACTTTACAAACTAGATCAACATTTCACCACTGGAACACTTGAGTGTTCAATAAGAGACATGATTGTGTTCTAAATGCTAACGCTAACAGGAAATGGTCGTATATGTTAGCAATTTTGAACAAACACAAACCAACTGACATTCCGTGCACAGAGCCATTTCAAACATTTGATTCTGTGTCAGTATCAGTCAGTAAACAGTCATATTCCATCAACTTAAAGTCAAAACCAGGATATCGACGGAACAAATATCATGGGATCAATCCTCGATGCAACACAGTTTCATTACTAATAGGGATCATTCCATACATAAAAAAGTTTCATCTTAGTGATGAAACTTTGTTGAACGAGTACCATCATGAGACCTGTTTTCCAATGGGGCTATTCATACGTAGAGATGCACAACAGCAGAATAGTTAAAGCTCTGGCTTCCCGATAAGGAAATAAATGACTCCCAGGACAAGCTGTCAACATTTCACAATCTCTCTGGGTGGAGTTTGTATGATCTCCTCGTGTCACTGTATTTGGATAGTCTGGTTTCCTCTCACCTCCAAAAACATGCATGTTTAGGTTAATTGGGCATCGCTGTAAAATTTCCCGTAGTGAATGAATGAGAAAGTGAATGATTGTCTGTCTCAAATCCTGCGACGAGTTGGCCACTGTCCAGGCTGTTCCTCAGCTAAGGCCCAAAGTCACTGGGATTGGCTCCAGTCACTCGGGTCCCCCTAACGGGAACTAGTGGTAGAAGATTAATTAATATCCATACATAAATCCAGTCCAGGACCCTCTAGTGAGAATTTCTTTTGTTAAATATAAAAAAATGAGTCTATTTCTTTTCTGACCTCCAAGAACTGTTTGAATTCAGATGAAAAAATCAGTTCTTTATTTTTGATATTATGTACAATTTGTCGTATTTTCTAATTCAATATAAACAGAATCATGCAATAGTTGAAAAGTCTGAAAAATGCATGAAATAAGACCTTTAAACACGGTTTGTTGTATACTGATAGCAGTGTCCTCTGGAAAGTCTGTAAATCTGTAAATATTGATTAAAGGGCAGATGGCAAATGCAAAGTGATTATTGATTTACTCTATAGACTCCCTGTGTGTTTATTTCTTCACTTACGAGTTGTGAACATACAGCAAACATACGGGCCTCATTCATCAAGCATTTGCTCATGTGCAAAACAGGTTAAAGGGAATAAAGCACCGAACAAACCTTAATTTATTAGTCTGGACTCTTTCACTTTCAAACAAGACAAGACATCACTTTCTTTCATCAAAGCAAACCGTTTACTTTTATTTACCCTATTGGGAAATGTATTTAGATGATTTTAAGCAGTCATAACATTGTGAACTCTGTGAATTGTTTTAACATCACCTATGCAATTAAAGAATAATTATGATGTTTGCATTGCTCCTGCTCCTGAGCACTAGAGCTGTAGTCAAGGACAATATCAACAAAATGGAGTGAGTTAGCAGAAGATTTTTGAGTGAATCATTGAGTTAATCTGCTTTTTAAAAATAAATGCATTGTTTCATATTAATTTATTTCTTTGGCATATGTGTCATTGAATTTTTAGCATTTCGAAGTGCACCCTGGATCAAATGCACGGTCAGATCAATGAAAACATTTTAATTTGACAGCTTCATTTGCCACGCCCTCATTTTCTATGTCTACCAAAAATTCCTTTAGTTGACTACCTATACGTCCTTTTTTCTGTCTTGAGGGAGCGTGTTTCTGTCTCATGCACGTGCTCTGTCAGCTCAGGTTTGATTATGCGCAGCGCGACACCATTACATTTCTGCGTTGCGTCTCTCTGCTTATGTTTGTGTGCAGTCCGGTCTGCGTTTTCAGCACACTATTGAACACGCACAAGCAGAGAGAATCGCTGGACACCGAAGAGCGTACAGGAACAAAACCGGCACAAGACTAAGTGGACTGTGCTAGAACTGGCATTTCACTACGATGTTCAAAAGGATAATAAATGCGAAGAAAAAAAAAAAAGGAGAAAGTTGACTGCACTTGCAGGTCTTAGACTTGTTGAAAGAATGACACTTACACACTAAGCCTGTTCATCACAATGTCTCCATCATCTGTCTATGAGAAAGTTCTATGTGCGTTCAATTTATAAGAAGCGGTCTTGGGCACGATGCATTGTATTCAACCTGTGGAGCTGGCTACACAGTAAAACTAACATTGTAAAAAATATATATCTTTGATTGTTGTTGTTGCATAATATAACATAATAATATATTTTTTGTTTTTTTTTTAAGTGAAAGTACCAATAAGAAAACCGTTAAAAGACCAGATCGATGAGCAGGACTGATAGTAGTATCCGATACCCATCCCTATAGATGACATGTCATGTAATTCCCAACAGGAAGTGAGTTAGATCTCTTGGCTACAAAGGAAATGAATTATGAAAAAGCTTGGTGTTGATACAACCCTGCTGTCATGTATGTAAATATAACAGAACGTAAAAGTACATTTAAATGTTTTTTAACTCTGCCTTTTATTCATACATCAAAGTATTGCGAGCCCTGTACTACGATACAATACTTAACAATGCAGTAAACAGTAAACAATATGCTGTCCCAGCCTTAGAAACTAACTATTTTTTTTTTCTTATCCCATCCTAACCCTTAGTATTGAAACAAGGTAGCAAAACCACATTGAGAAACACTTTGAACTGCCGATTAAAACATCACTGAGCCAGAGAGAGCTGGTGTCAGGTTGGGATCTGGACAAAATTCAAAAACTGCAAGTGTGGATTTCCACCAAGAGGCAGCACATGCTTCAAATGCCTACAGAAATTCAACAACAAACTCACATCTAGATACAATCCTGAATTCAATGTTTATTGTTTGTTCCTGTTCATGCTTGTGTTTGGGTCTTATAGCCTTGGCCACTTCATAATGACAGTATTAGTTTGTTTGCAATAACATATTTGTACACGTCTTCCCATTTATGCCTCTCTATTGACAGTTTTTTCAATATCACTCACACTGACTTATATTACTTCTCTAATCATTTCCACAGTCGGTCTGTTACGTTGGATAGATTCTCAGGACATGATCTGTTGTCTGAGTCTGACCGAGCGCAGATGTTTCAGGGCAAACAGTGTCATTAGAACAACGGCTCATTAACATGCGTCACATGACCAGGGTTTCCACGGAGACGGGGTATGGTTTGTGTAGAACGTTGATGTAAAGGTCATCGTGTCTGTTTGTTAATAGAAACATGAGGCTCGACTAATAATCATTGATTCTGTTTGCGATTTACATTTTTGATAATAGGCACATTTACATGGTCAATAAAAATCATCAGCTAACCCAGTGCACTTCTTATTTTGTGTATATTTTACAACAACAAAATGTGTCCACTAACAGTGTTTGATTCTGCATACAAAGCATTAGAGTACGGCTATTCAATTACTTTTACCGGTGGGCCATATTTGTCAGAGAGCTGTGGTCTTGCCAACTATTTTTACCGACATAAATAATACTATATACTATGCATACAACTAACAACTAAGACACTAACTAAGACATAAACTCAGTTGTGTCAGAAACTAGGCTTGAATCAGTGGGACTAGACCACTGCAAATATAGACCAGGTTTAGTCATATAGCAGACTAAACGTGGTCTACATTTGGATCAGATGTAAACCTTTTGACTAGATGATAAAATCTGAACTAAAACTAAATCATGCTCATATTGTTTTAATAATTAAAATGTTTGTTGATGCTTAGTAGGCTTAAATTTAAATGTATGCTTATGCATCAACTAATGCATAGGCCCGGTGTGGTGTCGAGATCGGAACCTCTCACTAGCTTTTGTGATTGTGCATAGGTCAGTGGACTGTGCGTGACATACAAAGCTTCCCACGGTTTAGTTTATAATGAATTCTGCTAAGTTTAGGCATAATTCGAAGGCTAAGTTTAGGATTGGGTCTTGGATGACGGCTAGCAAAAGTCATTTAATAAATAAAAACATGTTACTGATTTCCTAGCACTACATTAAACAAGGGAGGTCCAATCTCGTCATTACTCCAGACCAGCTTGCTTCATGCTGGGCCAAAACATACTGTTTGCTGGGCTACATTTGGCCCCCGGGCCGCTGCTTGATTAGCTATTTCTTTGTGATTTTTTACATCATTATGCCTGGTTCACACTGTTTTTGCATCAGATTTTGCCCTAATGTGTGAATTCTGACATCCTATGTCAGGCGTGGCCAATCCGAGTGCGGCTCTATGGCTCTGTCAGAAACATTTGCACCTCCACAAGCTCTCTCTTTCTCTCTCCTCTCTCCTTTCCTCACTCTACAGCGGTAAGCGTCAAAGCAGAGCTATTTATCAGACACATAGCTTATAGAAAAAATGCATCACACAATAGGAAAACCACAACTAAAACCAAAATACATCGAAACCCCACCAAAACCTTGTTATATTGAAATATATTTGTAATAAAAGGCTTCTGGAATGTGACTTATATGAAGCATAATGTCGAATTACATTCACAAATGTTGATTTTAATCATAACTTTTGCTTTTGCACAGTAATAAACTGTGTTTTATTAAAATAACTGCAGATTACCGCTAGCTTCTCTGTGCCTCGGGTCAACAGCTCCATACACTTTTCTGTTGGATGTCTGTACAGTTCATGTTCAAATGCAGATTATTTGTCCCCAAATACTTCTCTTATTGGTCAGTCTTTGATGATTTTATTGAGCTCAAAGATAATAAACTAGAATCATAAACATGAATAGTGATCAAACTGAAATTATGATCTGGCTCCAAAAAATTCTGTTATTAATTCTTTGCCATATCGTTTACCACTAACCAAAACCCATTTTATTTAGTTTTTAAGAAGACTAAATACAAATCTAGATTGATCAATACAAGGAAAACAAAAGTGCTCTAGCAGCTGTCATAGGATAGCGAAGTCAGGCTCTGTCTCACTAATATTTTGGATCTTTATACAATAACATGATCTGGCACAGAGTCACAACAGTCCTGAGGAGAAAGGTGAAGAAGCACATAAAACTGGGCCAAAATTCCTCTCGTGTGCAGACAGCTTAAATGTCTCAGCCCTTCTCCGGTAACCCAAAGAGTCCAAACAGTGACAAGTGACCCAAAACAGGAACAGCCCCTGTCCACTCCGCTCCCTTTGTCAGTCATTTATCTGCTTATGTGTGCAGACAGGAGCAGCCAGACCAGCTAAAAGTAAAGCGCCGTGAATGGCCCTGACTCTGCAGCTCACTCTGTGCTTAGTGAGCACCGCAGAAGGCCACAGCTGATAACACTTTATTGATCTATAAACTATTGATCGGTATGGAAGGGTGTCTTCATTAAACTCCGGTCTGATGGAAGAAGATCTGTGGTGACAATGCGAAGGGTTGCTTTGTCCAGCGTTTCTCAAACTACAGTATTTACAAATCTTATTAATTTAGCCAAGTAAATGCAAACAATCTTTATGGCCGGGCGATAGAACTGGGCGATAAATCGCATTTTAGAAATTATCATGAATATTGGTTTCAAGATATTAAAAATGTAATATAGAGTAGATCGTTTATAGCCAAAATGCAATGAAATGAGTCAATTAAAAAAATTATGCTTGGTACTTAACACAACAACATTTGGTACCACTTTATATTAACTACACCTTAATTGGCCTTAGTAAACCATGAATAAAGCATAAATAAAGCCTTGATTATTCATGAACTAATGGTGAATTAATTAATGAAAAAATTTATTAATGCTTAGTAATTACTTAACTAAGGAGCTAAGGTTAGGATTTAGGGTTAAGGGGCAGGATTCGGAGTAATTAAGTAGTTACTAGCATTAATAAGCTTTTTCATCTATTAATTAATGATTTGTTCATATTGAATTAAGTCTTTATTAAGGTGTTATTAATGATTTATTAAGCCCAATTATTCTATAGTTATTCTAAAGTGTTACCCAACATTTTTCAAAACCAAAAATCTAATATACACGTTTAGCAGCTAGAATGTTTAGGTGTTGTTTATATGCAGTATTTATTTTTTTGTTGCAATGCAAAAAGTGAATTAATCTAGTCTAGTCTCATCAGTCTAATCCGATTGAAAATGCATCAAAAGACTTTTTTTTTTACATATTTCATGGCAAAAACATGATCTGGACTTATGACATCATTATTCAAAAGGAATGCAACATATTAACCTAAACGTAAGACATGTTTTAACACATTTCTGTTGCATTGATAAAATATTTGTTATAAAGATATGAGAAAAAAAATAATCGATATATTCATAATTTTCAATATCACCCAGCCCTAACAGGCGATACTGACAGAAATAGCTATTCTAGTTATTATTTGGCATGCCTCGATTACGGTATTCTTGCAATATCATGTTTTAAAATAAAGCTGTAGACAGGGACGGCTTTGAGCATAGGCAAACTAGGCTTGAAGACATTTTGAATGGATGGTTGAGTCGCCCACAGATTAAGCATTGGTCAATATTTATTTAACGCCTCCATAAATTTGCCAGTGTTTACTCAGCAGCTTCAGTGATGGAGCCTGATGAACAGAATATGTCATGATTAGATTTATTTAGCAAGGCCGTGTGTCTCTACAAACCTCCTCCTCTCCAAGTGCCTTAACATTATGTATAAAGAAAACAATGTGTATTAGCTGCTTTTAGATTAAGCACAGTTTTCTTAAAGACACAAGCCAATTTGTTTATCAACACGTCAGCTAATCTACACTGTCTAATTGTCATCCATATTTCTTAACTTGACCATTTCTACTCCCAATGTATACTTAACTATTTCTATAACCTGTTCTTAAACCTAAATCTAAGCTTTTTCTGAACGCAACCATTATTCTTCTAATATTAACCAGATTGACAAACTAAACTAGTCAAAAACAGGCATTTCCATCACACTTTTCAACTTCAGGTTGGTGATTATGGGCAATTACCAGCCAAAATACAACATTCACTAAACCAAAATACAAAAGTGTCTTGAGTGCGTGCAGTTTCTGAGTCTGTGCAACAAAAATAATTAAATGTCTCAGATATCTTGTTAACGTATCTATTTAGATGGGAATGTCCTGACTATGTCTAATTATGTCTCTTTTGTTCACCCGTGTCCACGAAGTTTGTCTGTAGAGGTTATGCACTGACCTCATATTATTTAGGTTCAACTGTGTGTGATTTCAATGTCTAATAAATGTGAGAAGCTAAAGTCTTGTTGTTTATCTACTTTGCTACTACTGTTGACTTGATTTTTTCTTTTTACAGTGGTTTTAGAAAAACTTTAGACAGTTTGGATCATGCAGGGGAAGCTGACCTGACGCTTGGACGTTTCTCCAGGTGAGAATTTGACTCTTTGAGCTCGTAGTTACGATGATAAGTTTGTTCACGCTGGAGCGTCATTTGTGTAGACCAGGGGTCTCCAACCTTTTTCGACACGAGAGCTACTTTTGCAAAAGTTATAGCATAGTTAAGATATGAATATGAAAATTTAGCCACTAACCATTTACAGGTGGACCCAATTAGGCATCTGAGGACACATTTACAGTAGAAATAGGCAAGTAATAAATCAAATTTGAGCAATAAAGCATCATGTGCATGGTTCTAAAATCCTTTGGCGAGCTACTTGGAAGGTGGTGGCGAGCTACTGGTAGCTCCCGAGCTACAGGTTGGAGACGACTGGTGTAGACGGTTAACAACTGAAATTATTGGTAAAAAATGAAGATCACTTCTTCGCGCTTTTCGCCTTTTGTGGGCTATTTTTGGAACGTAACCCCCGCGATAACGAGGGACCACTGTATTCGAAGATCAAGACGTTTCAACGATTATTAGAAAGTCATTTTCAATCTGATGGGGACTGTGACTGGCTGTCTTTATACTTCATACTAAACTAAGTTAAGCCTAACCCTCAGATTTGTGTGGATCGCTGATTACGGATTACACTGAATTCTGACGGATGCAAAAATTGGGTATGTACGTTCAACAAACAAAAACATTTTATTTACATTTTTTTTATCAGTGCATATGTTTTTCTCACTTACCTAATGTATTTTGAGATTCTGAATTGCAGAAATACCAGATTTTTTACCTCAACCCAGTTCTGCCACACACATCACTTCACATTGGTGGCTATGCTAACAAAAGTTTATATTTTAGTTGATTAAACCTAAAAAATTCCCCTCTGCCTCAATGTGACTCCATTTACCAACTCTCTAGATAAGTTTTTTCTCCACTGCGTAACCACGGTGATGTAATATTCTTCACCCAGCCAAACACAAACCCATCCAGAGGTAGTTTGAGCCTGACTGAACTGATTTATGTGGTGATGTAAGAGAGAAGCAGCAGCCAATCAGGTCACAGCGCGTGATCGATGATGTAATCGAGGTCAACGGTCACATGCCACAACTTCCAAAACGATGGTGTAAATTTGGTTTGTGCAGTGAATCAAATTTTAATTGAGATTCAATGAACAGCTTTGATTTGAGAGGCCAGACAATAAAAAGGAAATAAAGTTGACTTTTTTGTGTGAAACAGAAATAATATATTGTATGTAACTATGTATTTAACTTTGTCCAACTGCTTTCTTGTGCATGCTAATGCTTCAGGAGCACACAGTCTCATCCATACAGCATGCAAAATTAGGCCTATAAGATCCAGAATGACCCTTCACATTCTCTGATCTCAGAGTTTTTACCTTCTGGGAGAAAAATCAGGGTCCTACGATGTGGTCGGAACGCCTGATTTTTTTCCCCCAACCCAGTTATGGAACACTCCCATCACTTTGCATTGGTGGCTATGCTAGCAAAAGTTTATAATTTAAAATATTTATTTCCAGAATTGGGTAAGGTTAGGGTTAGGATTAGGGTTAGGCTTAGGTTAAGTTATTTTGGTTAAGTTTAGGGATTTGGGAGAGGTAAGCTAACTCGGCATAACTGTGTTGGAGAAAATAAAGACGCGGCGGGAACAGACTTAAAAACTGTTTAATGCCAATTAATGAAAAAGAATATATTATATTCAACTTTATGTTATGTTCTTTGCTATTCACATGTTGTCCCCTGTCCCTCTGCCCTTTTGGGACTGTAACTGTTTTTTATTTGATTTGATAAAGATCCTTTCTAGCAGGGTGTGTGGTTCTGTGATAGACCTGTTCAGTATAATTACATTGTCAATAGTAGCAAAGTAGAGCCAGTTAAGAGTTCCTTCTCTGAAACTAATTGCTGGACGTCACACAGATCGATGTGAGGCTTGGCCAGGATATATCCGCGTCGATAAGTCCAACGGAGAGGCCTTAACTCCTCGTAAATCTGCACCGTTACAAACACATTTCATCACATTAGAGCAATAAAATCTCACATGGCAGAGCATTTATATCTGCAGTGCTCACAAAAACAAATCAAGCTTGAGCGCAGATCAGAAGAGAATTTGTCTTACGTCAAAATTCAGATGTTTTTACCTGGTTTTATTTACTGGGAATATTCACAGGAAAAAAATATACACAAAGTCAGCAGCATATGTTGAATACCACCAGCGCCATCTTTCCTCTCAGCTTTCACATCCTCATTCGGCAGCCCTCCTCCACCCCAGCACCACCTTTACTCTCACTACCACCTTTACTATCATCATTTAATTTTCATCAGTGTGATTTTTGCAGCCCTCCTCCACGCTAGCACCACTTTTACTCTCAGCACCACCTTTACGCTTGGCAACATCTTTGTGGAATCTAATTTTCCTTCAGGTTTAACTTTTCTTTTTCACTACCACTAGGTCTAGGCTCTATGGATAGTTTCTCATGATCTAAGCATCAAACCAGTTGAAATCATATGTATCTCTCCTGAATAGTTTTCATTCATCATCCCGCATTAATCATTGTGTTTTTTGTAGTTTCTCCAGGTTGAACTAAGGTTAATAAGTTATGTTCATGTGACATCCTAATATTCTGGTCAATAATGTTCCAATCCAGCTCTGTCTCCAGAGAAAATGCACATACACAACGAAATGCCAAAAACGTACGATAAGCACATTTTCATGGCTTTTTTTGGTACGTCAATATGTTATAAAAAGCTAAAACCTACGGATTTTGGTTGAATCCAAGTGGCAACGTTTTCTTTGGGTTTAATGGGAATATCTTAACCTACCCCAAGCCCTAGTCCTAAACTTACCCATTTTAGTAACTTAAAGCCTCTACTTACCCATTAAACCTAAATAAAATGTCGCCCAGGGGCTTCAACCAGAACTTGTGGTTATTTTACGTTTAACCTTTTTGTAACATATTGAAGTAAAAAAAGGCTTGAAAACGTGCTTATCATACGTTTTTGACATTTCATTGTATATCTCCGTTTTCTCCGGAGACCGTGTTGTCCAATCAGGTGGAAGGCAGCTAAAATATTGCATATAGGGTATGACAGACGTCTGTTTCCTGAGACAGCGTTTTTTCTTGTAGTTTTTTCACTCACCTGAATGTAACTTTTAGGGTCGTAGAATCAAATTTCATTCAAAAATGTTGATTTAGCAGCATAACTTTTGTTTTCGTACAGTAATAATTTCTTATAGTTAGCTGACAACTGAGCTTTTCAACTTGTTTCCACTGTTTGTGTCTATGTGTGGAGGCTCTTTCTACCGGTGGGGTACACACGCATGGCCCGTGTTGATAAACAAAAAATCCCTCTATAGTTTAAATGCAGTGTATTTTTGTAATCTAGTCGCTCAGAAATGGACAGATTTCAATTTGTACAGTAACTGTTTACATGTTTCATGTAAGTAGAAAATATGATGCATTTGAGTTGGATTAACTTTTAACACACTTACTAATCTGCTTTCATGAGAGCTGCAACGACACGTCTATGTAATTGATTATCCAACACAGTATCATTAGAGGGCGTACATTTACCACGACACAAAAGCAGCGTATTTGGAGCACGAGTTCACAGCTGTTTTGCGTACTTATATTACACCGTACATTTAGTACGATATGAAAAAGTGTAAAAATGACACGAGATTTCACAGCGTCAAAAAACACGAGTTTTGGTTGCAGCCACAGTGGAACATTTTCTTCAGGTGAAACGGGTAAGTCTTTTTTTCAACACCCCCAAAGTTCAGGCATAAAGTTACTAAATTGGTAAGATTAGGTCTGGGATATTTGGGGCAGGTTAAGATTAGAATCAGGATTTGGTTAATATTCCATAAATAAGAACACATCTTAACAACCACCTTTGAAATGAACAGGGACTGTGACGTGTACTATAATTACGCAAACAGCCGTGAAATTGTGCTAATCATACGTAATTTACATGTTGCGTGATGTCGTGGTAAATGTACGCTTTCTTGTGAGATCGGGCCGATTATGTTGTAGTGGCAAAGATAATTTATTTATTTATTTTTAATGAAATGACAAACTTAGTCCTCCTAGACCACTGATACCAGCCGTCCTTGACTACAGGTTTGTTTTTATTTATGATGCAACTAAATAACATGGTTAAAATTTTAAAAAGAGGTGATGTTCTACAATCACAAACACACATTATTACTGAAATTAATTTGTACCATATGTTTCATATTTTGGATCCAAGCACAAGATACAGGCTTCAAAAACTATGAATTCTTTTTTATAATCCCCTGTCTTCTATCTGAAATGATAACATCAAATTTGTGTGAACGTAACCTGGAACTACTATAATTGAGTGAGCTTAGGGCTTAGACAGACACTCGACTACCTTCGGCGGCGGCGGGACGCATCTGATAAAATGATTAAAAAGTTGGCAGGGTAAAAATAGCTCTGATCCTCCCAGGCAGCGCTGTCTGACTTTTGGAGGCAAAATGATCAAACGCTTTTCAAAACGATGGCAGACATCCAAGAGAAATTAAAAAAGCAACTCCCAGAAAAGATAGACTCACTTCTAATGTACTGAAACAAACTACATCACTACATCGATCACGTAAATGGAAAGAATATGAATCGTTGTGTCAGCTCTTTGCTATTTTCATAATAAATATCAAAAAGTTAAGAATACAGATGAAAAACGAAAAAACTTGTGACAGTAAAATAAAGATACACAGTGTGGACCAATGCCAGACTGGAGAAATGCAAAAGCTTATTGGCCGTACATAAAGGTAGGCATTATATAAAATTTTAGATAGTATCGTGAATGTAAAGTTTTAGAGCTGCAACAAGTCGATCATCAATTAATCGCAACTAATTAAGTACGAAAATAACGGTCTAAAAATGTAGTAATCGAATAAACAACAACTCATCTTTATACTATAGTTGTCAAGATACTAAATCACTTTATCACTATGTCAACCAAGGAAAACTCTAAATACCAAGAACGTTTTTAGACAAAATAAACATTTTCAACAGTATTTTGTGGTTGTTTAAAACACAAACACTTTGAACTGAACTGAAATTGCATGATCATATAAAACTACAAACTCTCATTGTGATGTATAAAGTACAAAAGTTGTTGTTGCCTTCAGCTCTACAAATTTAGTTTTCTTCTAGATCCGATCAAGACACCAGGCGGAAGCTGCTCTTCCCTTTGCCAACACCACACAAAAGCAAATGGGAATAACTGTGGCTGGAGTAAAATTGTGGAATTCTTTGGATTTTGAAATAAAGACTTCAAATATACTGTATATAGATTTAAAAAAACAAATGAAAGCTAAAACATGTAAATCCTATGATAATATTATAAATGACCATGTTAAAAATATGTAATGCTGCGTTCACACTGGACAGCGTATTTGTGTCAAAATTGTAGAAGCGTATTTTGACGCAGAACATTTTCGAAGCTGACGCCCAAATAGGCGTCCAAAACACCCCGATGCGCGTCAAGCCGTTGGGGGACAAAAAGACACTTTTAACGCCCCAAAGCGCTTCTTCGAGTTCCCGCTTGTTTGCAGGCTTTGTTTTGCTCGTAGACAGACACGTAGAGAGAGAGAAGGAGGGAGGTAGAGGCTTGCTGCCTTTATAAAACATAGCTTACCCGATTGCATAACTTTCTCCTCCTCCAGGTGGTGTTCTTTTGCTGTCTCTGTCCTCCTCGGCTCTTCCAGTGTCACGTCGTACAGCAGTGGTTTAAACACGACAACGAGCATTTTTAATAGATCCATGTGAGCGCGTTGTAAGTCCAGATCATGTCCCGTGTTGTTTTTTTTTTTTTCAAAGCAACGAACGGCCAAGTTTTTGAAAAAAGCCCCAAAACAAGCGACCTTTCGCTAAAAAAGTTATTACAAGACCCCTTGATGGGAGAGGAGAACAGCAGCATGTCACGTGTCACAGGAGTGTAGTCTCTGATTGGCTGACGCCGACTTCCAACGCGTGAAAGATAGATTTTCCCAACTCCTGTGTTCGCCGCAGCTTCGAGCGAATTTGCATTTGCCGCAGGTTTGAGCTTCCAATCCTCAAGATACCGCGGTTTCAGATGCCTAAACGCGCGTCAACGGACGCCCCAGACGTCAATACGCGTCGCAAATACGCTTGAACGCTCAAGACGTGGGTTTACAAAGACCTAACATTAAAAATGGACGCAAAGACGCAAAGGCGCTGTCCGGTGTGAACGTACCATAAGTGTACACATTTAAATACAGTATGTATATAAGAATCAGTAAGTGTAAACTTAAAATATGTTTCGCACCATCTTGACTTTATATTGTATAATGTATGAACACACAATTGAAATTAATATCAAATAAATAAAAATAAATCTTTCACTTAGCAAAATCAAAGTGTGTGAAAGATGTAATGACGCTTGTGCTATTTATGTGGATTTTGGCTCACTAGATAACAGTCCTCTACATGTGTCTTATTTGCTGGACAGAAGACAAATATAAACCTCATCAAAATAGCTAAGTTGGGTGAAAAATAGCAAAACGTTTAGTGAAATCTTACATATAATCACGTTCATGTCACACACACTTAAACCTCCTGAGATGCAACAACCAATTTTCCTCCTTATATCATTCTTCCTTAACTGTACGAGCTTAATATCAGTTTGACACCGGTGGATGGAGGCGCTGCTGGGTGACCACATGTAAAAGGTGTAAAGTGCTTCCTGAATGTTTCCCAGGAGAGAACTGCGAAGGGACATGATTCAAACTGTAATGTGTAATGATCTCAGCAGATGGAGGGGCAAACTATTCATTTCATTTATTGATTTGCTCTTGACCACAGGGTTTAGTGGAACGCATGCCTTTACAGGGTTATGGTTAGGAAGATACTGACAAAAACGACTATCTTAATCATTTTTTATCAAACGTTATCTGAGTTTTACAAAATATGGATTAGTTTTGCTCACTGGAACTTATAAATGATCAAAAACAGAAGAAAGTCAGGCCATTTCAGCGGACTGACGGACACCATTTTGACCAAAAAAGTGGATTTGTGCAGCTAAAAGTGATTCAAGCTTGTTCATTAAGCTACAGATGTATTGATTAGTATTTTATTCTGGTTAATAATTTAACTATCATCTTAAAACAATTCAAAATCTTTGTTCCAATTGTATTGGCGATCTCATTTAGCTTCTGTCATGTACTAAAGCTTCATAAGACAGAGCACTTTATGGTCCTAGATCAGAATGTTTAAATGGTCCGTCTGAGTAAAAGTTTTATGTACAGGGCTTTATAGTAAAATATATTTCACACAAACATCATCAGAGAAGCGTTTTAATGATACAGAAGGTGAAAAGTGAATCAGAAGAACAGAATGACAGATTCAGAGTGTGGTTTATGCTTCTAAACTTGTGAAAAGTAAAGTCAGGCCACAAAATGGTCGCTAATGTTTATTTGTGTTGTGTTTTAGACGTACGGATATTTACAGCCTAATTTCATACCACAGATGAGCCACAGAAGCTACATCTCTGGCTTCTTCCCATTAGATTCAATGGTTGCGTTACTGCCGTAATGGAGGCCGCAGCAAATTTATTCACGTGGGTGCAGGAGCTCTATACCAGAGGTTCTCAAACTTTTCAGCACTGGGGCACCCCTAAGCATTCTTGCCCTAAGCCGAGGCACCCCTTATATTTTTACATAATATTTTACTTTAAATAGGGTGTTTTTTACCTTTTTAAAACATGCACAGCTTATTTAGATTTCATTGAAATTTGCAATAAAAACCTCCACCAAACACCACAGGAAAATTTTATTAAATTCAATGTGATATTCTGTTTTCTTAAATATTTTAAATTATTTTTTTCTAATACATTATGTAATTTTATTATTATTGAAAAGGTATAATGCATGTTTTCAAATAATTTTAAAATTAAATACTCTCAGGGGCCCAAACCCCGAATCTATGTAGGTCCGCCCCTGTAACGTTCAGAAGCTTCAGTGTGACGAGACTGTGTGATCAGAGCGGAGAAAACGCTGCTGTTCCACAAACTTTTGTCAGGACAGGACTTGTTTTGCAAATGTAAAAGTTCCAAAGATCACTTTGACGATTTCCGCGATGCGCCGTTACGGCCGCATCGAGTTTCTAATCCCGTATGTTTTATTTCACTATTTGTTACGGACCTTTTCTCTGCGGATATAGGGCAGATTTGTACAAATTACGCATCGATGCGAAGCTCCAGTTTTGTAGAATTTCGCTGGGTGTTGGAAACGCTTCTTTAAAGACACAATCTGCTGCTATAAGATCTGGTATGACACAGACACACGCAACCTCTCTAAAGTGAGGATGGGAGAGAGGAAAAAAGAAACGCTGTTGGAAAGCAAATGTTTCTGAGTGAGGCAAAGAGCGCTCTGGGTGTTCGCAACGGCTGGTCTATTCAAAAGCCTTTATTTGAAAAATTCTATCAGACTCAACAATTTCCCGCGGCACCCCTGGACTCACGTCATGGATCCCCATTTGAGAACCTCTGCTCTATACCAATCAATCCCTCTATCTAGAAAAGCTCTAATTACAAATAAAAAGTCGTTATAATAGTAACTGTGAAAATTGCAAGAACGTGTTTTTTTGTCTTGAAATAATTCAAACACAAACTTTGTATAGTGACATCCCTAGTCCTAACAACACAACACTGTTCCATAACTGAAAGCGCTCGCCCTTGAAAGCTCTTCTTATAAAACAGTGACTTTAACCTTGTCCTGCTCGTGCAAAGGAGACCGAGCAATTACCTCGTGATCACCTGCACGCATGCATCCGCGCGCACACACGCACAAGACGAGGAGAACGCACGAGCTGTCAGGGAACAAAAATATGCCCCGTTATGCCTGGATACTCAGCGTAATAAGCTCAGAGGTAAAAAGCCATAAATTCTACATATGTGTGGAGCTGAAGCACTTTCTATTAGAGTGGATCTTCATCATTGTGGACACCTGGTCATGTGATGGTCCGTGAGGGTTATGGGTGGATGAGGGGTAAAGAATGACGAGAAATCAAGCGTGAAGGAGAAAGAAGAATCTCCAATAAGTCAGAGAGCTATGCAAATAAATGAATATGTTTCTTTTCTATTAGGAGCCGGCGTTTATAACAAAAAATGAGTATTGATATTTGAGTGGTATACAGAGGATTTTAGGTCATTCAAAATAAAATGCGTTAAAACATGCCTTCAATCGTCTTAGGTTTAAAAAGGTGCCTGACTTTAGCAATAGAGGGATTTTTTTATCAACACGGGCGATGCGCGCACACCTGGCCTGCCGAAAGAGCCTCCGCACATAGACACAAACAGTGGAAATAAGTCGAAAAAGCACTGTTGTCAGCTAACTACAAGAGCTTACCAGATTGCGAAAACAAAAGTTATGCTGCTAAGTCAACATTTGTGGATGAAATTTGATCCTACGACCCTTCAAAGTTACATTCAGTCAAAAAAACAGCAAGAAAAACATTGTCTCGAGCTTCAGGAGACAGACGTCTATCATACCCGTTCAGACCTAATTCGTTGTTTAATTCAAAGAAGTTTCCACATGTAAACAGATGGAGAGAAGCGTTTTCTGCATAAAGTGACGTCAGCTGACAATCCCTAGACATGGGTTCAACTAGGGCTGGGTGATATGGTCACAACTAAAAAAAAATACAGATTTGTAACACTTTGAACAACTATAATTTTTATTAATTTTAACTTAAGTCTTCAGTGATTGCTGCTCCTTAAAGACAAACTCATAGTATATAAAGAATTTATATTCAGAAGGAACCTGTTTTCATTTCTAAAAGTTTTATGTTTACTTGTGTCGATCAATCACACACTGCGTTGCCATAGTTACTCACACATCGAGGGGAAAGTGGAGAGGAAAGAAGATACAGATAAAATATGCCGGGCGCTGTGCGTCAATTGCTTTTGCTCCCTGGCGTTCGTTGCCATATTGCCCGTTAGCTTCAGCCATTTGCTAGGTGCTCTACAGACTATTGGACATGCACATTGTGTTTTCCCCATGATTCTTTGCGCAACAAGCTCGAGTGAAGGATTTACCCTTTAGGATCTACAACTTCAAATCCTTAGAAAGGTTTATTTGATTTTGAAGTGGGGGTTGCAAGTTAGCATGGTTGTTTTGAAGGTCCCCGTCTGAAATAGTATAACTAGGTTATACTATCTTGACCATTAATTGCAATACTATTGGGACAACAGGCAAAGACATATGCATAGGGGCCAAGTCAATCAAATAAAAGAAATAGAAAGAGAAACACTTATTCTCAAAAATGTGTCGAGGGCCACATTGAAAGAGTCCAAGGGCCCCCGGGCCGCAATTTGCCCAGGTATGCTTTAACCGTTGTGATAAATTCGAGCAAGCAGCATTTTAATTTTTTAATTGACCTTTATTTAACCAGGGAAGTCCCACTGAGATTAAGAATCTCTTTTGCAGGGGAGCCCTGGGGGAAGGGTCAGGGGAGGCATAAAAAGAGATTTTATACGAAACTAAAGATTTTTTCAAAAAGTTTCTGATGCCTGCTATGAGACCAGAGTGCTAACCACTGCGCCACCGTGTTGCCCTTGGCGATTCGATATGATAAAATCTCAATCTCTCCATTTTTCAATGAATTGCTCAGTCCTAGACCCAAAATAATTGACATAACTCAATTCATTGCCTTTTTGGGTTTTGCTCTCACAAACCCTTCAACACAAAGTTAATACCCACAGAGCTTCATTCATACTAATTTTCAGTCTAAAGACAATATAGTCACAAGAAAATATATATATTTATAAAAGACAAATACTGTGCCTCTCCCTCAGCAACTCTTCACCAGATGATTTGGGATCTATAGAGAACATTACATTATATAAACGTCGAGTCAGTCTGTTTGCAGAATGAGCCTTGTACCAAATGTGTTGAGTCAGTAGAATCTGATCCATTCCAGAAGAGCACCCGATCATCAATACAGCTCCTCCATGACCTGTGACCTTTAATAATATCACTCTTTATGCACTTTACCATAACGTCTCTCCATATGTTTCAATATTACATTCTACTATTGTATTAACTTTTCCTCTAGACCCTCAGTAAATCGCCAAGGCTGCAATTATTCAATATTCTGCAAACAACAACCTATTCAGCCTCCATGTGGGATTCTATTATGTCTAAAAGCAGCTAAGCCAGTATTTTAGAGCTCTGAAGACAGTAATGTTTGTGATTCTTGGGTGTGTTTAGCACTTTCAGTCTCGTAACAGAGGAATGTTACTCAATAGATGTACAAACATTTGCCCTGCGCCGTAGTTGTTTCTGTCTTCAGTTTTTTTCACAAAGCTGATTATGTTTGTGGAGCATCAAAGCAGCTCCACAGATCAGGATAAGAATAGGATGGCGTGCTATTTTTAAATGGCTGTAAAATGCCTGGCAGGCTAAACAATAGACCAGCGCGGGTTTAGCTCTTACTCCATACACAAAGAGAGAAATGACGTGACAAAACACATCACACGTCAAGTTAAGAAAAGCTACAGAACAACAGGGGAGATTTTATAGGAAAGATCAGGAGGATAAGAACTAGTTTAGGGCTGGGCAATATCGTGATAAAAATCGAATCATGAGCTCATCTTAACCTGCTTTTTTGATTAAATTGTCATATTGGGATTTCTCTGTTTGATGCAACTCTCACTCCTCTTATAGATCGGCTTCAAAATTGCCAAGTCTACTTTTTATTGGTGAATTTACATTTCTTTTTTGGAAAGTTGCTTTTGAATTTTGATGATTGCAAGTTGCATTTTGGGGGCTTTTCCTGGGCTACACTTTAACATAGGCATTTTTCTGGTTTGACTCGCAAAGATACATTCATTTATGACTGAAGAGTGAATTTTTAGCATATTTTCATGTCTAAAGATCGTTTTTAACACTGTTAAAATATTCTAGAATCACTGACACACAACGTTCTTTTGTTAACTTTTTACTGAATGGCAGGAGTTGCTTGTTTTGGGCTTTTTTAAATGCTCGGCCGCTTGTTTCTTTTTGAAAATCTAGCAAAGCTGATTGTTAGTGACAGCTGGAATTAAATTTCTGAAAAAGCAGATGATTTTATTCACCTTAAAGGTAATTCGAAAAGACAAGCTAGAATCGTCACAAAATTGAAATAGTGTTTTGGCTCCAAGAAAATTGTGATTTCCTTTTTTTTGCCCTAGCTGCAAGCAAGATTCAGTCACGTTGAGCCATCAGATACTTTATGAATCGAATGACTGACAATCAATCCTTTGTCAGTCAAAACATGGTTTGGAGCAGAAGTCAAACTTTGAGGTAGGCCTGGGCAGTCAGTGAAAAAATATAATCACGATTACGACGGTGGTCTCTGGAGGAGGTGCACCATCACAGGTAGAGCAGGGCTGTTCAACTTTATTTTATGTGAGCCAAATTTTTCAGCAAGCCTTGTCCTCTAGGCTGGTGCAACTATTTCTAGCACAATTTGGGGTCACACAAAACATCCCCGTCGGCACTCGTAATGGCTTCTTCCATGATTTGGAGAGCACGTTAGATAGCGGTTTGCACCAAATGTAAGCATTAGCGATCCTCATGTTGATGAAATACCTTTTAGTCAATCTTATCATTTAATTTTTCTCTCTCAATTATGACCGTGGCTCATGTGAAACTTTAGTGTGCATTGACTATGAGCGATGGGCACAAACATGTTTGAATTGCTAGCCTAAAATGAAACAACAAGCATATCTTCTAATGTTTGGAAGATGAGTCGGGGCCAAACTTAACTGGTTGGAGAGAAAGAACCAGTTAAGTTTGGCCCCGACTAAAAGAAAGAACACTAGAAAAAATGTGAAAAGGAGACATCAAGAGAATTTGACGTCACTGCAAGAGTAATTCCCACATGATGGATTGGGATGGGAATCGAGTCATTAGATCTGAAAACAAATATATGCTGGATTAAAGATCACAGAGCGACAGAAGGTGTGGTCAGCTCGTCGATCAGGCTGACCATGCCTCTAGGAAGTAGCTGATACGACACATTACCACCACCTAGAGCGGTGTCTAAGGATGCAACGATATGCAAGTGTCACAATACGATATTTTTCCAATATGAAGCTAACTAGGGCTGCACAATATACCAAAAAAAATATCCATATCGCAAGGGTGTGCGATAATTTATTAAAATTTTATGCATTATTCAACTGTTTTTAGCGCAGAGTGGTTTGACTCCGGTGCCACCTTAAGCGCCACCTTAAATCTGCGCCTCCGATGGAGCTGCTGCTGCCGCTTAGCTAAAGCAAACCGCCGTGAATGGTGGGAACTACTACTGTAAACAGATGAAAAGATGAGCGCAGACGAAAGCAGCAAACTCCTTCTTCTAAAAACACTGCATTCTGACAATTCTGGACTATTTCTTGACAAGACAAGCATTTTTTTTATCATGCCGGCTCGAAACAGAAGCCACATTGAGAGGAAATACAACTGCAGCCGCTTCCAACAACACTACAAGGACCACCGTAAAGTTTCTTTACTCTTCAAACTCCTCAAACTGATCCGCTAGAATATGGAAAACCAAAGGAAAATTCCCAGGCTGTGGTGTTTTGATTCCAGCATGTTATGTCTTTAATAACGTTAGCTGTGAGTTAGCATATTAGCGCTAATAACAACAGATCTATTATTGAAAATGTCTTGCTGATAGCAGTCGAAACATGTCGACAAAGTAAATGCATCTCAAAACCTCATGTCTTTTTTCAAAGATGTGAAGTTTCTTTTCTTGCACTGATGTTCAACCTTGACAACGAAACAATTGTCTGAGGCAGTCTTCATTTACTTGTGATTAAATAAGCATCCCAGATTGCCTTAAATGTGTCAGTTCAATAAAAAAAGTTCATTCTTTGTTTTGTTGTTGTGAAGTATTGTCCTTTCTAAAGAATAACACACCCACACACATTGAACTATACTTTTGACTCAGAACAGACTTTGCTTCGAACAATGCAAAAGTAACCTTCATCAACAAGTTTGAAAAAGCATGGAATTTCAAATATCTATGTTCTGATCAATCGTCGCAAAAGAAGTGAAAATGATCCTCATATAGAATCCAATATATCATGTTTAAATCATTGACAAAACAAGAATAGCCTCAGATCAATTCTCATAATGTAACCTGATCTTTACATGGCAGCCAAAGCGCTAATGTAGGAATGACTGTGTAATTGCAAAGCTTGGCTCAGTGGTGGTGACTCTTAAATCTTTGATGGAGACTAGAACTGGCCCGGGCACAGACGGCTGACAGAGGCTGGGCTCGTGCACAACGGATACGCTTCTTAATTATACATGACACGACGCATGAGAAGGACAAGACATCAATGAGCGAGGGAGGAGTACATGAACGGGGTGAATTGGAATCACTGTGACTTTTATGAATTGCATTTGCCTGGTATTCAGAGCCCACGCTTTAGCAAGAAAAAAAAAAGAGTGGGTCTGGTCACCATGCTCACTGTCTGCATTTCAAATCAACTCCACAAAGTACCGGACAAGCACATTAGTTTATTTGCATCACCGCAGATGAAACAAAGCAGCTGACGGGTCGTCATTTAGACTAAAATCTAACTTCAAACACTTCACATTCTGCACAGGGCTGGGCGATAAATTGAATTAATTCGATTAACTCGAATCTTTAAAAATCGACGATGTGAAAAATAGCCAAATTGTAAAATCGAGGTCATTGCGCAGAGACTGTGCGCCAAGCGGACACTTTAGCGGCTTTACAGAACTCTCCTTTGCGACTCTGACAAAGAAAAAGACAATCGAAACCTTGAGCCTGCGGGCCTTTTTATCTTGTAATAACAGCTGCGAGTAGCGACTTGAGGAGGTTCATTTAGCTTAATCTGTAAAAGTTACGAGTTTGTTGTTTCTTCGTGTGTCAGTCGGCCGCTTTCAGCGCTTAGACTCGTGGAAAATTTCTGGAAAAGTCCCGCGCACAATCTAGCGTTTTTTTTTTATTAGCTTTTACTGTGTTAGAGCCCCTTACAGGTGTTTCTTGTGAGGTTTTCTCTGATAAAGTTATAGCAGTCCACTGCATGTCTCCTCTGGTCTCCTCTCTCTAAAGCAACAGGCCCCGCCCCTTTCCTTTCGGTGTGTAACTATGGAAACGCAGTTGGAGTGACGGACACAAGCAAACTTACAACTTTTAGACATAAAAAACAACAAAATCATAATGATGATGATCTTAATAGAACCTGATAGATTTAAATGCTAACCTGCAGCAGCTGCAAACACTTATTAATAGTTTTAAAATTAATTCAAACAAGTTCACTGGCTCATTCTTTATAGTTTTAAACTTTATGAGCTCATAATAAAAAGCAGCCGTTATTGATGACTTCGAATAAAATCGACTAAATATTGAAATAGTCCAAAATGAAAATAAAATCGAGATTTTATTTTTTGGTCATATCGTCCAGCCCTAATTCTGCAGAAATCTGCAACGTTTTTCATTTCCACGTGATATTTTTACCATCTTTTTCTATGTATTTTCTTTGTTGTTAGCAGCCATATTGGTTTTCATACGGGAGACAACACACGTACCTGATAGGCTAATTCATCTGTCAATCAAGCCTGCTGAAATTTGAAAGAGGCACACAGTGGCCAAAATATATACTTTACATATTGTGTGGATTTTTCAGGCAAAAATTTAACAATTTGAGAAGCCGCAATTTCAAGAAGTGCAATAAATATCTGCTAAAACATGACATAAAATGACCAAAATAGTGAATTTACAAAGAGTACTTACTACCTTATTACCTCGTTTCTTCTCCTTTCTTGACCCACTTCTGATGAATAGTTTAAATATAAATCTCACGATAAGAATCTCCTGCATGTCTCTTATACTACATCCTCATTCATTAAGCACAACATCCACAGGGTCGTGTTCTCCATTCTCCACCGGGAACGACAACTCATGTTAAACAGCTCAGACCTCTTTTGTCCTATATTACTCCATGTACTCCTCCTTACATATGGAAAGTGATGCCTTGTAGCATTAAATATTACAATCATAATAGGCATTTCTACTCATCCATATTTCATCAACATTACTGCGTTTGTATTAAATCAAATCAAATCAGTTGAAATCTGGTTAAAGTTCAGGATTTAGTTTGGCTCATTTCAGTTCTGTACTGGTCTTCTGGTTTTTATTGTATTTTAGGCCAGTGGTTCCAAAAGTCAAGCATATTCTAGAGATTGCAAGATGATTTTATTATTACTTATTTTACATCTTATGACTCTGCATTAGGGATGAAACAATATGGACTTTTTGGAGGCCAATTCCAGCTAAATGATATTTACCACTACTATTTATATTTTAAAGCTAGTATGGGATATCTTTTATGTAAATAATTAAGCTTTACATTTTTTTTACCAAAAAATATACAGCAATTTTGTGACAAAAATCCGACTGCTATGTACTGTGTGAATCCAATACAAGACAATATTATTCATCATATAGCTGAATGCTGCGCTTTGATTGGCTGTGCTTCAGTTTCACTTTGCTGTTAGTAAAAAGCAGTTCTAAAGCCAAAACTTAGTGTAGATAATAGCTATGAGCCAAAGGGTTTGTGAGAGCTGGGAACTACTGAACACATTTAAATACCTAAGATTTTGTGGTCTGAAAATCAGGTCCAACTTTAAAGAAAAACTAAACGTAGATTCAACTTTTTTTTACTGTCAAACTGTGTTTATGGTGTCAAAATTGAAATATCTACTGTTTCCAGGTCTTTCATTTGTAAACTCGCACATTTTGCAGTTATGTGTACAAAAACCGCGACTGCACTGCCACGATGGGCAAACGCTGTCAGTGCATTTTCAGTACACGCAAGCGTCATATTGAGTTGAAGCGGCAGACGAGCCGCCCAGATGGATTATCCCTCTCACACCGCTGCTGTGGAGAGTTTGAAAGCGATCACCCGCTGCGCACTGACATCAGCAGATATTTGGCTCAGCTTGTTGAACGAGTGGTGCGAGGTGCAACAATGCGCAGGTTCGAAACTCGCGTCAGTGGCCAGTTTTAAATTTTTTATTTTAAAAATTGCTCACATCATAAGCTCATGCGCTGATGTAGACTAAAGTAGAGGTTTCGTACGTTTTGCAAAGTAAAAATAAAAATAGCAAGTAAGCAAAGACTAAGGGCCAGATTTATCAAGCATTTGCTCATGTGCAAAACAGGTTAGTGGGAGCAAAAACTTGGTGTAGCTGACATTTTTCTTTCACACAGACACTAAAGATGCAGAATTTGAGGTGGTGCATATCTCTTTTGTGTAATATGTAATATGTACATCTTCCTATATTAAAGTATGCATAATTTGCTTCTCAAATAACATACATTTATTTTCAGTTTGCACTCGCAATTTAGCACCTGGTTTGATAAATTAGGCCCTTAGTGCTGTACTGCTTTCTCAGATGCAAATCTCACATCAGGACCCGAACCGCTGCAACATAAAACTCACATTTTTCGCCAAGCTCGCTGTTCATATTTGGTGCTGTCAATCAAAGTGTGTTCACACCCACTGGGCGTGTCTTAAAAGGCCTCCGGGCATCTCCAACTTTTGCGAGCTTGTTTGAGGTTCAGTTGTGGGCAGAGTTAGTCTCTGACCGCATGTTTAGCCTCACTTTAAAGTACGGCTGGGCAATATGGAAACTATATCTTGATATATAAATATATACAGTATATACGTGCCAAGGAACACCAAAAATTTTGGCTCTTGAAAAAATAAAGTTAAATAGCCCTGTATGTGTGAAATTGCGATTGCAGCCTTAAAACACATTACAAGTTTGAGGAAGGATACTTTGGGTAAAACAGCTTAATAATCAAACCACAATGCCAGTTACTTCTCCCAGGCCCAGTGAGTTCTTCTGACTTTACTAAAATCGCTGCAGTGTATTGTGGGTAGTTGCAGCCTGTTTGCTCACAACCGCACCACTGGCAAACTGCATTCTCCAAATGTATTCCTCCTACAAGTCAAGATGTTTCTTCGTGGCACCCTGACCTACTTATCCAACACAAGTCAGATGCAGGCTTCACGGAGACACTGGGGACGGTTTAAGATCATAAACAAAGTCGGAAGTTTCCTAAGGGCGAGAGAGAGAAGAGTTCAGCTGTAAAACTGTTCAAAGATTCACAATCCATGTAAACTGTAAGTATTTATGCAACGAACCGGCGTCTAAAAAGCAGATCATTTCATCATGCTGTTGCAGACTGAATTTGTACAGCAGTATGGTCACAACTATTAAAGAAACACAGTAACATTATCATCTGAAAACAACAACAAAATTCAAGGTAATTCATTTGTTCTACAAACCTTGCAGAAAAAAACTGAACTGAATGTCTAATTATGTATTTTTTTCAGTAAATATTATTTTAAAGTGACACTAGATAACTTTTTTGGGGGAAAAAAAATCCTTTTTAGGCCATGCTTCATCATTACACATTATTGTAGGGATGCATCGATACTGGGATCGGATATCGGTGCCAATCGGCTCCAAGATATCGGTTCAGCCAATATCATATTTGTGCCTTTAATTGGGCAAAATTAGACCAATTTAGAGGCTGTTGATCAAAAGTTAAGTTGTGGCTTGCACTATAAATAACAGTTACATAACACTATGTGACAAAATGCCTTATGTTTAATAAGTAAAAGAAGCAATTTCAAACCTTACACTGGTATCGGTTGTTGATATTGGGTATCGATAGATTCTTAAAGACAAAGTATCGGAATCGGTATCAGAACTGGAAAAAGCTGGATTGGTGCATCCCTAAATCCAGCTTTTTCAATTCTGGTACCATATTTGAAACTTTGGCATTAGATATCTACTGATACCTGATATCGACCAGAATCAGTGTAAGAAGGACTAAATTTTGAGTGTTGTTTTTACATCAAAGCATACAATATTGGTCTTATAGTCTTATGTAACTGTTATTTATTGTGCAAGTAACAACTAAACAACATAATAACACAAGCATAATCTTAGACATTTTTGGTTAATAACAGCCTTCTGTTCGCTGATTAATCGATCGTTTCTCAAGCTCAACTTAAGCAGCAACAAACACTGAAATTCCTGATCTAGTTGCTGGAGTGAAATGTAATGGAGCGGAGGCTCTAGGTGGTGCTGGCCAGGCTAACATGGTGTACGTTTAAGTTCTAAAACATAGAAGGCAACTTTGCTACTAAACTGCGCATGGTTCAGTAAAGTTAGTTGATAATCATCTATTTTCTTCCTCTTTATACATGGTCAGGTTGTTTTTTACCTTGATTTGATTGCTTCCCCTGCCATTCCCTTATGGAGACAGTAAAGTTCTGCATCTTTAACTTCAACTAAAACATTTCACAAACACATTTAAGCACATTTCTCAAGGATTGCTAATCTAAAATCTGCTTGCTAACTCACGTCATAAAAGATCTGTTGTCTAAACAAGAAAGTTCTGTTTTCCCCAAACCGCTCAGCTCTACAGCTCTTTACTGCCATAAAGTGGGGTTCTGCTTGGGTAAGAAAAGAGGAAGTCATGAAATATGCAAGGGGCCATTACAGAAGCAAAAGAAAAGCATCAGCTCAAATGTACAGTAAACGCCTATTCACTTTTTGACTCCAATTCCTTCAGACACGCAGGCACGGACCGCTCCAGCCTAAAACGAGGCTGGGAACGCTTTTGTGCTTTCAAAGACCAAAGTACAGGCGTTTAAGCGCAGAAAACACACCTGTGCAGCTGCTTTTGTGTGCGTGCTAATGGAGTTCTGTAAATGATTGATCGTGAACAAGCAGAAAAAGCCGGTGTCAGGCGGTCTGACACAGAAAACACGTAGAAACAGCTGACACACACGACGCAGAGGGTTTACTGAGGTGAGTGATAAATGTGCTTTCAGTCTATAATATGTTAGACCAGTGCTTCTCAAAATGTTTACACCAAGAACCACCAAAGAAAGGATTAGTGATGCACCAATCCAATAATGGGACCGGATACTGGGTGTCGATCCAGGAATTTTTGTATCGGCTCTATATATTGGTTCAGTTGATACCTTTGTGGTGCCTTTAATTGGACGAAATTAGACTAATTTACTAAGGATGCACCGATCCATTTTTTTCCCCCGATACTTTATAATTAAGTATTTGTCGATATCCAACATCAGCCGATACTTGTGTAAAGATTGAAATAGCTCTTTTTTCCTTTTCAAATCAAGTTATTTATAGTGCAAGCAACAACTAAACAACTTAATAAGAAAAGAGAGAAAAGAGAGAGAACAAAGAGGAGAGAAGGGAGAGAATGAGAAGAGGAGAAGAAAGAGAGAGAAGAGAGAAGAGAGAGAAGAAAGAGAGAGAGAGAAGAAGAAGAGAGAGAGGAAAGAGAGAGAGAGAAAGAGAGAGAGAAGAAGAGAGAGAGAAGGAAGAGAAGAGAGAAGAAAGAGAGAAAAGAGATGAGAAGAGAGAGAGAGAGAGAAAAGAGAGAAGAGAAAAAGAGAAGAAAGGAGAGAAATAGAAGAGAGAGGAAAAAAAGAGAGAGAAAGTGAGGAAGAAGAAGAGGGAAAAGGGAGAGAAGAAGAGTGAGAGAAAGAGCGAGTGAGAGAGGAGAAGAGAGAGAAAAAGAGAGAAGGAGAGTGAGAAGAGGAGAGAGAAAGAGAGAGAAGAGAAGAGAGAGAGAAGAGAGAAGATGAGAGAGAGAGAAGATATAAGAGTAGAGAGGAAAGAGTGAGAGGAAAGAGAGTACAGAGAGAGAGGGGTGTTGAATAGGAGCGATGAAAGCTTGAGATGAAGAACTGAGAGAGAAGATAAGAGAGTGAGTAAGGAGAGAGAGAGAGAACAAGATGAGAGGAAGAGAGGAGAGAGAAAGGAAGGGAGAGAGAGATTGGCGCGTTTTGGTTAGAGTTAGAAGATGGAGAGAAGAAAGAAGAGAGAAAGAGAGAGTGAAGAAGAGAGAGGAAGAAAGAGATGAGAAGAGAGAGTGAGAAGAAGAGAGAAAGGAAGTAGGAGAGAAGAAAGAGAGAGAGAAGATAAGAGGGGAGTGGGAGAAGAGAGGAGAGAAAGAGAAAGAGAGAGGAAAAAGAGAAGAAAGCGAGGAAAATGATGGGAGAGAGGGAAAGAGAGAGAGAGAGAGAAAGAAAGACTTGAAGAATGAGTGATTAGTGGAGAGAGAATAATCTGAGGAGGTGAGTAAGGGTAGTAGAGAGAAAGATGAGAGAAAGAGAGTGTAGAAGAGAGAGAAGAAAGGAGAAGAGAGAGAAAGAGAGAGTGAGGAATTGGGATATAGAAGAAAGAAGAGAAAGAGGAGAGATGGAGAAGGAGTGAGAGAATAATGGAAAAGTCGGGAAGATTAGAGAGGAAAAGAGAAAAGCGTGGGAGAAGAATGGAGAGAATGAGATTGGGTAGTGTGGAGGAAGAGGGAGAAAGAGAATAGTATGATCGGTGCTGTAAGTAACGGGTTGCTGACGAGTTTGTGATTTTGAACGAATAGGCTCGTTTTGGGCGTGGACTGGGTATGTGAAGTTCAATTATTGGCTGTGGGATTGTTTGCTGGAGCGAGTTGTGCACAACTATTATGTTAGTGAAAATAATCCCAGAAGCTCCGTATTTTGACCCTGTATTGTGTGTCCCGGGCCCTACTTGGGGGACTTGAATGCAGCTTCCTGTGTGTAAAGCTCGTAAAGGTAGCTTAACGTGTTGTCTTGTCTGTTCATTGTGGGGGCAATTTTAATAAGTGATTGTGTTAAGAGCAGTTGAAGAATAAACCCACGTACTTGAAGAGTCTACAGGCGAAAGTCAAGTCTAAACAGGAAGTGCATGTCTGGAGTAAATAGGCGGGCAAATAGGGTCATAGTGTTAGAAGGTATAATTTCACCTCTAAAATGTCATAATCAAACAATCGTGTATTCCTGCAGACACAATCCACGGCTAGATCCATATGCCTGCGTCGTTCTCGTGTCGTTCAGCACAACACGGCTCTCTGGCAGCGGCACAGCTCACCTCAGCCAGCAGATTTGCACGGCAGATTTAGAGGATAGAGTTTTTGTCCAATCGGATCAGCTGTGTTTATTCAGTCAGATATTTGCATTGGCACGACAATAAAAGTCTAGGTGTTGTCCATTTTAAAGCAGGAACAGGTGATTATAAGTTTCAGTTTTGTATCAGGTGTTATAGTTTTAGGTTTATCCTCACTAGAATCAGTTTTTACACGGTTGAGGCCTTGTCTATAGATGTTCATATTCAGCTGTTTCCAGACTGACTTGTTTAATCAATAGAGTCGTTAGTGAATCATGGAAACACCAGAGCCGTCTTGGTCAAAGGTGCTTGTCAAATATAGATTTCTCTAAGGTCTTCACCTCAGCCAGCTTTTTTTTACCGTCAACCTCACTGTCTGTGTGAGCCACTTGTATAATTCATTGTCTGACAAAAAATTGCACACTTCTAAATGTGTATGTTTACTATGACATTGAAACCACACGGGGGCACGTTTGTTGGGTTTAATGGCTAAGTTTAGGTCTGAAGTTACAAAAAAAGGTCCAAAATGTTTAGGTCTGAGGCTTTTAAGGTTAGGTTTTTGTTAATATTCATGTACTATACTAACACATTTTTACATCCACCTTAGAAATGTTGCAGTAACGTGCAACATACATCAAGGACAAACTATATGCTTTTATGCATTTAAATTTGTGTGGGTTACATAAGCGTTTCATTGCGATCAGGCTCCAGTATACCACCTCAACATGATCAAAAGGATTACAATTCTAACTAGAACAGTTTTAAAGAATTATTCAAATTGTAATTGACACAAAATCTGTTGTTCCCCTATTTCAGTCAGTGCCGAATATGAGTCCAAAATTTGATGTGTTTCTGCCTAAGAGCATAATCGTTGAGAGGCATCTGGCTGTAGAGCTGTATGAGGAGTCCCCTCGTCACGTGACCTGTACCAGGAGGCCCATAAGGCTCGGATGTTCGACCATATTAAGTAGATATATGTACTACGGTACAGTATGTGGCGCTATGCACTTAAAACATTATTTACATCCTGCCAATAACGTTGAGGAAAACAAAGAGGAGCGCAGATGTTTATTGTCGCCGTGTGTTGGCGTTAACAAACCACAAAACGCGTTAAAAACATGGTATGCACCAGAGGGACAGAAGTGAGCTGGTTGCCATGGTAATGAGTTTATTACTGTTGCTAACCAGGCCTAAACGTTTATTTTTTTATCCTAACTTTATTCGCACCTTTTCCCTAAACTTACCCATTACCCCAACAACCCTGTTCCAAACCTTACCCGTTCTCCTAAACTTAATGACCGTCCCTACGGACCTGACTAGCATCTACCAAGACTGCCCCAGGGTCAGTTATTATTACAAATGTTGTTTTGTTGTGTAAATAAAAACTTTTATCACTTTAGGTCCCGTGGAAGTTATTGGTTGCATAGAAACGAATACTTGATACAGCAAAGGGAAAAAGTCTTGTCTGGCTCAAAACGAGGTTTGTTTTGCTTTAGTTCTGGTTCTCTTGATGGAGGTCTGCAGACACTCCTAACAAAAAAATAGTTAAAGTAGATAAAAAGTGTAACTTGATCAAAAAAAGTAAGCCTAAAAACAGGTCACGTGATGAGGGGACTGATCTGGTGTCAAGCTATTATTTACACCAATTGCAATGTTTGGATCAGTAAACAATTGCGCACAAATTAGCATTTTTTTAATCAAACGAACGGTGTTTTCATTAAATCATTAAATTAAATGGAATTTTCTCAAGCAAATTAATATAACTTTGTAGAAAAGTGCAAAAGAAACGCATCTAATTATATAATCTATAATAATTTAGCTGTTTTTGTCAATTCTCCAGTACAAAACATAACATGCACCACAAGTTGAAAAAGGATTTTAAAACACAATAGTAAAATTAAACATTCAATTGAATTTTAATCCCTGTTGCCTGTAACATTTCTGTGGTATTGTCTTGTCTAGCACACAGTCAGGGCTTTCTCTCATCACACCCACCGCTTCTGTTATTCCTCCTTTTGGCTCCGGTCCACAGCCTCGGCTCAAGAAAACACAGACACAGACTTTCTCTTTATTCTTCTAGTCTATATGATGACTCACTTTTGTCCTTTAAGAATGTTTACAAGTAAATAAAACAGACAATTTGAGAGAATCAATAGCGGCTGTCCTCCAAGAAAGCACTGAGGAACACTTCTCGACTCTTTTCCTGTTTATTTTCATTGCTCTGACTGTCCAACCTTTGAATATTGCCATACACTTTCAGAGAGTGAAACACGGTGGCTATCAGTGGACTATAGGGCTGTAGTCGACCAAAGAAATTCTTGGTCGACTAAAAACATAATAGTAAAAGTAATAATAGTTAAAGGAACACGATTTACATTAAAGGCAGCAGAAAAAAAAAGTCAATTTTAGGGAGTTAAAAGCCTGCAAAAACAACAAAATCCTCCTAACAAACAACAACAGTGTTTCAGTTTAAGCCTGGGCTAAAAAGGTACACGGTACGCCTTTAAATGGGACCTATTGCATTTTATGTGTGTATTTAGAAATAAATTATAATATAAAGATCAGAGTTTACATAGATAGATAGTAGGTGACGATATGACTTTCTGAGCACTCAATCATCTGCAGGATTACTCAAACATGAGGAATTATTCTTAAAAAAACTTCGACAATCGGTCTCTTTTAAATCTGTCTGTCTGTTTATGTTTTTATAGAAGTAAAAATTAAGTGGAGCCTTTATAACAGTTGTTATTTCTGTATTGTTTTCATGCAGTGCCACACCTAAACGTTTACTCTGTCATTACTCGACTGCATGAATGAAACTTCAAACAAACTCTTGGCGCCGGTCCAGAGCCTCACACCAAACCCAGACTGTGCACCTGCTCATGCCTCTGAGAGATTTATCCTTCTATTTGCCCGGCGGCGGTGCACAATCTATGCAAATGTTCAACACGTTTTTTTATTATCTTACACGAGTCTTTCCAAGGTGCTGTTATGCAAAAATTTGACGGATTTATTGCAATTGAATGAACAAAAGTTGAAATTTGCAAATAAAATCCTGTAGGAAAATTGCAGAATAAAATGTTTTGCAGTGGTTCTGTTAGCTAGAAGTTCATGTTTCCATTTCTTTAGGAAATTAGGATTTGTTGATATTAATCCTTGAGTTTCTTTCTTTTCTTTTTCCATCTCATATATTATTGACGTGCTGCTAATCTTAAAGTCTGTTCTGCTGCTTCAAATCGGCAGTAGTTCATGCTGTGTTTTCACCAATTTTTTACAATCCAAGAGATCTGTATCAGCTACAAGGTGTAATGTTTTGAAGAAATAATTCATTTCAGAATCTTACAGAATATTATTGTAAAGTTGGATACAGTATCGTATTTATCTACTCTAGAATCTCCAGAATTTTAAATGTTTTCTTTAAGAATAAGCTTCCAATTGCACCAAAGGGGAGGGGATTTACCCCTCTGCTGACTTTCTATAACTATGCAAACGATTTGGGTTTAGAATAACACTTGTTCCTTTTGTAGGAAAACACTGAAACTGACCACATATTTTATGAATGTATCTATCCTGTGCCTTGTGGGACGACTTACATCATTGTTTATCCAAATGTCTGTGACAGAGAAAGCTCTGCACACCCGAGATTTGACGCAGCAGATTAACTTGTAAGAAAAAGTCCCGCACACTGTCTCACTTTTTTTTTAAACATTATTATTGCCAATAATAATAATATTGCCATCTTTCGCTCCAGAAGAGCAGAAGACCCTGCCTCCTTTATACTAGGGCTGGGCAATATCGTGATAAAATCGAATCGTGAGCTCATCTTTGTGACAATCTGCTTTTTTCATGAAATCGTCACATCCTGATTTCCCACAATCTTTTTCAAAGTTTCTTATACATTTTGAAAGTTGTTGTTTATTGGGCTGCACGTTCAAGTCATACAAGTGGTGAATTTTTGCATGTTTCAAGTTTGATTTACAAAAAAATATCTATTATGGCTGAAACATGGATTCTTAGCAGATTTTCATGCCTAAAAGTTACTATTAAAATATGCCAAAATCATAACGTTCAAATTAATCTTTTGTTTTTTAAACTTTTTATTGAAGGGCTGAGGTTGCTTGTTTTGGGATTTATTTTCAAAGGCTCGGTCACTTGTTTCACTCTGAAAATCTGGCAGATTAGCCATTGAAAAGTAGGAATTTTCTGAAAAATCTAAGAAACTACATTGTACCAGAAAAAAAAGAAAAATAGACATGAATTGTGATAAAAATCGGAATCGAATCTGGCTCCAAGAAAATCGTGATACATTTTTTTGCCATATCGCCCAGCCCTACTTTATACCTAACGAAGGTCAGTCGACCGAAACGTTGTATCTAATAAAGAAAAAGTATTTTTCTTTTTTAAAGTAGACAGTGTGCAGGACTTTTTTCTTACAAGTTTCCAAATGTCTGCCTGTTCGGTTTGATTTGGTCATATATAAGTGGATGGTGTTTCACAGATAATTTTCAAGCAAAAACGTGCCCCAAAAAAGTTTGGAAACACTGCTTTAGTGTGTGACTAAAATGCAGAGGTAAAAAACATTTAAATGTATTTTTAGGCTCTGTAATAATAATGAAACATAAACTTACTGTTTTGCAGTATGCGCATACTGTATAATATGTTTTCATATTTTATTTTTAATGTCATTGTGTTGTTGTAAAAAATATTGCATTACTCAATATCAAGTCACAATATCATGAGGAAAATGCATGAATGGATGAGAGAAAGCACTAACTATTGCACTATTTGTACGAAAATATGTATTTTATTGGCATGATTGCCATCTTTAACAACAACCTGTCCAGGGACTCCAGGTGGAATTGACACCTTTGCTACAACCTGGCACAAGCACCTCTCCTCTTATGTATAGGGCAATGTTTTTGTGCACTGTCCCTGATAAATAAACCAATAAACTAAACTAAACTAAATGATCCTGTATCGCAGTATATCCTGATTGTATTGTATCGTGGCAAAAGTGTATTGTTCCAGCCCTATGTTGTCAGCATAATTTGCCTTTAGTTTTAACTCAAACTACATGCTCAATAGGATAAATAAATGTGAGCTATTAAGTAAAATGTATTTTTCTGAGTTTTTAACCTTGTTACATCCGTGTTCTCTCATCATTAGATCACCCAATGTTGTCATTGGACTGATTCCTGTAAGTTTGAGTAATTGTCCTGTAGCTGGTGCTCCAGAGCTCAGAAAATCCCTGTCTTCACCTACCACCTATCCCTGCCCACTTGTCTGTATTTACTTGCTAAGAAATAAGATTCCGAATAAAACATGTAAGGTTCAAAATTGTCATGTAGACACTTTCCAACAACAACAACAACAACAACAACAACAACAACAACAAAAATAATAATAATTTTTTAAATATGTGGCTTATTAAAGTTAAATTTTACAATGAAGAGGCGGGGCTTATCAGTTCTGCACTTTTGAACAGTGAACCTGTTTCTATTTCTAAGCGTTTTAGCAAATGTTTGTGTTTGGCAATGAGCAAAATATGAATTATTAATGTACTTACGCCATAGTTTCTTCCTAAATATACAGAAAAAGTACAATAGGTCTCCTTTAATACCAAAATAGAGTCATATAGACATAAACTGTAGTATTTTTGCTCCTGTGTGTTTAAAATTTAAGCTATTAAAATCAAGCTATTGACTAACAAACAAGCTAATTTGATGCCTTTTTTAATATTACTGGTATTACCACACCCATACACTATTCCCTCCACGTGCAAATATATAAGCTAGTCTGAGGACACAACTTGTTCCAATGAGGCTAACATAAAAATTAAGCTAATTCAGTTAAACAGCAATTGTCTGGTCCATGCTTTATTATGGGTGAAGCTAGGTATTTACAAATGCAATGCCAACACTTGTCAAAAACACGCACCGTCCATCGTTTAACATTACTATTGTCCATGTGACAGACGCGAGAACGCGCCGTGCAAAAATGTGAAACCACGAGGTGCCATTTGCTCATAATAATAATCAGCGGTCATCATCATACCTGGATGGTGCAGGAGATCTCCGAGTCGTCTAGTAGCCGGATCGTGCAGCTCATCTCCCGGTCCAAAGATCGGAGGCTGGGGCTGCGAAACCGGAGCATTTTCATCTTCCTCGCTCCTCCCGGTTCAGCTCCTCCTCATGTCACCGCAGATCCGTGTTTTCCGTGTTTACGCCAGGACACAGACACGGGCAGAGGAAGAGGACACCCACTCTCCCACTCTCCTCCACGCGACACTGGTCTCTGCCGCTCGAGAGGAAACTGCTGGGGTAAATGGAGAGATGGAGAAGATGGAATTGTGAAGCGGATGGATGCAGAGCTGGAGAGAAGGAGGAGAAAGAAAGAAAGGCGTGCGTCCTCCTGCTGTTCCCTGATGGATCCACGGGAGGGCATCTCTCTCTCTCTCTCTTCTCTCTCTCTCTCTCTCTTCTCTCTCGCTCTCTCGCTCTTCTCTTTCTGAATTACAATTATCTTACGTTCATTTTTTTACATTTATCTATCACCAAATTAATGAGACATGTAAACAATATTTTTTTTATTTTTTAATCTATTTTTATTATGTATTATAGCCTACAAGAAAAAAAAATTGTTGCACGTTTTTCTCATCCAGGCTTCAAGATTTAAGACTGCTAGCTTTATGTAACCTAAATTAATTACCTAATTTAATGTCTATGGAATAACTAGGCTACAAATTGTATACAGAACAAGGTCTATAGGCTACTATATTATTCGTTGCTTTTGCTGTTTGTTGTGCTCAATGTAAATAAAGACATTTATTTGCAAAAATATGTTTTGTTTTTTTTTTTTACCGAAGCTGATAGCATTCATTTGAATTAGCTTTTAATTAATTTTTTTTTATTCAAATGGCTTGCCTTAGTGGTAAATTGTATCTCTTTTAATTAATAAACATATATAATATATTTATAGAAGCAAAACAATATAAAACAATAATGATTCGTCCCATTAACCTCACCTTGTGCTCGAGCGTGGAAACTGTGGTGTTACGTTTGCGTTGCGTCTTTACGTCGTAGGCTGTAGAATGCTTCTAAAAGCTAGAAACAACTGTTGCTATGGACTTTGTGGTGGCCATCTAATATAATACAAACAATATTGTAACAAACCCGGGACGGAATAAAATATATTACAGGTTTCAATTTATTTTTCATGATTTAGTAAAACACTACAGCCACAAGATGGCCACTATGTGTTGCCATGGCGATGACGTCCCTAGTGCTGTTACGTTCGTGCCCGGGTCGTAAACCACGTGCTTCCGCCATAGCGTACTGTGGTCAAGCATTATGGACATTTCGGAGAGAAACTTTGGTAAATAACAACTGCTGCGGATGGATTAACAAGGTAGACGCTTCCGAAATTAGTTGTACCGTGTCATGTTAAACGCCAGTGCAATAACGTGTTAGCTAAATAGCTTTTTTCAGGTTATATCATCATTATTATCTAAGAATAACACCAATGTTTATGTCATTTCTGTCTGGACTGGACAGGTGTCTTTAACGCCATGATCTACATCCTGATGGGAGTGTCCGGCTGTGGGAAGTATGTTATTAACTGTCTGATGGTCTCCCAAACTGAAATGTGTGATTAGGGGTTAGATTTATTAAGTGCAAAGTGATCAATATTGCTAATGGCAATCTGGTGTGCTAGAAAACCAAATCAATTGACATCTATTGCAGTCAACAAGGTTTTACACTTGTCAAATCCTGTTTTGTGAATAATATTATAGTACTTTTGAATTGCATTTAATTAGAATAGATAAGGCTAAAATAATATACACCTCTAAAAAAATTGTGACACCAAAAATAATTTTAAAGAACAAAACAAGGCCAAATTAGAAACTTTTTGACTGTATCAGATAAAAAAAAAATAATGTATTATTTTCTTCATTATTTATATTTTTGTGATATTTTCTTTTACTAGTCCTGATAAAACTGCCCAGAAAAGTTGTTTTGTATGTAATGATACTTGTAATGTACGTAAAGATCATCAGCTGTTTTAAGCTTAGTATTTATTTGTATTTGTTTAAAATTATGCATTATTGTGTATAAAATGGATGAATACACCACATACATTTTTTGTGACTGTTTTTTGTTCTCATAGGAGTTCTTTAGGGGCTTTCCTGTCTGAAAAGGTGAGCTAAAACATACGTTGATGTTTGTGTAACAATGGAAACATGCTTTATAAATAATTTAACTTGTGTCTGTGCAGCTCGGTTGGCCTCTTCATGAAGGCGATGAGTTCCACCCTCAGGAGAACATTGAGAAGATGTCCCGAGGAGAAGCTCTGACTGACCAGGTGAGGACAGCGTAGTGTGACATCGGGCTAGGGCAAGTTTAAGAAAATCGAATTGAAGCACGAGCTTTACATTTATTCTTTTATTTGATCGCAGCACAACAAAACAATGCTGCACAATTTTGAAAAAAACAAAAAAACGTGTAGTTTGTCAGAGAAGTGTCAGAGTTGCAAAAAGTACATTTGCAATGTACGTTTTTAAACATCAAATTCATGTTCAAATCTAAGCTTCAGAGTTGGCTCTTTTCATGCACAATAAGTGACAATAAGTGTTGAAACGTGTAGCCAGTCCATGTTTGAATAAAGGACTTTTATATATTTTTCTACTTCAGAGTGCCTCGGATTTCTTGCTCCATCCTTCCCACAATTTTTATTGACAATGCGAGCTAAACGTCTTCTGCCTTGTTGATCCATGGCCTTTTCCTTGAAGAGCACCTGAGTAGGTCTAATGTTAACATTTTTACAAAAGCCTCTTTGATGCACTCATCCTCTCTGTTTGGTTTATTTTATTTTGTTTGAATAGGTTCATGCATGACTGAGTAATCTTGTATTGTTCTTTAGCTGCAGCTCAAGCGCTCAGAAAATCCCTGTTCTCACCCACCACCTATCCCCTCCAACTTGTCTGTATTTACTTGTTATAATTCAAAAGATTAATGCTCAAAGTGAAGCATATAAGGTTCAATACTGTCCATAGCCGCTTTCCAACAATAATAATTAGTTATTTAAATTTTAAAAATGAAGAGGCGGGGCTTATCAAATCTGCAGTTTTGAACAGGAAGTCTATAGAACTGTTTCTATTTTCAAGTCGTTTTAGATCAATTTTGTGTTTTTCAATGAACAAAAGATAAATTAATGATTTATATATGTTCTAGTTTATTACTAAATAGTTGGAAAAAACACAATAGGTCTCCTTTAAAGCTGCAAAAACATATTGTGCTGAATAATTAAAATGTTCACAATGCATTAGGTAAGAGGACAAAACATGTGACTGATATAAAAACTGCTTAAGTTTTTATGTACGCAAAAACCGGGCATATCGCCTTTAATATCTCCCAGCAACTCAACCACATTTGTTATGTTTGTGCCCAACGCTGCCAAAGGTAAATAGTGTTTTGTTTCTCTCCGTAGGACAGATTTCCTTGGCTCCTCAGACTCCATGAAGTCATTGAGAGGTAAAAACGACAAAAACACACAGCCCTGAGTGTCAGAATGATCAGGGGCATCAGCGCTGGTTTGTGAATTAGGATGAAAAGCAGAGAGAAAAGATTAGTTTCCTCTCCGTAAATGCCAAGCGCAATATCAAAGAACTTCTCATCCACAAGTCCTTTTAAGCATAACTGATGTGGGGCTGTTTGTGACCCGGGGTTACTTTAGTTCTCATACGACCTTTTTATAAGTTGTTCGGTTTTTAAAGTTGAGCAAATGGCTGTTTAACTTCCGGAGTGGCATCTGGAATGTGCAAAAGGAATGCTCAACTTTTGTAAATACAGTATAAGGAAACAACCTCGCCAAACAAGAACAAAGCTGGCATTTACCTAAATCGAATCAATATTTGAAAATTGCATAACAGAAGTTGTTGTTAGTTGTAAGTAGGGCTGGGCAATATTGATAAAAATAGATATCCCATAATTTTTTGGCAAATCTCAATTCCAATTTTTTGACGATATTATGTCAACCTAATAGGAAAATGTTTAAAAATACATTTAAAGACATGTTTGAAGTGTAATGATCAAACTAATAAGGCTGTTGTCGACTTAAGATGTGTTTCAACGACTGACTAAACATTTGACCCAAACTGCCGTCACAACACCACAGGCTTTTCCTTTTTAGTTTGCTAAATTTGAAAAAAAAAGTAAAAAAAAAAAAAAGCTAAACAAGATTGTCGTGTATAAAACGTCAGACTAATACAAATTTAGTTCAATAAAGGCCCAATTGAGTGAATAATTGACTCAAATATCATAATTCTATTGTTATTTGAAAGTTCACAATGCAACTTTCTTCATTTGCATTGTTAAACCGCTCGTTTTAAAGTATTTTTTTCACTATTAACTATAAAGAGGGATTTTACGTTTATCAACACAGGCAATGCGCGCACCCCGGCTATAGAAAGAGCCTCTATGTATAGACACAAACAGTGGAAACAAGTCGAAAAAGCTCTGTTGTCTGCTAACTACAAGAGTTTATCACTGTGTGAAAACTAAAGTTATGCTGCTAAATCAACATTTGTGAATAGAATTCGATCGGCGAGAAAAACAGTCTCAAGCTTCAGGAGACAGACGTCTGTCAGACCGGTTCATACCTGATACAAACAGCTCGCTGTCGTCCCGTTTTGTTTAATTCAAACAAGTTTCCCCGTGTAAGCCGATGGACATTAGCTCTTTCTGCATGATGCATGCGCAGTAGGGCGGAAAGTGACATCGACCAAAAATCCCTCTATACTCGATATTCAATTTTTGGATATATTCAAAACAACAATCACGATATTATTCAAAATTTGATATAGTGCACACTTATAATTGTAAGCACTCTTACATCCAGTATATTGGACAGTGATTCCCAGGCCAAGTGTCTAATAAGATAAAATTTGCTTAAAGGTGCAATGCGTGAGTGGGAAAGTTTTTGTACAAGAGCTTCATCCCTGCTAGCAGAACTTGTTTTGGAAGCTAGATGGTGGTGTTTTCTTGGTTTTTACTGAAGCTTTTTAAATCTTTTTACTTATTTTTAGTAAACAATCAAGTTACAACATTTGTCTGATGTACAGCAAAACAGAAACCTTATGTAAAGAAAATACAGATAATGCCAATAAGACACTGAACGAGGACTAGAATGGGAGAATCCGACCCGAGCCACTCACATATAACAAGCTGCCTGAGTTTATAGATCTAGCCGCAGACAAATGACTACAGTAAATAGAACTTTAATTTGATATATTGCAATTTTGAGCATTTTAACTTGAGCGCAATGCACCATTAGTTCGATTTTTTCCCAACCCAGTTATGCCACACTGTCATTTCTTTGCAGTGGAGGCTATGCTAGCAAAAGTTTATTAACCCCTTAAGGCAACATGTGCGGTACCTCCCACCTTTTTCCTAGACTTTCAATGTTGTCAGTTTTTTCATAAAACTTCTGTATATTTTGAAGTTAGTTAGTTAGTTAGTTGATGTAACCTTCTTAGTTACAGTCAAAACAGCCATTCTGAGATGACTCTGTGCCTGTTTAAATGCTCTTCTAATGAACAAAAAATACCCATAACTTTTGAATGGGCTCCATCTAAGTTCCTAAAACTATTTTTTTTGATACATTACCTTCAGATTTTTAATAAGAATTGTCAAAACCTAAATTTTGTTCAAACTAGTAACTCACTTGAATATAAAATGTAGGGAGTAGAAAGTACAGATACTTCTTGAAAAATGTAAGAAGTAAAAGTAAAAAGCCACCAGATTATCTAACACTCAAGCAAAGTACAGATACTCAAGAAAACTACTTAAGTACAGTACTTGTGTAAAAATACTTAGTTAATCTCTGCTGATACTCTGATGTTCTTTTCAGAGTGCGCTGTTGTGGAGGTAACGCCCTGGTGGCCTGCTCCGCTCTCAAACGCCTGTACAGACAGATCCTGCTCCACGGCACCAGGGCCTTTTCCTGCTGCTCCTCTGCTTCTCAAGTCCCTCCTCCACCGGTTGCCTTTCCAGACGTCTGTTTCCTCTTCCTGTACGGAGATTATCACATCATCTATCAGAGACTGGCCTCTCGGAAGGGTCACTACATGAAGGCCGTCCTGCTCCAGTCGCAGTTTGACACGTTGGAGCCTCCGTCGGATGAAGAGAACGTGTTGCCTTTGAATATCACCACAAAAACAATCACGGAGATGGCAGAAGAGGTAGAAAAGCACCTCATGAGCCGCAAGAAACACTTAGAATACATGTAGCAGCCAGCAATATACATTCATTATTTTATTGATATGTCTGTGTCTGTTACAACCAGGCTTGGTCTACCTCAGTGGATCTCAGACTTTACAGCACAACTCGGTACTCAAATATGGCGGGTGCTTTGCGTCTGTGGCCCTTCTCACTGGTGTTCACTGCTACATTGGCCTGTAGTTTTGAGAGGCGTCTTTTGTTCTGCCCACCTCTCGCTATGGGCCGTAAAAAGCTCTCCATACAGACTGGATGTCCATTTCGGGCCATAAACTTATCCAAACTACCTATTCTAACCCCAGGCCTAATCCTAACCCTAACCTTGCCCGTTTTTGGATTATAAATGTTGAAAATTATATACATTTGCCAGCACAGCCACAGGCGAGAGGTGAAATAGTCTTCCGGTTTTCACGGAGAGGAAGCTTTCAGGTCTGCAGAGGGAGGAGGGCGGTATGCATCTGACTCTGCAGCCAGACGCTCTTGGTAGTTTTAACCTTTTGCTAGGTTTTCTACATGCTACTGAACGCCCTTCTCTGATTGGCAGTTCTGACCAATCAGAGAGGGCGTTCATAGAGCGAGCAATGGTAGCATAAACTAAGGGTGCAATCACAACACACTTTTGTTTCAGATCAGAATTCGTTTGCCTGGATAATTCAGTTCGATTGAGTAAAGCACAAACAAACTCTGATCTGGTCCACATTTTCAAAATCTGGTCCGGATGGAGAGGTCAGCCTCGACATGGTTGAACTAAGCCCTGGAGCATTTCATATTTTATTGTGTGTGCAAACGGATCAAGAGCGGAACAAAACCAGGAAGTGAACAGTGACGTGATCTGTACAAGAGGCTCAGGATCTTAAACTCGTGTGAGATCAATAACGAGACAAATAATACGCAAAAACACATGAACGTAACAGGAGAAGGCCAGAGGCTGATTCAGTTGTAACTGATTATGATCACCATTGTCACAGATTATTTACAAAAATACCAGTTATTAAGTTTAACAGAAAGCAGACAACAGAATTAACTCACATTAGGTTGGGGTAACTTAACTTTTTTAGTTATAAAGTAGTAATCTTTGTGCTTTCCACTCAAAAGTGTAAGATAAAACATCAGACCACAGAGTACTGTCTGAATTGGATGATAAAGATTTTTAGTTCTAATGTGGAGCCGAATGCAGCGCTCTGATTGGCTGAGCTCAAGTGGTCAACTTCATTTTGTTGTTTATAAAAAGAAGTTTGTAAGTCATAATTGTAACCAACATGTTAATATTAACCATGTGTTGAAGGATTTATGAGAGGAAGTAGTCAGATTCAAACATAAATTGTGTTTGCAGTGTGAAAATCAGCTACCTCATCTTTAGTGCAGGAAGTACGGCACAGATTCAACCAGGACTAAGTTGTACAACTACATGAGTAGATTACATACCTGTCAGAGCCGGTTTTACTCAAGCAGATCTGATTTTTGTAACATTTAATTCTGACTCTAGACATTTGGAGCAATCCAAGGCATTTTACCCAGGCCATCAGATCAGGCAAATGGAAGCGCTGAGTGTCTTCTTTGAGCTTCCTCTGTGTTATTCTGATTCACAGCGCCTCTACAGGCGAGGAGCAGATGTGTTTCTACTGCACTGGCTCCCCAATCGAGCAGAGTTCTGTTGAGTTTGTATTGTGAATGCTGCAGTTTTGTTCTAAACACTTTTGAACCAGAAAAAGGAAATGGGTAAGAATTGTTGCAAGGTCTTACTATTCAAGTTGTACATGCGCTTTCTGCTGAAAATACAGAATCTTTCTTGCCTGTAGAAGGATTTACCCGCTGCAGTGCCAAGGGCGTGGCCACTGGGGCAACAGCTACAAGCTAGCAATACCAGATTTAGATCCAATGTTAGCACCTAAGACATAATTAAGCCTGTCTATCACCAGATTTAGATGCCTCGAGCAGGAGAATTGTGGGGCAAAACCTGTTTTGCACAGTGCAGTTTTAGAGCATGTGATTAAGCATTGAGATTTACAAACTATCAAAGACAGAAGACAGAGCATTTCAGAGGGTTGACAAAGCTCCATTAAGACAAGAGAAGTAGAGGTAAGGTTTATTAGTACAATGTACAATTATGACCCAGGTCTGCTTGTACCAGATTCTAGTACATTCGTAGTCCCGGCAAGGGAAGAGGCGAGGCACAACTGGACATGCTTTGAGTAGTAGGAGAAAGCGAAGCACCCGGAGGAAACCTGTGCAGACATGGGGAGAACATGCAAACTCCACATAGTTAGGCCCCAGGTCTGGGTCTGGGAATTAATTAATATAATTACAAATGCACATTTTCATTGGTTTGGGTTTTTATAAAGGGAACAATTGTTTCAAAACAATCCATAATCTTTATATCGTTGTGTAATGACAATTCCATCTTTAATTATTTAATAAATAAGCAGATAGAAAGTATGAGTACACAATTATCATAAATGACGTATAATATGACAAACTAATGACTCTGAGGTGTGTATCACAATGATATGAAATAATTAGCTTCTGTCACGTACAAAAGCTTCACATTAGTCAGAAAGTACTACATGTTTTCATTATTTTATCAAGATCACTTTGTTTGAATCATCAATATCAATACATTTTGCACAGAAAACTTGAAAAATTAAATCTTAACGGCTAAAAAAATTACAGTTTCTTTTCCTTTGAGAATAACTTTTCTATTTCATTGATTTGAATTATTTAAAAAACAATCTTGAAGCAAATATGGCCAAATCTTTATTTATTTATTGTGTGGTTTGCTGTGTTTTTGATTCTGTGATGGAACTCATTTAAAGGTGCACTGAGAAACTTTCTGAAGGTAAAATGTCAGAAAGCTAAAACCATACTTTGGGACAATCTGGGTGAAGATAAATACGTTTTATGCAATAATGTAGGAAAAATACAGCTAAAGAAACCACTTTTCTTTGGAAACAGTGCATTTTGTAGTTAAGTAAACTCTCTCAAAGTAAAAACACAGATTTTTAATATTGTTTTAATGCAATTAAAAAAGTTTATTTCTGGTCATAAAGTTTCACAGTGCACCTTTTACAACTACCTCTGTTGTGACCAAGGAAAGTTTGACTGAAGATGGGACATCATTTTAAATAAACTTTTTGGACATCTTGATTAAAAATGTGACTGTGTTTTTATAAAAAGATATTTGCATAGTCCAGACAATTGAGATTATAATTATATTCTTTTTTTTTTTTTTTTTTTGCAGTTAGGTTTTCACTGGGGCTGGCCTACAGTACAAACAATCAAAGCGTGATTTGAGTCACGATCAACTGGGGGCCACATCCTCTGACCAAACTCTACTGTAAAAAGTATAAACATACAAGTACAATTTCTTTCTCCCTTAAAGTATTAATTTGTTAAACTCATGTACTGTACTTGCCCCCCCCCTCTCTCTTCCCTCTCTCTCATCTCTTTCTATCACCATCCTCTCTTTCTTTGTCGATTCTCTCCTCTCTTTCCTCTTTCCTTTCTCCCTCTCATCTCTCTCCACCCTTTCTCTCCTCTCGCCTCTTTCTTTCTCTCTCTCTTCCCCACTCATCTTTCTCTCACCATTCTTTCTCTCCTTTCTCTTTCTCCCCCTCTCTCAATCCTCTTTCTCTCCTCTCGCTTCTTTCTCTCTCTATCCTCTTTCTCTCTTACCTCATCTTTTTCTCTCTCTTTTCCCCTCTCATTTCTTTCTCCCACCATCCTTTCTCTTCTCTTTCTCTCATCTCTATCCTCTGTCTCTCCTCTTTCTCTCTCATCTTTTTCTTTTTCTCCTGTCTCATCTTTCTTCTCTCTCTATCCTTTTTCTCTCCTCTCTTTCTCACCATCTCTCCCCATCTCTTTCTCTCCTCTCGCGTCTTTCCTTTTTCTCTGTCTCTATCTTTCTCTCTCCAATCTCTTTCTCTCATCTCTTTCTTTCTCTCTCTCTCTCATCTTTCTTTCTCTCTCATCTCTCTCATGTCTTTCTTTCTCTCTCTCATCTCTTTTTCACATCTCTCATTTTTCTCTCTATCCTTTCTCCCACTCTCACCATCTTTCTCTACTCTCATGTCTTTCCTTTTTCTCTTTCTCTGGCTTATCTTTCTCTCTCCTATCGCTTTCTCTCATCTCTTTTTCTCTCTCATCTTTCTCCCTCTCATCTCTTTTTCTCTTTCTCTCTCTCATCTCTTCCTCTCTCTCATCTCTTTCTTCCTCTCTCGCTCTCTCATCTTTCGCTCTTGCTCATCTCTTTCTTCCCCTCTCTTTCTCTCTCACCCCCTCTCTCTTTCTTCCTCTCTCTCTCTCTCTCTCTCTCTCTCATCTCTTCCTTTCTCTCTCATCTCTTCCTTTCTTCCTCTCTTTCTCTCTCATCTCTTCTTCTCTCTCATCTCTCTCTCTCATCTCTTCCTTTCTCTTTCTCATCTCTTCCTTTCTCTCTCTCTCATCTCTTCCTTTCTTCCTCTCTCTCTCTCTCTCTCATCAGTATAGTAAACTCTAAAAAATAATCTCTGAGGTCAAGGTCATTGCAGCTGCAGCCAGAAGACAACGTGGGCCATAAAACATCATCTATTTTTACGTTGTGCGTCTGTTTTTGGGGCCATGGTGATGACGCATCTGAATATTTGTGCAGCAGCTCTAATCCCGTGTCCCCGCGGCTGTGTCGTATCTGTCCCGCGCAGACAGTCTCTCCTCTGTCTGGCACCGAGCGCTCTGACTCACGCAGTGACAAGTGAACGTGACATGTGAAGAGCGACACACAGGAGCAGACGCAGGACGGGACAGTGAAGGCAACACGAGGCGCTGCTGCCCTCTGCTGGTGCGTGACTGGTTCTGCAGTGTAATTTCAACTAATGTTTTCCTCTAGAGCAGGGGTGGGCAATTATGTTTTGTTCGAGGGCCATATTTAGACCTGGACAAGTGGGGGCCGAACTGCGGGCAATGGTATAACAAATTATCATTATTGCAAGCACGTTTTTGTTAAACATATACTTTTTTTTTTACTATTTTGATGATTTATATTGATAAGATTGGGAAAACAAGCAATGACACATGCTCCATAGCTGATAAAAGAAATCGATAAAGTAACACTTATTCTCAAAAATGTGCCGGAGGCCACATTGAAACAATCTGAGGGCCGCATCTGGCCCCCGGGCCACTGTTTGCCCAGGTCTGCTCTGGAGGAACGTCCCAATTTTTTTTGATAAATGTGTTTTTGTTCTTTATCTTAAAAAAAAACAAAACTATGGAGCACCTGGAAATGTTAAAGATTAAAATATTGTGTCCCTCTTATTTAGAGTCAAATCAGCCATTCTGAAATGAATCAGATTCAGTTTCAACTGTAAACTTACAAACAAAAAAACTTCCCCCAAATTCAAAATTTTAATAGGACTTTTGTATTAGCTCCACCTACATCTTTTGAGTAATTTTATGTCCCTAAAGCTTATTTTTACCTCAATTACCTTCAGCTTTTGCAGAACAATGGTCAAAACTAGGGATGCACCGATCCGATACCGGGATCAGATATCGGTGCCGATCCAGGAAATTTTGCTGGATCGGGTATCGACTTCATGATATCGGTTCAGCCGATATCATGGTTTTGCAATGAATTGGACATAGTAATATTAATTTACTGGCTGGTGTTGATCCAGAACGTCTCATAATATTGGGTTTTTTGTTCAGATTACGTTGTTAAGTAGTTATTTGTTACACCACATAATATGACCAAATTTATTATGTTTTTGTAGGCTAAAAAAGCTATTTCAGTTCCTATACACTTGTATCGGTTGATATCGGGTATCGACAGTTAGTTAAATCCAAAATATCGAGATCGGTATCGGAACTGAAAAAGCTGGATCGGTGCATCCCTAGTCAAAACCCAAAATATGTCAAATCTGTCATTCAGGTCTCAGCTGTAAACATCAGCTTTACCAATCCTTGTATTTACCAAATAAAATTAGTTGGAGATTAGATTCTGTTTTTCTTTTTTTTGGAGAATGTTCTCACTTCTGATCAGAGCCTGTTAGTCATCAGAAACTAAAACTAGAGGTATACAGCTTTAAAAAGACTGCAGCCATTTGCTTGTTCTCTGAATGGTTCAGAAACAGTTTGAATCTTGGACGATTTTAGTCAGGCGTTTAAGACAATTCATTGCATTAGCTTAAGACACCCAGACTTACAGTCTATTCTACAGACTTAGTCTATGACTGCAATTAGATCCGCGCTAGTCTTAGTTACATCTACAGCCTGTCTGTTCATGGGAGTGGATCTCTTCTTCACTGTGGTTCTCCTCGAGGTTTCTCTTTTTCCCCTTAGGTTGTTTTTTAGTTTTTCCTTGCCGAGAAGGAGGGTCTAAGGACAGGGGATGCTATAGACAATTACTCATTTGCTCTACTAATAATCTGCTTTGACATGCTTGATCAATCACTACTTCTGAACGTTTATTATTTTATTGAATGTGTATTGTTTTATTTTTATTTCCTACTATTCATGTTTGCTAAATTAATAATCTTGGGAAGTTCTCAGAGACGACTGTTGTTGTGATTTTGGGCTAGACAAAAATAAATTAAGTTTTTGATGAAAAAATAAGGCTAAAAATTCTCTAGAGTCAAGTTTGCATAATACAGGATCTTTGAAGTATTTACGTACAGAAGCCTATCCTGTTCAAACAGCAGTAGTGACTTATTAAGTGCTATAATGACAGTAAGCTTATACACTGCAGCTAACACTACCACTACAGCCTACATATGTGAATATATTTATTGCTAGAAGGTATACAGTTCATGTCAGCGTAGTTACACACAGCTTCTTTCTCTATCTGTCGTCAACAGCCCTCTGAGCCCAGTCGCTCCAAATCCTAAAACAGACAATATATACAGTAAGTGAATATTCTCCTTGTGTTTTCATCTCGTTGTTGGTTGTTTTACCTTGTGGTCGGAGTTAACTAGCGTCTGTAACATCTGCTGCACAAACTGTCGCTGCTGATCTGTTGTCGTGGAAACTGCCGAAGCGCTTTCGGGTTTGTTGAGGACGGATCTGGGAACAAAAGTGGAATTATTTCTAAATCCGGCTTTGAAACATACAGGAAGCAAATGACAAGTTAAACTGCAAAAAAAAAAAAAAAAAACAAAAAAAAAAAACATCTACTTGGCTGCAAATTTCTTTTTTTTTTTCATTTTTATATTATCTTTAACCGATCAATAACACTAATGTGGAGTGCTTTTCTTGCTTTTTATGATAACTATTAGCATAATCTAGCTTTGTTTAAAATAAGAACTTTAAAATTGTTATTTTGGTAACGATTTAAAAATGATTTTAGCTCGGTAACACAAAGTGAGTCGTCATGTGTAATCTGATTGTACATTGTTGTTAAAAAAAATGTCAAAACTCAAAACATCATTTTAGTAGCATATATTTAAATGAAATTACGACATTCATTTAATAAATGCTGGATTACAACACTGTTTGACAACTTAAGTTAAAATAATTATTAAATGCATACCCATGAACAATAAATCAATTAAAAGTAAACAGTATACAAATTTTAAAGGAGACCTATTATGTATAATCTACTTTAATAAGTTTTTAAGCCATGCAGCAGCGTTCTGTCATCATTAGTCCTGCAGAAGAGACAGGCTAATGTGTTAGACACTCGAACAAAGCCAAACGAAAGTGCGCCACCATGAAAAGAGGGCGGAGCAAGTTGAATTTTATTCTGGAGTTGTAATCAGTGGTTAAAGTGGGATTTGGGAGGTGGGGGAACTCTATTTTAGGGTCAGGGCCATAAGCAGGATTTTGAACAAACCGAAATCCAAATGATTTGATTAAAAGTAAATAGTCTTTTCTTTTCTTATATTGTAACTATATTTGCTATTGGAGGTTGCAGAAGAGAGCAATTCTCTGATATGTCTTGACACTGAGCAGCTGGAATCAGGCTACTCTTTAAAAAAAGGGAGGTCTGGGGAATTTTGAAAAAATCCATGCAATTTCCTGCATTTTGGTGAGTTTTAGATGTGATATTCTTATTATTTTGATGTGACTTTACCATAATTAAAAAGACATGAGGCAATTCATAAATAAATAAAAATAGAGGCAACCAGAGACCAGATTAGGGAGGCCCCAGCCCTGGATGCCTCCTTTAGCTCTGTAAAACTGTTTTAGGCACATGTGGTTTTATAGGAGCATTATCAAGTAGGTAACTGCTAAAACAAGAAAGTTTTGAAAAATGTTACATTTGTAGCTGGAAAAAGAGCTGATAACAATACAGTATCTCTCTCTCTCTCTCTCTCTCTCTATCTCTCTATCTATCTTCCTCACAAAAATAAGACAAGACAATTTTCTATAATTTGGTGTACACAATCTATTGTAACCCACAATAGCTTGTGTACACTATAGCCTACTCAGCTCCTCTCTTCTCCTTGAGTCCCTCCTGCCCATGCATTGCTCCTGTCTCTGTATCTACTCCTGTCTCTGCTCCTGTCTCTGTCACTGTTCCTGCTCCTGTCTCTGCTCCTGTCTCTGCTCCTGTCTCTGTCACTGTTCCTGCTCCTGTCTCTGCTCCTGTCTCTGTCACTGTTCCTGCTCCTGTCTCTGCTCCTGTCTCTGTCACTGTTCTGCTCCTGTCTCTCTCTGTCACTGCTCCTGCTCCTGTCTCTGCTCCTGTCACTGTTCCTGCTCCTGTCTCTGCTCCTGTCACTGCTCCTGCTCCTGTCACTGCTCCTGTCTCTGTCACTGCTCCTGTCTCTGTCACTGCTCCTGTTCTGCTCCTGTCACTGCTCCTGCTCCTGTCACTGCTCCTGTCTCTGCTCCTGTCACTGCTCCTGTCTCTGCTCCTGTCTCTGCTCCTGTCTGTCACTGTTCCTGCTCTGTCCTGCTCCTGTCTCTGTCACTGTTCCTGCTCCTGTCTCTGCTCCTGTCACTGCTCCTGCTCCTGTCTCTGCTCCTGTCACTGTTCCTGCTCCTGTCTCTGCTCCTGTCACTGCTCCTGCTCCTGTCATGTCCTGTCTCTGTCACTGCTCCTGTCTCTGTCACTGCTCCTGTCTCTGCTCCTGTCACTGCTCCTGCTCCTGTCACTGCTCCTGTCTCTGCTCCTGTCACTGCTCCTGTCTCTGCTCCTGTCCTGCTCCTGTCACTGCTCCTGCTCCTGTCACAGCTCCTGTCTCTGCTCCTGTCTCTGCTCTTGTGCTGGGCTTTTACACATCTGTGCCAATTTATAAGTCAAGTTTTTAGCGCGGTAAAACCACACGCGGTTATTTGGAAGCTTATATCGGCTCTCTCCCGTTCGTGCGCACCGCGCTGTCGGACTTCCTCACATCCGAAACAGCACCCGCGGGAGGGGCTCGCCCTCCGCGGCCGAGTTGTCTCGAGGAACACGCGCGGTGATCGCATCGTCGTTTACGTCGCCTTTAGTTTTGAGCTCCGTGTTGACATAGTTGAAGAGAAAAGTCCTTAAAGTTTTGTTTTGGGGTCTTCCGTCCCGCTGTGAGATGAGCCCTGTCCTCTGACAGACACAGCAGTTTCCCCGTGAGTGACATGACTGCCACTGGACTCTGCGCTGTGCAGCGAGGGGAGCGTGTAGTTCAGGGCCAGTTGTTCATTTCGCTGTTGCCGCTGACTTTAATCACTTATCAAATATGTCTAAGCTACAAATAAATGCAACTGCAACTCAAAGCAACTGCAACTCAATCCTTTAATTACTATAATCATTTTGCATGTGTTTATTTTATTATAACAATGTTATTTTTAATGAAATTTAAATATGTATTTTTTTTGGAGGTCATTGAAGGTGCCGGAACGCCGTTCCTGACCGTTCCGGCCCACTTTAACCCCTGGTTGTAATCTGTAGACAAATAGTGTGACTTGTCAGATCAATCCTTACATACTATAAGTTTGAACAAGTATAACAAGTACTCACGCAGGTATGAGACCCGGAGCCTCAGAGGCCAGAGTCTGTAAACCCTGTTGGATCTGAAGAAGAGCCTCCACAGCTTTAGGATTCAACATGGATGACAGCAGCTCGGGGCTCTGCATCTGGAAAAAAACCCAAAATGCTACTTGGGTGAAAAAAAAGTTTATTGTGTTGCAGAATCCTAAATACTGTATTACCATGTCAAATATGTTTGCATCATGCACTTACGTTTCAGTTAAGATTTGTGAATGTGTTTCCCGCCGCTGGTTAGGACGTTCAGATTCACCAAAGAGAGCTAAGGCTTCTTCTCTCAGCTGTCTAGTGCTCGTACTGTTGACCCCGTGATGACCTCCACAGATAAGGAACTAGAGGCTAGGAACAGGAGCTAGGAGCTACATATTAGTGCTTTTTGGATCCAGGGATGGTTTTTCTCTACGTTTTTTCACTCAGCTGAAATTAACCTTTCAGAGTTGTAGGGTCGAATTTCATTCACAGACGTTGAATTAGCAGTGGGGATGCACCGATCCAGCTTTTTTCAGTTCCGATACTGATTCCGATACTTTAAGATACTTAAAGGGACTGTACTCGATTTTTTTGCAACAAGATAACTTAAAAGCAGTTTCCCCTAGCACTGATGCCTTGTTAATGTATCTATTCAGGTGGAAATTAGTCCCCAAAGTCCTGTCTATGTCTAATAAAATCCCGTTTGTGTGCAGCTTTTTCTGTTTTTGTTTTTAGCATTGTGGCTAACTGTTGTTAGCATAGTGACTCACCTCGCTGTTAAAAGCTGTGAAAAAACATTAAAACTCATCATGATGAACAATTCTGAAGCTCAGAATGCATTAGCTACATGAGGAAATCATGTAGCCTGAAGGAAAAAGGTTAAAATTAATTATTTCTGTTTGTTTACATTTTTAGGATGCAAAAATCAGGTACAGTCCCTTTAAGTATCTTCCGATCCCTGATATCAACCGATGCTAGTGTAAGGACTGAAATACCTTATTTTTCTTATCAAAACATAAGACATTTTGTCATATTATATTATATAACTATTTTTTATAGTGCAGGTCACAACTTAACAACTTAATCTGAATAAAATGTCAAAAATTATGAGACGTTCTGAATCAACATCAGCCAGAAAATAAGTCTTTTTGTGTCCAATTAAAGGCACAACTAGGATATCAGCTGAACCGATATCATGGAGCCGATACTCGATCCAGCAAAATTTCCTGGATCGGCACCGATATTCGATCCCAGTATCGGATCGGTGCATCCCTAATTAGCAGCATAACTTTTGTTTTCGCGCAGAGAGAAACTCTTGTAGTTTGCGGACAACAGTGCTGGCTCGACTTGTTGCTACAGCTTGTGTCAATGAGTGGCGGCTCTTTCTGTATATGGGGTGCGCTCACATCTCCCGTGTGGATAAACAAATAATCCCTCTAAAGAGTTTGATACACAAAGACTTGAACTATATTAATATGACTATTTGCTGCTAATAATTCTCCAATAAAACTGATGCTTGTTTTTTATAAAATGTTTTCTTCGACAATTAAAAAGCTAAAAATTAAACAAATTACGACAATACAATCCCATAATCGTAGCAACGAAATGTCAATAAGATGGATGTTTGAAGAATGTTTGGACAGAGAGCTGCAAAGTTTGGAGGGAGAGACTTTATCACTGTAAACTAAAATTAAAAGAGAGAGACTACGACTACTTCTCAAGAAATCTGATGGTGTGAATGTGATTCTGATCGACGAATGCAACAACGTGACAAAGAGTCACATTTACGCTGCCACAGCTGAGGACATTCATGATAAAACAAACCCAAAACACAAGAAATGCACAAGTCATGAATGAATCAAAGCGCATCTCTCGCCATTTCCAAAACAGTCTGATTATCCCTGTGCAAATGTCTGAAAAACTCAGACATTGTGGAGGAATGTACATTTTACAGATGCCTCTTGGTAAATATTATGTTGTACGAGTAGGACATTAGTTATTCTGACACAGATGAGAATGAGTCTGACCTGCTGCAGTAACAGTGGAATCTGCTGTTCAAGCTGGAGCCGCAGTTCTGTGTTTTCTGACAACAGAGGGTGACTCAGCAGCATCTGGAACAAACAGAAGTACAAATATATATTATAAGCTTTATCTGAAAGGTTAAAAGTAAATCAAAAATGAGTCTCAAGAATTATTAAAACCATCCGGCAAAAAAAACTTCAAACTGAATGAATGAGAGTGAATGTGTGTGTTTACATGTGCACGAATGTCCCGGTTATGATCAGGATTTATAAATGTTCTGGTTTAGTGTGTTTACATGTAAACACAATATTCTAATTTCAAAAACCTTTCTGTTATGAGAAACCAGATAATAACCAGAATATTGTTCCATGTAAACAGAATATCCTGATCTGTCACCGCTGGAACCAAACTGAGCTGTGCAAACTCAAGGAACTGATCTGACACAAGCAGCTTCTTTCTTAAAATGACTCAAAAATATTTTCTTTGTCATATTTTCATTTTCTAGCACTTCTTTCCATTTGGGATCACAAGTGATTAGAGCTATACAAATTACAAATGTGTTTTATGCTATTATTATAAAACAATACAGTTATCTATAATCCAAAACAGCTATTTCTGAACTGACTCTTCAGAATTTGGACATATTTTTCTGTTGCAGAAAATAAACTTCAAAACAAACTTCTGACTGCGTACAGTCTTATGTTCTTTTGTTGCATTTTGCAAGTTTGTTTATTAAAAACAAAGTTGCACACATGCTTAGTTTCTTACCATGTCTGTGTCATAGTTGCCATAAGGCGTTTTCCCACATGAAAGTATCAAGAACTAATTTCCCACATTCCTTTAGCCCCTGTTTAGTCAGAGGAACTACCCTGTCCCCATGTTTGTGTTCACACAGCAACAGTTTCTGAAAGTGGGGCTAAAACACATTAGCATTTGTTTAATCTAGAACATTTAAAAACGTCATGTTGAAATTATGATGTACAAAAAACTAAAATCATCACTGAAATCAATAATAAAAAAAACTATTCACTCTTATTCCTAGTATTAGTTACTATTTACAAATTTAAACATTTATTTTGGGAGCTTCTGCATTTAATGTTTTAAAGTATTTTTTTCTCTGGGATAAGGAAAGCTTGTCTAAAAATTTAAAACATGTTTCCAAACAAAGTTAGTATTGTAAATGCATTTGTGTCACCAAAAAAGTTCCTGGTCTGACTTAAAGTACCTACCCCAGAGCAGGAGCTACAAAAGTCCCTGAAGTGTGGCCCCAGTCCATAGTTCCTGCTTTATGTGAACGCTCCCAAAAAAGGGGACTGGAACTAAAAAAAAGTTCCTAGAGTGGGAAATATCAATAGGAACATGAATATCCTGGTTTTCTCTGAGCAAATGTAAACATCATAACCAGAATACTGCTCATAACTGGGGTATTTGATCACATATAAACGCACTCATCGATTGTCTGTTTGTCCAGGTGCTGCGGCTCACCTGTGCAGCCAGCTCTGGGTTGTGACTGAGACACTGAAGCAGGTTCTTCACGTGAGGCCCAGAGAGCAAAGACTCCATCAGACCAGGACTAGACGAGATCTGCTCCAAGAGAGACTGCATGCCTCGCAAAACAAACACAGCAGATATTACCCAGTGTGCGCAGATACTGAGGCAATGTGACTTAGTGTCTTGCCCAATGACATAACAACAATCCACTCTTGTCGTCCCCCCCATCCAAGCACTAACCAGGCCCTGACTAACTTAGCTTCTGAGATCTGACGGAATCAGACTTGGACAAGCAGGTAGGGCCACTGGAGAAAACACCTACAGTCTTCTTAACTCTGTTTGCTGATTGCCTGATATTACTTTCTGGTTTTGTCTGTAGTTCTGTGATACCTGACCTCGTAGCTGCAGTGAAATGAAATTGAGTGGAGTTACACATTGTACATTTACTGTAAAGTCCAACTCATGCTCCAACATATTATAAACCAACTTTGTGCACTGCAAAAATATGCATTTCTAGATTGGCTAAATGTCTTAAAATTTGGATTTTAATCTTTATTTTTGGTATTTTTCGGGTTAAGATGTTTTTTTTTTTGACCTACCTAGATTATATGACTCGTTTCAAGGTGTTTTCTGCCTTATTTTAATACATTTCAATAAATTCCTTCTTATTTCAATCCAAATTATTTGCTAATGAAGTCAAACATTTGATTCAAGCTTAAATGTCTTGTTTATAGTTTAAAACGAGACTAGAGAATAAATTTTGGCTGTATGATTGTACTTTTTAACTTTTTTTACATATGTAAATGTACACACATTTAGGATTGTCAGGAGGATTTCTACCAGAGTTGTTTTTAGACAAGTAGCTGTACTTTTACTTGAGTGGTGAACTTCAGTACCTTTGCCATCTCTGCATAACAAGACCATTTAGATACTTACCTGTACTGATGGTGCTTTGTGGATGGATTTCTGAAAGTCTGTCTGTGCTGTGCTGAAAGAAAAAACAAAAACAATATTTAGCTAAAATTCAAAAGACTGTAATAGTACATCTGACCTCTGATGGATGGATTAGGTTTTCTGATTTAGTGCTGCTGCTGCTTCTTGGAGGAAATGTAAATCGATGGTGGGTAGATTTGGGCCTTTGCTGACTGGCATGGTCAATCTCAGCCTCTTCATTCTTCAGAAGTTCCATGACACGATCTGGGTTTCTGACCAATTCAAGGACCTAAGGAGAAAGCAACAGCAATGGACAGTGAGTGAGTATATGAAAACGTGCAAGCAAATTCACACAGATGCACCCACAACTGAAAACTTAAATACTAATGACAAAACACGGGCAAATTCTTGAATGCACATTTTAAAACATGTCGCCCTAAATCTTGAGACCAGTTGAAAAATGGCGAGAAATGGGAGTGATACAAGAAAAAAAATGTGTAAGCATTTAACTATTAAGCTGAACTAGACTGTTCATCAACTGATTAAAATTGGAGTGCATCTAAATAAATAAATAAATATATAAAACAAAACAAAAAAACACCCTAAAATTGAAATAACACATTCAAAAAAGGACTAGGTAATGTGTTTGAGCATAAACAGTGGGCATGTGTTAGTGGGAATGTTGCTTCAAGTGGTGAAGATGGCTCCACGGAGGTTATCCACTGTCTGGAACGTGTCCAATTACACTTACCTTGTCATCCCACCCCAAATGTTCTCAACTGGACTTAGATCATGTAAACACACAGCCGATTATGAGGGATGTCCCCTGAAACATCTCCAGACAGCCACCTGAAGCTCATGATGACAGCCCCAGCTCATGAGTGGGATCTCCTTGTTACGCCAGTAACGTTGGAAGCCATTGTCAGCCATTTAGTTTCTAATGACTAACAGGCTCTGGTCAGAAGTGAGAACTTTCTCCACACAAAAGAACAACAGAATCTAATTTCCGCCTACAACTTTTTTGGTAAATACATAAGGAATGGTAAAGCTGGTGTTGACAGCTGAGACCTGAATGACACTAGATTTGGCATATTTGGGGTTTTGACAATTCCCCTGCTAAAGCTGAATTTAACTGAGGTAAAAAAAAAATGTTTTAGGGACCTAAAATTACTCAAAAAAAATTAGGCAGAGCCAATACAAAAGTTCTCTTAAAATTATCGAAAATTTCAGGAAATTTTGTATTTGTCAGTTTCCAGTAGAAACTGAGTCTGATTCATCCCAGAATGGTTGGTTTCACTCTAAATAGGAGGGACACAAAGTGATTTTTGTCTTTCAATGTTCCAAGGGCTTCATAGTTAGTTTTTATATGATACTGAACAAAAGGATTTTTTCAAGAAAAAGTGGGACGGTCCTTCTCCCGCAGATGCTTTCTAATAATTATGAAACTGCAGTTGGCATCGATGACAAGTTTAATTTGGGCTGAGGATTGTCCTGTGTCTTGATCTGATCCTCTGGCTCACTGATGGTCACATTTTTGGGGTCTACCACTTCAATTTTTCTCCCAAAACTCTCAGGATTTTGTAAAAAGTGTAAAACGACCATCTTAATGCATCCAACCTCAGCAGAAAACCTTTCTCTTTTTGCCTTTGCCACCAGAAGGTCATGACAGTGTGGATACTTAACAGAGAATAACACTGTATTCACATTTGAGCAATTTTTCAGTAAACAGCCTTTTTGCATTTGAAAGCACCACTGAGAAATTCATTACAATATAAATACACACACACACTCACATCTGCTATGATCTCGGGGTTGTTGATTTGGTCTTCCAGCTCAGGGCAGGTCTGTAAAAGCAGCTGTATCTGAGGATTAGACAGGATCAGGTTTCTAGTGAGCTCCGGGCTGGCGTCAGAGAGGCTGCTCTGAACGAAGCTGCTGCCCAGGACACGCTGCAGCATCTCTGGGGAGGAAAGCAGCTGCATCTCCATCTGACCCTGGAGAAGAGACAAGAGACCTGGACCAGCGTCAGACAGGCCCAGAGCGTCCAGGTCCTCCACTGTGGACAGACACAAAGTTTAAACGTTCACATTTTTGGTCATTGTATTCACACGTTTGTCATTTTTAGCAGTGTTGTTGTAGCACTGGATTTACAGCAGCAACAAACAACAAAATGCTCACCTAGAAAGAGAGGAGAGGTCGGGGTCTGTGCTTCAGCCTCAGTGTCCAGAAAAGCAGAAGTCTGAGAGGACGAGTCTTCATCGTTAACAGACGAGTCAGCAGCACATCTGAACAACGAAGAGCACAAAATTAGGTTATTTCTGCTTTCTTTCCAGACTCTCACACCATTTCCAACAAGTAAACAAAAAACTTCTGAAGGCAATGACAAATACTTGCTTATATTCAACTCTGTTTTTGGTCAAAAGGTTACACAGCGCACCTTTAAATTGAAAATTGTATTCCAAATTTAAAAGTAATATTTTATTACACAATTAAAAGTTCGAAGTTCATTTGTTGTGGGGTGCACGGTAGCCAAGTGGTTAGAGCTCTGGCTTCCCAATAAGGAGGTCGTGGGTTCGACTCCCGGGTCGGACCATATCAACATCTCACGATCTCTCTGGGTGGAGTTTGCATGTTCTCCCCGTGTCACCGTGGGTTTTCTCCGGGTACTCCGGTTTCCTCCCACCTCCAAAAACATGTATGTTTAGGTTAATTGGACAGCACTGTAAATTTCCCTTAGTGAGTGAATGAGAGAATGAATGTTTGTCTGTCTAACCCTGCGGCAAGTTGGCCACTGTCCAGGGTGGTTCCCCGCCTAAGGCCCAAAGTCACTGGGATAGGCTCCAGTCACCCGCGACCCCTAACGGGATTAAGCGGTAGAAAATGAATGAAAGTTCATTTGTCAACTCTGTCAGACTTGAAATCAGACGGAGTGGACAAAAAGCAAGTTTCTCTTTTCTAAAACAAATGTGATGCACTCAGGGGTAAAGGGAACTATAATTGATGGAGGGTCCTTTTTCCATTAAAAACTTGTCATTTTTACACTTTAGGTAAGCATTAGAGCTGTGCATCATATCGAATATGCAAAAATTTAATATCGAGTATATCAACATGCCACAAAAGGGCAATAGCGCTTCACAAAACAGCAATATTATTATATACTGGGAGATTCCTGCGCTTGTAATTAATTTGTTAAATATTTGTTTGATATTTAAGCAAACTAGAAAACAAGGAAATATGTGCCGAAATAAGGAGTATTTTATGTTTTGAGTAGATTTTTATTGGTTAGTACTAAGATAAATGAACAAAAACATCTTGTTTTACATGAACGAAGAAAAGTACACACTAACTTGAAAAACTTACATTTTTGGTCTATTGTCAATTTTTTTTTTAATTAAGAAAGTCAAAACATGCTAAAATCATGATAAATATTAAAGTCAGTCAAGTTTTAAACTCATTGGAATATTTAAGATGATTGTTTTTATAACATTGTCACAAATTTGAAGACAGGTTTTAACGCATTTATGTTGGACTAACAAAATATCGCCTGAATATCGTTGTCGAGGTTACGCCAAAAAATTATCGAGATATTCATTTTTGTCTATATCGCCCAGCTCTAGTAAGCATTATTATTTATGGTATCTGAGAGCTTCTTCAAATCTTTAAAAAGTCACAGATGACTGAAGAAAATTACTTAATTAGGAGCTAAATTATTGTTCACATATTTACCCAATTGTTAACAAATACAACAAAAAATATGATAATATTATCAGTAATAGTGTGCAGATTTCAGAAAGATTGGTGAAGTTATAACTAAAACAAACAGAGCAACACTTGGCAAATGATTACTTTGTGAAATGTAGAAACTAACTAACTACATGTGGTTTATGAAATATGAAACTTAAATAAAATTTGAAGTACTGTAGTTATAATACAATATTATGTATAATGGGTCCATCAACAAAGTTTGTACCTGCGGCCCAAAATTTGCTGCTACAGTTCTACAGCTAGTTTCTTTATGTCCCATGTGTGAGCTGCTCTGATGACCTTATACTTATACCTTACTCACTCACAGTTTAACTGATGCAGTAGACATTTCCCAGCTGTGACAGTAAGAGTGTGTGAGTGTTAGTGTTCTGCTCAAGGTATTTTGTCTCAATTTTCAAGAATCATTATTATACACTGCATAAACTGGCTAGACTATTATAATGACTAAAGTCCACCAATAGTAGAGCTGCAATATATAAAATTTGAGATGATATTGTGAATGTTGCTTTTAGGATATGCAAAAATTGATTTTCGAGTGTCCGTGCAGTAAAAACATGCTACAAAAAAAGTTAAGGGTATAACAGGAGATTTCTGCACTATTTGACAAATATGTATCTAATCATTAAACATGAAAAAACATAAAAAGATCACAATGATTAATATTTTGCTTATTGAGTAGATTTTCATTGGCGTGAACTAATATTGCAAATGGAACCAGGATAAAAGTGAGGTGCACTTTTTACACTATGATATTATTATTTGATGTATATAATTTAGTATTTTATTTATTTATACACCCTTGTAAGTTGTCTGTTTTGATGAAAGGTGCTATGCAAGAAAACAAAAACAAACAACAGCTAAACAATAAAAAGAATAAACAGTATCGTCCCACCTCTGGCGCACGCACAGCTGAACCTCTCCGTCCTTTCCCTGAAGTGAACTCACGAGCTCCGAGTCTGAGAGGACGCGCCCACCGTGAATCAGCAGCACCGCTCCATCCGGCCCAAAGCGCTCTGCAAGTCCTGCTTTCAACTAAACACCAACAACACACTGCAAGAGGTCAAATGTGGAGCACGTGGACATTCTGGCAAAACAACACGTTACCTGTCCCACGGTGATGTCCGCTCTGACGGTCATTTCTTCACTTTTCTCGAGGTTTTGGAGAATAATTTGGATGCAGTTATTGGAGGCAGTCGAAGGAGCCGGGCGGTCATCTGCCATTGCGCTGCGTGGGTGTGCGGAGTGAAAGCAGCACGCGGATCTGCGCTGGACAGTGCGCGTGGGGTGGACGGTGACTCGGCACGAAGTTTGCGCAATATCGACATCTACTGGACAATTACGATTACAGCTGGCCTGCAGCTGTTCCAGATGCCTCCTGGACGCCTCCCTGGTGAGGTGTTCAGGGCATGTCTCACCAGCAGGACACCGGGGACACGCTGGAGGGACCTGGTCATGTGACTATGTGTGTGGAAAGAGAAGTCAACATTAGAGTTAGGGCTGTGCAATTAATCTAATATTATTGCTGTAATCGTTTGCAAAAATTGTGTAATCGAGTAATTGTGATTATTATTCATGGATCAAAAGTGAGTTGGTAAGCACTCAGATATTTAATTGGGGTGTAAAAAACTCAACTCCCAAACTGTTTATTTACAACTGTATAGAAAACATTTACAATAGTCCAGTTTTATAAGATATCTCACCCATTTCATTCAATCTTTTCCCTCTCTGCGTTTAAGGATCGTTAATACTCGGCACCTTTTCTAAGCAAATAATTGTTTGAATCATCGCAATTTCAATTATTCTTTCAATAAACGTGATTATTATTTTCATCATAATCAATAAGTTGAATATTGATAAATCCTCAGATCTCAGAAAAAAAGAATAGGATGTCACTCCAATTGTGTTTTTGATGCTGAATCAGTGTTTTGACACAGAATCAGTGTTAGAACAGAATAAAAATGTGGCTATGGGTTAAAACTCAAATTATTTAAAATTCAAAATAACTGTTTTGTAGTTTAGCCCCTAACGGCTGACATCATACTTTAAAGTCTGGTTAAAAACACTAGTTGAGTTTTGACGGTTTATTTTTAAAAGCTGAAGATGTTTACATAAATAAAAAAATAATAATTTTAGGGACTCATAGAACTTTAAAAAACTTAGGCGGAGACCGTTAAAAAGTTTTCCTAGATTTTGTGGGATTGGAATATTGTTTTATTTGTAACTAATTTAAAGTACAAACTGAATCCCAGAATGAATGGTTTGACTGTAAATTAAAGGTTTCCAGTTGTACCGGAGTTTGATATTTTCATCAGATGGGGGACAAAAATGAATGAATTAAAAAAAAAAAAAAAAAGAACTACTGATGACCTTCTACAATACAAGTGTTTGTACTGATTTTCATCTCTGTTTTCTCTCTTTTTCAGACCTGCAGACGTACGACGAGCACAGTTTTCTGGGAAGCGCCTTGTTCTCCGCTACAGACTCCACTAACGACATAACGGTGACTTTTAGATGGCATGGACTTCCCCTTCGCGTCGCCCAAATCCCCGTGTCCCAGCTGCTGTACGTGGCTAATGAACTGGACAGTGTGGTCGGAGGTCCCAACACCGTGGTGGTCCTCGGTGTCTGGGCCGACTTCACCACTTTCCCCCTGGAGGTCTACTATCAGCGGCTCGTGACCATTCGCAGAGCAGTTCAACGTTTGCTAAACAGAGGTCCGGGCACCAAAGTGATCATCCGAACGGCCAATATGAGGCAGCAGAACTTGCCAAGCAGCCTGATTTCCAGTGATTGGTATGCCCTGCAGCGGGACAAGGTGCTCCGGGCGGTTTTTAAAGATACTGGGGCTGTCCTGTTGGAAGCTTGGGACATGGTGCAGGCTCATGACCATCTCCATGACCTCCACCCACCGCCAGAAATCATCAAACTTATGATTGACCAAGTGCTGTCCCACACATGTCCTGGGACGAGAAGATGAAAAACTGTGTTTGCACTTGGATTGTAGCAGGACTTTTGGTGGAAATTTTGTGAAAGTTGGAAAAGATTATATTATTTATTTGTATTATTATTATTATTATTATTTATGATCATTTAGGGTTTTATTGACTTTAAACTTTCATTCCAATGTAATTAAAGTATTAATATAGGCCTATGATAATATTTAAAGAGGCTATGCCCAGTTTTTGCTTCCTTAAAAATGGAAACTTTCCTACATCAGTCTTGCTCATTTTCCTGGTGCATACTGAGCCTTGAATTGTTTAACACAATGTGTTTAAATCTTTTTTCAGAGCTGTCAATCCTGAGACGTGCCATTATGCTAACAGCAGTTTTTTTTTTTATTATTATTAGTTTATTTTATATTTATGAAGGACAATGTGCAATTACTTTAAGCACACTAAGACCCAGATTCTAGCTTTTACAGCTAATTTCCAGTCCTGGAGAGGCACATTGGACATTTAGTTGTAGGAGAAAACCGGAGTACCGGAGGAAACCTACGCAGACACGGTGAGAACATGCAAACTCCACACAGAAAGACAAACCCAGGACATTCTTGCTATGAGGCCAGAGCGCTAATCATTGTGCCACCATGTTGTCCAATGCTAACAACAACAAGTGAATTTAGTAGATTTTGATGAACAAACAAGGCGTTATTAAACAGAGACAGGGCATCTGCCTTCACTTGGTGAGAGAATTATGGTAAATACTACTTGCAAAGTGGAACATTAGCACATGAACACACCCGATCATGTTGAATTTCTCAGAGGAAACTGAGTTGCAATGTTGAAAATAACCTTAGACCTCTTGATATGACACAAACGTAAATAAATGAAGAATTTTTAACGTTTTGTCCTTGTTAAGTTATTTTAATATCTGCAAAATTATAAGTTGAACAACATCTTCAATCAACAAAAAACAAGCTAATTACAAAGTCAAAATGTTTTTATTATTTTTTAGAATGCATTGGATTTTAAGAGTGTCATTTTGCCACGACCACATAACCATTTGAACACAACACATTTTATTGTAAAACAAAAAAAAATAATACAAAAATAAATAAAATAAAGAGTATAGTGCCTTTAAGATGTACCCCCCAATTATCCTTTGTCCAGTAAACATAGAGGCACTGGACTAAAATAAAACTGCAGGAAGAAAAAAGGAAGAAGAGAATAAACCTTATGTCATCAAAATGTAAAGACAAAGTATTCGCAACTTTCCTTGGAGGTTAAAAATCATTTAACAAATAAATGCTTTACCAGGTATTATCATTTGTATCTGCTGCCTGTAGGCCTATATTAAAATGTCTTTTGCAAAAACTTTTAGGCCTATTTAGTATGTCAAATTAAAACAAAACAAAATTACAAAATTAAAAGCCATTTCCCCAACTTGGCTCCCCTCAATAAGCGGCATTTTAAGACCATTTTATATATATATATATATATATAATATATATATATATTTTAGATTAGCCTATATTTTTATAGTCTTACAGCGTTTTCTCATCTAACTCATTGTATTTGATTTATGTATGTTTGTGCAATCTGATACTCACGTGCTCAGAAAATCCCTGTTTTCACCTGCCACATATCCCTGCCCCCATCCAAAAAATAAAAAATAAAGAGGCGGGGCTTATCAGTTCTGCAGTTTTGTTTAGGAAGTTCAAAACGTCGAAGCTGTTTTTAGATATAGTGGTTTACAATGAACAAAATGTAAAAAAGAATCTACATTTGCCATAGTTTCTGACTCAGTGAATCGAAAAAAATCTCCATTAAGCCTGATTTTTTTTTTTCTCTAACCCAGTTATGCCACTATCTCATCACCTTGCATTGGTGGCTATGCAAAAGTTTATAATTTAAAATATTTACTTCCAAAATTTGGGTAAGGTTAGCATTAGAATTAGGCTTAGGTTAAATTAAATTGGTTAAATTCAGGGATTTGGGAAAGATATGCTAACCGGGTCACGGCATAACTGTTGGAAAAAATAAAGCACGCCAGGAGGACGTAACGTAACGTGAGGAGTGACACTTGGTTTCTAGGCAACGACGCTCACGACATGACTTGAGGCTTCGAAAGGGAAATTTAGGCATTTCCGCCGGGGCCAAACTCGCAGAATTATTACAAAACTCAGAATAGTTAGTGCTTTAGAGTGAACATGTAGTGCTCTAGAGTAAATAGTTGTTTTAAACGTAACACGTGCACGGACCTGACGCAGAGAAATGTACTCACGAGCTCCACGGGTGACTTTTGACGTTCGCCCCAACAGCACGTCCGCTGCCGTCGGTCCCGGAACTTACGAGCTTTCCCGCACTCTTTGGCCGGTGTCAGGTAAAAAAACAAACTAACAAAAATCATGTTCCTGCTTTTACTTTTGCTATTTAAAGTCCGAATGACAAATTATCACATTTGTCTGACAGATTATGTAATTTTCGAATTTTGACCTAGTTTGGTGTGATAGTTCTTGTGGTAAATATTTTTCTTTTTTTGCTTTACAACAGCTAACAAGCAATTTATAAAGAAATTGACAGTTAAAAGTAAAATATTACAGGAAATAATTTTAGTTCTAAATCCTTCCAACAAAAGACAATTTACACACAACTGACACTTTTTTGGGAGTTTAAAGAGCGTATGACAAGTTTTTTACAATTTTCCAAGTTTAACATAATCTGGTAGATTAATACCTGCTGTAAATATAAATGACAGTTTCACATGAATCAAAAACAATTTGTGTCAATGTTTTTAATTTTTTTTCTTTTCATTTTTGTTCGGTGTTCCATTCTAAATGTTTTGCCAAGTGTGACATGATCAATGTGTGACGACGCAGCGAACATCCCAAAAAAGAAAATAGACAATCATCATAAAATCAAAAGCATAATGTGGCTATAAGAAAATCATCATATATATATATTTTTTGTTATCAGGATCAGTTTGTACTCTAAACTTACAAAATAAAAAGCTAGTTTTCACTTATAGAGTAAATCAGAAACCACACAGGACTTTTTCAGCAGTATTCTTTTGATAATGTCTTTACGGAAAAATACTTGAGTAAAATAAAATGAAAACTGTTTTGATTGTTTCCTGATGTTGATGTGTGTGTTGCAGACGGCTACGCTCCATTCTTGTCCCTGACCAACCGACAGACTGCAGTCACACAGCCCGACAGCGTGAGCCTCCCTGGGCCTGGACAGTACGACCCCAGCCCTGTGCAGGTGACGACAACACATCAGATGAATGATGAACAAGAACAAGTGATAATGAGCCTACATTAAAAGTCTGTTCAGTAGTGATGTTCAAGTTTTCATGAAACAGTGATGTTTCCATATCTGACTGGCTTTTCTTTTGCACAACAACATTCTTCTCCACACCTGATCGTTTTTGTCTAAATGCAGATTGAATTCCTGCCAGATCCTCCAGAATGGCCAACAGCCTCTACCCACAGGCCATCAGACTTCTAAATGAACACTGGCCCCCCACCCACCTCATCTCTCCCTTTACTTAGGTTCCATTCCACTCTCTCTCAGGTCATAACTGTGAACTGATGCAGCTCAACCACATCTACACACTGTTTACTGTGTCATGTTGTTTGTTTGTGTTATGTTTTCTTGCTTCAGGGGCCTTACAAAGTGTATTGTTTACAGACATTGCCATCTGCATTTCTCCCGCTTACAATTACAGTTTCACTAAGTACAAACGTTGCCATGCTGATTGGTGAATGCTCTAATGTAATTCCGTGTGTAATGTAACAACGACAATACTGTATATTATTGAATCTTGAATGAGGTGAAAATGGTGTATTTTCCTTTCCACAATGCCTCTAGGACTTGATCACACACCCTCCTACCCACACCTGTGAGAATCATGAATCTGTTATTATAATAGATCCATGATCTGACTCTGAGTTGTCACAGCATGTTCTTAAAAGTGAAAGCTATGTTTTCTAAGAAAGTTTCAATCAATAAGGCCATTTGTTCACTTACCATAAACTCCTGTTACTATTGCCGTATGAGCACACCTAACTGGTCACTTTAGAGAGATAATGTTGTTTTTGATGGGTGCGTTCATACATTTTGCCTTTTGAAGATCTTACTGTTAATTGTTTTGTAAAAAAACAATCTTGAGCCTCAAATATCCGGTCAAGGCCTAATATCTGCAAAATCTAAATATTTATAATTATATATTTTGCAGATTCAATGATAATTTTGTGGCAGCAACCACAAACTTTAAATTTCTCTCTGTTGCGTATTCTTACCACACACCTTTACATTCAGTATCAACAGTGAATGAAGCAGGTGCTCTGTGTCAAACCTCTCACGTAATCCTTCCTTGTTTTTCCATAGGCAAACATCCACGGCGGCGCCAGTCTACAGAGCCGTTCTCGACGCTTTGTGGCTCCTGTGTCTGAGGTACCGGGCCCAGGGACGTATCAGGTCCTACCTGCCCCGGGACAGAAGAAGAGAGAGAGTCAGAGCAGACACACAGCACGCAAAGGGGTGAGAATCTGCTCGTAAACATTATGCATGTTGGCAAAAGCATAAGTTACACAATCAAACATCAGATGTAAAGATCGTATACCTCGTCGTGTAGAATTCAGTTGCATTTCAGAATACATTCAGAGCTGGATCAAACTTTTTGATCCAGCTCCAAACCCAGCTCCAAACCCTAAGCAAAAAAACGGCTTCGGGGGCCCTCCAGTCTTTTCTACGAAAAAAAAGCATTTAGCATTACTTTTTTCATTATAATTTATAAAAAAAATAATGTAGCCCACTGACTGTAGTCACATTGTAAGGGTATAAAATCTACCAAACCAACAGTACTTTATGCTGTCTGGAGATCTCTGACACCAAACTAAATGTAAAGTTTTTAAAGCAAATGTTTGTTCAACTGTGAGTCTGTCCTCACAAGTGTTATCACAATACTAAAATACTAAAAAGGGCTGCTGGTGAGTGGGAAAAGTCTATTTTGAACCTTATAGTGGGAATCAGCTGCCTCCTGTGTTTAGATCCAGCACCATCTGTCTATTTGAACAATGTTATAGAAATACAAGAATCACCACCCAAATGTGAAAAGAAGCCTGGGCATGTCTCCATTGTTGCAATGTTATTATTAGAAAAGGCACAAAGCAAATCGGGAGACTCAAATGTAGTAGTATGCAAATCAGCTTGAACAAGTTTTTAAGCATCATTAGTTTACTCAAACTCTAATCCATTCCTGCATGTTTCAAGCCCCTAGTCATGTCTACATCCTGTACTCTGTGTGATCAGATGAAACTTTTAAACCCAGAGGAACTCATTTATAAGCTAGGTGCTAAATTAATTTGCATGAATAAAATGGAGAAAAAAAAATCCATGTGCTATTTGTGAACATTTTGCACTCTTTTGGAAGATGCACTTATAACATGTTTCATAAAGCTGACAATAAAAGTTACATTTACAGTGCCTGTGTGACACACAAATATGAGTTTACTGCTAAAACTGAAGAGAAAGTGCAAATGTGCCAATGGCTCAGCTGGTGCTGGTTTAGAAACAAAAGTTTGTAATATAAGAAGTTATGATGAGAAGTAATGATGTAGAAGTTTTACCTATAATGAATTTGTATCTATATAATGTAGACTCTACAATATATCGCTGAAATTATATTATTATTATTAAATATATTTACTTATTTATTAGAAAATACAGTGTGTTCAGATCTGGTAGTACCAGAATGACAGTGGCCAGCATCTGTAGCTTTGAGAATATCTTTAAAAATGCAAATCAGCGCTGTCTATAGGAGTTATGCTTTCACTTTGTTAATGTTTCTATGTTTTTTTTTTTTTTGTCTGGATGATCTGTTATTTGTGTTGCTACTCCACATCGAAATTCCCTGTTAAGGGAGGTAAAGGATTGATTGATTGTCTTACTGTATAGAGTTTTGAAAACCGTAAAGAAAAATCTCAAAAAAAAATTTCAAGAATCTTGGGAGTAAACAATTTCTTATACAATTTTAAAGACAAAAGGCAAATTTGAAATAGGACAGAAGTTTGAATGTTCAGAAGTACTGAGGTTGGGCTTTTTGAGCTATGGCTGGACTACTCCATATTCATTCTCACTGATGTTTATCTGCTGTTCCTTAAGGCTAAAAGTCTCCGTGTGGCTGGACTCCCTGAAATCCCCTCCATCCCTTCCCCGGGTCAGGCCTACGGCTATGAGGATGATGGAGATGGGGGCCTCCTCAAGCAGCAGCCTCCCCCACGAGACAGCACTCTTGGGCCTGCTTACTACAAACTGGAGGTAGTCTGAGTACAGTATATTTGAGTGCTAAACATCTCTGCTGCGCTTAGAACACATTATACAAGACAAACTATTTGAAGTTTTTGCTTCTTTATGTTTTAAAGCAGAACTAAGTAACATTTTCACCTTGTTCAGTCTTGTTAAATGGTTACATATGTATTTTAGAGCATCTGAAGTATGGGTTGACTCTCTTCACTGCGTCTCACATTAAGTACAGCAAATGTAACTTGTCTGTGTTGCCACCATGCCGACCCGAATTCTTCTCCTGAGAAACTTTGGCTCTTAGTGTTTTTTTGTTTGTTAGCAGTGTAAAATCTGCTAAACTGTTTTTGCTGCCTCATTTCAACATAAAGTTATTCAAAGATTACGAAAATAAATAAATAATGTTAAGTTTTGTTTCAGTGGCTAGCTTAATTTCATAAAACTTTTGTAAACTATGTAGATTTTCTGTAGTTTTTAAGACCAAACTTTCCTGCATTGAAGTCAGTGATGATTTCCTTGGTCTTAGATGTGTTGAAGATCTTTCTCCAGACAGTGAATGCAGTAATAAACTCCCTGTTCTCACTCTCATTCCCATCCTTCATGTCCCTTTAGCTGCATGTGTCATAACAGCCTTGTACAGAGTAAATAGAAAGGGTGACTGCACGGTGCCTTGAGGTGCACCAGTATTGCTCACTTAAGCTCCAGAAATGCTCTGTCCCACCTTGACTTACTGTGATCCAGGTAAGACAGGATTCACTCCCATCTTCTCAGTATTTGGGGTTGAATAGTATGAAAGGCTCTTGTGCAAGTGAGATTCTGTGTTGAAATCCCAAATATTTACAGAACTAGATTTGCTTCTATAGTGATAATAACTAATGCTGCATTCTGTTTTTATTGGTCTACAAAATTTCCAAATCAGAACCAGGAGTATCCCAGCATTAATCCAAATCTAAACCAGGTCTAAAGCGGAATTAAATCAGGACTGAAAGATACACAAAAAAGTTACATCTTAAATTGGATAATAAGAGAATAAATGCTTAAAATAAGTCATATTTATCTTGGAGCATAATTTAACTATCTTCCAACCAGATTTGCTCACAGAAAAAGAGCAAGTGGACTGTTTGACAATGGAAATGAAACAAGAAGAATACACAAAACACCACGCTTTAATGTCCCAATCATTGCAGGAATATTCAAACGCATGCACAGTAAACACACTCATCGTCATACATAAAACTGAAAAGTAAAAGTTTCGAAGCCTGTTGTTTACCTCCCTCACTGTATAAACTCCGTTGCCCTGGCCTCTACCTCTCGCCCCACTGTGCTTTGATGAACGTCTTTTCTCTCTGGTAATGTTAGCTCTGTCTTTGGCCCCGTCTAAACCCCAGCAGCTTCTCACCACACGGCGCCAGGTTCAAAAGTGTACGATAGAATTAGGGAGCTGTCAGAACGACCAGGCCGCTTCACAAAAACTCTCATTTTAATGGTTCTTTTTTGGTCCAAAGTGCCGCGAGGACTTCGTCATGGCCGACCTCAGAGACGGAGAACACACACACATTTATTACCAACTTTGGATGTTGTCAGATTATGCGTGAACTCATCTTTTAGCACACGCTGAGCCAGACTTGTTATGTAATGCAGGCAGACTGGAATTAGCATAAAGTTCTCTGAATGTGTGAAGAGAAAACAGAACAGAAACAATTACTTTTTAGGTGTGATAAATAGCAACTCTCATATGACAGCTTGTTATGTTTTTCTAATTTTGACTTAGTTTGTTGTGACCATGACCCATTTATCATGGTTTTGCAACAGCAACCTTTAAAAAAAAAATTAAAACAAAAATCTATTGCAGGAGTAATTTGTGTTTGTTTTTCTGTGCTTCTAGATAAAATCAGCCATGTTAGTAATGTACTTGTTTTTAGGTCAGCACAATATATCAATATCAAATCATTACCGCAAAATTGACAACTGTGATTACCTCAAAACCTGTTATTTGTTTCTCTTTCTTTTTTGTTGTCTCTCTCATTAAATGACGTCATCTGTGCTACGAGAGTCAACATAGCGCATAACACGACTAAATAAAAACTTCTATAAGCCTAAACACTGATTTAATGGACTGTTGTAGTCAATAAAACCTCTCATAAGAAGCAGTCATGTTTTAAAGGAGAACTATTATGTAAAATTTACTTTTGTGAGTTTTTAATCCTGCATTGTTCTCTCATCATTAGTTTACCCAGAGTTGTATTTGGATTCATTTCTGCATGTAATCCTGTATCCTGTATAGTCCTAGAGCTGATGCTTCAGAGCTCAGAAAAGCCCTGTCTTCACCTACCACCTATCCCCGCTCACTTGTTTGTATTTACTTGCAATTACACAAAAATTTGAATGGCAAGTAAAACACCTAAGACTCAAAATTGTCATGTAGATACTTCCCAACAACAAAAATAGTAATTTTTAAATCTGTGGCTCATCAAAGACATTTTACAACAAAGAGGCTTATTAGTTCTGCAGTTTTGAACAGGAAGTCAATGAACCTGTTTCTATTTCTAAGCTGTTTTAATGTAAAATATTGATCTGCATATGCCATAGTTTATTCTTAAATATACGGCCACATCACAATAGGTCTTCTTTAAAGTTACTGCTAATGCTAGACACTTACTTTAACTTGAACAGGTAAAACATCAGTAGTTTCGCAGGCAAAAGCTGAATAATCCAGTCTGCTTTCTTCACTAATAAAAAAACAAGTGAAGAAAACCATGGATCGTTGATAGTCCATAAACACTGCAATGTCACACAGGTTAGCTCCTCATAATATAAACATTGTTTTAGTGATCTTTTTTCCCCTCTTGAGTTCGCGGCATCTGCATTTTAACACGACAAAAAGCTTACACTCAATTAAACATTTAGACACCGTAACTATGTAGGCCAACTGAATAGTCAAGGCGCACACGTTTGGCCAATCAGACTTTGTTGTAGCTTAAGAAGCAGGGTTCCAAACTAACTTTTTGGAAACTGTCCCAAAACTGTCCCGAATCACAAACTGAACTGAAGTAGTATTAATGCTTGAATTTTTGGCCTGTTCTTAGCCCAATCAAAATTGCAATATCAAACAGAAAAATCACAATTATTATTCTATTGTTGTCAGTATTGTGCAGCATCACAAGTCCTAAAATTAAAAGTATTTATACTGTGAGATCTTCTGCTGTAGAAAGTTTAAATTATATGAATTTAAGTATGCCAATATGTATCCCGATAGACCTCTTTGTAACGATACGCGTATTGCCAATGAGCTTGTCACGATATATCCCCGTATCGATACATTGAGTACAGCCCTACTAAACAGCACCGTGATTTTGAATGAAACTCACAGGAGTAGAATTATCTGAGGATGTTGAATGGCAGTAAGGGAAACATTTTCAAAGACATGGACATTCACACTGGACTGTAAACAACACTTGTAATCATGAAAATTTATCTGAGGTCTCCAGGTAAAAACTCATACCATGCAAATATAAATGCAAGATAAGCACAACATTTGAAGTGATAAATATTCTCCTGAGAGGTCCCACAATATTAATAATAACTACATGGAAATGCTTGTTTTTATGTTTTCATTTGTGCACAGTCAGAGGAGTCCTCCTCGCAGAAGTACAGAGGTGTTCACTTTGGGAACATGACGGGGAGAAGGAGGCAGGAGGTGTTTGAGGACCTGCCTGGCCCGGGACACTACTACCCTGAAGTGTGAGTATATCCACACATCACACATTTAGAAGTGGAAGGACACAGTTACATTTACTCAGTCACCGTGACTTTTTAGGAAAAAGAACATGTAGGTTTGGGTAAAACTGAAAATAATGAATTTCTCAAAAAAAATTTTGGGCTATCTTGACAATTTTTAGAACATACTGAGTTAGATGTATTTGTTAAAACCTTTTTTTGAATTTGTGCATTTAGATTTAATTATCAGACAAATATTTGTTGACTTAAACACAAAAGTTCAGCAATCTCCCAAGATTCCATAATTTCCTGGTTTTGGAATGAAATACTTAAATTTGAGACAGTTGGCAATGCGTCTTATTTGGGGGCGTGGCCTGCTGTGGGGAAAGTCATGGCTGAAGTTCTCTAAGAAGCTGAACATTTTCTGGCAAATAAAGTGAATTTTTAGCACAATTAATTCAGAACAAAAGGCAGCACTAGCATCACGTTAGCATTTAGCATGTGCAATATTTCCTTCTCCAATTGATAAATGGTTTATTATCTTATGGACAATGGCAAAACAAACTGTGACCCTAAAATCAAACTGTTCGAATCTCATATTGTGTGTTTTCATTATAAATATTATGCAATTCAGCATGAAAATATTCCAAGTACTTGAAATACAATACCCTGATTTGACCAAGTAACTGAATACACAATACAAAATACATTTTAATGCAGGTATTCTGTTGCCTGCAGAAAACAGACAATATATAAAATAGAGATCGTCTGGCCACCCCTTCTTTAGAATTTCTGTGAGCGTTTTCAACAGATAGGTCAGTCAGAGACATGCATTGCCTCTTTTATGATAACAAACATGATGGAAAATAATGTAAAAAAAAATTCAAAAACACAAAACAAAACTTAAGATTAAAAAACATCACGCTTTTCTGCAGAAATATTGAACGAGCATTGGGCTTCTTTGTTTTGTTGCTGAAGTGTAGGTTCTGGATTCCATGCAAGGTCTTCTGTATTCTGTAACTGTAAAGATACATTTTTTTAAGTAGTCTACCCTATGCTGATTACAAGTTATACTGCCCGATTTGCCTCAAATTTAAAATCATAATTTCAAGTTCTAACATCAAAATCAGAATCAGAAAAGTTCTATTGCCATTGTCGGTGAACAAAACTAAAATCGCAAACTAGGAACTAATGTGCAACATATAACGCTGATGATACTAATAAGAAATAAAACAATATCCACGAAGTATAAGGACATGCAAAAAAAAGTATACTAAGTAAAATAACCGGTAAAATTAGGAAATAAAATTATACTCAGTACTCGGAAAAATAGTGGAATTTGTCAGTGCAAATAGATAAGATGATGCAATGAATTTTACAAAAGAGAATATCCAGGCTTCATTCTCAAGTGAAAGCTCTTAAACTTCAGAAAATAATATGAGCAAAATTAATATATGCAAACAAACATTTGCATTTATCGCCAGTATTGCACTGACAGCAACATGAACAACAACAGTACTCTACCAACCGAACTCAGCCTGTTCTCATGGATAAGCGTGTGAATACCACGCTATAGTAAACAGCGTGTCATATGAACGCTACTTCTATTTTGTGCGTGTGTATTTGACGCGTTTCTGTCCTAGTTAATTTCAATGGTGAATGTTAACAGGTGTTATTACTCATGAAAACTAACACAATCCTAATCCTAATCTTAACCAACTCCAAGCCAAAGAGCTAAACTTACCCATTGTTGTAACTTCAGACTTGAATTTCGCCGTTGAAAAACCTCGTGTTTGTCGTCAACCACTAGGCGTGTCCAGAATACGCTGGGAAAAACGAGCGTGTAATTGCACGCCAAAACAGGCAGAGGGCGTCGTCGTGACACGCAATTTGTCATGGCGTGCGATTTTACACATTCCATGAGAACACGTTGCCGAACTACAAACAACTTTATTTTAGTTTTGTTTTTGTTGTAAATTTGCTGCTTTCCCTACATGTATTTGTTTTTTAGACACTTGATGTGACTCTTGCACGCTTGTATACATTAAGCTTTTCTTCTCCATAGAACATGAGGCAAAAATTTGATAAAAAATGTCTCTATATCTGTGACCTACACTTTTTTTAATATGTTTCACGCACAATTTTAGAAGTCTCTAGTTTACGGCAGCTTAATCAGCACCATTCATTTCTATTTTTTTGTCAATTGAGATTCCTTCTGCAGCACCAGAACAACCTCAGTTCATCAAAATATACTCAACAGTGACTATGGCTACAAGAAGTGGTGCTTAGACATTTTCCAAGAGGTTGAATGTCATGAGTATCTGCACCTCAGTTTGGCTGCTATGGTTTCTTTTTAATCATTTTGTTGTTGTGTGCAGCGTGCAGGAGACTCAATATGAAAACGTGAACTTGAAGAAGGAACAGACGAGCCGTGCTGAGTTAGCGATCCCAAGATACCATGAGCTGCTGCCCCTACAGGAGCACAAGAAGGTGAGACCCAAGACGCGTAAAGAATCATTTACATACTTTGTTGAGCACTATACTAAATAAGCAGCCACTACTCTTCACACGAGAGCTGGTCAAATAACACTCTGAGGCTTATTACAATAGAGATGGAGGCTACACTGACTTGTCCATTGTGATTATTATCTGCTCAGTTAGAGAGTCTTGCAGGTATTTAGAGCATAGTAAATTAAGAAGTAGATAGTTAAGGGTCATCCATGTTTTTAATATCCTTCACAAAGGCACTACATCTTTCTATCAGTCTGATCAGACTGATCTGGTTTCATTGACAAGTACTACTGAGTGTCACCTGCATAACAGTGGCCGTCCATGCCATGCTTTCTAATAATGTTACCTAACTGCAGCATATAAAGAGTAAACACAATGGGGCCAAGTACTGAACCTTGTGGCACACCATATGTTGCTTTAAAATACAGTGAAAAACTCTGATTTACATTTACAGTTTGAGAGAGCATAGATTGAGATCATCGGTGTGCCACGCATGTTTTATATCTACAACTTGCCCCCATGTTTATCATTGGAGGCGTATTATATTTAGTTTTCAATTCAAACTTTACTAGCTAACGTAGTCTGGCCTAATTCGGTTATTAATCCCATTATGTATATCTATTCACTCATTTACTTGGACGTTTCTATATCTCATTTTTCTCTTTTTAAACGTACTTTGAATGTATCCAGAATATCTTGATTTATCTTGTTACAGATCCTGGCATAATAAGTCATTCACTCATGTTTGAAATATGCCGTGCCTTTCAGTAACAAGAATAGTATGTTTTTAGACCATTTATACACCACAACTTAAATTCTGAAACTACAATACAGGCTCAAAGTCGGGATCATAAGTAAACCATTTAAAAAAAATCTGCCATTTTGTAAATACCATATTTTTACGTATTTCACCCCAGATTTCACTTAAATAAAGTTAAGATCATTATATTTAAGATTCCACTTAACATTTTACAAAGTTCCTTCCAGTTTAGCCGTTTTTAGGATTAAAATTGTACTTCCTGTTCATATGACATCACGTTGCTAGGGAGATGCTTAGCGACCATGTAATAAATTGGGTAAAACTCTCTTACTGTTTGAAAATGTGAACATCAGCTTTAAGGATGAATAGATATTATATTATACGTTACAGACCCTTGCATGACCCTGTATGACCTTTCACTCTTCTTCTTCTGTTAGCATTTACCCTCTGTAGTTGTTTTCCTGAGAGTTTAAAATGTTGTTTTTAAAAGCTCCAGCCGATAGCGTTTCTCCTCTCTGCCACAGGGCCTGTTTTTATCTGGGAATCCTGCTCCACACATTTGCATCTCATATTTTTCATAGTTTTATGCAGTGTTAGAAGCATCTCTCCAGTATTATTTTAACACTTTAATAGGCCGACTGTTTTTCTAGCTGCATCATTTTAAATAGCATCATAACATATTCAAGAGTAGTTGATTTCAGAGATTAATTTGATTTTTTTTTTTTACCAAATGCATACCAAACTCTTGCTGTTCTTTCTGTTTTATAATTTTATTGAGAAATTTGCTCTTGAAGCAGTGTAGATATAAGTAAAATCTACTTCAGATTACAGGAAGAACATTTTGATTTTATATTTATGGACAAAATCTTTCATTTAGAAACTTTTGGATGCTTGATAATAATGATCAGATTTTCAGTGTGGCCTACAGAGGGCAGCATAAGACAAGCTGGAGCGAATGGCTTCATGCTGCAAAAGTTCAATTCAGTTTTTTTTTTTTTTTCATTGAATTTTTTGACCTTTACATGTGTTGGATATTAAGTTACATACAATTAAATAAAACATGTTTGTAATGAAAGCAAAACTGAAGCAAAGCATAATGCGACTACTTTGGAAAATATTTGATTGACTTCACAATGTAGATAAAAAATGTAAAAATCCATTGCCATTGCCTACTTTGTACATCTGGCCACTTTGTACTTACTATGCATGCGACGACTAAAATAATTTACTGTAAGTGTACAGTTATTATTGCGTTTTTGTCTTGATAATTATAATTTATTTCAGAAAGGTTGGTCTAGAAAGCCAGAAACTACACTTATTATCAAATTTTAAGCTAACAGTTAGCCGCTGCAACTAGCTTAATCAGGTATTTACGTCTTTGAAATTGTGATAATCTCACTTTCATTTGGTTAGTTGGAATCTGTAAGGAGGCTTTGTATGTAAGAGTTTTTTTTTTCTGTGTTTATTTAAAAATGTAAAAGTAGGGAAACAGTAGCCTGGTAAGAAAAGCAAAGCTAAAGGTACAAAGTAGGCAATGACATCCCTCTTTGTCTATTAAAACCCAGAATAGTGGGTGGAGCGTCGGACTGACTGGGGCAAGCACATTTCTTTGACAGATGATAGAAGACAAAAAAAAAAGGTTTGTTCTACTATAAACATTTCTCGATTGAGCTAATGGTTTTATCACTGATACGAGAAATCTTTTTTATTTATTTACTTTTTTTAATAAAGTTGAAGCCATAAAAAGAATCTGTTTCATGGATTAAACTTTAAGTTTACGAGATTATAATCATAATTTTATGAGGAAAAAAAAAGTTAGTATTATTAAGACTTGAGTCAAATGTTTGCATGAAAACTGACAATAGATTTTTATATTTATAACAATGTTCCATGATCCAAAGTACAAATTTAATCTTGAAAAGCTCAAGTTTATTATTGAAAATTGACTGTGACTTTATACTTATAACATTGTGAATTAAATCTCGTTCTCACGTTTATTGTTGTTTTTTTCACTTCAGCTTCGTCATGCAATTCTGTTTCTCAAAAACATGCCAGGGGCCTGATTGAAACAGGTCGAGGGCCGCCTTTGGCCCCCGGGCTGCAGTTTGCCCAGGTCTGCTCTGTGTATATCATCATAAATAATTTACACACAGTTCAAAGTAGAACAGACTGAGCAGTTCACCACTCCATAATACGGTACTATTATTTCTGGCTGAAATCATTGTTTTAATCATTTCTATCAAAATCAGATTTGAACATTTTGTATTCTGGCAGCTTAACAAAATGTTCTAGATCAGAGGAGGTGGCTCTCCAGGAGGTTCAGTTTGGCCCACAGAGAAAGGTGGATGCTCGTTAGGAATATCTATTTGATCTAGTTTAGATTGTCAAAAAAAAGAAATGAAATGTGATCTCCCAAAACATGTTAATAAGCAACAATTTAATCATTATTGGCCATTATGAGAACCAACGAATCACATTTTTTACCCCCGCATATTGATTGTTCTCATTTTTGGTAATTATTTCTGGAATGTAAATAAGCAGACTTCTAAACTCTGTCATTTATACAGAAAAATAATCAGATTATTTCTTCTAATGTCTGGTACGATGGGCGATCTGGGAAAAAGTAATCAAGATTTTCGATTCTATTTTGCTTAACCTTTCATGAACATAAACGTAACAAAAACTTTTAATATGTCTAATTTGTATTCAAATTTTTTGAAACTATATATTAATCTTCTGCCTCAAAGTTTGACTTTTGCTCCAAAAACACATTTTTACTGGCAAAATTTTGGTTTTCGCTCTTTCAATTCAAAACCCACCACCAAATAATTGACGATTCGTTTCGATTTGATCTCGATCTCTTGGTTTTTCGATTAATGGCACAGCCCTGATGTCTGTCCCTCTGAAGAAAAAAGTTTGAGCACTTTTGTTGTAGACTTTAACTTAAATTACTTGTGTCTGATTTGCATTTGAATCCAACAGAAAACACACAAATAAATGCTGACAGTAAAGTGGTTAGACATTTATTTATTACATGTTTATTCGTACAAATCAATATCAATGAAAGAACAGACAGAGTTGAGTTTGTAGCTGGTCCAATATCGCCCACATAGAAAATCATTTGTGTGTGGGAAGTTCAGACGTTGGTCATCGACGTCATATATTATTTTGATATACAGTTAACATATTCACCCCTCCAAGCTGCCACAGAAGACACAAATGTGCTTGGGGATTTGTACCAACTTCCAAAAAGTTTCCTCTGCTCCTCTGAGACCCAAGAACAGTTTGTAAAGAACAGAAAGGCGTGGGTGAGATGTAGATTCGATATGATAAACCCTTAACAAGTGTTTCATACGCGCACAGTTTGACTTAAGCTGCAGGATTTTGTGACATTTGGGTCTGAGGACAGCGGTGTTTTCTAAGGGAGGACAGCGGAGTGGATTCTCATGAATAAGAATAAGCCTGGACTGGAGACGTGCTGTGCTTGGGGCTTCCTAGGCTTTGACTCTTTACTGTGGCCCAGTGACTTACAGCACTGTGGGCAAACTTAGAGTGGAGTTTTAAGTCTGAAAGAAGAATGCCACAAACTTGGGAAAAATGGAATTGGTAAATATTTTAGTTAGGAGTGTGACTCTTTGAAAGCCGTCGGAATTTTTTTTTTTTTCAATCTGCCATTGGGTTAATTAAAACCTTATAACACGTCACAAAGTTTGACTGTTGCTCACTACACCTGTCACTGTTGCACCTCATCACCAAAACAACTTTCTAATTTGTGAATTTTGTTCACTGACAACATCTCTTCCATCATGTCTGCTGGGATTGTAAACTGTTTCTGTTCTGTTTGTTCAGGGCGTCCCGGGGCCGGGTCAGTACGACATCCGCAGTCAGTTTGAGAAGTCTGTAAGGTCTTCTTCCAGGTCCTGGCCCTTCATCTCCCAGGCACAGGTACTGCACCAACACAAGCCCTACACAACAACAGGTCAGCAACCAGAATCAACTATTTATATTATACGTACACTCTAAATAAATGAACAACAAAAACTATTCCCTTTCGTTCAAAACAGCTGCGGGAAGTTTCAGTGTGGCAAAGGATAGCCAACAGACTGAAAGATTAAGCACTGGTTGCACTATTTACAGTATAAGGGCAGTTTTAGGGGGACAAATTATTGTTTTGCAATATATCGTGATACAATTTATGGTTTTGTTTCGTATTGTAGCACATGCATCACAATCCTTTAAAAGGAACCCCGAATATTTACATAAATAGATCCAAAATACTTTGCGTAGGTATACTTACTAAAAAGTAGAACTTAAAGTAAACAAATATTCGCCATTTGACGTAAAATTGTTATGTTTACAACAACTTCCTGATATTACGGGCGCCGCCATCTTGAGGTGATGACGCAGAATCGTGTGGCGCACTGGCGCAGTGACCGTCAGTCGTGAGACGCACGCAACAGTTGCAACAGTTGCCGTTGATCTGGTTAACAGGAGCGTCAGTAGTTTTTCGTCGTCAGTACATTGTAAAATGGTACATTGAGTGGCTTTTGGTTGTGATTTCGTCTCGGGAGGAAACAAGGAGAATGCGGTAAGCTTTCATAACTTTCCTCGTAGTTACACGATTCGACGTCATACTACCCATAATGCACTGTGTTGTAAACAATGATGGCGTCTTCCGTGAAAATATATTTCTTAAAAGTTTCATAAAACGGTAGATTTTTCAGATTATTTTCGTGTGTATTTATATCTTTGATGGTATAAGGAAAACTCGAAAACAAACATTAAAAAATTCTCGGGGTTCCTTTTAATGTATGAATAACAAACAGAGTTAAAGAAGATTTAAATGTATTTTTATTCTCTGTTACATTTACATATGTCACAATCAAAGCTCATCAGGATTGTGTCAGCACCAAAGTGGATCCATAGAAAAGAAAAGGCAATTTGTATTACAATTGGATCATTTGAACTAGCTTCACCTTTGAATTTCTTTGAATTATTTTTGCAGCATTTTGCAGCTCCTAATCATATAGAATTGTAAACCTACTATTTTATGATTTTTTTGCAAATGGTATTGAAACATTTTTGCGTTAATTAATTATTATTGAGTCACAATATCCGTGTTGCAGTATATCGTGTGTATTGTATCGTCTTAGCCCTACTATGTCTATTAAATTAAAGGAACACAATTGTAACACTTACAATCACAAAAAAAAAAAAAAAAAGAAGTAAGTTGGACATATACACTGAATAAACACACACGAAGAGACTGCTAAGCTATTAGCACTCCTTTTATTGGCTCAAGCAAGATAGAAATCTAGTGAGAGCTATTGTTCTTCGCAGGTTTTTCATTATTTTCTGACGAAAGAATAACATTTTTGAGCCCCTGGACCCCCCGAAAAAGTATGCTCAACATGCATTAAAACAACAAGACGGGACAAGAGCTAGCTGTTTTGATCAGGTCTGAACCGGTCTGACAGGCGTCTGTTTCCTGAAGCTTGAGTTAGTGTTTTCCTCGCTGGGCCTACAGAGACATCTGATTCTGCCAGTCAGGAGCCACACACTAAAATATTTTAAAATGCAGATTAGGGCTGTACAAAATATGTGAAAAATATATGATTGTGATTGTTCAGAATTTTTATTTTAACAGTAGAATTCTGTTCAAAGTTCACATTTTAAACCCATTCAGGACAAAACAACTATAATATGTCTATGAAGATGAATGTTTGCGCAGATCTAAACTACAAACTGACATTTTTTATGCAGACAATGGCACAATATTTGGTGTTTATAAAGGAAATGACACCCTTCATAATAAATAAATTGCAGCCCGAAAGCAGGCCACATAAATATAGAAATTAGGTCAAAAATTTGCTAATGTGCGAACTACAGCCAACATAGACGAACATGGGATGTCACTGTCTACATAAACGCATGTACAGTACACAAATGTTTATGTGAGTTTTTATAAATAATGCTAAAAAGCTCTGACAGAAGGAGCCATGTCTAACAGTCTGTTGTTTTTCATAGAGAGGACACACTGGGCTCTCTCCACTGCCTCATTTATTTTCTGCGACCACCACATGGAAACACTTCAAAAATTACAGTTGGTTTAGGCTTTTAGTGTGTCCAATTTACCCCAAAACAATGTCATCACTAGAGTCTGCTGTCTTATAAACTGCTTTTTTAACGATGTGTTTTTGTGCAAACAGTGAAGCGTAATCACATTATACACAATATTAGTCGTATCATTGCTTTTCTAACCCGCTCCAGCAGCTCACGCTCAACTCAGAAATATCACTTTCATTTTGTGCGGGAGACGACGAGGCAAGACATCAGATCTAACCGAATACAGTCTGTAAACACAGTAATGGGCTTAAACATGAAACCCAACGAACAATAGAGGCACAGTAGAAGGATTGAAATGATTGAAAATTAGCCTTCGAGCTAAAGTAATGACCAGTGTAGCTATGGTAACCTATAGCAACAGTTGTCCAGATCCAGCGGGCATGTTGTATTGGAAAATTTAACTAATAGGCTCTGTGCAGTTGGCTTGTTTTCGTTCAAAATATACATCCTTTACATACAACCATTTCCTGTTAAATACATTTCTGTGAGGTTTTAACTACATCAGTTTAAAATGAATGAATAGTCTTAAGATCAGACAGTTGTGGTGAATGGTACAGAAAACATGTTAAAGACTTTACAAACCAGATGAATATTTGTCACTGACTCAAATTGGGGAATCACAGTTATATCAAACTCAACTTCACCCATAATCACATTTCAAACAGACCTGGTAAATAGGGCAGGGTAAAAAAGGAGTACGGGTAAAAGCTAACTTTCCCCAAATTAGTTTCATGGCAGAATGGTGGCAGAGCGCATTAGCACACGATTCTGATTTTCGGTTACTTTCAATAAATAACACTATTTTTGCTTAATATAATTTTTAGGACATGAGGTCAAGAGATTAGAATAATGTCTAAAAAAGTTTTTTATTTCAGTCATTCATGGGTCAATTTCTCTGAAACAAAAATAGACAGAATGACATATCTCCCCTCAATAAATATATAATGTCAATAAGCCCCTGTTTACTTCCTCTGACTGAGAAATGAATCAATGGAATCATCCCTTTATAACAGCACAAAAATCAAACTCAGCATTGAATTGAAGTACCACTATTGAAGTACACTACTCATCAAACTGATCCGCTAGAATCCAGATAATGTACAGGCTGTGGAGTTTTGATTCCAGCGTGTTACGTTTTTTGTTAACATTAGCTGTGAGTTAGCATATTAGCGCTGCTAACAGTGGATCTATTGCTAACAACACGACACAACCAAATCAAAAACAACGGAGCAAATGGATTAAACTCTGCCTCAGCATCATCTCAAAGTAAGTCCTGCGTGTGTACCTTGTAATTATGTGTGTGTATTAGGCGTGTGCGTAATACCTGTGTGTTTAGCGCTGCGTTCTTGTCTTCTCCTCTTAAATAACAATTCTTGTGTGTCTGGTTTAAAACTAGATTTAAAACGCACAAAAACTATAGCTGTGATAAAACTGTGACCTGTCAGGCACGTTTAATACGACGCACAAGCTCATCTTCAGTTCACAGACGATGGGAAACGTGTGTAAACTCCAGAGGCAGCGACTGCGGTTGCCAGAAAAAGCGTCCTAAAACATGACCGCACTTCAAAAAAATAAGTTAATAAAATTACTCAGCAATTACTAAACCACAGAACGTGTGCTGTATATGCAAATTGTTTTAATAGTGTAATAACGACTTTAAATAAATGCTCAGAGGATTTTTAAAATGAAAAATAAATATCGCAAAAAAGATTGAATATTACAATCTCAGAGCCCATTTCGCATATCGCAGAAATTTTCAATATCGTGCAGCCCTACTTGGTGTGAACAGTACGATATGTATTGTATAGAAAATCTAATTGCAGTCGACACAAATAGCTGTCAGAAAGTCCCATTTGAACTCGTTTGCAGCTGAAGAGATTGAAACAGTGGGTTTTTCCTCGCACCGTAGATGAAGAAGATGGCTTTATTAGGCGTCCCACAGCCTGACACGTGATGAGCTCCTCACTGACTCTGCTCTGCTCCGTCTGACTGATGCTTTAATTATCACACACATATACGGCTCTCGGGGAAGAGGATATCTACACCTTCAGGCAAACTCACAGTCATAGAGGAGAAAGAACCAGAAGTGATCGGGTTAAACAATTCTTTAGTCACTGTAATCTTTGAAGAGCTGATTATTTCTTTCCGTTGGGGCTGGAAAAATAGTGTGGAAAAATATATAATTGCCATTCAACTTATTCCCAGCTCTCACAAACCCTGTGGCACATTACTGGTTTTCACAATCACAGATTTTCAAGCTTTGGAATGGCTTTTTCAGATATAGAAAATAAAAAAGTGATGTATGTGTTAAATACTGTACCTGACAAGTCTATTTTAATGTGTGTAATACAGGTTAGACTACATTTTTTTGTAAATCATAGTGAACATGATTACATTTAAGATTTCACTGAACATTTAGCTGGTTTTCACCCAATTTGGCAGTTGGATGAAGTTTATTCTTGTCTTTTCTTCAGCTAATATGACATATATGGAGGTAATTCCACAACTGTTACCTAATCTGGGCCTGACAATTTGACTAATGAATATGACCTATAAGCCCTAAATTGTGTTACATAATTGGTTAAACTCAGAAACGTCAGTGGTGTGTAAGTTGTTTTGTGCATTTTGGTAGTTTTTGATGACATTTGTGGAGGGATTATGTTTTAGAACTCGAATTTTCTTCTTTTAATTGACAATTTCTTCATAAATTGCATCTTTGACTATGATAAATATTTACCACATACACCAAACTAAGTAAAAATTAGAAAAATGTTATATTCATGTAAATACAGTATTTTAATTCTCTTTAAAAATCATAAAATTGAAGAAAACACCAGTTGGTCATATTTAAAAAGAAAAATGACAAAGAGAAAAAAATAATAATAATTAAAAAAATTTGTTGTACTAATATTCCAATGCATCAATTTTAATACCACAAATATAATGGCATTTTTCTGAAATTATTAACTTGTGTTATGCATAGAATTTATGATTGTATGTTTTATTAAATTAAGCTCACCATAGATCCACATTTGCACTTTCTAATCTGCCGCTTTAGACTTGAAAAAAATTCTTTAACTTCAAAGATGTACTTGCAAAAAATATGGAGATATAAATCGTATATTGACATTTCTGTCCAATAATTTATCTTTGTGATTGTTCACAACTTGACAAGATGCGTAGCAGTAGAGCTGTTCATGAGTTGTACATGGCAAACATATGAAGTTTCTTGTTCAACTCATTTTTCTCCAGGGCCAATTTTTTTCGAAGACCATGGCCTCTGGGCCGGATAGTTACACAAAATGTCACCACTTTTGGCAAAATTTAGGATTATGCCAAATATCCACAGCAATAGCAAATTTGTTAATTTAAACTTCTAAACAAACTTATAAAACAGTGCTGAACTAAGAAAATGTCAGCATTAAACCAGGACTAAATTAGGACCCAATAATGACTAATATAGTATAGGTATAGTTACTAGCCCAGTTTTAAACCGGCAAGCAAGAGAAAGTATCTTTTTGTAACAGTGGGAAAATGGGTTGAGGGCCAGATAAAATTTTTGGAGGGCCGATGTGGTCCCAGGGCCTTAAGTTGAATAGGCCTGTTTTCGACAACAGTCTAGTGCAGGCCTATTACTTTACGTTTTCCTGAACGCTGGACTACAAAATTGCGTCATAAACCAATGTAACTCAAATTGATCAAAACACTTTTTTATAAGATTAAATAAAACAAAAACAAATTTACTCTGTCACAAAAAGATTAAAGGACAGAGCAGAAATACATTAAATCAAGTGTTGATCTATATCAGTGGTGACAAACTCGGGGCTTGACGATCATGTGTTTGTAAAGAAAGTAGGATTTAAAAAGGAATTTGCTGTACATGACAGGGATGGAACTTGCGCACCTGCAGCCTCTTCACACCAGTGTACTGTGCGCTGTCCACACGACCACGTGACAGCAGACATTGTCCGGATTTCTGTGTGAGTGTCACAGATACTGTAATTGCATGAACGCGCTGCGGTTAGCACGAGGTTATTGATGTGGTTTGGCGATTTTATGGTTCACGTGGCCGTTTCACATGATTGGTATTTAAAGCCACCTGGTGCTATTCAATGTTTTAAGCCATGATGAAGAGGTGGTCGAAACGCGTTGCTTTGTCCCTGTAGCTAATAAAGGACTTTTATTTTAAGTCAGTGTGCCTCGGATCTCCTTTTCGTCTTCTTATAGTAAGTCTTGCCGCTTGATCCTTGAAGAGCACCTGCTGATCTGACTTTTGGCCTGTAGACGCACTCACTACTTTCTTCTTGCGCTGCGGTTAACACTTGAAAGCTGAAAGTTGGTCACGTTTGAGGTGCAACCAGTAAAGAATAATCACGCGACCAATGCTGCGCATCTGGTGCAAATTTGGCACTCTATATGTGAACGCACCATAAGAATACAATCTGATGAAGACAGGGGAGGGGAGTAGATACTACTAATGTGCTTTTAAAAGATTTTAAAAAATTGCAGCCCAAGATAAGATGGAACTTTTTTTTTTACAACCGGTTTTTCAAAAAAATAGCTTAAATCATGACCAAAAGTGTGACATTCTTATCCAGCAATAAACATGATGTAATTTCCTCATGTAAACTCGATAAAATACTGCATTGAAACACAATAAAATGAAGAATAATGTTGGAAAATATGTTTGCATTTAGTTTTTCTACTTTTTGTATTGAGTTTTGCGAAAATGACAGCCGAATTCCTGGGTATCCGCATGTAACTGTTGCTGTCCATAAAAGTTACACACGGACCTGATCAGTTTATCAGCAAGTGAAGACTTTTCAACACTCAGGAACCTTGCAGCGGATAAACGCCACTAATGTGTGTATTCAGGGATAATATCTCAAAAATCAACATTTTATTTAGTATATAGCAACTCTCTCAACTAAAAAATGTGGTCCAATTGGTGTCCATGTTACATGCGGAATTATGCTGCATTGAGAGCAATTGAAATTTAAATTGAAATGGCTATATTGGAAAAAATAGTTCTGCATCTTTCTTGACCATTATAGATCCTGTCAGTACACTTCTCAAAGATGGAAATTAACCTAAAAATAAAACAATTGCTGCAATTTGAATTTTCAGCCTGGATGTCACACTTTATAGTCCCACTTTCAGAGAATGACCCATTTAAAAAACTGAATTTTTTTTGACAAATATGTTTTCGGGGTCACTAAAGAGAGCACCTTCAACCATGACACAGTAATTTGCAGAATTCCAAACTCATTCTTTTGCTGATTTAATGTATGAGTTGTGCAAATGAATGTGCTCCCGTTCCAGCTCAAAGCGGCGGTATCCTGGTGACTTCCCCCACATGAAACACTCCTCTGACGGCGGAGCTCGTCTCATGCTCCGCGGTGGTTCTGACCTCATTTTGTGGCCGCACGCTGAGTTTGTGCTGCGGTCCTGTGATGTCATCAGCCTCTCCCACCGAGCCGCTCTCGAGCACGTGTGAGACTGAAATAGTGATTGGAATCTCAGATGTGGAATCTCAGATAGTAATATGCACTTCGACACACTTTAGGCGATGGTGGTCTCTATAAAAGGAGGACACATTTAAACACACGCCAGATGGATCTGTATTGAATTACGATTTGAATTCTTCCACAGTATCCATCTAGGCTTTTACTAGCTGAAGTCGTTCGAGAAAAGGTGGGCATTTAGTGAAATACTTCGAGCTGATTGGGTGTGGAGCCTACCTTATTTGTGCTTAGCCAATCACAGCAATAACTCGTAATGGTGTATCCAATGTCCATGTGGGAAAACGAAATTAGTCTGTATTTTTGCTAAAACCGCATCAAAAGCAGCAGAGAACACGTACATTCACGAGAGCCGCCATCTTTGTTTAGCTTGAATTAGACTCGGCGGAGCGCTAACAGCCCATGTTAGCCCGCCCTTCTACAATGTGATTGGGCCTCAAAACCACACTGCTGTGATGTGAGTGGGTTGAAAGACCACTGTTTCGGATTCTCAAACCAATCAGGCGGCTGGAAGGCCAGATGGTTTATCTCGTGTTTGTGAATTCACAAATATCGCAAGATAAACCATCTGGCTGGCCAGGTTACGCTCATCATCCATTCATAATGTCATTCAAAATGATACACAAACATTGCAATACAATCTACAATGTGTGTGTGTTTATTTATTTAGTTATTTTTTTAATTAATAGACGTACATAAATACATTGACATACTATACAGAACATAGACATACACATACACAACAAAAACAACATAAACGGCTTGAGGTCTTCTGATTTTCATGTTGGGATTTGTAATTCCTTATATGGCTGGGCAATTAATCGAGAAATTGAGAGATCGAGGTCGATTGGAATCAAATTGTCCATTATTTGGTTGTGGGTCTTGAATCGAAAGATCAACAATCAATTTTGTTTTTGCTTATGTTCATAAAGCCGTTTTTCCTTTTCCAGGATCGATCTATATGAGGAGAAAAAAAAATACACAGCTCCAGTTCAGAGATTTCTTTTGCAGCTTGTCCAGTTTTCTCTGCCTACCGAGAAAACAGAAGAGGAAGCAAGGAAGTAGGTTAGGAGGGGGAGATAAGAAGAACAGCTGGATGTCTGTGGAGCACCCCTGCCTCCACCCTGTTTCCCCAAATCAAAGCCTCCGTTTGGGGCTCGGTACAAACACTTTCCCTGCACCACACTGCTGTCAGGCCACAACCTGCTCCTGCACTTTGAGAGCAGAGGAAACGCAGAAGCTCCCCCGCCAAGAGACCCGGGAGTCGCTGGCTCATTTCCCGAATCTGTGCTTGTCAGAAATGTAGAATGTTTTTAGAATATGCCATGATTTGTGGAATGTGCCAGACGGTTGGTAACCACACGGCTATCGGAACAAAAACAGATTGACTTAATGCAAAAAACAAATGCTACTTTTGGCATCTCTACTTTGGAGCAAATTTCCATAAAACACCCACAGCACAGAAAAATTGAACTTCACCAGATATATAGTATTTGCAATATGAGGGATTTTTGTTTTAACATTTAAAGGTCAAAGCTCAAACTTCCACAACCATATGTGGAAGGTGTAAAAGTTTCCACAATTTTATCTACTGAATTGTTTTTTGTCATAAATACTATAGAAATCGTAAGTTGTCATATTTGTCTAAATCAGTGCTTCTCAATCATTTTTTGCCGCGCCCCCCCTGGGAAAGAGAAAATGTTTCGCGCCCCCCCTACTCACCGCAGTCACTAAAAATCAGATTATTATCTATAAGAAGTCTATAAGTTGCCTATATCTAAAAGTGTATCCTTTTAAACATTAACAAAAGAAAAAAATCAATAGCAACTTGAAACAAAGTTCAACAAATATTAACTTTATTTTGTACGTTTACACTTTGCAAGTTTATATATATATTTTTTATTCATATGTTTTGCAGTGTTATTTTTACAGTGTAGTCAGCTTCACAGGCTGAATAGAAAAGGCTTTGAAAGCGACGCTGGGCGCTGTTTATTCCACAAATGATCAGGGGTCTCATCTATGAAGCCGGCGTACGTACAAAATTGGGTCAAAAGTACGTGGGAGATTACGTGCGTGGTTTCCTGCGTCAATTTTGGGATTTATGAAAAGAAGACTTGACGTGGGATTTTGCGGGTGGGACCGCAAGCTCTGGGGCTGCCGTACGCACTTTCCAGAGATGAAGCAGAAGGAGATCTGTGTTTAGTGGAGGCATTCTGAGGAGGTTTGTGTTTAGTGCACATGAGGTATATGACTTTTGTTCATATTTCCAACAAATATAATAACTTTAATTTAATCACAACTACTTTGTGGAAAATGAAGCTTAGGTTAGTGTTGTCATTTAGAAGCCGTGCATACGTGCACGGGAGCGCATGATTCACATTGTTTTATTTAGAGAATCTGAAGCAATCTGGACATTAAGTTCATAAGTGCGCTTTATAACAAAGGTCCTGTGATCACGCACGAGTGGCTCCCTGCTCTCTCACGCACGATTTATCCAGCGCACACACATCATCGCCGCATACGCGCGCACAGGCACACACATCACGGCATACGTGCGTGCACAGGCACACTTATCACGGCATACGCGCGCGCGCACAGGCACACATCGCTGTAGCAGTGTGGATAATATCCCACTCCACACGCGCACTCAAACGTCAAGCCTACACCTTCCCTCGCTACCTCTCTTTTCATCTTCATCACGTCTCACACACCGCACACCCCGGTCTCTCGTCAGCTCGCGCATATGTGCACGCTCAAACTTCCACGTGCATTTATAACATCACGCATATGAAACCTCATATCCCGTTGTTGTGCGAAGCTTAACAGTAAAGCACTTTTAAACTAAAGACATCACATCTAAAACAGGCCGATAAGTTTGTCAGACGAGCTGCACTGTTCACTTCAGAATCCTCTCTGCTGCTGCTCCGTCTCTCTCTCCTCCCCTTTCTCTCCGTGTCAGTCAAACAAACTGGCTCATTATCGGTGCATGAATATATGAATGACTCTTTGCATGGACCTTTTATGCTGAAAAGAGGCGTGAAGAGGGAGTGACGTGAGGCGGGGTCCGGTGCGCAGATTTTTTTCCAGCTGTGGAGAAAAGTGACGAGGAAATGACCTGCAGGAGTGCGTACGGAGGCTTTTGTAAATCTCAACTTTCTTTTACGTAAATGAAAGTTGGATTTTGCCACAGCGTACTTTTTCACGCACTTTTTCATAAATGAGACCCCAGAGCCGTACCGTTTGTGTGGAGTAAAGTTGGTGAAATGATGTGGCAGATCAGGCGTTTTACCGCGGACACGCGACCGCGGGCTTGTGCACTGCTCTGTCCCGGTTGAGCGAGCGCGCGGTGCCGAGGCCGTTCTTTCCACCTGTGTATGTCTGGCGCGGTGCGCGAGAAGCCCGGACCGCTGCACACAAACACAAGCGGAGAGAGCAAACGCGGAAATGTACCGACACCGGCACCGACCAAAGCAGGGCAGACAAGGCACGTGAACGGGACAGATTTTATGACCGATTTCAGGACCGATAGGGCTGGAGCTTATTGATCTAGTGGACTGTTACGCGCCCCCACGGCATCGCATCACGCCCCCCCAGGGGGGCGCGCCCCACTATTTGAGAAGTACTGGTCTAAATACATTTTATTATGAACTTTATTCAGTTGATATAACCACAGAAAATGGGTTAGGGTTAGGGTTAGTTAATATATTCCATCGCACAAACAAGTGAAGCAGTTTAAACAAAGCTAAAGCAATAGCTGTTGCTTCAAAGACCTGACCATTTCTAGGCTAGTATTTGATAAAATGTTCCAGAATTAGGTGCAGATAGAACACAGATTAATTTTTTTTAACCTGCAAGATGTAATTTTTATTTATTTTTTATCAATATTTATTTCCATTCCCCAAAATCTACATTGGTTGGGCTCTACTCCTACTTTTAACTGAAAAAACCTAAGCTACTCAGCAAATTATACATTAGGTGTTGAAAAAACATGGATGAACGTACAAACTATGATCACTGTAGTTCTGTGCTCCTGGTCTTTGCACTGTATTCTTGTATCTCAGAGAATAAACTTTAAAACAGCTCCATTCTCCATTAATCAAGGAACACAGTATTTTTTCTGTCTTTTTTTGCAATTCTCAGTGACATGTTTGAAATGTGAACCGAATCATATTTTTAAATGATAAATTGCAAATGGAATCAAAGTCACAATTAGAAATTTTTCCTCAAATTGTGTAGCTCTAATGTACACTTGAGAGCATTGCTTAGAACGTCCACAGAAGTTTACCAAAATGAGAACTATCAGAGAAAGTAACATGCCGTTTTTCCTATAGAAGGTAATGTAATGTTGCGCTTCGGTCAGAATCAGGGTGACTCAAAAGTTTTACCCCCTGCTCATGTTTTGCCAAAGATCAGACAAAAAAAATTCAAAAAGGAAACACTACAAAAAACCTTTCACGTTAGTTTGTGTTTGAGGTAGAAATGAAACTAAATTCCTTTTGAAAAACCGTCTCAAGCGTGGTCTCATTAATCCAGGGTGACACATAAAGAACCTGTCACAATGTGCCCCTTCGCACTTGGCTCCCAGTGAACATTTTACACATATTTTTCCAAGCGTCATTTTGTTGTTGACAGTTAAAAAGGACCAAACAAAGATGAATGGAGCGTTCTTGTGAAGTGTTCATAAAAGCACGCTTGGCCCGGCAGCAGCAGCACAGTGACGGACAGAACCAGGGAAGGCCAGGGCCAAGCTGGAGAACAGTATGAGTACAGACCCTGCACATAGGGCTCTTTTTGTATTTATTTACAGGGTTATGCAGTTGACATCACAGCGTTCTAAATGTCAACAGTGATGGTGAAAATGGATGAGAATCATTGGAGCTAATTTTTCCTTTAAGGACTAAACCCTACTAAAATAGGAAAAAGCAACTATAGATAATAAATAAATAACAAAACAACTACAACTACTGCTGAATACTGAGTTTGTATGTGACGTCAAGAGAAAATCTGAAAAGGAGAAAAACTGCAACAGCACTTTAAGATCACACACGATTCAACTCATTTTTCTTGTCCAGGGGTGGGCAATTATTTTTCCTCGAGGGCTATATTCAAATCCAGATTAGTGGCAAAGGGCCGACCCACAATTGTTTGTATTGGTAAAAAAATTATCATTTTCCGAGCACATTTTTCATAAAATATAGGGTATTACTGTGTCCATCTATATTGAGAACACAAAACACATTCTTTGTAGCCAAGTCAATCAAATAATGCAGATTTGCTGAAATGTCTTGAAATCTGGATTTTAATCTATATTTTTTTCTTGTTAGGAAGTTTTACTTGATGGACCAAAATTATTTCACTTGTTTCAATAAATTTGCAAATTTGATTCAAGCTAAAATGTCTTGTAAACAGTTAAAAATGAAACAAGTGAAATATGCTGCCAAAAATTAGCAATTTCATTCTAATCTGGCTAAAATTAATAAAATGAAAATGAATATTTTGAATTCTAGTAGTTTTAACTGAGGTTATAACGTTTCGCAGTGTAAAGATAGTAAAACGTGCTGGGGTCCTGATTAAAACAAGTTGAGGGCCCCATCTGGCCTGTTCTATGCTTTCTTGCTAATTAGCTAAGAATCACATTTCCTCAGTCAAAATTGACCTTAGTCAAAATATTTAGGAGCATTTTTCAATTAAAGAATATCAGCATATATTCAACCAACTTTAATAAAATGTATGCATTTAAAATCAAGTTCAAAATTTCAATATTCATCTCACCAAGTGGAAATTTTTGTCTTTGCAAATTGTAGCCAAAACCACCCACACACCCATCCACTAGGGCTGAACACTTTGGGAAAAATATTTAATTGCAAGTATCGCAATTACGATTTGATTTTTGATTTATGTTTAAAGTAGATATTTTCCTTGTTAAATGTCTTTGTAAGCATATGTTGGTTCTCTCAGTTGTCTCCCGCAAAAACTACGGCAACTACAGCATTCCTCCTCGCCCCCTTCCCGACCTGAATTTTTCTCCTGGCTCTTTGATTTAAAAAAAAAAAAATTGCAGTGTAAATGTGCTTAGATGTGTTTCGGTGCCTTTTTCAATATTAAAGTTATGCAAAAAATGAGTTAAGTTTCAGTTGGCTAGTTTAATTACACAAGAGAGCTGTAGGGGAGCATTACCACTGAAGTTGCTTTGGTTTGGTTTAAAAGAGTTTGTTCACTTTTACAACATGTTCATTAGGATGGAGAAAAATTAAATCTAATTTCATTTCAGCAACAAGAGTTCAATTACAAAAACATAGAAACCTTGTCCAGAAGAATTTTTCTTTTTGTTATTGTCTTTGACAACAACGCTGAGTACATTTGATTAAAGGTGGGGTAGCTGATTTTCACACTGCAAACACAATTTAGGTTTTAAATCTTACTACATCCTCTCATAAATCCTTCAACACATGGTTACTATCGACATGTAATCATTTCGGTTGCTTCTATGGCTTTTTACAAGTGAAACTAGAGTGACCGCCCCAAGCTCAGCCAATCAGAGCGCAGCATTCAGCTCTGATTAGAACTAAAATTCTTTATTATTCAGTTCAGACAGTACTCAGAGGTCTCATTTTTTCACAAAGTGCTGTATTTAGAATGCACTTTTTAGTAGAAAGCACAAAGTTTCCAAATTTAAAACTAAAAAAGTTAGCTACCCCACCTTTAAAGAGGATTGAAATATTATTTTATTTGCAAAAAATTACATTTTGATTTCGAAAATACAAAAAGCAAACTGCAAAATAACACTGTCCTTTTAAAGGCACTTGTGTTTGTTTTTGTTTGTAAATAAACTCTTCACTTTCAGTTTGTCAAATTAACTCAAGCAATGTTTCAACAATGTTTAAACTTTTATTTGTCACTATTGACCAAATTAGGAAAAAATTATCTGTGTCATAGACTTTGAGCATTTCAGGGTTTTCTTGCATTCTTATTTCAGGAAAAATCTAACTTATTTCTAAAGGCACTGATTTTGTGGAGCGACTCATTTGAATCCTACATTTTCGTCTGTTTTTATACTCCTTAAACCTAAACTCTGTAACTTCCCCTTGCCCTTGTACTTTCTGACAGTTATCTTAGCTGCTCGCGTGTGGTTCTCCCTGAAGGATCTCTAATAATAACTTCGTATTTGTTTGGTGCAGAGCAGACTGTGGGCTCCTGCTGACTCAGACTGGGGCCACACGGCACACCTGAATGTGCTCTTCACGAACACAGCGTTTATCTTGTCTTTTCTCCCCCCAACCTCCTTCAAACATTTTGTCCAATCTCACTGTTCGCCGTGGCTCTTTATCATTTCTCAGTAGAGTTGGAATCGCTCATGCAGGTTCCCATATAGCCTTCAGCCAGGTAAATGCAGAGCTCCGTAAAGAGAGCACAATGCGGCTGATTTGTCATTGTGAGAGGCCGTTAAATCGTCTGTGCATTTACCTTCCTACACTCTGTCGCGCGCTTCATAACTAGCGAGGAGGAAATTGAAGTGGAAAAACTGTCTGGCTGTATTTTACTGTTTGCAAGGACAATGTTTGTACTTTCTCGGTTTGTCGAAATGGCCATGTGTATATATAATTCAGTGGCTTCACTTTCTTTAATGGTACTGGAGCCATGCAGTCTGCCAAACAACAGGTGTACTAAGGATGGGCCGATATGATAACCGATTTTTAGTCCCCTGCTGTGGTCAATAACCAATAATTGCTAATGCCGATAATTCTATTTTAAAGCAGATCTAAGTTTGTTAAATGTCTTTGTTAGTTTGTGTGATGGTTATAAATGTATTCTCTTCACATTTGAAGCACACGTCTGCTCTCTGCTGCCTCCTTGAAAATCTACTTTCATAATTTGAGAAACACTGGCTCTTTTATTTTTACATTTGACAGTGTGAAATATTTTTTAATATACTTTTCTTTACCTTATTTGAAAAAAATAATAAAAATAATAAAATAAATAAATAAAACAACAAGGAAAAAAGGTAGGTTTAATGTTGGTATTTGCAGAAGAGAACTGTAGCTCTGCTGCTAAAGTTGCTTGGTTCTGCTTTAAAATCCACAGCAAAACTCACAAGATCAAAAACTAACAAACGAATATATTTATCTGGGATAAAAAATATATTTTGTAGTATTATTATGTAAATATAAAAACTAATTTTAACTTAATTGTTTGTTTATATATACTTTTTATTCTTTAGTCTGTTCAAAATTGCAAATATGATGCTTTTAGGTCAAACTGAGGCTGGTACGTGACCACAGAGAGACTGGAGAACCTCTTCTAAAAATATCGGCCAATTAAAAAAAAAACTCCTTGCTTTCAGACTTCATCCCGCTTGTAATGATGTCGACAAGATTTAGTTTGGTAGCTTGTTTTTAGTAACTCGTGAACTGCTCTGTTGCATCCATAAGTTGTGAACATATGAACAGCGAACAGAGGAAATGATGGACAGAGCAACACAGAGGACAGACAGAAATCTCTATGAGCATCCGTGACTAGAGCATTTGCTTTTTAGTACAGATAATAAGTAAATGCCTTTTTAAAATTATTTAACCTTTATTTAACCAGGAAAGTCGCGTTGAAATTAATAATCTCTTTTTCAAGGGAGTCCTGGCCAAGACGGCAGCATTACAAAAACACATCACAAAAAAAGTTTACTAAAAGCAGTTACAAATCATAGACTCAGTTTCAAGGCTTTTAAGGTAGATTTAAATTGACCTACTGAAATCAGTCCTTTTACTTTCAGAGTTTTTTGTAAGTTATTCCATGCTGAACGAGGTATTGAAATGCCGCTTTACCAGTCCTTGTGGGACATTTGGGACAGAAAGCAACAGTAAGTCTTGGGATCGCAGAGAATAATGTTGCTTTTCTGTCTCCACTAGAGGTTCAGTCCTGTGAGGGAAGTGGCACCTCCTGTTGGAGCGTATGACGACCCGCGCAGTGCTTTGGAGCTGCTCAAGAAATCCAACTCCTCCAAAAAGAAAGCCTTCAGCAGCACAGCGGCCCGCTTCAACCTGGAGTACAACAAGACTTCTCTGCCAGGTCTGGAACTGTTACAGCCAACATACACCAGGACGCTTTGCTGTGCTGCTATTTGGGTGTTTCTGTTATTTTCTATGAGCGTACACAGACTGAGCACTTGCTTTAGGTGGCAGAGCTCAACAATTTTCCTGCCGGCACCTGTAGTTTCTTCTTCCATGTTGGTTAATGCATATTACTGTACTTAGCAGTTTGGACCAAATAAACACACTTTTTGTTTATTTATATATTTCTTTATTTAGGTTTATTTGATAGGGACAAGTATGTTTTATGAACTCATGTCACACACTACAACATTTTAGCAAAGGCAAATTCACAATGTTCATTCCTTGTTGGACTTTGCATAAAAACAGTCAAAATACAATACGCTACACAATACAAAATATAATACACATAATCATTACAAAACAGGTTAGTGGTTACAAGTCTGACCAGTAATTAAAATATATAAAAAAATGTCATTTAAAAAGGAACAGTTTGTCTCTTCTTTCAGTTCCAACAATAATGTGTTCCATTTTTTGATGCCTTGTACAGTGAAAAAAGAACTTGTTTTGCACATTGGGACTCAGTTACCACTCTGAGCCCCCCGGTAATGACCCCACAGCTCTGAGTGTAACTATTAAGTCACTGACAGACCTGCATTTTGAAAACACACTGTCACAGTTTGTAGATGCTGAGAATTTACTTTGAAACTGCCTGCACAGAATTGTAACTCACTGCATCGTCAGTGTACATCTGAAACCCTGTTGAACAAGATTCAGGTAGATCATTGACATACAAAGAGAATAGCAAGGGCCCAAGTATGGACCCTTGTGGCACTACAGTCTTTACTTTTAAAAATGTAGATTTTTTATTATTCATAGCGACACACTGCTCTTTTTCTTCCAAAATATAATTTAAACCCTTGCAAACTGTATGTAGTTAAATTTAGGTTTTTGGCTGCTCATGTTAATAAAATCATTTTATAACTACGATTCTTTGAAAAATTATGCCAAGGGTTGCGACATTCAGTGCATGTTGATGATAGACTAAAACCCTGGTAGCATCAAAGTTTTTGCTATGCTGTTTAACTGACCTTATATCAAACGTTAAATAAATTAAGCAATGATGTCTTTGACATCTACATAATGTCAAAATTGTATTTTGTCATTATATTCTGGTATATGTTTTCTACAGGACCAGGCTCGTACAATGTGTATGAGCAAGGAGTGGCCCGGGACAGTTTTAAAAAGGCCTATCTGGACCGGACCAAAGGAGGTTTTGGCTCCAGCTCCCAACGCTGCACTGTCTTCAACAGACGGAGCCCAGAAGGACCCAGTCCAGGACAGTACCAGGTCAACTTCTAAGAAATTACTTTACCTTTAAGTACTACAGCAACCAAACTTATCAGACAGCAATGTGTTCTCAGGTTTCTTACAGTTTATAGATTAAAAACACTGTTGCTATGCTTGTTGTAGGTGTCCATACTACAGCTGAAAATAATACTGGTCAAATCAATTGACACACTTATGGGTGATAATCACCACACACGTTTAGTTTAGCATGTTAAACACTGTTTCAGAGAAACACGTACAAATGAATTCTGGATGGAATTCATTTGCACCTTTTCTATAAACTTGTAAATGAGGAACTAGAGACCAGTTGAAGGAGGAGAATACTTTTTGGAATCATTCCTCCTGCATCCTTTCCCCAGCTCTGAGCAGTCTGACAGCAGAAAACGCGCAAAATTCACTGAATGCAAATTTGTGATGCAAATTTTAATGGACACCTTAAAACTCAAGTTCACATTGACAAGAGAACATTTTTTTTTCGGTGTGAATGCACTCTAAGAGTTTGTGTGAAAGTTGTTTGTTACAGATCTGGAATTTTAAAGGTTAATAGATTTTACAGGTTAATAGAGCGTAGCATTACCTGTTGCAACATTTCTCCTTGATTTAGAATTGCAAACAAGAAATTTCCCATTCCTTCTCCTCTATCTCTCTGAAGCCCTCTGCTCCTCTGCTTTTCCTTCTGTGTGTTTGAACTTTTGTCTTTATCTCATTCAGGCTGAGAGGAGGAGTGAGGAGCCCTACAAGAACCAGAACACAGCAGCTTTTAAATCAGCCACTGAGCGCCTGGTGTTACAGCTGCAGGCCACGGTAAGGACTCCATCACTCTCTCTGACTACCTCTCGCTTATCTGTTCTCTCTTTTTCATTCTGACTACACTTTTCATTAAAACGTATTCCACACTGCCTGTTTTTCAAAAATTTGGCAAGTTTGAATACATTTATAATTATTCTTCCTGATTCGTTTGACATGAGCAACCGACTAAACTAACATCTATAATGTAGAGTCACAATTTGTGTGATTTAGATTTTCTAGCATTTGTGGCACAGTGTTCCGATAGTCCAGTACTTAGAGGAAGGTGCTTTTACATCACGTTTTAAATTGTTCATATACCTATAAGAAAAAGCATTAAGAGCTTTCTAGCTCATATTCAGTACATAGTAATTGTTTATTTAAGGGAAAAGGGCTAGCTTTAAACACATCATCGTGAACAATTTGGAGGCTCGGAATAATTTTGGTAAGTGAGAGAAAACGTAGACTGATTTAGGACATTTAAAAGTAATTCGGTTACATTTTTAAGGAAGAAGAAAATAGGTATAGAACCTTTAATATTAGGATTTCTGTGTACATGAAATATACCGACTGTGGACGAACTGCCAAAGCATTATTTAGATTAGAATGTCTGTAATTTTCAACATTTATTTGTTTGTTTTTCTTCACAAACCACAACTTAATTGATGTGAAACTATGATAAATATTTACCACATTTGCGCACACTCATAAGACAGTCATAATTAGAAAAACATGAGAAACTGTCCTGAACATTTTAAGTCCTAAACTCACTGGCAGCTCTGGACTTTCTTAACTGGGACATGAGCACAGTCAGGGGTCCTGCGTTCTCCCTCTAACTTTCCCTCTCACTCCTCTTCCTCATATCTGCTCCGAAAACAGGTCAACGCCATTCGTTTTCCTCTTTGGTTTCTTTTAAAACTTCTGGTTGGCAATAACAACTACTTCACATTAGAGCAGTTTCATAAGACTAAAGATTTTAACAAACTCCGGCTAATGCATTATAATTGATTGAGTAAAGCAGTGTGATTTTTTTTTTTTTTTTGCCTGGTTAACTTACACAATATGCATTTCAGAATCATTTGTTAATGGCCACACAACAAAGTGGAATTATTTCTGGTACAGTAGATAATGCTCCGATCTTCTGTTAATAAACAAGGCACTTACACAACAAACACAGGTACATCCTGAGGTTACATTAGGGATTGGTTTAAAGTCTGGACAGCCGTGGGAAAGAAACTGTTTTTGAATCTGACTGATTTGGACGTGATGGACCTGTAGCGCCTCCCAAAGGCAGATGGCGCTAACTGCCCTGAACAGCTCTGGATCTGTCAGAAAGGAAATAAAACAACGCTAAAACTTCAAAACAATGTTATATCATGAGGACTGAGCAAACTGTGTGACCTGCAGTGTTTATGGACTAATATCAGTCATGCATGATTTATTCACTTGGATTTTATGTTGGAGAAGAAAACAGACTGAATTAAATAGATTTTGCTTGGAAAACTATGATGTTTTACCTGTTCAAGCAACTTTAAAATGTGACTCTTTATTTCTGAGTGATTTTACTGAATACGCACTAGAACAATGCATTACAGTGGTGTTTATAGAGGCTTTTATTCACTGGTGTTGTGCACAGTTCAAAGGCCTGTCACTGTTTTGCTGCTCTGTGTTCAAACTCGTGGTGCGCTGTGCCTAATTATAACACATCCAGCGAAAAAAACAAACAATAAAATCAATTGGTCAGCCGTTATTGACCATAACGGTTAAAGAAAATGTTGAAAACTTTCATCCCTATCTGACACACAACATTATAACTGCAAAATGCCTTACTCCGCAACATAAGGACTGTTGACTTGTATCTAAGCGCTGTCTTTAGTGACCCACACAGTCCTGTGCTCCCCTGTGCTGTTGGACATTCTTGCTTTTGCTTAACAGAGCAGCCTCTGAAACAGCAGGCTCCAAGTGCTTCCAGTGAGATCATGAAACTATAGGCAATTTCATAGTAGAGACCAATGGCTTAGATTGACTAAGTTTTTGCACATGTGCTAAACTGTTAGCATGTACTAAAGTGGAGCCATTTTACGGTGTGCAGTTTAGATTTGCATTCTCTATCTTTGTTCATGGGACTTAATGCATATATTATAAGGCCAAGTTTCTCAGTTTGTGGAAGAATTGATGGGGTCTGTGTGGGTCGTCTGATTTAAGCATGCAAGGAGCAAACTCAAATCTAAACAAAACAAAATACTACCTGTACATCACCATTGCTGAAAATCAGCTCAATCTGGTTTGTAGCTGTTCAGAAAAGTGCTATACAATTAAAAAATATTGTTATTATTATTACAAAAATGTATTTGTGTAGCAGAGCTGTTTCTGAGCATAACGTTTTTCTCTTCTAGTTCACTCTGATTTTGTCAGTCTCAGGATCCTGCTGATTTTCTGCCCTTGCTCTAATCAGTCAGCGATTTACACATCCCCAAGCCACTGAATTTAATTAAAAGGCCTGGTAGGACAAGGACAGCATGGTTTATCACACATGTAATCAGGTAGAAACAAAGCTATAAAGAGCATAGACCACTTGGATTTGGAGCATGAATTATATAGTGATTTACAGACAAAAACAGATTGTTGGGGTTATCTTGAAGTGGTGAAAAATGTAGTGCCAATGCCAAGATTAATTCTCATATTAAGAATAGTGATTACAATGTTTGCCATATTAGAAGCAGTTTCATGTAGACCTAGAAGGACTCAGTCCTCAAAAGTTTTTTTTTTTTAATCTGGATGTACGTAACTTAAAGTATATATAATGAACATCTGAAAATTACCTTTTTGTTCATTGTAAGACACAATAATGTCTTAGAAATATTAACCCGTTCATTGACTTCCTGTTCAAAACTGCAGAACTGATAAGCCAAGTCTTTTCAGCTAACTAATCCTTTTTGTTAGAAAGTGGTTGGAAAGTATTCATGATCTGTACATGACACGATGAACACAGAACAACAGTGAACCAAAGTTTGTTAAAGTTACTAAAGTCACCTCTATTCCAACAATTGTGATGCAACACCAGATCCTCAATTTTCTGCTCTTGCTCATGCATCATTTAAGCATAAATAAGCCGTCAGTAGCCTTTGGTTCGGACATTAGGAGTTTCCTGTTTGGTTTGGTTCAAAGTCCAGATATGAAAACTCTCACTGACAACGGTCAGGAACAAAGAGGCAAACTTGATCTGGACCAAGGTCTAGTCTCGAGTTACGGTTTCTGAATGTAAAAGTTTAGACTTCTAGGAAGTGACAGATGTAGCATCATGCAGATGTGCAAACATGGGGAAGACAGAGGCCAAATGTGTAGAGAAAAGAGAGACAGAGCCTGAAAACTACTGTCCAGTCATGTATTTTGCCAATACAGAGAAGTACAACTTTCGCTTTCATCAAGCGTCAAAACTGGTCCAAGCTATTGTGCTGCTTTATTCCAGTTTTATAGCACAGGGTAAGCTGTCACGTTTTGACACTGAAAACAGGGACAAAATGAGCCATGTGCCAAGCACAAGCTGAGATCTTAACTCGTACAGCTGGAAGCAGAGGTCGAAGCACCATGAAGCACAGCACCTACAGTGTAGTAGACAGGCTAAAGAAAAAAACCTCCACACACAGATGGCACTTCACTACTATCTTCTGCTTTTAAAATTGTATCTAATCATCTTAATGATTCATATCGGCATATTTTGTACTTATGTCCTAGGAAGAAGAAAAAACAAACAAACCCTCCATTTGATAGTAGAGACATCTCTATAGAATGTTTGTTCTTTGCTTTTTCCTTTGGTTTAATTATACATTATAACAACCTTATTTATGGTTTGCTCTCATTTTAGACCTTGTTTTTGTCAAATTTGAAGTCATTATTCGCACTACATTAGGCATGTAAGCCCATTGTCTTAAATGGTGCGTTTGAGAACCTCTGATCTAAATTGATACTATAACCTAACTGGTCCACTACCTTTTCAATATTTTTTTTACCTTTATTTAACCCACTGAGACGGTCCCACGGAATTGGAAGATCTCTTTGTCAGGGGAGTCTTTAGGGAGCGGGCTAAGATCCTATTGTATATATTTTAAGTGGCAGAGAAAACTGAAGTACCAACAGGAAATCCACACAAATACGAGAGAACCAACAAAACCACCACAGCAAGCTTTTCAGCTCAATTTATGACCCTGAAAATACAATTTGAATCTTTCTTCACTGTTTTGTACAAATGTATTCCTCCCAAAGTTTATTATGATGTAGTTACAGAATCATTAGTGTTGCTTTGTTTACGCGCCAGGATAATGCCAACTGTCTTTTCTCCGATCCAGAATCGGTCTGAGCAGGAATGATGAAGCCTATTACCGAAGTGAACGTCCCCATTAGAACTCCTGATGCTTATCGCGTCGCTAACAGTCGGCAGCGCGTTGATCTGCCCGGCCTTTCTCAGCCATTTTTCTCCGTAATGGCAGCTGTAGACTACTGTCAGCGTGCACTATGTTGTTCTGATGGATGGGAAAGACTCTCACTGCTCCTACAGTATATCACAGGGGAACTTCAGTACTGCTCGGGGGGACGCTGTGTCAAGCACGTGAAGCAGAGTCACTACAACATAACACAACAGTCACTCAAGTGTTTTTAGATTTGACGATATAAGAGAGGTGAGCATTATGTAGCTTATATCAAAACATTCATATTAGGGATGTTGGGAAAAAGTGTACTTAAATGGATTGTTTTTTTTGTTGTGCGTTAATGCCCAAGAACTATTCCCAACCTTCCTCCAGTCCCTGTTTAGTCAGAAGAACTACCTTGTCCCAATGTTTGTTTTCACACAGCAACAGCTCCTGAAAGTGGGCATCTGTATAATCTGAAACATTTAAATAAGTCAGTAAGTGGTGTTAGGAAAACAAAAGTTGTCTTTTTCAAATTATCATAAAACTATGATTTACAAAACCTCAAAACATCACTGAACTGTATTAACTAGTAATAGTGAAGCTAATATCACATATTAAATAACAATAGTTTGGGAGTTAATGCTTTTAAATATTTTTTCTTAAGAATAATAAGGTTTGTCTAAATGTATAAAACATTTAGACAAACCTTCTAACAAAGTTAGTATTGTGTCACCGAAAGGTTCCTGGTCTGACAGGAAAGTACCTGTCCCAAAGCAGAAGCTAAAAAAGTCCCTAAAGTGTGGCTCCAGTCCAAAGTTCCTGCTCTGTGTGATTGCGCCTAAAATGGGGACAGGAGCTAAAAAAAAGTACTAGGAACTGGATGAAGTTCCTACAGTGGGAAAATGATTTATTAAAAGCCCATGTGTAGACTTGGACACTTAACATAACATTTATAATACATAACATTTTATGCCTACATATTAAGCCCATTAATCGTTTTTCGACTATGCACACTTAAAAGCATGCCTGCACATTGAATCCTCTAAAGCAACTGTTTCCCAACCAGGGGTACGCAATCATTTACCAGGGCGTACTTGGGAAGATTACAGATTTAAAACAAAGATAGAATTGCAAGTATTGTAATGCAAAAAAAAATATTTACAGCACATTTTACATGTTAAGAGGAAATTGTTTGACATAAGATATATTATAACAATAAAATGCAATGGGTATACATGAGAATAAACCATAAACAGTTTCTGCTCTGTGGCAATGTTTTTACTTCGTTTCAGTGACGAGATGGGCTCAGAGGCAGGGCCTTTAATTCATTGTAAAAGAATGTAATGTTCTGTACTCTTTTATTCATGCATGCTAAAGGCAAACCCCTGCTGGCTGTAATAACACATTTAAAGTCGAGCATAAAGACCTGTTCTGTTCTGGTCTGAGGCCGCCCACCGAGGCCCTTCACCAGTTAATGACACATCATCTAAGGGAGCCTTCGCTGTAACAGTTAAAGTCGCCTCCATGCACCCGCTCCAACCCGTATCCACAGAAACAACCCCCCATCGCCACAGAAATGAAACGACTTTAATCAGGAGATGAGAAAAGAACGCATAGATAATGTATGTCTTTATGGTGAGTTTATGTCCTCACTAATTCTGAGTGATTGAAAAGTTGATATATGTGAAAATCTACACCCAAAGAATCAATTTACTACACAAAGACAAACTGTAACAAGATTCTTTTAGACAAGAGCAGAATTTTCCAGCTGTCATCCTTTAAGAGCCACATCATGAGTTGACCTACTGCAATTTCCGGTATTTTGGTGTATTTTAGATGTGATATTTTCATTATGTAATGTAATTTTATGATAATTAAAAAGACAAGTCAGTAAATCAAGAAGCTTCTTCTTCCATCGAGGCCAGATTTAGGGGGCCCCAGATGCCCTTGGCTCCGCTCCTGTAAAACTAAAGTAAAACTTAAGTTTAACTCTGATGTGACAAAGAATATGCCTTTTCATAAGTATTTGCAGAGAAAAAAACGTTGCAGTGTATTAACTATTAACAGTACACAAGGAAGTAATAGGAATTTTAAACTGTGAGCTGCAGCTTTTAGCTCATTTGTCGCTCTTTCACATTCTTATTCACATCTATAAATTGGTAGTTGCTTCTACAAATGAAGAAATGAATCTGGGGCGGACTGCCCTCACAGAGCCAACACACTGTTATTCCCAAATGTTCCACAGAGAGGTATAGACACTTCAGATAAATGTTTTAGAATGATGCAGACACTGCACAGTGGTTTGACTTGTCAAATGTGCCACTTTAAATGAACATAGAGGTAAAAAAATACAAATGTTTCCCTACCATACAGACTGCTCACCTTGTTTTTAGTCTCATCTCATGTCATGTTGTAAGAAGACCTTATAGCAATCAGTTTCAATTGACACTAATATTAAAGTAATTATAAATCTACTATTTTATAAGTTTATATTTTCCCTAGAGGACTATGCGACGAAGACCACCCTGTCAGACCAATAAAACTATTGTGTACCGTTGTTTTAATTATTTTATCATTCAAGTATAGTATACCCATGACATATGCTACAAATCATGTTTTATTTTTTTATCTGAGGACATATGAAGAACCTTGTCACAGCAATAATGTGACATATGTGCCATTTCGACAGTGACATACGTTGTCCAGGCTGAAAGTGACTAAATTCTGATTGGTGAATACTGCCATGCAGTTTCAGGAGAAAGAAAATGTGAAAAATGAGAACTTTGGCAGCAGGAGCAGAATTATGTAATGCAATACTTCTGAACATTTCTATTGTGTGAGCTGGACTCAATTACTCCACTGCCTTTGTGCTGGTCATAGAGGCTCAACTCACCTTTACGCTCCATTTGAAGACAATGGTGCGTTCAAGTGCAAACAGGAGAAAGTGATTGAGTTAAACTGTTGTTCAGGCCTTATTGTTCACTGAGCGTCCATCAGTCAAGACCTCTATTAACCCCACACCTCGACTCTTTCAGACCCACACGACGTTTGACAGACTCACAATGTACTCACCTGTAGGTCTGGAGAACATAATACAGAAAGTACTTTCAATAATGTTGTCACTCTCAGAACATAATAATAATAATATATTATTATTTTATGTCATATATTGTATTATATAGTTTTGAAATCCTTGGTTGAGAACCATATCAAATGTCTGGCTGTAGCCGCGACATGTAAGTATGCAGTTGTCGTGAACATGGTTTGGGACAGAAATGTTCAGAACAATAATTTATGGACTTAAACAGAGCAGAGGACAGCTTGGCCTGCGACCTTATCATTGTTTGGAAAATTTGTAACAAAGAGACACAGAAAGACTCAAGATGACAATCTCATGATCTGGTTTAAAGCAGAATTATGAAACATTCAGGCAGTGTTGAAGAAAATATAGTCTTGTGTGCACAGCGAACAGCACAGAACAGCAGCAGCATTTCTACACTGAAAATGTGCTTATTTAAATTCTTTATCATTTATTTGACATCACATATTCATAAAATTTGTATTATGGTTCATTTTCCCTCCAGAATTGTAAACTTTCTGATGAAAGGATGTTAAGCGCTCTATAGAAGTCAGAAGACTTTAGGTTCACACAAAGGTTCAAATGAGATTCCTGAATGATTTTCCTACGGCGTAGCTCCAGGCGGTCACATGACCTCTGAAGGAAAGGTCATTATCACAGAGAACTGCACTGGAAGTATAGAGAGAAGAGAATCAAGGGAGCATTATCATGGAAATGTGAAAAAATACAAGAAGATCATTTTAAACAGCTTACAGCATTGCAGCGTGATTGAACACTTTCACATTCTGAGCATCTGAATTATTTCACTGTGACGCATTTATAATTATTTTCACAACTTTTAGTGTCAAGGTAATAAGGTAGGGCAACATGGCTTGAAATTTTTACCTTGATGCAAAAGAGAAAGTACAATAACTATATGTGATGATAAAAACACCTTATTGGAGGCTTTTGTACTTTTTTGTTGTTATAATAATAAATCTACATGATCAAGTCACAGCTTGAAGGGTTTGTGTCAAGATGCTTGGCTACAAATTCCCAGTAAACGTCCAGCCAAATACAAATATAATCCAGTCTATCCTCCAGGTAAATGAGCAGCAAAAACTTCAAAAACTATAGACATTAAAAGTGAAACCTTCTGTCTCAAACTGATATAAAGCTTTTATTAAATTAACACTGTGTAACTTTCAGGTGGAAAATCATCTGCATGATCTGTCTGAAATAAAGTAACAACCATACTTTGGAACATTCTTCTTTCCAGGTACAGATTACCACAGTTAATTTAAATTTATTTTAGTAGTGTTGTTGTTGTTGTTTAACTTAAAGGGGACCTATCGTATCACATTCACTTTTCTAAGTTTTCAGCCTTGTTATAATGGCCTTCCTTCAAAGATATATTTGAATTGATTCCTGCATGTTTTGAGTAATCTTGTATTGTTCTTCAGCTGGAACTCATGTGCTAAGGAATCCCCGTTCTCACCTACCACCTATCCCCTCCCACTTGTCTGTATTTACTTGTTATATTTCAAAAGATTATTACTCAAAGTGACCTAACCCTAACCCTAACCCGTGTATGGTTCAAAACTGTCCCATAGTCACTTTCCAACAATAATAACTCGTTATTTAAAATCAATTGCTTTGTACAGTTACATTTTAAAATGTTCTGCAGTTTTGAACAGGAAGTCACTGGAGCTGTTTCTATTTTCAACTTTGTGTTTTACAATAAACAATAGGTAAATTACTGATCTATATATGTTCTAGTTTCTTACTAAATAATAATAAAAAAAAACACAATAGGACCCCTTTAATGTTAGCATCACATCACACTAAGGTTGTTAATAGCTGTAAGTTTTCTGTTAGTTGTTGATTCCTTCCTCAAGTCTGGAGGCTGCCCGGGGCTCTCTTTGTCCTCTCCTGCTCTCTGTCAGGGTTGGACAGCAGATTGACAGAATTTTCAAGTGTCTGCTGTGTAACCATGGCAACCACAGACACCTGACCGAGATGCCTTGACTTTCACTGCTGTGAAGCATCTGTAATTAATGTTAATGAAACAGTGTTCATTGTTGAGAGGGAACCTATTATTCCAACGCTACATCTTTGAGCTTTGAGCTGTGTTGTCTCATACTGTATACACTAGTTGTGTTTTGATTATGTTTGCTGAGACCATGTCAGCCTGAACCAAAGTGACTTATATTCCTTCTTCTTGTCGTATTTTACCCACATCTGCCAATCTCAATAAAAAATACAAAGCTGCTTTCAGAGAGAATTGATGCATTTTTGAGTTATTGATACACATAAAGAACATTTTACCTTAATCAACCTACTCTATATTGTATTTCAGCTGTGAGACTTTTCCCTCAGTCTCCACTCACACAAACATAACTCCTGCTGAACCTGATATGCCAGTACATTAGTAGTGCTGAATCCATAGCAGAAAGAGACAAAAGTAGGCGGGGCAGAATAAAGTGAAGACTATTCCAGTGTTAGAGCTGGAGATCTTTGCCCAAAGACCCAACAAGGACAAAGAAAATATGTGCGCACACGTTTTTCGCGGCATGTACGGTTATCCTTGCGGTTTTGTGAGCTTACGTGCATAAACCACATTGTGTTTAGACTTTGGCTCAAGCTTGTCGGAGTTAGGGTTTAATCTGGGCAGTTCATGTGCAGGATTGGGTCAACTTGGCCTGGAGTTTTTGAGCCTGATTGCAGCTCATAGTTTGTAAACCAAATGGCTTTAGTCTAAAGGCTGATACTGTCCCATGACTTGTGATAAAAAGCGAATTGTGAGCTAATTTCTGTGACAATCTGCTTTTTCATGACATCATCATATCGTCTCTTTAAATTTTGAAGGTTGTATTTTTTTGGGCTGCACATTTCAGTCATAAAAGAGGTGGATTTGGCATTTTTCAAATTTGATTTACAAAAATGTATATCAATTTTGACTAAAACATAGATTCACATATTTTCGTGCTTAAAAGTAATTGTTAATGTTAGAAAAACTTTTAAAACATGCCAAAATCATTATTAGGTACTTGTTTAGAGGCAACACACAATGTTCAAATGAATCAATTATTATTATTTTTTTTTTACTTTTTATTGAAGGACTGAGGTTTATTGATCTGGGATTTATTTTCAAAGGCTTGGTCACTTGTTTCTCTCTGAAAATCTGGCAACAAAACTGCCATTGACGAGTAGGAACTTTTTGAAAAATCAGATACTTCTTTGTACCTCAAAAAAACAGAGATGGATCGTAATAAAATCGAAATTGTGATCTGGCTCCAAGAAAATTGTGATAACATTTGTTTTCCCATATCGCCCAGCCCTAGTTTTAACGTTAGCGTTATCATTAGTGTCCAAACAGAAACACATTTGTCTCTTTCCTTTCCATTGTTGTCCTTGTTGCAGCCCAGCTAAGCATGTTTTCTCGCCTTTTTTATGTTACAAGAAGCCAAAACGTAAAAATCATCATCATTTTTGGCTTTCTTTGGGTTTAACAGGGAAATCAACCAATGCCCAGTCCTAAACTTACCCATTGTAGTAAAAGCTTACCCGTTAAACACAAAGAAAATGTTACCATGGGGCTTCAACCAAAATTTGTGTTTATTTTACATTTAGATTTTTTGTCCTTTTTTGACATTATCGTACGTTTCTGACATTTCAGTGTACTGTATATCTACATTTTCTTCGAGGACTGTGCTGTATTGTTGTTTCATTAAAGCGCTAAAGTCCATTCACAACCATATTTTAAACAGAGCTGTTGAATTGGTAGTGAGGAAGAGTAAAGGAGTGGATGAAAGGAGCCTATACAAATATACAGTCTAATGTAAAGTATAAAAATACAAAAAATATACAAAGCACATTTCCTGGTATGTTTTTGATGCTCTATTATTTTATTACAAACTAAAGAACTCCAAAAAGTCAGTTTAACAGAACCGAACCATTAAACAAAGCAGTATTATCATGTCCTCCATTCCCCATTATTGAACATTATGAATCATTTGGACTCGGGGCCAATAATGTGTGCGCCTGTCAAACAAATGTGCTCTATCTGCACTAATATCGGCAACAGTCTTCATCCGTCTGTCGTCTCGGCGTGATGGGCATGATTCAGGCGGGCAGACAATATTAAAACCTGCTTTTATTACATGACACTGACTGGGAGCACATTCATAAAGGCTCCAGAAAACATAATGAAAACAAATAGCAGATGATGAGTGCGTCACAGAGCAGATAATCCCAGTGGAACATCGGAGCTCAGCCGCAAGCAGGTTTTCCTCATTCAGTTTGCAAGGATTTTCATCAAGAGAGACTAACGTGTTTTGTGTTTATGTTAAAAGCTATACATTTGGATTCTGCATAAGATGCGGAGGACTAGATTAGTGTTTTGTACCATTAGTTTCGATTTAAATTTGCAACAAGTTTTCAGTTAAAATCAAATAATTGAATAATCGAATAATTGTTATAAACAGACTCCAGAGCTTGTTGTTAGGGAAATGTCAATCTCCCTTGGATTGTAATCCTGTTCAGAAAAACAACCAAGACTCAAAAGATGTAATATAGGATAAGATTTACTTTGATCAAAGGGAAAACACGCAAAGTTACAAAAACATATCCTTCCTGATCTAAACCTTAGTCTAGATCAGGAAGGATCCAAAGTCTCTCTTTTATCAGTCCTCCAAGAATCTCCTTTTAGCATCGTTAAGCTGATTGGTCCTCCAAAGCCTTCGCTTCTCACCGTGTTTAGATGTCGCTTCTCAGAAAGTCCACTCATGATCTCATCCCAAACCCAGACTTAGACTTACAGACCACAGTCTGAACCTGAAACTTGTCGACTTGCAAAACCTATGGCAAGATCAGCACTCTGACAGTTCAGAGGTCACTGTAAACCAGTCCTCTTGAATGTTTGTTTGCTTCAAGCATAAGCTACAGCTTTCACAAATGCATTTTACATCACATTATTTAAACCATTTGAATGATGACAAATCATCACACACATTTTTCTAACACTTGTCTAGTGAGAGTAGGTGTTTTAAGAATGAGACAAAACGGTAATTACTTCAAAATGGTTCAGCCGATACCATTGTTGTACAGCACAAGGTTTTCAGACAAGATTCTTTTGGATGTTTGGAATATGTTTGAAATAAAACTGCATGAGTCTGAAGGTCTCAGCTCACTGCCCACTATTGGTCATTTTAAACATCATTTAAAAACAAACTTACAACATTGCCAGTTTTTTTAAAATTTGCTCTGATATCATTTATTGTGCCTGTTTGTTAGTTTGTCTGTATCTTATTTTTGTATTGACCTTTCTTGACCAGGACTCCCTGGAGAAGACCCTCCTGGCTAAATAAAGGATGAAAAAAAAAAGTGGACATAATGAGACTAGTTTTCTGGCTGAAGTTGATCCAGAACATCTCATAATACTTGATATTTTATCAGATTAAGTTGTTAAGTTGTGACTTTAACTCCAAATAATAGTTACATAACACTATATGACCAAATGTCTATGTTTTGATAAAAAAAAAAATAAATAAATAAAAGAGTAGTATTTCAGTCCTTACACTATCAGTTGATACTGGGTATCAGAGACAAAGTCACAATCTGGATCGGAGCAGAAAGATCGAGCAGGATTGGTGCTAGACTTGACTGAAGCAGACATTTGACTGATAAATTAACCATAAATGTAAATAAACTATATATTTGAGCTCAGATAATTTCTCTCTAGATTTAGACCTTTACCTGGATAGAAAAATTGTGAATAATTAATTATAATAACTTTTAATGGAAATCATTCAACTTCATTTTGTTGCAGGAAAAAAAAAAAAAGTTTGTTTCTGACTGTAAATGCAACAATGAAATGTAATAGTTGAACCAGGCGCATGACATGCATCCTTTATATAAAAGGTTTTCTTTTTTTTCCATAGTTTTATCAAAATGTTTAAGAGTAGAAGACAGTTTTGAGCTTTTTCCCCCCAAGTTTCTAAATTGAGTTTGTGATGTTCACATCTTGACTTTTATAATCCACAGATTTTTTTTTTCCTGTTTCAATTTCACATCAGATGGCTCCTGGCAACACAAAATGAAATCTTATTTATATCCAGAAATATAAAGAGATGCAAGAGTGAAATGTGATGAATATTATAGATCTAAAATGAGGAGTGTCTGACATCTTCCTCAGCTCCTGTCGACTCTCGCCCCGTGGCCCTGCCGTTGACATGTATTGACTTTTGTTCGAGGGATTTCATTGCGTTTTTATGATATATCCACGGACCGCTAATGGTGTGTCACAGCGCAGCCTCTATTTACGGGAGACAGGGGAAGAAAGAACAAAAACAGGAAAATGGACTTACGGATGTGATATGGATTTTACTGTCAGCTGTCGGCGTAACGATGATGGCGACTCTTGTGAGAGTTGTGCTCAGACTGGAGGTGCCACGAGGAGAGAGGCTGGCACAAATACAAATGCAGTGTGTGGTTAGACTCCAGCTTTAAAGGCTTTCAAATACTTGTTTTATTTTTATTTTGTTTCCTCATCAAACATACAGCAGCAGGACTTGTGTCAAAGAAAAGGCATCAATGATTGTCATCTTTTTTGGAGATATTTAAGTTTTTATCAAAAGTTGTTTTCAGTCTAATTGGGAAGTGCATTTATAGACCGTATGTCTTGCCCACTGTTATTACCAGATCATAGTTTGATTGGTCCTTAGGACTGAAACTGCAATAACAACCTTTGCCACGGTGGCAGAGTGGCTAGCACTCTTGCCTCACAGCAAGAAAGTCATGCCAAAACATGCTTGATATGGAAACTACAGTCCTGACCAAGCCTAGCAAGAAGAACTGGACATGTGTCCCTAAGCGCTGCACTGTGGTGCTCACTGCTCCTGAGGAAATGCAATAAACGAACAATAAACCTTAACCTGTTTGCCAGGACCTATTGTTATGACTAACACTGCCTAGTAACAAAATGAGTACAAGCCTCTTTGAGTCCTCAGTCCACCATACATGTGCAGCTAAAACCTACTAAAACTCTTCTTTTTTAAATGTATGTATTTATTTAATAGATAAATGCATAGAAATTACTAACTGAAGGTCATTTTTATGTATTTATCTATATTTCTGTTTGTTTTACTAATAATTGTTTAGTGTGTTACGTTTGACTCCATCTCCCTTTCCCTTTAGTGCTTTTGTACACCAGGCCAACATAGCAAAATAAAGGTAAATAAATAATAATTTCAGTGTGCATGTTGGGTTGTGTAGGTTTCTTTTGAGTGCTCAGGTTTCCAAAAACAAATACAATATCAGCTGATCTTGTTCCTGTTTAAAAATATATATAATAAATAGATGTTAGTAATAATCCTCATATTGTAATTGAATAATTGTCAGCTTGAAGGTGCTAAACCTGATACAAGTGTAAACAAGTGAAACGTTTTAAATGCAATAAATGTTTTGCTCACTTACCTAATATATTTTGAGCCACTGAATTATTCAACACAATGTGTTTACATTTTTTTCACAGCTTTTAGAAGCGTCATTGACAAGTACATTTTCTGGATTTTAGTGAACAAAAGCAACATTATTAGACACAGACAGAATACAACAGTACGCACTCAAACACCTGTGCTAAGAGAGAGGTTTTAACTCCAACTGCAAATATACACTAAAAATGTGTAAACATGTTTGTTAGATTAAAGAAAACAAAAAACAAAACACATTTTAAGCAGCGTCTCTTAAGCTTCATATTGATTACTCAAAAGAAATACTTAAAATAATTTATTACAAAAAGAATCATTAGTTACATAGACAAAGTGAAATATGTACACAGCAGTTTTTGTTACATTTAAGTGGGTAAGAGCTTGTCCGGTTGCGCTCACGTCTTCTACAAACCCTATTTTGTACTTGACTTTGCTATCTAAACTTGCTCTTGCCAGCAACAAATAACATTTGTAGAAATTGCCAGTTGAGTTGATAACTCAATTTACATTTTGGCTCCTGGCTTTAGCGACTCGGGCTCCGGGCTTCTCATTTCCTCAGGGATAAAAAACAAATCAGAGAAATGACCTCTTGTTTTCCAGTCACCACGTATGGATTCCTCTCTGCGTGCGCATTAGTTTGTTTTGACCAATCACAGACGAGCTCTCCAGACTACCAGGCTCCTCACGATAAATGGAAGCACACAGCATATATTCATATAAAGTTCTAGTCAGGAATCCAGTACAACACTGCATTAAAAACAAACAGGACTGAGCTGATATTGCACTATTGATCCGTGCGGAAAATTATATCAGCCACAACACTTGTATTGATATTGTGTGAGCACAGATACAGTCACAGGGCTTAAATTGTAATTATGCACTGCAGGTAAAAGAGTCGTAAGGCCAGATGGTGAGCAAGAGCCATGTTTTCCTATGAATGACTTTGTAATTTATCATGAAATATCTAGAAATCAATTGGACATATTTTCATTCTAGTGATTTTTAATAGTGAGACACTTTGGTAATAGTACTTGCACTTGTCTCTTCTTTCCGCGTTCATTACGTTTCTTTTCTACTCACAACTAACAGACTTCTTTGGCGCACTCTTTTCCAGTTAACAGAATCCACTCAGTACGTAAAGCCTGCGAGCTCCGGTCTGTCCTGCCTCTCAACACAGCTCTCACGTGCAGGACGCTACAAACATAGCAATGCAGTTTGTCACTTCAACGTCTCTTGTTCGGTTCTGAATCGCATCGCACCTCAACATTCTGTCTCTCACTTTTTTCTGACTTGCTCTGCTTTGCGCACAGCGTGGATTAAACCATGATCTCACGGAAAGGGGACAAAACAGCAACACAGGCTCAGTTTCCAGACTCTAGGGTCACCAGACTCGAGTCTAAATGACATCGCTCTGAGAGAAAAGAGAGAGATGCAGTATGCTGCTTATATGCGCACATACAGCACAAAGAAAGCGAGAGTGTGAAAGATGCCGTATGACTGAATAAATGCGCACACTTAGACATTTAAAGAAGCCTGATAATGAAAAGTAGGACAAATTCGCCTGGGTGCTCTGACATTTGAGTGGTTGCATCCATGAGATCGCGCCTATGATCAACGTGTCCACTGTCTGAAAAAATAATCTACAAGTTGTGGTCTTTCAAAACATCTCCCAACATGCACAAATCTGGTCATCCCAGCACAGAACAGAGAGCAAGACTAAAATAAACAGTAAATCAACCACGAACTGACTAAAACTAAGAGTGGAGAGTGTCCTGGAACGGCCAAGTCAAAGCTCAAATGTAACCTATTGAGATACTCTGGAGGGACTTGAAAATTGGCTGCAAACAAACATATATCTGACAACTGAAAGAATGGGTTTGTCAGTGTCAAGTGTAGTTTTTTAACCAAAAGAGCCAACACTAGTATTAGGTAGAGCATTTAATACGTTTTCCTCTGCTATATTATACATTTTTGTAGTTTTAATTCTGTCCTAATTTTTTACGATTGTACTTTTCTACCCTTGTCTTTGGTGATTTAAAAAAACAACATCTATTTCAACCACAGTGATTCACACGTCAAGTTCCATTAATTGTTTTGTCTTTAGACCATATCTCTGTCCGTGATTTTATCTTCTCTCTCTTTCTATTGCATCTGACTTATTAAATTGCCGTCCCTTAGCCGCCTGTGCGTGACTCAGACAAGAGGGAGATTCTGCTCAGATAATGCTCTTCTTTTAGACTCTGACCCCACGGGACACGGTTGTAGTGACTTTTGTGCTGAAAATGTGGAAAACCTGATGAAAGAACAACATTCAGAAACAACAAGCGATCAAGTCAAGCGATACAGTCATTATGTAAACAAACAAAACATTACTTTAGTTTAGAATTGCAGATTTTTACAATATGAAAAAGTTAACAATATGAAACAAAGTCTAAAATATTAATGTTACCAAAGACACTATTCCAATGATGAAGAACGCCCCAAAGCTAAACGTCTATTTCAGTAGGATTATGCACTTGATTTTCACCTCTAGAACAGTGATTTTTAACCAGTGTGCCAGGTTACTTTAGATATTGTCAGGTGTGCCTTGTAAAAATGAATCAGTTTTTAAAATCCAATCTATAAAATTTAAAGGTGGGGTAACTAACTTTTTTACTTTCAGATTAGTATACTTTGTGTTTTCTACTAAAAACTAGATGATAAATGCTGCACTTTGTGAAAAAATTAGACCTCTGAGTACTGTCTGAGTTGAACAATAAAGAGTTTTAGTTCTAATCATGAGCCAAATGCAGCTCTCTGATTGGCTGCGCTAGAGTGACCCCTCCAGTTTCACTTTGTTGTTTGTAAAAAGAAGTTTATAAGCCAGAATTGCAACTAAAATGAGAACATGTTGATATTAAACTGATTAAATTTTGGTAAATGTTCAAATCATAATTTAAAAATGGAGTAGGTAATTTTTCAAACAAGATTCTGTCATTTTGCCAAGCTATTGGAATCTTCCAAAGTAAAATCTCACATGTTAGATAAGTTATAGGGTAATTTTATTCAAAATAGCCTGGAAAAATGCAATGTGAGCAAGGCTGCCTCTCCATAGATCTGACCTGTACCACTTGGTTTTGTTGCATCACATGCTTCTCTCTGTGTATAGTAAGTTGACATAGTTTCCCTTTAGGGTGCAATGCAAAGTATTTACAAATAGTTTGATTTGGCATTTGAGTAGGTGTAGGTGATGTGCCGCAGAAAAAAATTCAACCAAAAAAGTGTGCTCGGCTTAAAAAGGTTGGTAAACACAGAAATGATTAATTTTAAGATTCCTACATGAGTCCACATGTTTAAATCACTTACCTTATGCATTCTGAGCCTCAAAAATAGTTCATTGTGATGTGTTTTTAAAATGTATATATATTTTTTTGCTGTTAGCAGCGAGACGTTGGTATGCTAACAGCAGTTTGCCACAATCCTAAAAACAACAACAACAGATAAACTTTGTGGATTATCATGAACAAACTGTACATTATTAAATCATCAGCAAGATATCTTTGCTTGGGAAATTGATTTTATGGTATTTTATTGTGAAAAAAAAGGTTATAGTTCCTTTTATTGAAGTATTAATTAGGTATTGAAAACACATGTTTTGGTTTTTGGACATCATGACATCATGACATCTTCACATCTAGAACATGAACACAACCTATTTAAAAACATGTCTTTGCTACCTTTTGTATCATAAGGCGAATCTCAAAAAACTGAACACACGAGTAAAAAGTTTGAGCAGTGCAGATGGAGAAGTTGTGGTTGTAGCACTTTCTTGTGTTTTATGTGATGTTTGTGAGTTACGTCTGGAGGATGAATCTCCTTCTCCCTTTGTCTCTGTGAGTCCAGATTATGGCCGCTTTCTTCCCTGCTGTCGGCCCAAATAAAACAAGTCGACTGAGAAACGGCGAGCCCTCAAAAACAAGCTGCCTCTCCAAATAAAACTCTTTTACAGAAACATGTTCTGGTCAATAACAGCGGGTGGCACAGGAAGACGGAACTTAGTGATATCAAGCTGTAGTTTCAGTAGTTGCTCAGTTTAAAATTGACCAGACAGTGATCAGTGAGTTGTGAAAAAAGCACGTTCAGTGGACAGAAACCGGATGAATTGAGCTATCTACAAACAGCCAAACTCGCAACATGTGACAAGAACTTTTTATATTGGTGCATTTGGCTAAGTCATGTTAGCATATTGTCACGGTTTGATTCACCCTGGCTTCCGAAAGTTGTGAAAAGTGTCTTGCACCCTCGGAAAATGAATACTTGAAATATTCCTTTTTTTCCATTTATTCACAAAATGTTTCAAATGTGCAAATGACAGTGGTAAACATGAAGAGCCCTAAGTGAAAACAACAAAAAACAACTGTAATGTAGGATGATATACATTTTAGGATAAATTGACAAAAGTTAAAACATTTACTTACAGCTTAAACAAACAAATGACAGCCTGGGCAGCAACAGACGTGATGCTCCGCTTTGCAAGTACTCTGACACTTGATTTTGTAGCGCGAGGTCCAAGCTATGATCACGTGACCTTCGATATCCGGTCACGGATGAAAATGAATTAAACCAGTGAATTAACATTAGCTTCAATAAGAATAAATATTGTTATTTACAGTGAACCAGAACCACAAAAAAAGTGCTAAACATTAAAACCCTTGACAAATGTCCAGGCAACAAGTGCTAGTTAGCATAATGTGGTCAAGAAATATAAGACTCAGAATGCGTTAGGAAATGAGCAGAACGTATGACTACATCCAAATTCAAATGTTCTATTTAAATCTGACCTGACTTTGTTCTTAATACATACTGTATGTCAGTGTCACTAAACTAGTCTTGTCTGTGCTATTAAACTTGTTTTATGACATGTTATGTCCCTACTTCAACAAAATCATAGTTAAACTTTTGTACATCGGAGGAGTTTTTTTCCCTTGCTCTGCGCACCGTAGCCGGGAGAAGCAGGTGTTTCCAAGAACTAAGATGCACGGATATTAAAGCTCATTTTCATCACTTTGCTCAGCTTTGTTAGGATTCATGTTGCTGTTACAGGAAGGAGAAGCAAGTTGCCATTTTTGTAGGGTCACTTGATTTATGACATGTTATATCACTACAACAAAATCATAGTTGAAGTAGTGTTTGTACATCGGAGGAGTTACTCTTTTTTTTCTCCCTCCTCTGTGCACCGTAGCCAGGAGAAGCAGGTGTTTACGACCACTCACACTTGCACAAGAGAACTAAGATGCACAAATATTAGAGCTCATTTTCATCACTTTGCTCAGCTTTGTTAGAATTTGTGTTGCTGTTGTTAGGAAGGAGAAGCTATAATGCACTAACTACAGCTACAAGTCGCCATTTTCATAGGGCCAGAGTCACAGAAAAATCTATAGAGGTTATGCAGGTGACATCACAGCACTCTAAATGTTAGAACTGACTGGCAAGAAATGAGATTCATTTGAGAAAAAGGACATATTCTCCTGCTCAAATACAGCCAAAACATGAAAGTTTGATAACAAATACAACCCACCAAAACTCTGCTGAGTACTGGGTTTGTAACTGACATGTATAAAGAGAAAATAAGGTAAACAGTGGTAGAAAACAACAACAGGACTTTAGCTCTTTCACATTTATCACAGACATTGAGATCACACAGTTGATCTTATAACCTTTTCTGTCTGTTTGTTGCAGTTAAAATTACTAATTCGTCAAATTGTGTTAGCAAACAACCTTGTACCAAACAGGTTGTTGGCATGACAACAGAAATAAGTACATTTTTTTCTATTGTTTTGCCTTTAGTTTCATTCTAAAAGTTGAGAAACCTTTTTCAAATAAATAATGTCCATGCATAACCTCTATTGTTTTGTCATTTCAGATTTTGCTTGAAGTGTAACAGTGTTTTACAGCATTTACACCACAGGATAATAATCAGGTAGGCCTATTATTTCAAGAATTAGGTTGACCTGTTGCAGCCCAAATATGGAATAGCTAGTTCCTCCTTTAACGTGAGCGCAGTAGTGTGAATGATCTGATGCTGCGTTCACACATACAAGCACACACACATGTTCACAGCTGAGGCCTCTGCTGACAGCTGTTGGGAGCAGGTGAACTCACTCAGAGCCAAGTCCTCTCACAGTTCAGCTGGAGAGAGGCTGGTCCAGAGTGGTCCAGGACTGAGCAGCTCTGGACTGGACCCAGCGGGCTGAGTGTGTGTGGGCTCATACAGAGGACATTTACAACCAGAGACGCCTAAAGCTCTTTGGTTTAGAAAAGTTTGGTTTTATTCATCCATGTTTGAGTGATTCAATCATGCATCCAGTGTGCATGACAGGATAGATTATATATACAATATATTTTTAGGAAAACATAGTAAATGTGATTATATCTTTTTGATGACATAGGCTATTGTAGGTGAAGCTAAGTGCAACTTTTGTGCAACTTAAAGGTTGTATGGAGGATTTTTCAAACCCAACATCGTTTTTCAAACAATGCACATATGTTTTCCCTCCCAGGGCCATGCCCTTCACTGCTAAATGGGTCAATGAATTACTTAGGAACACTGAGGGTTAACAGGTCAGTAGATAACAAAGTACCTCGTTATCTATTGATCAACGTTTTACAGGCCTCATGCCCACAGTTTATATATTTTTATAATTATTTTTAAGTTTAGCATAAGTACAAAGCTGTTTCAAATCTATGCAACTGTTTTTGACCAAGACTGACAACAAACAATTCAAACAAAATCCTCCATACAACCTTTAACTCAGTCCTTATGAGATAAACATATTAATGGAGTTTTTGCAACCATTTTTTTTCACTCTGACAGACACCAGCGTTTAAAAAAGATCACACTCATGAACTATCATAACAATTTACCACAAGCACTATTACTGTGAACAGGTGTTGAAAATTAGCACTTGTTCTATAACACTTAAACCATTAATCCATTTCCTTTTTATTGTCATTTGAAATTCCTTGTTTTCATTAGATTTCAGCGTGAGAAACTTTACATACAAACATCATGTCAGTGTTATTTTCTTCTGTTCAACTAGGTAAAAGATTATGAGCTACTACAATAAATGAATGTCTTTCAAATAAAAAATTGAGGTTTACATGATTGAAACAATCACAGCGAGTGTCTTTTTCATCTTTAAACCAATAAAAGCTGTGTGGAAGCAAAGTACTTTTTCTACTTTCTGATGCCGTTTACACAGATTTAGCCTCTTTCATGGGGCATAGATAATATTTAACCCTCCAAACATGAAGAACATTTTTGGATCGCTCATGGAGGAGAAAGTTTAGTTTCTCCCCATCAAGAGCTGCATGTGCTGTTCTGTGAAAACTGCATAATGTTTTTGACAATACGCAATGTCAGCAGCATGTGCATCAGAGTCCATATCGCCCCTTATAATGAAAGGATTATGAAATAATAGACGTCACTGGCAGGCTACAGTTGGCCACGCAATTACGGATATTTTGCAATTGACTGTGTGCACGGAATTTCAGTTGGCTTGTGTACGTTCAAAATGCTAACTTCTGTATGTACGACCACTTCCTGTTAGTGTTAGCATTTAGACACAAACACGTCTCTGTTTAAACACACAAGTGCCTCTGGTGAAATATTCCTCTAATATGTAAAGTCTTTAACATGTTTTCTGTAACATTCAACACAACAGTCTGATCTAAAGAGGATTTATTATTTTTAACTGATGTAGTGAAAACCTCATTGAACAGCGTTGAACAGGAAGTGGTTGTGTGTACAGTAGGGTTGTAAAAAAAAATCGATTCCCGGTATTAATCGATACTAAAACCGATATCGATACTCGTTTGAACTAGTGTCGATATTTTAAGCCCGCCCTCTCCCTTCTCGTACGCTAAGCCCCGCCCCCTTCTTCTCTCATTGGAGATGGAAATGATGAAACTATCATACCGTATATATAACCTACTACATAAACAGCAAATGTGTTTGATATAGAACAAAGCCCAGTCTTAATGTAAAGGTTCATGAATCAAGTTAATAATAAACAAATAATATTATAAAATACTATTGTTTTAATAATATCAAAAAGACATAAGAACATAAATAAAATAATAATAATTTAAAAAATAAAATACTATCATAAGAAAAGAAAAATTTTAAGTTGCACCCTGGTATCGAAATCGGTATCGGGTATCGAGTTTTTTTTCAAGTATCGAATCGAGTTTGAAATTTTAGTATCTTGACAACACTAGTGTACAGGATGTACTATTTTGAACCAAAACAAGACAATGCACTGAGTCAATTGGCAGGGAAAGAGTTAACATAAGAGATCAACAGTCACCACAATAAATGAATCTGAAGAGTTTAATAGCCACAAAACCAATGTAAACATTAGTTACAAGTTATTTAATGTTACTGTTTTTTTTTGTTTTTTTAAATGAAAAATGTCCCAGTTCCCAGTTTCCTGGAACGCAGCATAACTCACTGGTAGCAGAGATTCAAAGAGATGTTTGGTATTTACACAAGCCATAGTATTTTGTATTATTTTTACAGTAAATTATAGCTGCATATTTCAAAATTGTAAAAGTAAAAGTAAGCTAACTTTAGTGAAATGTAAGCTCAGTCTCTTATTATAAAAAATTCGATCTTGTCGGTCCAGTGGGCGGTGTGAGATGGATGCAGCTGCTTAGCTGCTTTATGAAGTAAATGCGTCCATTCCATGTGAAATATGGAAATACACATGTGTAAAAATAGCCTTCTGTTGGAGCTGTTACAGAGTAATGAGCAGACGAGCAGTCACTCTCCAAGTCCATGTTCTGGAGGCCATTAGTCAAAGCTGTCACATTACAAGCCAAGGCAATCAGTTTATCTGGTCAGTTTGGAATAATACTGGTCATTACAGCCACTGCAAGATGACTTGTAGACAGGAAATATTAAATTATATAGATTTTTAACTATTATGAAAAGATGGTGATCAGTTGTGGCTTTGGAAGTATGAAAACGTCCTGTCCAATTTATTGCACAACACGATTTAGTCACTGACTCTAAACAAGGTATATGCCGACAACTATCAACTGTGTCCATAAATTGATGCCAGGCTGTGTAATAGGAGACAGTAAGGCGTGGTACAAATGTGTGCCCTTGTAATGACCACTGAAAATCTGGATTAATGGACCAAGAGAGGAACACTCCTGTGGAGAGAAATGAGCAAATCTGTTCTTTGAAAAAAGCTGAAATGGCTTATTCATTCTTTATTGTTTGGTAGTAACTGATAAATATTAATCTTATTTTACAATAGTGAAAAAGATAAAACTGGAGTACCTGATTTTTACACTGCAAAATTAGGTTGGACATTATCATAAGGTATATTATATATCATGATATTCATGCAGGAAATTAAATTTTGAAATCTTTGACAGAAGCTGACACTAATAAAGCGGTGAAAGTAGAACCAGATCTCACAGCTGTAGCTTGTGTAAATATATTATAAATATTATAAAAGCCACTGTTGAGTAGTCTTAGGTCTATCGTCAGTATTTGTATTGCAAATTTATGTCGAAGTACATCATTGTTCTCACAAACCCTACAGCGCATGTAAAATCCACATGCATTCTGGCTGCCATTACAAACGAGAACAACTATGTACAAACAGAAAAATTAAAGTAAGTGGACCACAGCCAATCAGAGCACTGCTTTTGTCTATCTCTTTACAAATTATTTATATAGATTTTGCCACAAGTATCAGTGATAATAAATACCTTAATGATGTCTATGCATAATTTACAATAAAAAAATTATACCTCAATTTAAAGGAAACATTTTCATTTAAAGTTCAGTTTTCTGTTGGATTGTATGTGTCTATAATAGAATTTTTTAACACAACAAAGAGCTGGAACTTTACTGTAGCTATAGTTCTCAAAAGAATCAGTCTTTTGAGTAATTATAGGGATTATTATTGGATGAGAGATAAAAATAAATGCTAAAACCCATTTCTGTACAACCTTTAGAAAAGAGACAGATTTCTAAATAACTTTTCTCATGCCATTCTGAGCCAGTATATTCCTGGTTCCACATGTGACATATTGGCTGCAAAATCCCGCTGACATTTCACACAAATCACCTTAAACCGCGACACTTTTCTGCTTAAATTGGCTGCTTTCTCTTCATTATGTGTCAATACTATGGTGTGTAGGGCGCTGGAGCATGTCAATATTCCATTTGCACATATAGAGTCTGACGCCTGCCTACCTGTCCAAGCCTCCAGCCCTCGTGCACTCTCACAGATTTCCCTCCGTGCACGTCTCTGTCCACACAAGCTGTCCAAGTGTCATTGAATTAAAATCAACCCGAGTGCTGCCACTATAGCTCTCCGCGGCTTCCCTGTGTAATTACACTGCTATTGCCGGAGTGTGGAGTGCACGTTTCAGTGTGCGCGTGGGCGGACGATGGCCTGACACGCTTGTACAGATTGGTGACAGATGTGTCTTCAGGTGAGGGGGCGGAAGAGTTTGGAAGTATCCATAATAAAAGCAAAAAGCAAAGAATCCTTGTAGCACTTCCAAGAAACATGTGAAATGTTGGCTTTTTAAAATCATTATGCACATGTATGTTCTCAACAATAAACTCAAGATAAGACTAATGAAACATTTTGTAGTATTTCCAACAAATGTAGCAGTACAGCCAATCGTCTCTTCAAAGATCTGATCCGGTCGTCAATACGTTTTCCAAATATTACAAAAAATTGTTTTCTATTGTTTGTCTGTTTATTTCTCCAGACATTATATAAAGAATCTTGAATTTCTTAGGGCGTGCATAACAGATCAATAGCCAACCTGGGACATGCATCCAACATGGCACTTACGATGAAAAACAAAAAAAAAACAACTACATAGAAAAATATGGAATAAATATCACATGGAACTGAAAAAAAAAAAACATTGGAGATTTCTGCACAATCAATGGACAAAGCAAAAAAACTATTTTAATGTGAGGTGAATGAAGTTAGATTTTGGTCTAAATGACAAATGTTTCATCTGTGTCACGCAAATAAACTAATCTGATTGTCTGATTTCATTGTGGAGTTGATCGGAAACGCAGGGAGGGAGAAGGTGACCAGACCTACTCTTCGCATTTTGCAAAGAAGCGCGGATCCCTGGAGACTGGAGTTAATTTTGTGTTACTACATCAGACTAGATTTGGTCCTGTTTTAGTTCTGGTTTAATTCTACTTTAGACTTGTTCAGACCTGGTTTAGTTCTTCATCAGAGGCTACAAAGGCAAAAATTTGAAACTGTTAGCCAGCTTATTACAACTGTCTTATTACGAGAAACTAGACGAGCCCAATCTCACAAGAAAGCGTACATTTACCACGACATTACACTACATGTAAATGAGGTATGATTAGCACGAGTTCACGGCTGTTTTGGGTATTATAGAACCATCACAGTCCCCATTCATTTCAATGGTGGTTGTTAAGATGTGTTCTTATTTATGAATATTAATGAAATCCTGATTCTAATCTTAACCTGCCCCAAGCCCCAGACCTAAACTTACCAATTTTAGTAACTTTATGCCTAAACTACCCGTTTCACCTGAAGATAATGTCCCCACGTGGCTGCAACCAGAACTTGTCCTATTTTGACGCTGTGAAATCTATGTCATTTTTACGCTTTTTCATATCATGCTCAATGCACGGCGTAACATAAGTATAAAAATAACTGTGAACTTGTGGTCTGTTTTTTGTGTCGTGGTAAAAGTACCCATCTAGTGGACTGTGTTGACTAGACAGAATGACTTTCCAAATGTAGTCCTGTTTGATTCTGCTTTAGACCTTGCTTAGTTAGGCCCAAGTCTCTGCAGGGCGTAGGGTCTACTGGTTTCGCAACAATGTGTAGGCGTTGTCAAGTGTCTTGTTGAAAGTGTGGGCAAAATGAAAAGAAGTCATGAAAAAACAGAATAAAACAAGGACATTTAGAAATTCATTCTCTCTTCTTAACTTTAAGTTTCCATCTATTTTACTTACATAGTTTCAGTCGAGGATATCCCCATTCCCTCAAAATATTTCCTCGAAGGATCTTCTGCAGTAGTTGTAAAAGTTCTGTACTGTTTCAGAGGTCCAACGCTAGCCATGGTTTTTAGAAAAACAAATTCTACTCATGTCTGTTGAACATCAAAAACCATATCTTCTATTCTGAGCCCAAATTCTAAACATTTCAAAAAACTGCTTCATCAGTAGAGAAACACAGATGTAACACCCAAACTGATTTTAAGATATTTCTTAAAAAAAAAAAATCATCTACGGAGGCTTAAAATGGTTGTTTCTGGTGTAAATTATATCAGTCAGGTTGATATTTGCAGATTTTTTGTTTGTATAATTTTGTGGCTGCTTCGTCTATGGAACACAATCACATTCCATTTCAAAACGCCAGATATTATGCTTGAAATAAACATAGACTCACCGTGAAGACCAAATAAGGGCAATTTGATCCAGCTGACATTTCCCTCCTCAAATAAATCGTTTTCTGCGCCCCTCGGTTCGACTAATAACGGGCTAAAAACACCGCGCTCTCTGTGATTACAGCTGGACGGACACCTGCGTGGAGACAGACAGTGACAGTTCTATGTTTGGGACAAATGGAGAGCGCAGATATGTGTTTCTGCCCTGAATATGTTCTGAGTACACTGTGTGATGTCTCCAGCAGAGTCCACACCTCCACAGCTCCACTCACCCAGGCTCATCAGACACTGACGCTTAATTATCAGTGCGCTTGATGACAGAATGGCTAAGGAGAGCTGTGTGGTTGACTTAATCTTACCTGTGAATCTCTGTGCCTTCCTGTGGCTGTGATGAGATCGTCTCTGGGTCTGTTTTGACATTAGAATCATATTCTTATAGTGTAATGAATAGTGGAGTAATTAAGGCAATGGAGATGTGACAGTTAAATCTATTCTAACCTGACTCAAAGTGTGTTGGTGGTGATTATTAGGTCAACTTTCCTGAACTACCATAGTAAGCCAATTATAAATGTAATGCATTAGTCATGTATAATTTCATACATTACTCATGTACTAGCCATACTTCATGTTGGTAAGCTACTTCTCTATACCCTCCAGTGTTTGTAAATGAAACGCCTGTATTCTAAAGGCTGGTGTTGCTGAGGCTAAGTTAGCTTTAATGTGGTTTCTTGCAGTTTCTCTTTGAAAATTTTGCTAACAATCATTAGAAATTACAGTCAGTATATCAAAAATGGTACACTAGTTAATCAAGTGTAAGAAACATATGATTAACTGACTGTGTTTGTAAAAAATGAAAGTTTTTTTGTTGAAAACTGTGTGTGTATTTGCTTGCTTGTTAACCACTACTAGACAAATGTAACCGCTTGTCAATGAAACCAAGCACCAGTTAACTTTCTAAAATCAAACCGAAACCTGAGAAACACACAGAACCAGCCAATGCCTGATCTTGTTAGATCTCAGAAGCTAAGCAGGTTGGGCCTCAGAAGTACTTGGATGGGAGACCACTGGGACCCCAGATGCCACAGTAGGATGACTAGAGGAGCAGCCTCGATTTTGTGAGTCTGGCCCAGGTCAGCTGGTAGGGATAAATATTAGTTTATCCCCACTGAGCATGGGATTGAATAAGGTTAAATATGAAGCGTGCCTGAGTGTCATGAAAAGTGCTTTATAAATCCAGTGCATTGTTATTATAATAAACATTTTTTTTCTCTCTCTCTGAGCAGTGTTACCAGACATAGAATAATTATTGTATTTATATGTTAATTTTCACACCTGTACAATGTAGGATCAATAATTTCAAATCATCATAAAACTCGAAACATCAGATAATTTCTTCATCTTGACTAACTTGAGTTAACCTAATGGAGCACAAAATTGGATCAGTACACACTTATAGTGTGTGCTTCATAGTGGTGTTATGAAATCAAATTAATTTGGAGTGTGAATAGCAGAAAGCTTGTCATGTGCATTGAACTTCAGTAGACGGAATTGTTTTAGAGGAACAATGTGGTATGTCTAAAGTAGTGTTTAACACATTCAAATGATAGAACATTTTTAAAGCAAAATGAATCATTGCGCTGATACAATAATTGAACATTCACCATTCTGAAAAGACTGCATCAGAGCCTCAGAAACACTATTGAATTTTTGTCAACAGTAGAGCTCTGAGATCTTTTTAAAATCCATACATTATCCTGACTCTTTCTGAACATTACCATATCAGACAAGATTATTTTCCTTTCGATGTCAATTCCTGAGAAACACATGACACAATGACACTATCTCCAATGCATAAGATGCTAAAGTAAAGGTCTCAAGGCATGCTTAAAAGACAACAACAATACAACAAAAGTATATCAAGTCATAGTTGTCCTGTAAACTATAGCTTTACTTAAAGAATAATGATTGGCTTGTCTTGAATGGGAGCCTAAACTACTGTCTCTCTGTCTCATCATTGCAGGACACGCCTCCTCCCAACGCTTACGGAAGTTTGGAGAAGCCCATCTCTTCCTCTGATCCCCGGAGTGAAGACGCCCGTAAACGCCAGCACAGTTTCCTGTCCACGGCCCCACGAGAGAACCTGTTCCTCCCCACAGACCCAGACACTCCAGGTAACATGGCTGCCTCTGCTCTCAGCTCGCGGCATAATGAAAAACATCCCAGTCCTCTGCCACTGCACCGGCCTATTAGCTGCGTCTCACCGGGCCCCTAACCTAATATTTACCTCAATTACACTCCCATTGAAAATGTTGTTTCAAAATTGATAGATTCATGACTTACTTGGATAATTTATGACCGGTCTATTCCCCTTCTGCCTCACCCCAGGAGGCCCCAAAATCCAATTTGCATATAAATAGATTTGGACTGTTGGTCTCACTCATCGTCTGTGTGCAGTGTCCATTAGAGCTGCGTGATACCAGGCACAATGTCACGTTTACTTGATATTGCAACATCATTATTATTTAAAAAGTTCTATGACACAAGAATGTACCGCTTAGAAATTTAGATTATTTCTATAATAGTTGTCTTGTTTTATTCACAATGTTGGAATATCTTTTAGTCTGTATACATTGCGAAGTCAATGTCAGTTCAACTTCTGTATTAGTGACATAACAACACTCAATAGATAGATACTTGACAAGACCTGGACCACTCCCACTTGACTTTCTCCCAACCTTCCTCTTGATTAAGCCTGTTCTCATCCTGCTAGATGAATTGATTCCCTCTGCCAGTGAACTCTTGACTCCACTGACTTAAATTTCTAATTGATTGTCCGTCCGTCCATAGGGATGGACGAACAAGGCAGAGATGTGGTTCTTCTCGAGTTTCTCTTTCTCTTTTTTGGGTTTTTGCAGTTTTTTGTGCTGAGATGGGTCTAAGGACTGAGCATGTTGGGACAATCATCATTTGCTTGTTTGTTGCTGGACAGTCTCCTTTTGTATTTCTAAATAATGAGCTTCTGTTTTATAATGCTCCTTGTTTGTATGTACCAATGTCTGTTTCACTGATTTTCTGACAATTCTGTTTACTAAATCAACAATCTTGTGAATTCTTCTTAGACGACAGTTGTTGTGATCTTGAGCTATGCAACTAAATCTATTGAATATTCTTCTGCAATTTTAGGATTAGTACTAAAACATTCCCGTTATTTCTGCAACATATTCTGAGCAAAGGAGCGGCACGAACAAAGGCTTTCTTTTCCTGCTTTGTGAAACATAAAACTTTATAATTAACTGAGAAACTTGTCTTCTCCAGGCCCAGGCCAGTACAGCCCCGAGTGAAGGAGCTCTCTACAAAGACTCTCATAGTGTCCAAAGAAGAGCGTTTCAAAGTCCCTCCCAGCGTGGCTCCTGGGCCTGGCACCTACCAGGTAAACCTTTGTTACCAGTGTTATTGAAGTTAATCAAACCAGAGTATCATTGAGAACCTATTATGCATGGTTCCGTAGGTAATGACTAGAATGGTAAGTCATATGTACTGTCCTGGTTGAAGGAACCAAAGTGAGCTGCGGAGGGTTCTATTTTTCAGAGTGGACTTACCCTGAATATACACAGACTGCGAGTTCAGTGCGGGTCGGGACCTGTGCGGGTCCCGCAGAACTTAGAAAGTTTTTAAAACCAATGCGCCCATGTACACGGACCTCTGAGGAATGCGGATGCGAGTGCGGGAGCCGCGCGGGTCAACGGAAAGAATCCGCACGAAGTCTATTTTTCCCGGAGACCGCAGCGGACTGGTGCGGCTTTCAATTCATTATACGAGCGTTCTCGCGGGAATCTACGTGTATCCGCGTAGCTTTGGACGAAACCGGACCGCAGTTGACAGCATCTGGTGTAACAGGCACTTTGCAAGAAACCTGCACGTGTTCCGGACCGAACCCGCCTCGCAGTCTGTGTACATTCAGCGTTAGGAGGCCCTCCCAGGACTCACTTTGATCCTCCTTTAAGCAACATTATTGGGCAAGAGAGAATGTAGGTTCAGATGAGAATAATGTTCCTCATGAAACACTGATCCTGTAACAAATTATGTAGTATTTCCCAATGATAACTTTGTTTGTTGAACCGACAAACTTTGCAAAATAAAGCTAGCGCGTGTTAGCATCTGCATTGAAGCAGAACACTAAATATATCATATACAGACAGTGCAAATTACATCCACATAATCAGATCAATGCATTACATAAAACAAGGAAAAATGCAGCATGGAGGCAAAGCTTTGCAGAAAAGTGAAATAAACACAGAAAAGATAAATCAAAAGTTGTTTTTTTATTTACATGAGCCTGACCCTCTTTCTAACACTTTTGACCACTAATGTACAAAAAAAGCTGATTTTGCACAATATCCAGTCAGAAAACATGTTCACCTGTCAGATGCACATAATTGTAAATGATCAACACAAAGAAAAATATATAGATATGTTCAATTTTCACCCACACTCACTTTTCCAGAAGGCTTTTGTACCCCCACATTGGCTCTGTTTGTGAATGACGTCTGTGTTTGTGCGTGGAGCCATTATCTAGTGCAGTGAACCTATTGGATTCCTCTCATTGACCTTGAGCTGTGCAGAACAACATCGATTTGTGTGGAAAGAAAAGCTTCGCCGCTGTAGTTTCAAGAAGGACTTTTTCTCGGCTGATGTAACCAGAGACTGGGCCGCTGTGTCTCACTCAACGACATCGGCTCTGCTCAATTTGCTTTGATTTGAACGACTGCTTAAGTAAAGATGAGGAGAGGTGTGTGTCCGGTCTAATGCTTGAGTTAGCACAGAATTGAGCCTGGACTGGTGTCGTTTAGGCCAGATGTGTGCATATCATCCTGAAGCTCTATATTCGCAAAGAATTAGTTTTACCTATAGAGCAGGGGTGGCCAAGTAGTTTTCCATATTTGCCATGTTCGATTCCAGACTAGTGACAAAAGGTAGACCACAATCACTGATATAGAAGTTTGTTACTGTATTATTGCAACCACATTTTGTATAAAAACTAAACTCCTTATCTTATAGTTGTATTCATTCAGTGTGTATGTTAAGAACAAAAGTACAAACACATAGACAAGACAATCAAATAAAAGAAAAATAAACTGCAAAATTGTAATTCTAGATTTGCAAAAATGTCTTGAAATCTGGATTTTAATCATTGTTTTTTCTTCTGAAGCTAAACGCGCTGTTAGAGACTAACTCCGCCCACAACTGCACCTCAAACAGACTCGCAAAAATGGGAGATGCCCAGAGGTCTTTTAAGAGACGCCCAGTGGGTGTGAACAGACTTTGATTGACAGCACCAAATATGGACAGCGAGCTTGTGAGTGATGTGAGTTTTGTGTGGAAGCGACCCTTACGTGCGGAGAAGTTCTGAGGCTGCGCCACTGGGTTGTGCACAGGTCTAGTTGTTTCTTGCATGCCAAGATTAGGAGTATTTTCTAAAACTGAAAATGAGAAAGATTAAACAACGAAACAAGGATCGAACCTACACACATACAACGCACCACATACCACACGTTAATCTAACTGAGCCAAAACGACAGCTGATGTTATACTGCAGTGGGCCGACCAGCCATGTCAGAAGGAGGAGTTTAGATAACCCACCTGGGCGGCTCGTCTGTAGCGTCAACTCGATGTGACGTCGGCATGAACTGAAAATGCACTGACAGTGTTTGCCCATCGCGACAGTACAGCCGTGGTTTTTGCACACGTAACTGCAAAATAAGCGTGTTTGCACAAAAATGTCTAATAAACGCCCGGAAACAGTAGATAATTCAATTTTGACCCCAAAACACAGCTTGACAGTTAAAAAAAGTTGATTCTACGTTTAGTTTCTCTTTAACTTGTTTTGAGGTGTTTCTATCTTGTTCAAATAGAATTGCAAATTTGCTGCCAAATATTATTCTAATCTGGCTAAAATAAGTAAAATTAAGATGAAGCAATGAAGCAGCATTGCAACTTCAGAAGCTGTTTCCTCAAATCCACTTTCTTTTAACGGATTGTCTGTATCCACCTCCACACACCAAACTTAGGAGTTTTGGACCAATCAGGATTTAGAAGAATTTTACTGAAGGATTTATTAATATCGAATTCTCAACTCAAATTAGACTTTAGACTTTGAATTAAGCTTATTATTTATAAAAATGCATCAACATTTGTATCTAAAGTTTCAGCCACATCGTTATTACTCAAAAATTAATATATATCCAAAAACACCTTAGAAAAAAACTTAAAATTGAATAATAACCTAAAACTTGGGTTTGTTGTGGATGTATGTATGTTTTTTTTTTACTTCACTATTTGCTATTTTGACCGTTTTTGCATATAACGCTCCTTATTTCTATATAAACAGATGACATGCTGAAAATGTTGTTATACATGTTTGGCTTACAAGTATGTGAGTAAACTACTGCACAAGTTTCACATTGATAACTATGAATTTCATTTTTCCCTATTCCCCTGCAGTGTGTCACTTTAAAAGCCGTACAAAATTAGAATATTGTCTTAACTTTATTCTGTGTGGACCTCGGTGTGCGTTGATTGCACTCGGACAAATGAAGTTGGTGCAGGTCCCTGAGGCAGAGCTTTATCCGTACCTCCAGCTCCACAGTGGCACAACCACATTAGCATAAAACGACAGAGTCCCCGGGTCTAGCCTCGGGGACAGCGCAGGACGTTAGGGAGCAGGGCAAAACACTTCTGGAGCTCTCATTCACAGAGCTTCACTACAAATATGAACTTATGAACCACACAGAGTAATGGACTGCCTTCTGTACAGGTTGGTGTCCAGTCCATTGTGATTATGGGCGTCTGCATTGAAGGATTTATGGATGTGGCACAGGACAGCGACAGTCACACTGTGTGTCAGTTTACACTAGCACACAGTCTTTGCCATGGCCAAACCTAAATGTCTTATTCACAGTGGATTAGTTTCATGAGATTGTAATAATGATGTGATCTTTTAGTTTTATGCAATTTTTTGTCTGGATTTTACCTTATTGTAATCTGCTAAACTAAGATATCCTCAGTAATTCTATAGTCACATGCAGATGCATAGTGAGATTATTTGTTTATCAACACGGGAGATGTGCGCGAACCCGGAATGCCGAAAGAGCTGCAGCTGATTGCCACAAGCTGTGGCAACAACTCGAGCTACACGAGTTTACCACTGTGTGAAAACAAAAGTTATGCTGCTAATTCAACATTTGTGAATGAAATCCAACCCCACGACTCTTAAATGTTACATTCAGGTGAGAGAAAAAAACAACAAGAAAACACTGTCTCAAGCTTTAGGAGCCAGACATTCGTCTTACTGGTCAGACCTGACCCAAAATAGTTGGCTCTCGTCCCTTTTTTTTTGTATTATTCAAAGAATTTTCCCCAGCCAACTAGATGGACAGCGTCTCTTTCTGCATGGGTCATGCGCAGTAGAGCAGAAAGTGACGTTGACCAATAATCCCCCTATATGTGTGTGTTTTCAATCCGTAATAACTGATGATCTATTTGTACGACATAATATTGACCTAAGAACCTCATGTATATTGTAATAATAGGGTTATGCAGTAACGTCATGCGTAGTTGCATAGTGACAAAGCTGTTTACTCAAAGGCGATGGACATCACACGAGGTTTTTGTGCTAGTCCTGAAGCAATCATCTTAGAAAAAATGTTTTCTTTGTCATCTGTTTTAGACGCAGCGACGGCTGTACCAGCAGGCAAAGTGTCGCTTCTGAACCAAGTTTTATGAGGAAAAGTTGTAAAAGTGAGCGGACAACGCGAGCTCCACGCATACGAGGTTTTCACATGAAAAAATAAAACAAGTGAGAACTCCGCGCACAGAGCGAGACTCGCTGCTCATGAGCCCGGCAGAGGTGCTTGGGCGTGAAGAAGTGAGCACACACGCTCGGTGTTGCCAGACAGCTCCAGGCCCACGGCGCCTGCTGGCTTAGCACAGTCGGCGGGTGCGCGGAGCTTCTCGTATGTGGCGAGCTCGCGTAGTCGCTCATTTAGAATTTTCATTATGAAAAACGACTTTCTGAATTACACGTATACTTAAACAGATGACAAAAGAATTTTTTCTGAGGATTGCTTTCGTTATTATCGCTTGAGTAAAACTTTTACTATGCAACGACGACCGATTTGCGCTATGTTATTGAACAAAGACTTAGTGCATACCCTATTGATGGCATTGAAGCTGTTTATTTTCAAATTGTCAGACTTCAGCATTAGCATTAACAGACAAACACATTTTTTATAAACACACTTTGATCCTTTGGTGAAATATTTTTCTCATTTGTAAAGTATAAACATGTTTCAGAAAACACAACACCAGTTTTTTTTTTTTTTTTTTTTTTTTCATTTTAGACTGAGGAAGTGAAGCTCCATGGAAATGAACTAAACAGGAAATGAACAGGCAGTAACTTAGCATTTTTGAAAATAAATAAGCCAGCTGATTGACCGATATAAACAACAAATTTAAATGTAATAATTATTTGATAGACCAAGATTCTTTTTCTGGATTCAAAGTGTCTCTGACTCATTTGAAGACATTACTTCTTTAAGACAAATTATTTGCAAGTGGGTTAAGAATAATTTTGTTCACCTTATTTTCTAGTTTCAAGCCAAATTCCTTATAACCAGTGAAACCAGTTAGATATTTTACGTTACATAAACAATGAAACAACTTAAACCCAGGAATAAATTCTTAAATGGATATACAGATGTTGCATGCAGATAAGATGTACAATCCTGTTGTTGTGGCAATGGAAGTCCAAGCAGCTAAAGTGTATTTAGAGAAACAGAGCTCTGCATAGTTTGAATGGAGGGACTTTGAAAAGAAAAAGACTACAGTTGTTTCATTGGAAATCTGATCGTGTCGATGTGATTCTGATTGCTGCTCTGTCACAACTTTTTCACAATAAAACAAACCTAAAAGATACACGTCTGTTGCATGGATTTTATACAATATGTCCCCTCTAAATGTCATCTAAATGTGTGTGTTGTGGGAAAGCTGACACGCCTTTAAGCTAAAGCGCCGCTATGCTAACGTCTCACACAAACCCTGTTATCTCTGCCCTCTCCGACCCTCGGGAACAGCCCATAATCTCCCTCATCGTTGGCATTCCGCTGCCGTGACCGCTTCCAAGGCTCCCTCCTCATCCCGCCGACCTCACGGGCAACCCCGACGCCGACCCGGAGCTGAACCCCCAACCCCGCTGCCGTTAGGATCAATAGGGAGATGTGAGCGCCCCCTAAATCCTGCGCGCCTCCCTGGCATGCTGATGTGCAGGCGGAGTGGGAGTACGCCGCTCTGCTCCTCACATTTGTCTAAGGTGAAGTTAAGGTCAGCCTCTGAAGTACAAGGAGGAAAAAGAGGAGTTTATTATTCTTTTGTCTGACTCTCCATGTTTAAACCGCAGAGGAAGTGCTTTGGACAATATAGAGCAGCTTTAAAGGGCAAATATTACACTCAGTCACACATGTTTAATACGCAGATTCTTCATGTTTAGACAAAGCTCTTTTGTTGAACTATAAAAACTCTTCTTGCAACTTGTGATGTCAGCTTAGAACGACTCTGTAGAGGCTTTCCAAATAAATACTCATATTGACATAAAAACAACCGTATTACTACTGTCATGCCTCGATTTAGTCTTTAGAGTAGAAACACAGTGGTTAAATTAACGGTGAAGCTGGACTGGGATTGTGTCTGAAAATGTCCTTGCAAGCAGAAAAAGATTTTAAATAACAATTTTTTTATTGTTGGAAGTGTCTATGGACAGTTTTGAACCATATTTGCTTCACTTTGAGTATTAATCTGTATGAATTATAACAAGTAAATACAGATAAGTGGGAGGGGATAGGTGGTAAGTGAGAACAGGGTTTTTTTAACACTGGAGCATCAGCAGAAGAACAATACAAGATTACTAAAACATGCATGAATCAATTCAAATATAACTTTGAGTAAACTAATGGTGAAGGAAGGCCATTATAACAAGGTTAAAATCGTGAATAATGCATTTAACATAATAGGACCCCTTTAAAAATGAAGTTGAGTGTTGCAGTATTCATTGCTGTTAGCAGTCGGCCAGCTCACATTAGCACACTGACACAGCACAGCTCACTCTGGCTTCTGAAAGTTATGACAAGCTCTTTTACGCACATTTGGCCCGTTTACATGACGGCTTTAATTCCGAATAAAGATCATTTATTCTGAATCAAAATTAATTCCGCTTTAAAAAGACCATGTAAACACTTAATTCCTAATGAAAAGTTTATTCGGATTTAAGCTTAATTCCGAATAAAGTGGGTGGTTTATTCCGCTTTTAAATCGAATAATTTTATTCCTTTCTCATGTAAACGTTGTATTCGGAATAAAAATAATTCCGTTCACATTGCGCATGCTCGTTACGTCGCCTTTGACCCGGTGACGCTGCAAGATGGCGGCACGACTCAAACTTTTTTGTTTTACATATAAGTGCGCTACAGGAGTTACAAACAATGAAAAAAGTGGGTGAGAGAAAACACGAAACATTACCTTTTCGCAGAGGCAGCGGAAAGTTTTGAACAAGGAGTTACGTCATGTACGCGGAGAGAGACGCTGCTCTGATCCCAAACAAGTGGAAACTGGAACAACTTTTCCTCCGCTCACAGAACATGACATGGAGCTGATGATGATTCTCCAGCTGCTTAAAGACTTTCATCGGAACGACTCCAAAAAAGTTAGTATCATTGCGTCCGTGGCGTTACACCAATCCCAGGTGATAAAAAAGCCAAAAGCCGGTATTTCGTGTCCAGCGGATGTGTGTTTTTTCGGTAGACGTAATTACGTAATGACGTATGTGCGTTCCCTTTCCTCTCTCTTTCTAACCCAGACGTTAAGTGGAATAAGATAAAGCCGATTTAGCGTGTTTAACATGTAAACCTTTATTCGGAATTATTATTTCCATGTAAACTTGAAAGAAAATATTTTAATAATTAATTCGGAATTAGGAAACATCATGTAAACGTGGCCATTGTAGAACTACAAATGTAACCAAAACATATGAACTACTAAAAAATAGTTTTAGGCTAAATATGTATTTGCTTACCTTTTGTATAAAAAGACACTTATTTATGCACTTGTAAAATTACAATAAATTAATATTCAGGACAGAAAATGTGTTGCACTGCCAAATGCCAAGTACTAGATTTATTTTACTGAACAAAAGGTGACTCAAAGCACTTCATAAAAAATATATTTTTGATAGTTTTTGGACTTTAAATACGCATTGCTAAACATTGCATCACCACAAAGAGAAACAAAGATCCAAAGATAGAGAAGCGCTCTCCCTTACCGTCAAAACCTGCAGTAAATAAAGCTATTTGCCGCTGCATGAGAGTGTTGGTTTAAAGTGGTGGACCAGTGACCTGTGACGTGTCTGCTCTGTCCACTGTTCACACAGACCTCTGTGCTCGTTCCACTGGCTCTGTTTGCTCTATTTACATCCTCTTTTTTGTAACAACACCAGCAGAGGACACCATGGTTACTCATACCCTGAGCCATTCATAATTAGTAAAAAAAGATAAATAATTGGTGTAGCATTATCTATTAAAAGACACTTTTTTTTGAGTTTTGGATCATATTCCCACATTGGGTTTTCTTTAAGTACACAGCTGGGAGTTCTGTCTGAGAGATACTATTTTTTTCGATACTATTCTTTCCCCTTCTCTGAGATTCAAAAAAACACTGTTTGGACTGCTGTAAAGTCGATAAATCATCCAGACTCATTTGGAACATTTCAGCATTATTAGCATATCCAACAAGATCTGTTTGATTGTTTTCCCAAACTATTTTAGTTTACAGCAACTAGATTTAGCCCTAATTCTTTCCTGACATGACCCTAGTCATGTTTGCTTTTTAATTCATTTTTTTTTGGGTTGTTTATATAACCTAAAATTGCAAAAGCATTTCTCAAGAGCATGCTTAAAAAATAACAACAATACAACTAATATACCACTCTCTGAATGAGTTCTTGTTCTGCATTCTTCTTGCTGAATTCAGTCTGGGAAGTTTAAACTTCATGATACATTTTTGAAACAAATTAATCGAAATGTCTCAAGCCAAGAAAAACAAATCTCAAATGCACAGATGCCTCTACAGTATGTCCAGTATAATCCGTTGTACTAAAATGGGCCAAAGTAGGTCTTTTGGTTTTGCTTTTGGTTTCCACAATGCTCCGTCACTGTCCTGGGATTGACTTGAACCACTGATGGTTCGAGATGCAAACTTGGGCTAGATGGATTCTCAAGAGATTGCCACACTCATGAGAATTCATCTTGCTTAGCCATGGTCAGATCTAGTTCATTGACTTTCCTCCTCTAATTTAAATGTGCGTACCCTACATACCCAAGAACTGTACTCACAGGTTTGTGTTGGTTTGTGATTATGTCTTCACAGCTGAGCCCGGGTCTGCTGAACACCGTCCTGAAGGGCACCTTTAACATCACCCTCAACAACCCCCTGAACGCCTCTGTGACCTCTGATCCTAAACCTCCCACTACCAGAGCCACTACGCAGACACCACTCAGCCCTCTGAGCACCCGCATGGTCCCTGGATCTGGAACTGGGCTTGGCCAATCAACCAGGCTCCTCCCAACACTACGGCCACACCTCCTTCTGGGCTCTCTTAGGCAAAGGTCAGAGACATTCAGAAAACAATGCAGCCTCATTAATATGAAATGACATCAGAGGCTACGTTCACACTGCAGGTCAATTCAGATTTTTTTGTCCTATTTTTGTCATATGCGACTGTATCAATTTTACTATGCGTGTGAAGCAATTTCAACGCGACCTTTCATATGTGGAAATAAATCTGATCTTTTCAAATGCGACTGCAGTCGGAACGCTCATGTCGCATTCATTCGACATTTACGTCACAAAACTCAACAAGTCAAAGCAGAAACAGCAGCAGAAGGAACAGAAAACTGAGGAGAGGGCATCCGCGCAACTCCGTGAGCCAGACAAGAGACGAAGCTGAACTAAATCATACAGAGTCTGTTTACTATACCACACTTTTCATAACTACTGCAGCAGAGCATCAGGTCAGTCAGAGGGAGAGATGCAGGACAAACACGGTGGAGAATCTTTCACTCACCTCTTTAAGTTTTCAGATTAAACTGTAGTGTTGTCATCCAGGTCCTTTCATCCATTCTGCACAAATCAGTCACATAAAGTCCACAGAACATCGCTGCAAATCCGGTTAGAAGTGTTGCTTGAAAAAATAAAAGCTGAAAAGTGCAGTCCCTCTTGTTTGTTTTTGTTTCTCTGCGGCACGGCCTGGTCAAGTTATTATAACGTCATAATCATCTACTTCTTCCTGTCAATGTCGCCAACTTTCTGTGCTTCAAACACATTTCTCTGTGACACTGCGCCACATTTTACACATGAATTAACAGTTTGGACTTGTATCTATAATAGTGTAATGTTCTAAATGTTTTTAACTTTGACCGACTTTATTCTGGACAGGAAACAGAACATGCTAATGTGCGCTAGCTTGTTAGTAGAACTTTTCAGTGATAGTATTTGATCTTTGCGGCTCAGATTTTGCTCCAAACAGCCTGAAACAGACACAAACGTCTCTTGGATGTGTAATTACCTGTAACTAGATGCTCTTTACTGCGCATGCGGGTCACTTTTGGGGCCGCATCCCGTTCACACCAGAGACAAGTTGGAGTCGCATGTTTTGTGTAAGGTGAACGACAAATCAGAATTGATGAAAAAATCGGAAATGAAATCCGATCCAGCAGTGTGAACATAGCCAGAGTATTGACACCAGTTTTGGGAGTCGGTGCATAGTGATATAACACAGAATCTAGTTTTTAAACACACTTAATCTATGGTGTCTTTCAAAAGTTACTAACCTTGATGAGTCTTTTCTTTCATTTTATCCCGACTCGTTCAACCTCAATGGCTCATGTTTCATGCCAGGCCATTTTTACTAGATTAAAGCTTGTGATTTTCCTATTTATTCCTAATGCGCCAAATTATGCCCACAGTTAATTTCACAGTTAATTTACTAATTAGAGCTGCTTAACAACTTGTGACTTTTGAAAGTAAAATTCTCAAACTAATGCGCTGATGCTTCGTTTCTGTCCTTCTTTTGTAGAAGCAGGATTTCTGTTGAGAAAGGCTACAATGGCGTCTGGTACTTTCCTCCTGGACCTTTTGACTCAGCGCTTTTGCTTCACCTCAGGCTTCAGCATAAATCAAACTCTATTAAAAAGATATTACTGTTCAAGTGCTTGATGAGTTTCCAAAGCATGTCACTTTTTAAAATAGTCTTCTAATAATATGCTCTCATCCTTCTGAACGAGACACAAAGGTTAGAAAACTCTCTACCTCCGGATAATAGCTTCAAATTACTCGTGCCATTTTGGTGCCTGACTTGAAAAAGAATAGCTTTGAAATGAAGTGTCTTTTCTCAGTCTGTTCAAAGCTACAAGTTCTTACCGGCTCCAAAGATGTGTGTAACATGGACTTTAATACTAAAGATCTTTGTGGAAAATACTGTAATGTAATTAAACAACAAGTATACAACAAACACAAAGTTTTATAAATATATTATTACTACGGACAAAGACAATCTACACAAAAATGCATTGTCTTATATAATCAGTTTTTTGAGCTAATAAACTTCATTGACTCATCCAGCTTCATTCAAACAGAGAAGATGAGGAGCTCAGTTACATGGGAGAACTTTGGCCATCTATTATGAATGTTGTCTGGGAAGGTGTTACATGTCTGGGAAGGTGTTACATGTAAATAGTAAAAAATAAAAATAAATCCAAAGACCTGTGGAAATGTATGACAACATATAACAGTATTCTGAACTTGGTCACAAAACATACTCTAGACCAGATCCAGACCCTGAAAGTTCTTTGTTTTCAGCTGAGTAAGAAAAGCAAGAGAAGCGCGCGTACACATCATTTTCACTTTTGGCACTGCGCCAGAGCCAGAAATGAGCGGTTCATGTCTGTGTGGTGCAGTCTCTGGGTCTGCAGATTCATACTTGTGTTTAGAGAACGAGGTTGTGTGTTTGCTCTAGTGCATGTGTATGTGGTACAAAGCACTGTTTGTGTGTGTCTTCTCCTGCATAAAGTCGGAGAGGGTCATCGCGTGTGTCCTACAGCAACCAGCCAATCACATGGCTTCATTCAGCAGGGTTTTGGCCAGTGGGACATAGAGCGTCAGATGAGGAACAGAACAGGGTTGAGTCAGAACTGTTAAAATAGACCCTGTCAGAAAACTCCAGACCTTGGCTTGGAAATTTTTTTTCCCCAACTGGACCACGGTGAAATTTCATTGGTGACCCCTGGTCTATATAAACTTGAGGATTTGTAGATCTGACCACTCATAAATGGGAGTTAATGAAATTAACAAAGTTTCAGGAACAGGACCACAGCCCTTTCGCACCACGAAACACGTCTCGCTCGCCTTCTTGGACATTCCTCCAATTACCCAGAAGCCTCTTGTCGTCTTGTCTCAGATCTCTCGACCCCACCCTCCCACCCCACATCTCATCTGTCCTCCTGCTGAAGACATCTCCATCTACAGGTGGGGGGGGGTCCTGAATCGGCTGAACAAAAACAGAGCCCCCACCCACAGTCTACCCGATCCAGTCATCGATCAATCAGTCATCAATAAATATATTAATTGCATTCTCTGATGTGGTGTGGTCCTTGCTAGTGAAGGATGTATTTCTTTTAAAAATATACAAACTGTCTTCAGATGAGATGGTAAGCACTCTTCTACGTAACTAATCTTGCACTGTGGTGCGTCTTCATTGAGCTTCATTGAACCTTCAGTTCATTTGTGTTGTCTGTTTAGCCATTTTGTGAGCATTCTTCTTGTTTGCTCTGAGAGATAAACTACACTGGCCTTCAGCTTTCAAGTGTTATTTTTCTTCCCCACTCTCATGTTTCTCTCTGTTTGAAAGTGCAGGCTTGCAGGGGATCTACATTAGATTCAGGCAGTATTTCTAGTAGTTGTGTTAATCTGCAAGAAAACAAATTAAAACAAACAAAAAAAAAGCATCTAAAACACTAAACCTAATTTGTGGCCAATGATTATTGTGTTATAAGCAAAGCGTGTAAAGTTACTGTAGATTTGTGCTGACGAACAAAGAATAGGGTTAAAGTACAAAACCATTCTTTACTTTGTAGTTTCCTTGTACACAGAGCTTTGCTCATTAATCACATCAGCTTCACTTTTTGCTTACTGCACTCAAACACAACAAATTAGGAAAGTTTTTTCTCTCATTTGATGAAACTTTTTACACATGAGAAAGAGGATCATTGTGTTAAGCTGAACATAACATGACAAACTGAATACAGTTTAGTTACTTTTGCAACACAATTTTAGAGTCTTGTGTAATGTTCTGCATTTGGTCTGAACATGGAAGAACAATAAAGTCATGAAGATGAAACAACAATGGCATATTGTTCTATCAAAAAAGATTGATTTGTCCGACTGTGTGACCGAAACGATAATAACATGTGCTCTGTGATCAGATCTGACCAATCAGCATCATGGAGCTAAAACAGAGCTAGAGCAAAGCTAACATAACAGCTTTTTCTAAATAAAATTAAAATCCACCATGTTAAAAAACTCTATGAAAAGGTGGCTCTACATGCCAGTTCTTCATTCTAAATAACATAATGTCTTTCCTTAACTATGAGCCAATAAAAGCGTCCTGGTCATAGATCACACAGTGACATCCCTGCTCTGTCTCCAGGGCTGTGCGAGCGTCCACACAGCAGATTTATGTGGAGGCTTAGTCAGAGAAGAGAGCTGTAAATCCAGCCGTGTGGAGGTAACAGGCAGTAAAAGTGTTTTATCTGACAGTACACCACCACAGCGCCCCCTACCATCAGCACAGACGCAGCAGCCTCCCACACCTTTCCGCTGCTCCCTCCCGCCGGTTCTTTATGACAGACATCTTTATCGCTCACACATATGCTCCACTTGGCTTCACATCCATCACAGGCTTTCAAGTGCCCTGTCTTTTCAACATTCATGATTTTACACACGCTTTGCTCCTCTGACACGCTGATGTTATGTATATTTTACTGTATAAATTGTATTGGATAAACTTGCCTTGGTGAGAAGGAATGAGTCGTGTTCAGAAGAAGACAGCAGTGCGGGGAAAAGATAAGAGCAAACGTCTAAGGCCATTTATAATTTGCATTCAGTACCTATTGTATTTTAAACATTACAGGCTAAAAAAAGATGTAATAGCATAGTGTTCTAGAGAGGCAATATTATACTACTTAATCTAGGGTGGACACAGAAAATGTTGGAGGGCAAATACTTCACCATTTATGTTACAAAACGTAAAAAATGCAATGTCTTGAGTGGTAATAAAAACAGGCTAAATGACAAATTCATGTTTTATTAAAATAAATGCATGGATAGTCTAAGATCTCAGTTATGGTGCTGTATTTAAAACTTTAAATGTTGTGAAAATGTATTGCGGCTTTTGGCATGACATGAGTGCAAAGTTTTCTGCTTAAAAATATACTGTAGCTTTGCACAATGTTGAGGTCACTGTCACCTGGCCACTGAACCATCCGCAGATCGGTTGGTGCACACACCTGTTCAGCTAACCGTCATGAAAGGTTTAGACTAGCAAGGACCTTTTGTTTTAGGTCAAAGAATAGAATTAAGCTCTTTTATGAATCCATGAATAAAGCCAGACATTTAACTTAGTGTGTGTGTGATCATGTTCCACTTTGTCACAGCAGCAGTGGTACGACATATTTTGTATATTTGCACTCACCAGTAGTGTGACAAAGTGAAGAAGACCCTTAATGTGGGCTAACAGGTGAACAGTGCCATGTTGGGTTGACACATGCATTATAATACACTAGCTACAAATGGCTCAATGGAATGCACATTGCAGCAGAGGGCAAGGTTTTGATTGGATGGACAAGACATGTCTATGGCTAATGTCGGCCTTGCCTTTTAAGGGACATCCTGTAACTTTCTGAGGGTGAATTATAGGGGTACATGGTCATAGTGAATTGTTTCGGTTCAATGTACGTATGTACCGTTTCAACACCATTTTTATGTAAATAAAGGTTTCTGTGATTTACTCACAGCAAGTCACAACTTTTTGCGAGAAAAAAATTAATAAACCCATCGGCACATTCATATGTTGGCTCTATAGATATGCTGGATCAATAAAGAACAGTCTCAAATGCTCCAGAAAACATTAGCTGCTTCTCTGCGCTTCATTTCAATGTACAAACATTGCATAAACATCAAAAAATTGTCTTTACATTAGCATGTCTACTGCACATATGTACATGTTTATTTTACCTCAAATTGCTAACAGTAATATTTTACACTAAACAGTGCCACACTTGGTAATGTTTTCTAGCATAGCAATTCTCTGGTGTTACTCAAGTCGTGTGCAGTTGTGCTTGTCAGTCATCAAAACAGCTCTGTACTTGCTTGTGATGTTTGGAAAAAAAACTAAAAATAAAATAAAATAAAATAATATTTAACTTGTAAAATGGTACCAGCAAATAGAACAAATGATCCGCTCATGTCCATTGTTTTACAAACACTGGTCACTGTAGTTTTAGTCGTTTGTGTGTACCACATTGAGAAGCTCCCAAAAAGCACCCAAGCAGATCTTGGATCTTCTGTGTGGCCTTATACACAGACAGCTCCTAACACAACATATGAAGTACATCTTTGTTCTCCATCATGTACACGCAGTGAGCAGCCTTCCCCCTGGCTCTGATTGTTCCTGTGGGCCTTTTAGCCTAATGAGGTGTTTACCCTTATCATTATTCAGTCGGGAGCCCAGCACGAGGTTAGGACAAGCTGCAGGAGTGCACAAATCAGACCATGTGCTCAAACGTGTGTATGTGGAGCTTAGCTTCAAATGTGCCTTACATTCCTAGGTGACAATTGTTTTATCCACATAAAATAATGCCTGCTGTTGTGTTTCGGTTATGTTGTGCTCATTTTAGCATTATTGCTGCTCCCTCCAGAGATCAAAAGCTACACTGTAGGTAAATAAATCAGCTGGCTTAAACACGCATAACTAATATTAGCTTTTGGTCTGACATGCTACCAGTTTTTAACATTAAATGTTGCAGAAAACATTTCAGAGGTTTACAATGAGCTTTTCACTGTGCGCTTGCTTCACCTGGACCTCATTTCAGTTTATTTTATAGAGCCTCTGAAAGTCATTTCTAGGGACTTTACAAGATTGTTGAACACTGATTGGTTAATACCAAACAGAAACATGAACAAACATGAACATTGGTCAAGAATGTCAAAGCAGAATGTTCTGACTGACCTGACTGTGACGTGTCTCCAGAGTTCCCCTGGACCTGACTGACGTATAATCTCAGGGTCTTCATCATGATAAGTCTCACCTTAGCAATTTCACTGTAACAAACATGACCTTAAATCTTGTACATTTTTACCATATTTTTAATTAAAATAATGGTTAACATGTTCAGTGTAGCACCTAAATCTAACAATGAAGCATTTTGTTTCCCAAAACCCAGGCTAACCCAGAATAATAAAAGCGTTGCTTGCTGCTACTAGCTTTTCAGTAAGTAGACTTGTTCAGGATTCTGAAAGTTGTGGAAAGAACTTCTTCAAAAGTTGTTTGTTTGTTTGTTTGTTTTTTTACATTCTTAGACACAAAAAAATTGTGTGTTTAAAGGTAACAAAACAAAATGATGCTTAAAAGCCTTAATCCCCTGAAATGAAAATGCTGTGTTTTTGACAAGGAAACAAGATAATGACTTAACTCTCATACAATCCCAGTATACTATCTCACCTTTAACAGCCACAGAGAAACCGTTATTTATGCCCACACGGACACTTACCTTTCCCTGCGAGCTGCTTTACATGTCTACTCTAATTAAATGAAATAAATCAGGTTGTGTTCACCAGGACCAAAGCCCGGGAAGGCGCACTCCCTCCTCCGCCCGACGCTGAATAAATCTCCATTATGGTGCATTACACAGCCCATCACTCATGCGGCTTATGGGGCTCAAATATGCAAACAGCAGGGGCTCGTAAAGGTGATGGATGCCCGATGGGAACCTTTCGGGTGTTCAGCTATCATCTCTCTTGTACGGCCCTGAGCAGCTGTAAGTCACATGTCAGAGGAAGCTAAAGGCAGACAAGTGCTCCATGTTCGGCTGCTTCCTTCATATGTTTTATTGTTGGACCTATACACTAACATGCAATCACAACAAAAAAATATTGTATTTATTAATGTATTTTGTATATTTGTGCTAAAAAATCAGCATTAAAACAATGTAAGTAAAATGGCAGATGGTTCCTAAATGTCACTGATGAGCTAGTGAAATAATTTTTAGATATTACATGCTGCCTCTTGCCTTGAGCCCTTGGACTATTGCCTGACTAGTATGCCCCACCTACATTCTGTTAAATTCAGTTTTAATGCAGAAGGGTCTGAAACCGGAGCCTCAATAACTTCCTGTTAAATTTTGGATGATCCAATCAAGCATAGCGATTCTGACAGGTCACACTAAAAAGTCGGAAGTTGCTTTCAAGCCCAATTTCAAAACATTCAAGACGGTGAATGTAGCTGATCCAATTTTTTTGGATCAGCTACATTCACCGGGTTTTGGAATTTCCGGGTTTTCTGTGATTGGTTGACTCAGCGTTTGTAAAGCCCGGCACTCTGATTCCAGTCCTCAGTCTTTGTAAAGTTTCCGTCAAAGTGTGCAGGGACTGGCTGGTCAGGCAACTAAACTGGACAGAGTAAAGGAGAGTGTGAATAATAAAAACTAAAAAGAATTCATGTTATACTTATTACATCAGTCACATCTTTGCTCACTTACCTAATGCTTCTGAGCCTCCGAATAGTTAATCACGATGCATTTTAAGCTTTTTTCACAGCAAGACGTGCTGGTATGCTAACAGTAGTTAGCCACAATGCTTAACAACAACATGCTTCAACAACAACAACAACAACAACAACAACAATGTACATCAAAAACAACAACGTGCATCAAAAACAAGAGTAGTGAGTGTTACTGGATTGACGAGAGTACAACAACCAGGTGCTCATCAAACATAGAAAACATTACTTCTAAACTTGCCACAAACGCCATGTAAAGTTAAAAAGGTCCAAGTAAAACTGGCACAAGAAGGTTTGAGGCACTCTGATGTTAAAAGTCTTTTAATAAAGAAAGGGACACCTACAACCAAAAGGTCTTCTTCAGGGCACAGACATTTAAAACGCTATAGGTGCTATAAATAGCACATCAGAAGTCACTTGAGATCATCATATGATTACAAAATACTAGAAATACAACATAAGAATTACAATGTAAAAATTGCAATACAAAGACCAAACTTAGTGGAGCTTGGTGAACAAACAGGACTTTATTAAATGGAGACAGGACATTTCAAACTATTTTTAGTTGAATAGATACATTAACAAGATATCTGTGCTGGTGAAATATATGTTATTGTAAAAATTCAACAATATTCCTTTTATTAATTATTAGTCAACATATCTTACTTTGTATCTCAGTCCTTATCCATTTGCCCGCTCCTCCATCTCCTCCTAACTACACCACCACCCCGTCATAAATCATCAGGGATCTGGATTGAATTAGCACAGAGCAGATCAGACGCTGTATAATTGTGTAAGTGCATTATGCTGATAAATTGGTTCCAGTGGCGATGATAAAGTAGCAAGCGGCGTGGGAGGTTCTGTCTCTTTCTTAACTCTTTTGTTCTTCTTACAAACCTGTCACAATTCACTGACAGCTCCTTTTTCCTGATACAATCCTTCTCGTTTTCCACTGAGGCAGAAGCTTTTAGCTCCAAACGACGTGAAGAATCTGACTTGTCCACTTGGATGAACAGAGTAACGTCGCTGTTGTATGTGATCTCTGTGTTGTCTTGTTAATTTGACATGATTAAGATGTCTTTTATAGTGTAGAAGTCATGGATCACATTTGTCTTAGTGTTCATTTTTGCAAATACACTTGAACAGCTTATTTATTGTGCATATAATGTAAATGAGCATACATGATTATTAAAAATTTGATTGAAGATTCTTTAAAATTTTATTCCCCTGTAGACATGTCGTAGCTTAAAAATGCTGGCTGTAATGTTTGCCACTTTTGTTTGTCCTCTGCATGGATGCATCGTTAGAACTGGATTAGACACTACCCCTCCAGGGACGTGCACAGATAGAGCCCTGGTGGTGCTCAAGCACCTGCCCTTCTGGCTCAAGTGCCCTTCTGATCAACCTTTTTTTTTTTTTTTTTCACGGTTTATTTTTTTTTTACTTCATGAAGACAGCAGTGCTGTAAAATGTTTTAAACTGGCCTACTACCATATAATAATGCAGCTGCTTGGCTCCACTCTGCGCGCTCTCTCTCTCTCTCCCTCGCTCACGTGCGTTCGTCTGTCGCTGCTCCGTCCTGTGTTCTTCCCTTTCCATGCCCTTAACAGCAAATAGCGTGGAATCATAAACTGCAGGAACCATTTGAAGTTCATAACGATGTTCTACACAGCCTAAGCTTTTAGCCAGTTTTTATATTTTGATAATCCGTCTGGTATTCGCAAAGTTATGAGCAAAACAGCTGATGAAACTTTACGTTTGCATGAAATACAGCGGCGAAGCACGCGGCGCTTGTTTTTACAGTTGGCTTGATCTAGTTGTGCCCAGAAACTCGGGTCATGGAATGGAGATTAAAGGGCCCATATGACATTATTTTAATGTCTATATTTTGATATTGTTTCCTCATTAAAAACATATCTGGAGTTGTATTTTGTTGAACTTATGTCTATTTAACTCATAAATCCAGCATTCTGGGTTCTTCACTTAAGCTGAAAACAGCCTGTTGGTAATGCAAAAAGTGCCCCACTGTGGTTTAAAATTCCACACACCTTTACTGTAACCATTTCAGCCTTGAATTTGTTTGTCTTTAAGACTGCAGCTATTGTTTTAGCCTTATGCATCTTTTGTGCAACAGAGAATAAAATCTCAACTGAACAAAAGGTGAAAAAAAAACTTCAGTGTGTTATGCTACTGCAGGCCTGGGCAAACAGCGACCTGTTGGCCAGATGCAGCCGTCGGACTGTTTCAATGTGGCCCCCGGCACATTGTGGAGATTAAGTGTTACTAATATTTATTATTTTTTTAATTAATACTGTATATTGACTTGGCTATGGAGCATGTGTCATTGCTTGTTGTCCTAATACATATCATCACAATAAATGGTCAAAATAGTAGATTAAAAAGACTACATTTAACAAAAAACTTGCTGCAGTAATAAGAATTTGTTACAAAGTGACTGCAGTTTGGTCCTCCACCACTTGAACAAGTTCCCTTAAGAAAACCTATTTGCCTCCCCTTGTGCTACAGTATTGTATAGTATAATGGTTCATGGTAAAATACCTGGTATTTTCAAAACTTCCATTTAGCCACATCACGAGAGCATGTTAGGCTTTGAGGCACAGTATGAATGAAGGCTAGGTTAGGCCTATTTGCCAATTCAAAGTGCTGCTCTTAATCTGTGGATGAAGGTCAACAAATAGATTCCAAAAATACACCAAAATACGGGAAATGAATCCTATTTTGAGCTACATTTGTTCTGAAGTAAAGAGTGGTTGAAATAGAGGATTTGTTAACTAAACATAGCCCAGATTGCAGGAAATTGCATCTATTTTAGCCAAAATCTCCAGGGGAGGACCCCCTGACCCTTCCATGTAATAACAATTACCTCTGTACATTTCTTTGCTCTGGTTTAAACTTGGTTTGTGCAAGAGCTGCAGTGAACTCTGGCTTCACACATAAAATTTTTTATTTTGAAATATGCATACTTCTATGAATTTAATTAAGTCTCCTCGATATGGGAAAGTGCCCTTTTTTCTGGTTTGAGCACCTGCCCTTCAAAATCTCTGTGCACGTCCCTGACCCCTCTGTCCTCTGTGCGATTTTGATCAAGCGGCCCCTCTGCTGAGCTGCAATAATTGAGCCCAAGAAAAAAGTCCTTATGGCAGGAGTCTCAAAGTCAAATGGAGCTGGGGCCAAAATGATCGAAGTCACAGATGATCAAGAGCACATTTTATCATTATAGCTCTTTAGATTATGTCCACATTCATTATTTTAAGTTGTTTTTTAGTTTTATATTGTTTTGTATGTAATTTGCTGTATCCCCAGTGAATTTTAGATTTTATAGACACTAAGGTCAAAATAGTTCAATTCAAATGTGCAGTTTATTGGCGGGCCACAATCAATACAAATTATATAATTCTGGGGGCCGCATGAAATTATCTACCACATAGAAGAAAAAAAAATGGCGTGGGTACAAGCTTATTGAAAACAATGACATTTGAATTCATAATATTTCCAGCCATCTTTGCATTTTGACTGTAGACCAGAAGATCTGGCTGCAGAAACGGAAAATTGCAATTCAAACATGTCAAAAAAACACTCAACAGCTGCCTCAAAGACAGCTATGGCCTCAAATGATGACTTGCAACCCTTGTCAGTACTGAGGAGGGTGATTTTTTTTAACCAAGCTTGCTTAGCCTCAGGTGAAGTTTCCTTATATTTAATGAGTGGGTAATCTTGGCTAACACTGACCTAGACATGTACAAAACTTGAGTGAAGTTTAGCGCACATTCTTACTTTAAATGAAGTGCTAATGGCTCGTCCACAAGAGCGCAGTTAGCCAAGTGCTTCACTTAGCATTAGCATTAGCTTTAGCATGAGCGGAAGTTGAAATCCAGGACTGATTGATTGCTTATGATCCAGAATCACAAACTGAGAAGCTGAACCAACAAGAAAAGATCAAATAAGTTAAATAAATAAATAAAATAAACGTTGTCAAGGTGGTCCTGGATAACCTCAAATAAATCTATAAAGACACTGTTTGTATAAAATATGACACAAAGATCAGAGGTGATAGAGTGGAGTTTGAGTGTGTCCACTAAAGGATTTAACTGTAGACAAAAACACTACTTATTTGATCAACTGTAAGCATATTAGATTAAATGTATAGGACAATGTGACCTTCAACCAGACATTTATGATATTTAATAGAAAACGCTGATGGTCAGTGTTTCCAGCGACAGTCAGCCACATTAAGTGAATCAATAAGAATGGATCAATAATCACCCTGTGTTTGCGCTGTTCCAATTCTATTAATGCAACGTTTATGTGCAATATGCAAATGAAAGTATTGATTCATATGACTTCAGCCAAAGGCACAGATAAGACTGGAGCAATGAAAAGATTATTAGATGTATGAAAGGTTGTGCAGAGAAAGAATAATCCTGCTACAGTTTGTGGTTTTTCAAATGACGCACGTGTTGCTATACACTGTTTGAACATTGCGAGTTTGATTGACAAGGTAGCCAACCAATAAACAACAAGCTTTTCAATTGGCTGAAACTTTACTGGCTTCATCGAGTCTAGGTGCATCTGAATAGATTAAATGTGCTTCGGACGTTACTTCCTTAATAATGACCTAGGCATGCATCACTATCAGCCATGACAAAAAGCATCTGAATTAGTTAGGAAAGAATAAGGAGCAAGTATGCTTCCTTTCTCAGCTCCTTTAGCATAGAAACAAATCACTATAGAGGGATTTTTTTGTTGATCAACACAGGCGATGCACACCTGGCCTCCAGAAAGAGCTCATAGACACAAACAGTGGAAACAAGTCTAAAAAGCTGCATTGTCAGCCAACTACAAGAGTTTATCACTGCGAAAACAAAAGTTGCTAAATTAGCATTTGTTGTTTTCGAAGATTTCAACTCTGATCCAAAAGTAATTTTTAATCTGATGAAAGTGACCTGAGACTGGTTGTTTTTTATACTAAACTTTATACTAAAGTTTAGCCCTGCCCCTGAGGAGGAGCTGGCTACACCCTAAAACCTGTTCATAAACTGGTTCAGTGGGTCCTATGCCTTCTCTGCTTCCCCTCAGTTGCTGCCTGATTCTCCTCTATTGTTATCTGCTTTCTCTCTAATGTTGTCTGCTCCCTATCTGTTGTTATGTGCTTCCTCTCTATTGTTGTCTGCTTCTCCTCTGTTGTTGTCTGATTCCTCTCTATTGTTGTCTGATTCTTTTCTGTTGTACTGATTGAGCCTGCCTAGACTTTTAAGCCCCATAAATATTCACTTGTTAATTGCCCCTGCTACCTGAGAAAAGCTAGAGTGGTAACAGCTGATCTGGTCCCAGTAATAGGTCACTGAGAGTGTGCCAAGAATCTAGATTTTCTTTCTCTTTAGGCCAGGGAGAAGGAATAAATGCGGTGGTTTGTCACGGATCAAGTCAGCGTTTGGTAAGAACATAATTTTATGTTTCTGTTTGCTTTTAATTTGTCTAGTTTTCATTTGACGTTGGGACACACTGACTGTGACAGGGTTTTGAGTTGGTTGACATGTGGGTTTCTTGCAAAGTGCCAGCTGCAGTTAACTCTGGTCCACATTAGTCTAAAGCTGTGCAGATTCATGTAGATTCCCATGAGCATGCTCGTAATGACTATAATGAAGATCACATCAGACTGCTGTTGTTTCTGGTAAAAGTAGACTTCATGTGGATTGTTTCCACAGACCTGTACGGTTCTCCCACCACCACACTCCTCGGAGGTCAATGCACACAGGCACGTGTTTTATATCCTGCAAGACTCGCTCCGAACTCCCACTCAATGTACATCCGGGGTGAGCCTGTGTTTTCTCTTGTTCATTCACCGAGCTTAAAGGGGGGACTGCAGAAAACAGTGGGAGGGTGTGCTCCATGGTCCACTGTGAAAGCAGGATCGTCCGCAGCTCACTTTGGACCCAGTAAGCGGGGCGGGTCGTTAAATGCAGTAGAAACAGCATTGGATTCTTGACATGAAAAACACCTGATTGATATATTAATACATTTAGCTGTGTTTTTCATAAACTACAATACAAATAAATATTAGGAAAATGTGAAAAATTAGATGCTAATTTGAACATTGTGCATTGTTACCGCACAATACCAGTAATTTGTAAAACAAGAATAACAATGAAATCAGGGCTCTATTCTTGTGGTACAATGATCAGAATCTGCGAAGACGCTGGAGGAGGCAAAATTATTTACATTATTTATACATTTTTCTGTGTTACTTTCACATTATCTTTGTATTCATTGACTACGAGACCACCGAGCCACACATAAACCTAGTGAAAAAGCTAAAATAGTTCCCACATGGGCTTCTGTAATTCCTTTAAAGTAGAAGAAGCTAAAAAGGTTACATGGACATCAGAAAGTTCTTACAGTGCTAAAACACATATACATAATATCAAAGTGTACTATTATTTGGCATATGCAGTAACTATTGTCAAAACAAAGGTAGGCTAAGATTAGGATCAGGATTTATTAATAAATATCATAAATTAGAACACATCTTTACAACCAACTTAAAATGAACTGGGACTGTGACGTACTATAATCACGCAAAAAAGCCATGAAATTGTTCTAATCATACACAGTTTACATGTCCGTTAATGTCGTGGTATATGTACGCTTTCTTGTGAGATCGAGTTGATACCTCAGATACTATTGCTGGGTTTCAGATGACGTCATGGAAACTGCGCAGAAGTTTTCGCTAAAGACGCTATAATATCATGTATGTACTGTCTATGCGTTTCACTCAAATGTCAAAAAGCACATTTTCATGCCTTTTTACATCAATGCAGTTCGAAAATAGTAAGAGCGTAAAATAACTAAAAAATTTTTGGTTTTAGCCACATGGAACACTTTCTTTGTTTTAAAGGGTAAGTTTAGCTTCAAGTTACTAAAATGGGTAAGTTTAGGTCTGGGCTTGGGATAGGTTAAGATTTATCATTAACCCAAAGAAATTGTCACACGTGGCTTCAACCAAAACCGTGTTATTTTAAGTTTTTTTGTAACATGTTGATTAAAAGGCTATGTGCCTATGAATGCTTGTTTTATATCGACGTCTTCTTCAGAGACTGGGCTGTCTAATTGCGAGAAAACCTTCTTCAGCATTTACATTGAGCATTATTTAATACCAGCTTCTCTCCTGAGCAAAATTAGTATGGTCATTTAAAGCTCCTTGGATCCCAAGTAACCGACTTAACCAGAAACAAATACTTGTAAGCTGCAAGTCTTTTGAAGGCTTTATTTGACTTGCAGTGTTATAGGAAGCTGCAGCGAGCCCGATCTCACAAGAAAGCGTACATTCACCACTGCATTACAGGACATGTAAGTTACGTATGATTAGCACGAGTTCACGGCTGTTTTACGGAATTATAGTACGCGTCACAGTCCCAGTTCATTTCTATGGTGGTTTTAAGATGTGTTCTTATTTAGGAGTGTTGACGAAATCTTGATCCTAATCTTAACCTGCCCCAAGCCCCAGACCTAACTTACCCATTTTAATAGCTTGAAACCTAAACTTACCTATTTCACCTAAAGAAAATGTGCCCACGTGGCTTCAACCAAAACATTTGTATTTTTGGCTTTTTCATATCGTGCTAAATGTACGGTGTAACATAAGAACGCAAAAAAAAGATGTGACAACTTGGTAATAGAACGCTGTTTTTGTGTCGTAGTAAATATACGCTTTCTTGTGAGACTGTGTTGATGCAGCACAAGATCATTTATTATATCCATCACCTCACCATCAGGTAAGTTTGCCTTTATCAAACTGTTGGGGTCATGTTCTATATGTACTGTCATTTCTCCGGATTACGCTTTTGTGCTGGTCCATTTAAAACTTTGAATTCTGTTGTCATTCATCATTTTGAACAGGAGCAAATCACTTCCTGCCCCCAATTTGCATATTGCACCTCATCCAGGTCACGTGAAAACACATATAAAACATAAAAAAAACATGTCACATCCTCTTAAAAAACAATTGAGCTTTTCCATGCAATTCAAAATAAAATATGTAGTTCACTAATGTACCGTTGTTATTGTAAAACACATATTTTAATACTTCATATATGAATTTGATGTAATAAATCCCTTTTCAATAGTATCGCATGTGGCTGTATTTTTTCGCATTTGGAGGTGAGAGGAGCACTTTTCTTCTTGTTGTTTTCATGTCCTTGTGGAGCAGCCCCACGCCTCCCTTCTGCTTTGCATGATTGTCTGTAATAACTCCATGGCTGCTCAGCGCTGAAGCTCTGATTACGATCAAACCAAATCACAAAACTGTTTTTAGATCCACAACAAAGCCTTGACAGAGGAGAGTGCAAAGTTACAATAAGACCTCACGGAGGAGAAGAAGGAATCAGAGTGTTAAAGTAGGAAAGAAGAAAGGAAACATGAAGAAGGAAAGAGACGAGAGGGAGAAGGGAGGAGGAAGGAGGGAGCCAGAGAGTGTTGGGCGAGCATTTCTGAAGTGGAAAATCGGCTGCTTTCTAATGACGCTGATTACATCTCCACCTAAATGTCAAGAACATTTGGTGGTGCGAGCTGAGGACAGACAGGAGAGAGAGAGACGGAGATGAGCTTGAACAGGAGGGTCACAGGGGTCACGAGGGGCGCTCAGAGACATGTCTGACAGGTGCTAACAGAGCATCTACAGCTTTCAAAAAGGTCACATTTTAAAGGGATTCCTCTATTTTCACAACATGAACTTTTCAAATAAGGTTTAGCTTGTTGGCTTCACTCTGCCCTCTCGATTTCTGCGTCTGCTCTCTTCTTGCTCTTGCAGCTGGTGATTGGCCAGAATTGATCACAATGAAGGATGGCGCTAACAGGAAATAAGAAAAAATCGTATTCATCACCTTGCGCCAATCATGGAAAAACAATGAAAAAATGAAAGTTTGCATTTTGTTGCTCTCAAGTGCCCATTAGTGCATGACACAGATTTTTTTTATTTTTTTTATCTTGCACAAAATAATATAATATTTCTTGAGATGGCAGAGTGCAAAGCTAGGCTAAACCACATTGAAGGGTTGGAGTATTAAAAAAATATATAAAATAAAGTTTGAGTCCCTTCAAAATCCACCTTTGTGGAAACTCTGTGCCCTGTCATCACCTCAACTTTTTTCTTGGGCCTAACTGTTATAATAGTAACCTGCTGGATGGATATGCGTTGAATTCCAATTTGAGTTTTCCCACATTATCCATCTGGAACTTCCCCTACTGAAAGTGTTGAGGAAAAGGCAGAGGTTGAATGAAATTCTGCCTTCGTGCTCATAGGTCCTCACTGAAGTGTGCTCTGACGTGAATGGCTCCACAACATTATCTCGTGTATTTCAGTGCATTTGCATGGAAGAAAATCTAAACTCTCTCAAGCTCTTTGACCAAATGTGCTACATTTGGCACTGATGAGTACAAGCTATTGTAAATATCTTCCAGATAATATTATATTTGATGATGTGATTCATCAACTTAAAGCTCTTCCATTAGAAGAGTAGGTGAAGATGATGAAAGTGTCACTTTGTCCTTCTTTAGCTCAGCTCTTCAGACCTGCTCACTCAGCCTTCACCACTGTCCACAGCAGTGTTTGGGGACACCTGTCTGTCAGAGACCAGGCCCACTCAGCTACTGTCAAATCAAACTGTATTAATGGTCTAAGTGACTACGTGCATGTTAGCAGTGCTACACGATGGACTGGAAAGCTGACAGTCAAACTGAAGTCAAACTTTTGACCTTCTCAAAACCCAAACATGTTTGTTCTGCCAAACTCATTGGGACTTTCCTATATATAGCTATATATGCTATATTAAATCATGAAAACATAAATGCAACCAAAATGAATACAACTCATAATGTACGATAAAACACAGAATAAGAATGTCCAGGAGTGCATTCCCCTTCATGTCCGTTTGAACGGACAAAGATGGTGCAATTCCTGGAGCAGCAGTGCTCATGACAATGAAGGAGCAGATTCTCTCCAGCACCTTTACGCTACAGGACCGAGTCTGCTTCAGTTTATGTTGCAATGTAATCTAAGAAAAATGATTTGTAAAATACAGGTGCCGTATCAACTAATGCAATCGCTACTAGAAATTGCACCCTCAGAGTCATAATAATCTAGAGTTTTTTGAAGGTTTACCCTGAGGATGGCCACTCTGTTCTATCGCTCTCAGCTCGTACCACAGTTTTTGTTGCCGGCCGCTTCAGCTGACTCACACTGACTCTGACCTTGCTCTGAGCTGGCACTGGCTCATGTGTCGCTAACCCGCTAACAGGCTAACATGTTAACACAGTGACCAGGGGACATCAGGTGACACAGATGCAGCTGGACAGGCGTGTGATTCTGCTCTTCTCTCCAGCTCAACACCAGGAGGTACAATGATCTTCACACATTGACTGTCCACAGACCAACTCAAGCAGGTAGTGCACATCACAGATTGCGACGGCTTTTTAGGTTAAGAATTGCTACAAAGTCTGATCATTTTAAAGTTGTAGATGCAGTTTCTGTTTAACACGAGTAGTTTGTGTTTGCTTTGTGCTATGGAAAAATGCTTTCTAGCTGTAGAGGGATTTTCTCGCGGCTGATTTACAGCTGCTACAAGCTTGATCAATACCGTATCCAGATAATATAAAAAATCCATGGATGTGACGGTTACCTGCGCCCTCTCCATCTTGCCATTGTCTCTTTGTTGAGGTGCAGCAATTGGTAGTGACACTCAGACCACCACACTCGCCACCTGCTCTTTTTTCGCACCGTACTCGCACACTCATTGACAGCAGTAACATATTCCTAATTTTTGTTTGAGTAAATGCGCTTTAAAGGTTTAAAACTGTCAGCTGCTTGTCTTTCCTCTTCTTTATGATGTGGTCTATGAGCCGGGCCATAACACTTCCTTTAGTACTTTGATAGACCACTACTCTAAACCTTGAGCAGTGCTATTTTAAAACTTTTGCTGTAGTACAATAGCTGCTGATTGAACTCACACATAACAGTTGATTTTTGTTGTGACTCACTGCATTTTTAAAAAAAGAAAAAGGCTTTTCTTTGTTGTTGTGGAAGATTAAATTCCCCTCTGGGCTGTGCCTCCCATGGCTGAGTGCTTTATTGTAATAAATTATTTTATCCTCTACATGCTGCCTAAAAACTGTTTCCATTTCTCATCGAGCTGGGTGAGTATGAACTTGTGCACAGTTGTTTTTAAAAATAGTATAAATACTATTGGACCTGATTGCGTCATCTTTTAAACATAAACACAACTACTTTTAAGCTTTTTTCACAAGCCCCATGTTTTGCTCCAAATGCATTTTGTTTTATTGTTCATTCATTCATTTTCTACCGCTTAATCCTGTTAGGGGTCGCGGGTGACTGGAGCCTATCCCAGTGACTTTGGGCTTTAGGCGGGGAACGGGTTTTATTGTGATTTATTGAATTAGAAATGTACAAGCGCCAATAAAACATACAAACATCTGCTTGAATCAACAAAGATCCCATACCTACCAAACCCACCCACCAACCCAACACCATTCTATTTATGTATTAAGATTAAATCAGTCACATAGTATTACAAATTCACAAGTATTTGAAAATGAGCAATAAAACAATACATATAAAACAATACATATAAAACAATACTATGCAAAAAGACTTTTCTCCATTTTGCTGGATCAAGTATCAGTTTTTATGACAGCCAGTAACTTCCACAGAACCTGAAAGTGATGAACTGTAAATAACGACATAGACACAAAGTTTTTGTTTACACAGCATAACGTTATTAATAAGTGGCCTTGGGGTGTCTTGTAAACGCTTGATAGTCGAGTCCAGAGGGACGATGATTAAATTTAGGAGAACATGGAAGGTTAGCAAAAAGGGTTTGGATTGGTTAATGGGTAAGGTTAGGAAAAGGTTTGGGTAAAGGTTAAGAAAAAAAATATAACAGTTTGCAACAACAATAAGCTCATTACCATGGCAACCAGCTCAGCTCTCCTGTGGCGCCTTGTACCCATGTTTGTTAATTCCTAATGGATCCATGATTAACACACAGCGACAATAAACCACTGACTCTTCTTTTTCTTCGAAGTTATTGGCAGATCTCAAATAATGTTTGAAGAGAATAGTGCCACATACTGTGCTGTGGTATAGCTACATGGATGAACATACGGGCCTTTAGTCACATGAGGGACATCCTCATGGTCTGCAGCCAGATGCTTCTCATAAATTAACCAATGTTTGCAATAACATGAGCTTTTTAAAGAGTAAAAGTTAGTCTATGCCCACTTTATGAAGAGGACTTTGAAGTGGAGTTTGAAGTGGAGTTTTTCAAACTCAAAACTTGGGTCCATTGGTGTATGGTTCTCTTCGGGGTTCATTTTTTTCAGTTTACAAGAACACATAATGTCTTTTATTTGTCTAAAAAAGGTTAGCGGGGGTTGCTGTTTCGTTTTGAAGCACTTTTTTCCCTCTATTTTTCATTTCAAAAGATGTTTTTTTTGTTTTTTTTTTTTTGTTCCCTTGGCAGTCACATCTTTACTAAAATATGTCCAGGTAAACCATTGTACCCACTTTGCTCTCAGTTGCTAAGGCTTGAAAACATTACAGTGAAATGCATTCCAGAAGTAATGAATGAGGAACTGGGTATTATGCACAGACATACAATAACGCGTACACACTGTGGATATAGCGGACACTTGGGATGAGTGGAAGATCTGCTTCAGGTGAGAAATCCTTGCCTCAGAACACAGGGAATTTCGCAAATGTTTACTCAGAGTTATTTTCTGATGTGAATCTTGTAATTAAAGCCTCACGTCTGCGTGTAATCAAGCTGCAGCGACATACTCACCTGGGCCCGAGAAAAACACATAAATTAGCTGGATCATCATATATGCCACAGGTTCTGAAGCTTGAGACAAAAGTAGCAGCTAATAACCCAGAAAGTATGGTACACCTAAACCAAAATGGTTCAGAATCAGATCTAAGGTGAGATTAGAATTAATCCTGCAAACAAGAAAAATCTGTATATTTAATTGATCTTTATTTTACCAGGAAATAAATAATTTGCATTTATTTGGAAGATGGGTTTAGGGCCGCACCGATATTTGAGGGGACAATTTGGCATACGAACTAAACATGTTGAAAAAAAAAAACAATAAACATTACACCTGAAAATGTGAACTGGTAAACCTAGGAGTAAACCCAAGAAACAAAGTGGAAAACAACAAACCTGCATGGGCTTTTGTTTAACTTAGTTTAGTTTTACTTTCTGCCGCTGTCGGGGCAGTGCTGTTATTTTGTTTACCTTTATTACTTTACAGCTAATGTTTATTCATTTTATTACATTTTCTATTTTATTTATTTTTCAATTGTATTAGACCTTCACAGTGAGAATGGAGAAGTTTAGATTATATTATGTGTTTGGCTTCATTTTTACACAAACACTTCAGACTAAATCATTTGTCATTAAAGTTTAAGACCCAAGGTCACCACTGGAGACTGTTTTTGATGGAATATTCCAGTTTTTCTGTTTCAGAAGCTAAGTGTACTGCTTTGTTGGGAAATGTATGTGTTTGTGCCACTAGTTTGAGCAGGCCGCAATTGTGACATGGAGATATTTTGTATGGTGTGCCCCAGGGGTCAATCTTTAGACCCCTTCTATTCAATGTCTTTTTGATTGATTAATCGACTAAACAACTGAAAAAATACAGTCTTACTGCCACTGTACTCTGGCTGTATGTTTGCAAATGGATGTGCATCAGTCCTGGTCACATCTACAGTCTGTTTGTTCATGGGAGTGGATTTCTCCTTCACGGTGCTTCTCCTCCAGGTTTCTCTTTTTCCTCCAGTTTTATTTTTTTAAACCCTCCTTGCTGAGAAGGAGGGTCTAAAGCAGGCCTATTCAACTTGAGGCCTCAGTGTGTGGCCAACTTAGAATGTCTTAATGTGTCAATAAGTGCTTGAATTAGACAAGAGCTATCTTAGTTTTAATATATTTTTACTGTCTGAAAATAAGATTTGCCAAATGGATTTAAGGCACTTTTCTTGTTTCAAATTGTGTTGCATTTTTCACAAATTTCCAGTGAGAAAATGCTGTGTTTTTCTTATTTTAGCAATTTGCTTAGTTCTTTTTGCTTTTGTTCTGTAGGCAAATCTTGTTTTAAGGTAGTTAAAATGCTCAAATAAAAAAATAAATATGACCAAATAAGTATTTATTTACTGATTATCTGGTTTAAGATGGTCACTTTACTGCGTATACCTTAAACTTGATTTAGTCAGGTTCAGATTTGGTATACTAGGAATAAAAATAGACTGTAGCATTAGTTATTACCACTACAGAAGCACATCTAGTCCTCTGAATATTTGGCACAGCCTCGTGTCAGAAACAGTGACACATTGTGCAGCTACAATCGTCCAAGAAGCCTTGCTACTTGATAAAATGTGGCCCTCTAGAAAACAAAGTGGAATAGCCCTGGTCTAAGGACAGAGGACGCTCTGGGACACGTATCCCATTTGTCTGTTCTGTATTCTTGACCAACTTTTTGTTTGCTAAATCAACATCCTGGTGAAGTTCTCAGGGGTGACGTTAGTTGTGATTTTGAGCCCCACAAAAAGTAAATTGAATCGCTAACGCCCAGAGCAGATGAAGCATAGCCTAAAACAGGTGACTCTATGCGGCTGAAAACAATATTTTTGACCGAAATAATATTGATTTTCTTTCTTTGTTGTCCTCACTGAGACTTTGAAATCTAAGTCTAATCTATAATGTCTAAAAACGTTTATATTTCACTCACTATAAGAATTCTTCAACAATCTGTTTTTGAATAGTCTCATTCTTAGTGAGAACAACAGGATGTGATCTCCAGTATACAAGTAGCATAAATGAGTGAGGTTGCAAGTCTATTAAGGTGCTTATGGCATTGGACAGAAATCCTCCATCACTTGCTTCATGCGCGCAGACTAAACATAATGTAGGTTTGCACGCGCTCACATGAAGTAGAAGGTAACGAGAAGAGACAAGTTCAATTCTTCAGGCTGCAATCAATGTTCTGCCCTGTGCGTGAGAGTGAGAGAACTGTAGAGACTGGTGATAACTGTATTGACCAGGAGCAGATCCACATAGACAGGGTGAAGGGGGAATGGGATTGTCACCACACTATATTGAATGGTTTTATTTTATGTCTATTAATCATGCATCAGTTGTTTGAAGAGATGTTTTTTTCTTCTAATAACACTGGAAATTGTTCAAAAAATGTTCTTAACTTGAACGTGAAACTACACTTCATGCAGTTTTAGTACAAACTGAGCAGGTTTCAGGTCAAAACAGTGACAGACTTCCTGAGTCTCACTGCAAAGGCCGGCATCATTTTTAAACTCTATGTGACATCAGCATTGATTTGCCCACTCAAAGCTGTGCTGTGCACAAATATCAATCAGCATGGCACAGTGGCAGAGCGGATAGCACTCTTGCCTCACAGCAAGAAGGTTGCAGGTTCGACTACCGCACGACCCGGGCCTTTCTGTGTGGAGTTTGCATGTTTCTCTCTCTCTGGGTGCTCCGTTTTCCCCACCAACCAATAACATGCAGGTTAGAGAGTGCTAGGTGGAGGTCAGAAGTTGTGCTTAATGTAACTGTACATTGTCCTAAATAAATATGACCTTACCCAGGATTGTTTGCCATCACTGAGTGGGGAGTGTGTCTCACTGTGAAGCACTTTGTGACTGTGTCTGTGAAAAGTGCTTTACAAATAAAGCTTGCTTACTTACTTAATATCACACTTCTGCTCTCAGCCCGTCCATTTTCATTCTCGTACTACTACACAGCAGTTTGCTGTGTTTGAAATGTGTTTGTGGGTGGATCTTAGGAGTGCTCTAAGACGTTGAGACTGAGCCAAGGCAAGTTTCTTTTAACGCTAAATTTACAACATTTAGCTACCAACAGCATGTCACCCAATTACATGTTCATTTACATTCTTTTTTTTGAGAACGTACAAAGCTGTTACAAATCTATCTACAAATCTACTGTTTTTGACCAAGAATGACAGCAAACATAAAACAAAATCCTTTATACAACCTACAACAATATAAGAAGAAACAAAGCTCAGCAAAATGCCAACTGACTATTTATAATGAAAAAAACAAACCACGCCCCAAAAGCCCTCTGAGTGTTTGAGATGAAGTGAATATAGTGCACCACAAGGTCATTCAATGTGAGAATGCACATGTAAAAGGGTTACATTATTAAGTCAAAACACATTTTGAACCTGAAGTAAACTAACTTTCTGTTGTCTCTGCTCCTGCTTGCTTTTGCAGAGTAATGAGCAGTTTAAGACATGTTTACACACATATAGAGCTGATAATGAATTACCTGTCAGTCATACAATAGCACATATGGTGTAACGTCTGTTGTTTAAATGTGCTGTGTAAATACATTTGAAGTGGTGGAGATGATGATATAGGTAAACCTAGCACCTATAAAACATCAAAGTAGATGGTTTTTCCCAGTGAGCTGAGTTAAGTCCAGTGTTAAGATTGTTGTGGTGAAGATTAAGATAATAATTTGGAATTGTCCTCAAGAAGTGTATTAGGGCTTTAACTGATGAGTGTTTTGGAAATGTGTTAATCTGTTCTTTATTTCTTTGAATAATTGTTTAGATAGCAAAGGATAAATGAAAGACATTACAAAATGGTTATGTCCTTCAGTCCTTTAAATCTACTGTTATTCTTCTGTGCTTGGTAGTGCCCAATAACTGTTTCATAGTTTCTAATATTGCTGTTTACTAAATCAAATCTGGTGAAGTCCTCAAAGACTGTTGGGATTTTGGGCTTTGATCTGGGTGAGCGGTAAGTGTTAGGATAATGGGCAATGTTTGGATAAGGCTGAAATAGTTTTAGAGTTGTTAATGTAAAGAAAACAACATTAGACATCTTTATAAATGTCTATTTAAATGACTAGAGGTATACAATATGATACTGGGATTGTAAAGGCGCTGATCCATCATAATTAGCTGAACCAAGAATTGATTCAATGATATTGGATAAAGCTTCTCATGAAGTTTTAAATTCCATTCCAGTCGTATCGGTTGCTCAGTAGATACTTACAAAATAAAAACATACACTGTACCATTTGATTAATTTTCTGATTATTTATTGCAACACTGAGGAGAGATAAACACATTCAAAATTTGGTTCTGTGCATCCTTAAAAATGACAGAAATTATGTGTTGATTTCATATGTATTTGCTCCGTCTGTCTTATTTCCATCCACTTAAACAATGTTATCTGTTTAGAGAGTGGTGAAGCTGCAGTGTGTGACTGGAGCCTCCAGCACGAATGCTTTGATTGGAGGAAAAAGCAACAAAACACACAAATTCAATAAAATTATTTTTAATTTAGTGTTTGCTGCATATCGAATAAACTCCAGACTGGATACAGACAGATTTAATGTCAGCTGAAATATTATGTGTTTGTGAAAGAGTTTCAATAATGACAAATTGAAAGGGCAGCTTCATAAATCTAGCTGGGAGCATCTGATCTAACTCTAAAATAGACAGATTATTATTTTTTTAATTCTGGATTATAAATTTTGAAAATGTATCTATGCTTTCCTGCTCTTAAGATGCCACTGAGCATTTAGCTTGTTTTTGCTGAGGTTTACAATTGTCTTTTGATCAGCAAATATGACAAAGGTGATTCCACAACCGCATTGTAAATGGGTGAAAATTCACATAAAAGAATACAGGCACGATTGATGGATATTAATACATTCCACAAAATTGTCTAAACGTGTCATTTGTATTTGCAGTTTGGTGCTTTTCAACGATGTATGTGAAGTGTTTCTGTTTTATAACTCAAATCAATTTCTGTTTTTCAACTTTTAACATGCCAATTTCTTGATGTTGAAAAGAGCATGAAAGTAAAATAGCTGTAGCCTTTCTTCTCGCCAGGACAAGTTTGTTAGTGAGATGGTTTTACCCTTTGACATGTTTCTGCGAGCCATGTTCAGAAGTGTCACAGACCTCAATGGTGACGTGCTGCTTATCTAATTTTACCCATTCTAACACAAGATAGCTGTATGTGAGCTGTAAAATTTTATAAAATCACAACAAAAACAGTTTGTTCTTATGCCAAAACACAATGGTTCAGAAAATGTTATATATGTTAGCCTTGATGTAATAAAATGTTTCTGTTTTGAAAATGAATTGGAGTACACTGGCTTGTCTGATTTTACATGATTTTATGTCATGCCATCACCCTGACGTGCCCTGTTTGCAGAATCACACTAGGCATGCAGCAGAATCTGTGAATGGAGGATCCATTCACAGACCAGGTCAAATCAGCTGTCATGGTCACATCACTTCATTTCCCAGCATGCATTGAGGTTTTGTAGTCGAGAAGTATCTAACTAACTAACTAACTAAATCCCATAAACAACCTCTGCTGCTTATATGGTCTTACTACTGTATATTAGTAAAACAGTCTTGGGTCTCAGTTTCCTGTTTATCGGTGATATTTTAGGACTGTAACCAATGCAAAAAATTTAACATTTTATTCATGCTTGTTCATCATTGGCAAAAATCCAAAGTCGTGATCTCATTAGAAAAAAACACACATTTCAGAGCATCCAAAGCAAACTATCTTTGACAAAGTATTTTAATCTGTTAGCGTCACGCGGTTGTCGCTGGTGGTGTTGACTCATGAGGTCTATTCCAGGCTAATGTTTAAACAACGCTTGGTGTAGTTGGCTGCTAAACCCGGAGCTCCATCCAAACGCCTAACATCCTCCAAGCGCCAGAATCTGCTCCTGTTTGTTTGCGGTTTAGATTAAAAGTGAACGTTTGTGGGCCTGTTGCCACGTGAACGCCTGGCCTGATCCAAAGTCGTAGCTGCTGTGCCGCGCTGGGCTACGCTTGGGAGGTGAGAAAACGGCCTTATCTCCTCCTCTCATTCCCCCAAAGAACTGTGAACTGGCAGCAGGGTTTTCAGTGTGTCAAGGACACAATACAGAACATCTCATGATCTCTCTGGGAGGAGTTTGCATCTTTTCCCTGTGATATTGTGGGTTTTCTCTGGGTACTCCAGTTTCGCACCTCCAAAAAAATGCACGTTTAGGTTATTTGGGCATTGCTAAATTTCCCCTGTGTGTGAACGAGTGTTTGAATGATTTTCTGCAATGAGTTGGCCACTGACCAGGGTGTTCGCCCGCCTAAGGCCCAAAGTCACTGAGATAGGCTCCACGTGCCCTAACGGAAGAAGTGGTAGAAAATGAATGAATGGTTGTAATTTCTTGTTCTTCTGTGAGTTAAATATTTAAGTATTTTAGGAAGTTTTAGTCGATCCTCTATAGGAAATAGATGGATTAACAAGGGACTATCTGCAGGTATTTTCCGACCAGAACTAGCAAAGCCGCAGCCTGAAACGAGCCTATGGAGCTCAACAGTGACTGTCCACTCTTTGATTCCATTATAAAATGTGATTTCGGAAAAAAAATAAAAGTTTGAAAACGTCCTCAGGGCTATTTAGCTCTATGATGAGTCAGGAGCATAAAGCCTACACATTTATTTAAAATCTTCTGCTGCTACCAAGGTTTTAAAACATTTGACAAATATTAGATTTTAGATGTGTTTTTTAGACTGAAAACAACAGTGTTATGAATTGAGTTAGCACATAGCTGACTAAATCCTAAGGGCTTACATGGGCACTGTACTTTTTTTTGCAAGAAGAAAATGAAGGCCTGTAGTTTGCTGTTTTACAGACTTTATTCTGTACATGGTGACAGATAAGCCTTAATTTATGACAACAACCTGTAGCGTCATTCATGACTTGAGTATTTCTTGAGTTTTGGGTTTGTTTTATCGTGAATGTGAGTTGTAGTGTGAGCTTCATAAATCACTGTGATCCAGTCAAAGTCTGAAGTTTACACATAAGAATGTTGCCAAACACATAATACAATCCAAACAACATCCTTCTCCTTGCTCCAGTTGAAATCATAAACCTAAATGTGAACTACAATGGCGGTCTGAACTGCAGCCATACAAAAACAAATGTAATCCAGACTTCTGCATTTCTCCTCCAGGTAAATGGATAAGGGAAATGTTTTAGTGTCAAAAAGCAAATGTGTTGCAAATGTGTTGCTCCTTTGTTACAGTTGGCGAGAAAGTGAAAGTGAAACCTTAAAGCACCTATCATGTGGGGAGTTCAGATGAGAAACAGCTGATTCAATTTGGTTTTGAGTCTTAACTGAACAGACTGTATGTGTGTTTTAAAATATAGTCTACAGATTGGGCTATATAATTAGCATTTTAAATAAGAAAGCAAGGAATCGAAACAGAAAACCGTGAACCAGCTGCCCAAGCCCTAGCTAAGACTGTGCTAACATTGAGCTAGCCAGGTGCTGTTGTGCAAAGAACCTGCTGCTTCTATCGTGTTGCATCTTTGCTACAATAACATTTTATGAACCAGTTTTAACAACTTTAAAGTAAGGAAATGACGTTTGACGTTCTCATAGCAGACAAAAACTTCTTTAACCACAAATGTATCTGTAATCATAAAAAACGCAAAATTAGGCCTAATCATGTGTCCTTTCATTTCCCTCAAAGAAAAGGAGGTGTTTATGAACGCGGCGCTGTTATCGGTCACGTGTGGTCTCCATCAGAGCAGAAGAAGAATAGAGGCGTGATGAGGAAAGGGACAATCAGACTAACATTTACTGCTCTGTATTCAACTCAAATGTCATCAATTAAAACAGCGCACCAGCCTTTGTTGTGTTGCTTAAGACCAGAGAACACAATCATCTTTTGTTTTGGAGGTCGATGTGGGACTCTCCATTGTTCACGCGACTTCAGCTTTATGCTTTTATCACACATCAGAGAGTTTGTGATTGAATGTGAAGTTGTTTCGTATTGTTTAAGGATTTGTTCGAAGCAGAGAGTGACTGCATCTACATCACAAACAGAAAAGGAGAAAATTTATTGGGAAGACTAGGATTTCTGCTTGATTTTGATCTTATCATGTGATCTGATCTTCATCAAAGTCACAATAATAAACAAGCCCGCTCTGCTTGCACTAATTCTACTAAAAATAAAATAACAAACAAACAAAAATGAATAGATAATAAACTGATTGATTCTCCTTTGGCAGCATAACCACAACCAAATATTTTCTGTGTCAGTCATACAGAAATATAATTTTTTTCCCCACATAGGATTCAATTGCTTTTTCTCCCCACTCTTGTGCTTGTTTTAATCAGAACCTATGACAATCTCAAGTTAATTCTTCTTACAACCTCCGATCAAATCAGAGTGCACTTTCCTGTCGTTGGGCCAATCTGAAAGCTTGCAGCAACATTAGCAACGTTGCGTCAAAGCGCGCAGTTAATCTTGAGCTGGCTGTGATTGGGTAACTGACTACACGTACCTGGAACCTGATTAGCTCTAGACAGAAGATGCAATGGCAGCCTGTGCGATGAAGTAAAGTGACACACTATCGGCTTATAAATCGGCCTTAAATGGGAATCATTCCACATGCAGCACATCCACTACAGGCCGAGTCTGGTTAGATCAAGCTCCACACGCGCCAAACATGAAGAAAGTAAATTACATAATTTACAACTTACAAGATTTACAACTTAAAAACACTCCGCATGGACTTAAATTCTGATCAGATTACTCAAAGTTTGTAGTTTTACATAAGTTTCTTTGATATTTGGAAAGTAGACTTCTAACTTAAATTACATGTCACTGACAGAAAAACACTTAATTTAATTTTTTCTCGCAACAGTTTAAAGACTATACACCCTCATCCAACACAGTGTCACTAGAGGGCGTACTTTTACCATGACACAAAAACAGCGTATTTTGACCACGACTTCACAGCTGTTTTTAGTACTTATGTTACGCCGTGCATTTAGCACGATATGAAAAAGCGTTAAAATGACATGAGATTTCACAACCTCAAAAAAACACGAGTTTTAATTGAAGCCACGTGGGGACGTTTTCTTCAGGTAAAAAGGATAAGTTCAGGCATAAAGTTACTAAAATAGGTAAGATTAGGTCTGGATCTTGGGCTAAATAAGAACACGTCTTAACAACCACCATTGAAATGAATGAGGACTGTGACGTGTACTATAATTACGCAAAACAGCTGTGAACTCGTGCTAATCATACCTAATTTACATATTGTGTAATGTCGTGGTAAATGTACGCTTTCTTGTGAGATTGGGCTCCCTCATCAGAGAAGTAAAATTCATGTAAACTGTTGTGATCTCTGCTAAAGGGATCTCATGAAACACAGGAGTTGCTCCTGACTTACTTAATATATTGCCCAGTTATTTGGTCTCCAATGAGGACTTTTATTTCACAAACTCATGTGTTTTTTCGCACATGCTCTTCTTGAGCTCCTGTGTGCAGCCCAACCGAGCAGACTGGAGCAGAGGAGGCAGTGGGCGAGGGGTCTGCGGCAACTTACGGAGGCGGACTGTGGCGAGGCAGCATGTAGTGGGATCAGTTTGTTACAAAGAGTTGCTCAAACTTTTTTCCGTGGTAGGTCAAAATTTGTTAGCATATGCATATTGGCCATGTTTTAGAGTAGACATAGTTGGAACATTTTAACAGCTGGAATTCATAAGATTGAAAATATTTACTAGTTATTTCAATGCAAAGTACAATGTTCTGAACTGGCTTTTGCCCACCATGTGGTCTTATGTAATTATCTTATTTTAGAAAATGAACAAAACCTAAGTAATTTAGAAGGTTATTTCATTTCATTTGCTAAACTATAGTTTAATCTTTTGCAAGCATTAAAAATATATTATGTGTGAATTAGGGATGGGACGATTCACTCAAGTCACTATTCGATTCAGTTTTCAATTCTGTAGCCACAATTTTGATTTTGTTAGTTATCTATATTAACTTTTTTTCATCTTAAGACACAAATAAACCATAAAACATGACATTTAAACAAAGCCACTGTTGTTAGAGCTTAGAACTAGTGTTTTTTGTCAACATTTAAACAGTAATATTTAGTGTCCATATTTAGAGATCAACCATCAGTTGTTAACACAACATAATAAAGCACATTCAGTCAGATCTTGCATAAGTTCACGATTTGTATCTTCAAACATCGTGCATATTGTTTTGTTGTGTGTATTATACAAGTACAGATGTGTAGGTCAGTGGCTGCATGAGCAAAACTAATAGATTCTGGCCTTTCGATTCGATTGCTGCATACTTTGACCGATTTTTCGAAGTTTTTGATTATTTCCATCACTAGTATGAATTAATCTATGGACGCTTCACTGACTCTGTGTATGTTTGTTTTTAAAAATTTCAATTTTTTGTATTTTTATTATGTATTTTTTATTTTACACTGATGTAATGAAAACCCCATAGAAATAACAGGAAATGAACATGTTGGCTTTCATAAATATTAACTTTCCCGCTGAATTTGAGCTCTTTTCTTTTCAACACACCTCTCAGAAAAGCAGGTGACACAATCAGAAGAGTTGTTTGGAAGCAGCTGTGTTACATTTGAACATCTCAGCTCTGGTTGTCATCAAACTGCATCAGCTGAAACAAGCTAAGTGGCTAGTAAAATAAATGGGCAGAGTTATAGCCACATGTTTGCTAGCAGCGACGCAAATCCGGTAATGAGGCAGCGGACAGCGGGCATCTGGAGCCACATATGGACCGCTGCTAATGCCCGTCGTATCCAAGCAACAGCTGCCTCGCACAATGCTAAATATGTGTGAACGTACGCTAATGAAGAGCGCCGTGAGGAGGTGTCATGGCGGACGCGGTACTGCTGCTGTCATTTTCTCACAGATAGACAACTTTATTAGGCGCTCTTTCTCTGGAATGACAGTCAACGTTTGTTTGTTTGTTTGTTGTTTTTGGTGCCACACTTCAAACAGACACAGTCTGTCTTTTTATAATGCTCTATCAATCTTATCTAAAATTGTAATTATTATGGACATCATCTGAGTTATACTCCCATGCGAATTGTCCATATCTGTAAAAACAAAAAGTTTCCCACGACTTGGAAGTACAACCCATTGTCGTAGCAACGGGAGGTCAAGAAGATGGATGTTTGGTGAAAGTTTGGACAGAGCGCTGAAATTTGGACGGAGGGACTTTATTAAAGTAAACGGATTAAAAGAGACAATTGTTCATAAGAAATTCTGGTACCACTTTATAGTTACTACACCTTATTTAGCCCTAGTAAATAAAAAAAACATGAATAAAGAATTAATGATTAATGAACAAATTATTAATCAATGTATGAAAAGTTTAGCTAAGGTTTGGATTTAGGATTGAGGGGCAATGGATGTAGTAATTAAGTTGTTACTAAGCTTTATTAAACTCTTGTTCATTAACTTCATTTTGTTCATGATAAATTAACCCATTATTTATGCTTTATTAGAAGTGTGTTAAGGTTAACCAAGAAGTAGTTATTATGAAGTGTTGATCGCAACAATGTAACGAAAAGCTACATTTACACTATTGCAGCTCATAAAACAAGACGTACACATACAGTATGTTAAAAACAAATGATAAGCATTTTTTTTTATGTCAAATGTTATAAAGCCAAAGCATAAAATAGACAAAAATTTTGGTTGAAGTCACATGGCGGCGTTTTCTTTGGGTTAAATGGGTAAATCTTAATCTACCCCAAACCCCAGACCTAAACTTACCCATTTTAGTAACTTGAAACCTAAACCCTTAAACCCAAAGAAATGTTGCCATGTGTTGCTTTTTTAACATGAATGTGAAAAAGGCATAAAAAATTGTATGTTTTTAACATTTATTTGTTTATCTACATTTCTTTGGAAACTGGGCTGTAAATATTTTACTGTTCAAATAGGACGTACAAATGTGGTGATTTTGATAAAGAATGGTCACACGCAAGAGCTATCCCACACTCACTGGAGCTGTCCCTCACTCACTGGAGCTTCCCGCACTCACTGGAGCTGTCCCACACTCACTGGAGCTGTCCCACACTCACTGGAGCTGTCCCACACTCACAGGAGCTGTCCCTCACTCACTGGAAATGTCCCGCACTCACTGGAGCTGTCCCACACTCACTGGAGCTGTCCCGCAGGAGTTGCTGTCCCGCACTCACTGGACTGTCCCTCACTCACAGGAGCTGTCCCTCACTCACTGCAGCTGTCCCTCACTCAATGGAGCTGTCCCTCACTCACAGGAGCTGTCCCTCACTCAATGAAGCTGACCCGCACTCACAGGAGTTGTCTGTCCCACACTCACTGGAGCTGTCCCTCACTCACTGGAGCTGTCCCTCACTCACTGCAGCTGTCCCTCACTCAATGGAGCTGTCCCTCACTCAATGGAGCTGACCCGCTCTCATAGGAGTTGTCTGTCCCTCACTCACTGGAGCTGTCCCTCACTCAATGGAGCTGACCCGCACTCACGGGAGCTGTCCCTCACTCACTGGAGCTGTCCCGCACTCACAGGAGCTGTCCCTCACTCAATGGAGCTGACCGCAGGGTTGTCTGTCCCGCACTCACTGGAGCAGTCCCGCACTCACAGGAGCTGTCCGAGGTGCTGAAGCTGCACTTAATGCCATAGTCTTGTTCTGGTTCTCATTCCCATTCATTTATGCAGAGTCAACCATACACAGCTCTCTGTCAGAGTGCACTTTGCTGTCGTCGGGCAGTTTTACCCTGGATTTATGTTGCTGACCTTTGACCCACATTAACCTCGTGTGTGTGAACTGCAGTCTCCAGCAGCGAGAGCAGAGGGTGCTGTTAAGTCAGCTCAGGTCATGTAACCACTGGGCAAAATGCACAAGTAACACTTTGTAATCTCATGCACCTGAACAAACAAAAATAGTGTAGTTAAAAACACATGACAGTTATGTGATTCCCACATCAGGAATTGAGTTAGAGCTCTATCTATTGACTGAAAAGGAAATTTCACAGCGTAAACAATCAAATCGATCTTGCCTATACTAATGCTAATACTAATGCTGCAGGAATGCTCAAAATGAGTCTATGTGATTTATAGATTTAAAAAAATGTGCAGAAGATTTCAAAGGTCTACCTATGACATCACAAATCTGTGACATTCAGAATGATGTTTGAGGAGAATGAAAGATAACTCACAAACAAAACTTCAGCAGTTTATTTGATGAGGAGCCGATATTGTGATATAGTAATATTTCTCCTCTGAGCCTCAGAAACACTGTTCCAAATGTCCCTGATATACATCTTTGAGATCTTCTTCACCCATCTTAAAAATGAAAGGTGCATTTGTAAGAATTTCATGTTGTAGAACTATTTAAAATGGAGCTTAATTGTCTTTACTTGAGTTACAAATGTAACTTGTGAAGTGCATTCTTCTGATAGTTTGTTCTTCCTGTTAGAGTGCACTTTGCTGTCGTTGGGCAGTTTTACCCCTGGATTGATGTCGCCGGCATTTGACCCACATTACCTCATGTGAGCCATTCTAGCATTAACATGTGAGCCATTCCAGCTAGGGATAAGACAATATTAAAAATAGTATACAATCATTTGATACTGCCCTTTCAGTTCAATACTGGTGTTGAGTTTAACCCTCATGTGTCCCTCCGTAGCTCTGTTGTGTATTTTTGTTAGAAATTAATAGAATTATTTCTTAGTGAGAGGAAGTAAACAGCAGCTTATTATCGTTATATTCCTATTGACAGGAGTTTCGTTATTCCGTAACTAAAACTAGGATGCACAATTAAAAAAACTTTCTTTTATCGTTACTTTAAATCTTTAGTCTCTAACCCCCCCCCCCCCCCCCCCCCACGCCGGTAACATTAGCCGCTTACCTTGGCTTGAACAGATAAAAATTGATAGTTTCCCATGCAGGCTAAAGCTGAATAATCCAGTCTGTTTTCTTTGCAAAGTAAATCCATGTGAATAAACCCATGTATGACTGATAATAGTCCATAAAAACTGCAGAGTCATGAAGGATTGCTCACTCATTATGAGACTGTTTTTGGAGTTTTAACGATGTTTTTCTCACTTTGACAGACGACAGAGCTGTTCAGGGACAGTTTGCACCCTCTGCTGGAGTAATTATATCAAATCAATTTATTTTTGTATAGCTCAAAATCACAACAACAGTCATCTCTGAGGACTTCCCAAGATTATTAATTAATTTAACAAAATATATTTATGTTATTAACAAGGCAAAAAGCTCACACTTGGTTAAGCACTTAGTCCCGGTTTATCGGTTAACCATGATTATCCCTATCCAGGAATGAATGAATTGACTTTTTCAGACATCATCCTAATAAACTCCTGACTTAGTTCCCTGTTGGCTAAGCTAAGTATTACTTAGTAAATTTACTGAAAAAGTAGTACGTCGAGTGGGGCTTAACAAAAAAATCGAAAATACATCAAAATCATCTCCCAGAATCTTCCCATCCCTGTTTCCAGGTGAATCTGTGCTCAGAACAGGTTTGTTGTTGCAGAAGACGTCAGGTGCAGAGCTGAGTTTAGCTTTTTGGACTGAGCCGGGTCGTTCTGTGCCAGATACCACAGTCTAAATGAGTGAACAGTTGATGTTGGCTGGAGAGCAGAAAGCAGCAGCCAAGAGCAGAACCAGCCAGAGCTAATGCACTTCCATTTGTGACAGTGAACAAGCGCTTGAGCAGAGGATACAACAGTGGAGAGATGTTCTGTACAGAGCTGCTTAAAAGAGCAAACATGCAACGCAGTAAGTCCAGTGACACTTTCGGAGTCAATGCCCCGCAAAAAAACTTAAAGTATGTTGACTTCCTATCTCCAGATCTCCAGATAAACGTGGCTCAGCATTCACAATGATTAACAAAGCTCCTATTTTGTATAAACTCAGAAACTTCTGGGTGATTGTGCAGAGGAAGAGTCTTGCAGTAACTAGTAACTTCAGTTCATTCATAATAAACAAGACTTTTGTAGAAAAAAACATCTCATAGGCAGTGGCGGCTCCTGACTAGTTTCTTTGGGGATGCTATGGTTTATACATATAACCAGCTGTCAAAGCTCATTGTTTATCTTTGGCATCAAATATCTAATACCATTCAAACAATTTTCTGAGCCACAGCAGCTGTCATGTTCTCACTTGCCTGGCACGTGAACAAACCTTGTATATGTATCAGGACAGCAGAGTGTAGGTGCGTGAGTTTGGATTGTAGAGCTGACACTTTTAAAAAGCAACTACGTATTACGGCAGATTCTACTAAAAAAATACTAAATGAGGCTTATATTGCACTAAAACAGGCAAGATTATGTGCCAGCAGTATCGATTATCGATCACAGCGCACCATTGTGATGTTGGAAGTGGACAGTCAATCCAAAACATACATGGCGACGCTTACAGACGTACTTTGGCCCATTTTTTGCAGAATAACAGTCTATTTTGATTTTAAAAACCTGCACACAGAGGAGATTGGGGCATTTTTAACAAAAAAAAATTGTATTTAAAAAAAAACATGACAACTCGGTTACTTAAGATGCAGATTGGGATACTCTGACCAATCAGAGTCAAATAATGCCATGATTTTCTGTATTTCCAAACGATTTTCATTTTAATCCAAATGGATTGTTAAAGTTATGCACATATCAATCTGAAATGATCCAGGTTAAGCAACCCGGTTAACACTTCCCATGAACATAATCGGAATCCTGAGCACTTCGCACTTCTCCAAACTTGTGTACTTCCAACTTCATGAACAGAAATAATTCCACCTGCAACCGACTGACATAAGGACTTGACCTCACCTCACTTCAGCTGATGGACCTCAGCCTCTGTCTCTCAAACAGCACTTCAGACCCCGCGCTAACATGTCACACACACACACATGCTCACACATACGCTAACGTCGCATCAGGGTGGATAAAGCCCGCTGACAGCTGGGTAAAATTGCCCCTATAAATCATCTGTCAGGCAGCTGTAAATTCTATCAGTGGCATACATGCAGTCGATGTGTCCTCCGGCCTCGCACGTGCACACACACGGGAGCGTACGCAGGAGGACATACTGGAACAGATCAGGCAGGTGCTCTGCTCACAAACGGTATCACAAGAAGGTGTACATTTACCACGACACAAAACAGAGTATTCTGAGCACGATTTCAGGCCTGTTTTTATGTTACGCCGTACATTTAGCACGATATGAAAATGTTTTGATTGCAGCCACCAGTGGGTGTGATTGACAGATTGATCAGCCAATCAATGACACACATCGTCCCCTGTAGGTAAACCAAAATGGCTGCTTGTAACAAAAAATATATGGGAAAAATCACATGGAATTGAAAAACAGATTCTGCAGATATCTGCAGAATCAATGAGCGAAGCAAAAAATGATCTTAATATGAGGTGAGTGAGTGAAGTTAGATTTTATTCTAAATGACAGACATCCAATGAGCTCCTTTGGTTTGTCTGTGTGACACAAATATATGAATCTGATTGTCAGGTACATTGTAGAGCTGACTAAAACGCAGGCGGAGGGAATGGTGACCAGACCCACTCTTCGCAGTTTACAAAGAAGCCCGGGCTCTGGATCTCTGGCAAGTTTTTCACAGCATGAAATAGAGCCGTCGTATAACCCACACACAAAAAGTGTATAAACATGCTCATGGTTAACATGTCGCAGTAAAGATGTGCATTTCTGTGACACTGGTTGAAATGATCCAGTTACATATGCATATAGCACATTTTTCTTCGGGTATACGTGCAATTTAGCAACTGGCTTGACTAACTCTGTCATAAACATGTTCACACATTGTTAGTGCAGTATAAACTGTAGGATGTGTTCACAATTCAAAATAGTCAACTGGTCATTAGTATTTCAATCACGTGGAGAGCAGCTGAAATTAATATTGTTTAAATTCAAGTTTCATTCCTTTTCTATCGCTTTTTACCGTTAGGAGTCGCAGGTGACTGGAGCCTATCCCATTGACTTTGGACCTTAGGCGGGAACACCTGGACAGTGGTCAACTTGTTGCAGGGTTAGACAAACAACCATTCACTCTCACATAAAGTCAAAGGGGAAATTTACAGTAATACTCAAATAACCTAAACACGCATGTTTTTGGAGGTGGGAGGAAACCGGAGTACCCGGAGAAAACCCACGGTCACACTGGGATAACATTCGCCCAAAGAGATAGTGAGATGTTAATTTGGTCCGACCCGGGAGTCGAACCTCCTTATTGGTAAGCCAGAGCTCTAACCACTCTGCTACTGTGTATAGTCACCTGCAGTGTTATCAATAGAAAAACCTGCGTGTGTAAACAACCATAAAGTAAAACATCGTAAATCAAATGTCATTGTAATCATAAACTGATGTTCACATTGAAAAACATAACAGCTTGTGTCTGATAAATTGCTAGTAAACGTACAATATTTCTTCTGTAATTAACTTGCCTGTTGCCGATTGCAATTTTTAAGATGCTGTGAAATGACAGCACATTTTTCTTGCAGCATTCCTCATTTTTTGGACTGAAGACTCTGACAGATAATCATTGTAATCAAACGAACAAACGGCAATTTCTCCAGCAATGTTAATCTGTGAGCAGCACAAATCAAAGCATCCGCTCGTATGTTTTTCCCCAGAGTGACTCACTGCAGTTTTGTTCTGTTTGAGCCAAGAAGAAGAAAAGATTCAGATGGTGCCAAAAGGTTGTGTACAACAGTGAACACAAGGCCTTTGTTTCTCAGTCGATAACATGGAAACGCGCCAAGAAGAGTCTAGAGTGGACTCGACAAGTGAGTGTGTCGACAGGGCAGAAAGAGGACAAAACACACTGGACAGAGGATTGTAGTTATTTATCATTAGGGTTCTTAATATTTTAGGCCTACCTCATACTTTTTCTTCAACTTTAGTCAATATGGGAATGCTATAAATCATTAAAATGATTGCATTTACCCTACAAGGCCCATTGTATCCTTCAAAACATTTTCCAAGAACTTTAAATGCAGTCAAACTGTCCCATTAGGATATCTTATGTCACTTCTCAACTTCAAATTCAGTCCACAAGTATCTGTGCTGTTTCTGTTTGTTCACAGAATGAAACAACACAGTCTCCGAAGAGAAAGTAGATTTACAACTAGAAATAAAAAACGTTTTGGCTTTTTAATATTGATGTGAAAAATGGTGTGAAAACATGTGTAATGTACATTTTTGACATTTCGTTGTGTATTTATGTTTTCTCCAGAGACTGGGCTGGAATGAAAATATACACTTTTTTTTTCCTCAAATCATCAAATCAATACATTTCTGTATTTTGTTGATTGAGTTGATAGAGTAGGAACTTAAAAGGTAAGATGTTGATTTCAATTTTTATAAGCATGGCTTATGTGTGTCCATAGATACAAGGTTAGCAAGTTCCAATGTAAGCATATTTTTAATTAATATCACTGTAAGGTTGAGTTTTTCTTTAATTAAGGCACTGGATTATGTTCCAGTCATCTGATGGGAACAAGAAAATGATTGAATGAATAAATAAAAACTTTTCATGTAATAATTCAACATTGGGTATTGGTTAATTCTACAGTAATGCCACACTTTAGTGTTTGAGAAAACCTCACTCATAAGTATAGTTGTTCTCATCCCACGACATCCCCTGCCTTTGTGACAAACACGCTGATCCCACCTCATGCAGCTCCGCTTCGTTCCGACCGTCGGAGTAGCTGTGCTGATCATTGAGGACCGTTCCACATCCTGAACATCTACTGTGCAGTAGTCCGCCTTAGGTCCATCTCCTCTGCCGTACGACCAAAACAAGAACCAAGGCTATTTCCTTCTCTGCACAAGTCTGGTCAAGTCAAACTCCATAAATCCAAATGCACCAAACAGGAAAAACAAAGTGTAGTAGTGAGTAAATTCACATTTTTTTTGACCAGATTATAAAAACTTTGTAGTTTTACACAAAGTTTCTTTGATTTTTGGACACAGCAGACTGTTACTGACACATGGACATAAAACACGTTACTGAATTTGTTCTCGTAAGTGTTTAAAACCTATAATTACCCTCAGCAGAGGAGCAAAACACATCTGATCTGAGCTAAAGAGCGATCTCATGACACACAGGAGTCATCCGTGCCTCTGATGAGGACTTTTATTCACAAACTCATGTTTTTGATGCATGCTCTTCCTGATCTCCAGCCCAGTGGAGCGGCAGTGAGCGAGGGGTCTGCAGCAACTATCGGAGGCAGTCTGTGGTGGACGCTGCATGTAGTGCGATCAGTGCGTTAGGCAACAGTGTTACCAGGTTTGTGGCAGTTCCATTCAACATGCAGCAGTCAGCAACAGAGACAAAGCAACAGTGGTGAACATGAGCCAAAAGTAAAAAGATGTATTAAAACTAAACAGATTTCAGTCCAGCACTGCAACTCTCTCCACCGAGTCTCCTCCTACAGCAGCGGACTTCTGTAACTTACTGTTCAGACCCGCTGAGCCTCTCCTTTGTTCGCGTCTGTCCCACTCAAACTGATCACTAATTATAAACTCAGAAATATTGCTCGGGAAGAAGGGACCCATGGGATTAGTGTCTGTGAGCAAAAAAACACTGACCTGGAGATGTCACTGCGATTGTAATCAGCGGGAATGTAACTTTATCCTCTCTCTACATGTCTTCATTTCATACAGTGAAAGGTCAAAAACATGTTTAAAAGTAAATGCAAATAGTACATCATATTTATCATTTAAAGCTGCATTCTAGGATTCAGCAAACGTATTGTAATATTTCATGTTAACTAAGAATAACTTGACACAGAAATCTTACTTTTTGGAGCGTAAGCGACATTTGTATTGTACAGGATTGATTTATGGTTTTAGTTTCCTGGAGCGAACAGGCGCCGGCAGCAGCAGCGATCCCCTAAATCCTCTGTGACAGTGAAAGATATTGTCTGAATCCTATCTGTGTGCTTCCCTGTCACTAACATGGCATCATTAAAGCAGACGGGAATGTGAACGGCGTACGTCTCTGCTCCGGCTGCAGGCTCCATCTATCATGCAGACGGCTGTAAATGTCTTATGTAATTCAGTTCCAGATGAATGGTGGTGCAGACTGTCGGTGCTAACGTTATTGTGATCTACACAGAACCAGACGAGCAGAGGGACCGCGTCTCTATTCACCGCAATCTAACGTCTCGGAATCCATTTATACACAGGAATAATGGAATGTTGTGGCAACACACTGTCGAGATGCTTATATGAGAAAACACATGCAGTTGGTTAAGTGCCTGTCCTTTAATCTGGGGATGGATGGTTCAAACGTTGCAGAAAGGCAATCTTGCAACAGGGCAAAGCAAAATGTGACTCTGGTGTAACAAGTCCTCTAAGGGTGTATTCTATGGAGAGAAATTAGTTCCAAAAAGATTTATTGATTCAAAAAGAACACAATACCTGATTCTTGTGTCACAATTTTTTCACACACATGCTATTTTTAATACATTTTGTTTGTAATTTCTTTAAAAAAAATATTACACGAGAATCAGGTATTGAACTTTTGAATACATCTTTATCTTTGAATTAATAAATCTTGGCATTTCTCTCCATAGTATTCAGACCTACAAAATTTGGTCCGATTAAAATGGTCCAGAATTTGTTTTCTTGGAAAGGCTGGATTTTTTTCAAAACAAACAAAACAAAACCCATAAACCAATCAACATACTGTGTAACGGTTTAGGCCAGTTTAGCAACAGAAGTTATCTCATTACATACCAACCAATTAAATTTCCTCTATCATCCCTAGTCGGAGTCAGTGCCAAATTTGAGTCAAAAGTTAATGTGCGCATCCCAGAATCATCTGCGCAAATGCACAAATGTTAGTGTTTGACTACGGCAACACCTACAAAGACAAACAACACAGAAAAAGCTATATTTATCTTATATTGTGCTTATTTTAAGTTAAACTTGAGCTTAACGTTTGTAACTGTTAAAGGAGTCTTATTATGTAAAATGTACTTTTTTGAGTTACATCAGTGTCTCTTATCATTAGTTTACTGAAAGTTGTATTTTGATTGATTCCTGCATGTTTAAGTAATCTTGTATTGTCCTTCAGCTGATGTTCTTCACTACCACCTATCCCGCCCACTTGTCTGTATTTTATTACTCAAAAATAGAATTGCAAGTGAAATATGTAAGGTTCAAAACTGCCATGTAGTAATTTTTGTGTTTTGTGTCTGTGTTTTATTACAGTTACATTTTACAATGAAGAGGCGGAGCTTATTAGCTCTGCAGTTTTGAACAGGAAGTCAATGGACCTGTTTCTATTTCTAAGGCATTATAACTAATGTTTGTGTTTCACAATTAACAAAATGTGAATTATTGATCTACTTAAGTCATAGTTTCTTCCTAAATATACAGAAAAAGCACAAAAGGTCTCCTTTAATAAACTCAAGGAAACAGCTCGGAGCAGTGAAACTGACATTAGTGTTAAATGGAATATTTTTTATGAGTGTAGAAAGTTCAAAATTAAACATTATTAAGCTTTACTAACAAACTTTTTAGTATCTCATGTGATGCAATCTAAAGTTACAAATGACAGCTAACATTTTAAGCCGTTTCTGACTGTTAGAATGACGAAAATATAGTCAGCTAACTACTAGCATAGAAAGAGTCGGCAACACGTTATATATGGGGGCGTGGTCTGCTAAGGGGGAAAGCATGCTTTACCATGTATAAATATAGGGAGCTAAACTGCTTTTAAGACGTTTTTTGGCAAATGAAGTGTATTGTAGCACAACTAATTCAAATCAAGTTACAGCAGCATTTAATTGGGGGTTACTGATGTGGCGTTGTGTCAAAAAAAAGGAAACAGAAAATTAAAAAAAAAGATGCTAAAAGACGCCAGGCGTCGCTAGCATCACGTTAGAATTTAGCTCGCAGCTAACGTTAGCATTGTTAGATAGATTTACATATTTGGAAGGTTGAATCACTTTATTCATCCCCATGTCTTCGTGTCTGTACTTGACACAATATATCTCCTAAAGTTCACATTTGCTGTTGTAGTTTTTGAGCAGTGACTGATAAAGCTGCTGTTCTGATTCACTCCCCATGTTAACTTTCCTACTCGGAGGTCCGTTTGTGGGCATGGCCTTTGATGCCGACTGTATCTATGATTGACTCAATTTCGGCAAAGATTGGGACAGGCCTCTTTAGCACAAAACACAATTTTTTTTAAAATAATCACTACATATAAGGATGTGGGCGGGGCTAATGGGACTTCAAACCCTAAACACTTCACGATATCCATGTTTAAGAGTGCATCAGCAATGAATACCTGCAGCCTAGCAGGTATTCATTGCTAACCTTTAGCATTTTCTTCTTGCAATCTACCTTTTAGCCATAATCCTAATCCTGTCCTGAACCTCCCAGTGCCATCAGGGTTAGCTTCTCATGATGTCTCCATAATAACGCCCGTCTGCTGTTCACATGCTCCCAGTTTTTATTCTGTTAGCATATGGCATGCACACGTTAGCCCGACGTGTTCATTAGCATGGGCAGGGTGCTGTGGGTCCTTTAGCGCGGCGCAGATGGTCGCTGTGGAAACGCTGATGAAGCACTTCTGGGCTAAAGACACGAGGGCTGTTAGCTTCAGTGAGAGTGCTGTTACCTGCATCGTAAAGACTGGAGTTCCTTAAGGTGAATCAATGGGAACAAAAGAAACAAACACATTTACAACAGTCGATACTTGCATTTTTTTCTTGTACATTAGGAAGTTTTGTTTTTTCCATCAAAAAGTATATTTGAGAGCAGTTTGAGAGTAAATCTGACCTCTGGGTTTTGTCTGCATAGAATAATAAAGTATTAAAATGTCATAAACAACCAAAAGCAGCGCTCTGATTGGCTTTGGTGGTCCACTCAGTTTCACTTTTCTGCCTGTGAAAACTATATACTTAAACCGTGATTGCAGCCAAAATAGAATGCATTTATCATATATTAAAGAAGTTCAAGCAGCTGGATGAATTTTCGTACCCAACTTTCTGTTTGCAGTGTGAAAATTCGGCTTTAATGTGACCCGATGTGAGAAACAGAGAGAAATAGAGTTGGAAACAGTTTGAGACATGTCTTTACCTGTAGATTCTGGATTTTATCTCAACAAATTTGTCAGTATTGAATCCGGGTTGCTGTCTTCTTACTGTTTGCCCTGCACAGATCTGTTTACTGACTTTGATACTGTATGTAATATTAGCATGTTTATGATTAATTTATTTTTTAACGTCACTGTCTTACGTCATTGCATTGTTCTATCACTCATTGCATTGTTAATTTTAATTGACCTTTATTTAACCAGGGAAGTCCACTGAGATTCAGAATCTCTTTTGCAGGGGAGCCCTGGGGGAAGGGTCAGGGGAGGCATTAATGGACATGTTTTTAGCTGTAGGAGGAAACCGGAGTACCCGGAGGAAACCTACGTAGACACGGGGGAAACATGCAAACTCCAATAGAAAGGCCCTGGCCGGCCCGGGAGTCGAACCCAGGACCTTCTTGCTATGAGGCCAGAGCGCTAACCGCTTGCGCCACCGTGTCGCCCATTGTTCTATCACTCAACTTATTTTCTTAGATTTATAGTTTGTACTGCAGTCTGCGTGTTTGAATGTCAAACTTTTTGACAAACTGTAATTTAATAATAATCCCTCTTTTTAGGCTGCCTTCTGTACATCTGGCAAAGGACTACAGATGGAAACAAGCCTCCTGGATAACTACGGCATATTAAACAGATGTTCTGTTGGTCAATATGCGCTGTTATTGTAATAATAAATAAATAAATAAATAATAGATTAAGCCTGAAATGTACATCTGTTTTGCTTATATCCAATTAATCATAGGACAGTCCACATCTTTATCTAAATGTATGATAATGAGTTAAATGCATGTTATTAAACTAGGTACATAGGACTAATTATCTTAAGACTGATAAGAGGAAAAGACAATACTATTTATATTGATGTTTTGAACAGGCAAACCTCGAAGTTGTCTTGCTCTGATAAGCTGTTGTTTGTCTGAATATTTTCTGTTCTTAGTTGAGACGTTTGTCGAACCACTTATGACACACACTTGAGTAATTTTAGCTAAATCAAACGTCGTTTCAATTTTTGGTTTTGTCCTGCCTGCTGGGACTGTCACATACAGTAACAACAAATAGAAAAATACAGTTTTACCAGTGAAGAAGATTTATGATACCTATTTCTGCAATACTTATATTAATCGTGTTTGCATCGATGAGATACTGTGAACGAATATCAACTCCTTTAGGAGTCATTCACCTTATAAATGTGATGATGTCATAACGTCAGATGGTGGCGAGGTGCAGTTTTTCTTACTTTGCCATATATTTTTCAACAAATATTTAGCTCATTTAAAATTAGATGATTTTTGCTGGTGACTATGCTTTATTTTTCAACACAAACAAACAAAAATACACTTTTAATAAAGATTTTAATAATTATATGCAAAAATACTTTAATTTAATATTTGTATGCAAATTATTTATAAAACCCATTCATAAATTAGATGGCATTTAATACTTCATCCACATTTAATTCATAGATAACTTGCTCCTAAAAGACACTTTAATTTAACTTTAAAAACTTTTTTTTGTTCAGTTTTCATTAAGAATGAAGGCAACAGATTCCATTCTTTCATGTCCCTGTAAATAAAGTTCATTTGAGATCATTTGTATTTGCCCTGGGAATCAAAAAACGGCCATCAGAAGCATGACTAATGGCATATCCATGGGAAACTACATTGTTTTTAAGCAGAATGTACAAAAACTGTGTGTTTTTTTGTTGTAATGGAGCTGGCGTAAATTCAGCCTGGAAGACTGTCTACATCACTCATCTCCCCCTCCCCCTCTTCTCCGGGAGCTCACCTGTACCTCAGCAGCAATCAGCTGCGTCCAATCACATCCCAGGTCTCCACTATTTGAATCCTAACCAGAGATGACTCGTCGCTTTCATCGCCGTGTTTCGTCCCACCACCTCCCCAGCTTCCCCCTCATCTCATTGTCCCCTCTTCAAGGTCCATCTCTACCACCACCAGAGTCCAGGCCCCGGGGGGAGGATTCTCTAACTCCCAACATATCAGCGCATGCGTCATCGCCATGTCTCCGCCGGGGTCTGAGCGCCTAAGAACATTCATTCAATAAACATTCTTGTACTTTTCTTTTGTGTCTGTCTGAGTCTATCCAGGGTGAATTATTTTCCATGTTGAAAAGAGGAAAGATTCCAGAACTCTGTCTTGGACTTTTAACCAGCCCAGATTTGAGTGCATTGTGTTTATGCCGGTTATAAAAGAACAGTTCAGTGCTAACCGAGGAGCTTTGAATGTTGGTTGGTATCAGGTACTGACAGATACTTAAAGCTTATTAATATTCCAATCTGTCAGTCACATCATAACTAAACAAAATCAGCGTTGACTCTCCTGTCTCCACAGCGCTCACACCAGAACGACCGTGAGTGTGTGTGTGCTGGGACAGAAGTTAACTTAAGTTTCCAATAAAAAATATAAGAAAAGTCAGATAAAAAATGAAAGAAAGTCGGAACAATCTATCATAAATGCAGTTGAAATGAGAGTGGAGACACAATATGAGATTACGAATACCCACAGAATCTATACAGGAAACTTCAGAAACATGATTAAAAATACTTTAGAGAAAACTATTTGCTCTTAACTTTAGACCCAAGATTGTGAAACTCCAAGCACCATCACAGAACTAAAATAAGTTCAATTGAAACTGCCTGAACCAATGAACCAAATCCAGGCAGTGTGCTTGTTTATAGTGTTAACATTTATTAGAAAAGACTGGCCTTTTTAATAAGCCTGGCTGCACATTCTCTCTGACACTGTAACTTTGATAGAGATCAGACACAAACAAGTGTGCTTCTCATATGTTTCACTGCGCTCTGTATTTGTATTTTCATATTGCATGGGTCTAATATTACATTTGACAACAGCAGCGTTCATAGATCTGTACTGTTTATTGACTTTTTCATTTCTTATATCAAATTCTGTTAGATTTGAAGGAAAAAGCTGCCTCAGTTCTTGCTCTGATATGCTCTAACATCTCCACAATACATCTACAAAAGCCATAGTTCACAATAAATATGACAAAGCAAAACAACACAGTTTTTGTCCAAATGATCAGAAGAATGTTCATCAACCTAAATTCAGAAAACAGACTTCCCTAAAGAGACTGAAAAGTGTTCTTTTACCTTATGCTGCTGCTGTTGAAAATGTTTTCCTTGTTAGTGGGTTTTGGTTATTTGGTAATAGTGGTCCAACAGGAAGTACAATCATAAAATGTTCGCTTAAATTTATTGATAAGTATAGTGTAACCCATTACTTATTTTGTTTTTTTGTGCCTTTTTTGTGCCAACTACATTTAAAGCTCGCCTAATGTTTCTTAGCATTATCAGTTGCAGAAGAATTGAAGCCTAAAGACCTAAAGATATTATTTTTAGGGAATAACTTAGGGGATATCAGAGTCTCTATAGCAGGGGTGGTGAACTGGTCAATAGTCGACCTACCACCACCACCAGGGGGAAAAGTACATTTTTATTGAATTATATAGACGCAGACACTGTAATCCCTCCATTAAAAATATTTTTATATATAACATGGTTTTAATGTAATTCAGGGGGGTCTGGGGGAATTTTCCCCCAGGAAAATCTTTTTATATTTGTGCATTTTCCTGCATTTTGGTGAGTTTTAGATGTGATATTTTCATTATGTGATGTCATTTTACAATAATTAAAAAGACATAAGTCAGTAAATCAATACAGGCCAGAATTAGGAGCCCCAGTACCAGATGCCCTTACCTCCACCCCTGTAAAACTATGCTTTAGAAGCATCAGTTAGACCAGAGGTCGGCAACCCAAAATGCTCAAAGAGCCATTTTGGACCAAAAAAACAAAAATTGAATCTGTCTGGAGCCGCAAAAAATTAAAAGCCTTAAAAAAGTCTTACAATGAATACAACACATGCTGTGAGTTTCTAAATTAGCTTTAACAACCTGTTATCAAAATGTAACAAAATTAACATTCATGATTAATGTACTACAAGTTGCTCCAAAATGTAAGTCGCACAAGCCAAAATACATATGTTGGAGGGGGACATGTATAGATCGCACCACGAACTACAAGTGGTACTTTTGGGGGTAATTAATTACATAATTTGACCCCACGAACAGACACAGGACACGTTTGTCCATTCCGCTCCTGTTTGAGATTACACAGAAGCGAAGGGCTGCGCTGCGCTCATATGAGGTAAAACTATATGACGCAGACCAAAACATGACTAAACTCTGCATAAATCAGCTCTTGAAGTGTCACTAAATCATTTGCAACAAGTATTGTGTACATTTGACGTTCAACAATGCGCAATGTGACTGGAGTGTAGCCTCTTACCTGACGCACAGTCCCTCACATCTCTTTCCGCTAAATCTAGTTTATTTCCATGAACTCCACGTGTTATTTGTGTCTTCGTGCAATAAAAACAGTCCTTCATTCATTCTTTGGGTAACTTTTCCTCCAGGCTGCTTGTTGTTGATCTTGAGTCCTCATCGGCAATGAACAGCTAGCTTCCCGCTTGTTACCTCCCTGGTTGCGATAAAACTTCCACATTTGCAATGAAAGCAAATTATTCGGTCCAAAAACTGTTGAATCCGCTGTTCAGTCTCTCTCTTTTTCACTTTTGGATCCATGGCCCGACGCACCTGCCGGTTTGCTTACAGCAGCGCGTGGACCTGAAAAAAGCACGTGTCGCCTAGCTATGACGTAAATCTTCATTGACAGAAATGTTGAAATTAAATATTTATTCTACACGTTAATCAGCATCGGAAAACTTTGCAAGTGTTTGACATATTTTTCCTCCACAAATTATATTAAACAAAAAATATGTTCACACAACTTTCAACTTTTATATTTTTTAGACAAGCTCCAGGGAGCCACAAAGAGCTCTAGAGCCGCGGGTTGCCGACCCCCGAGTTAGACTCTGGACTGCCCTGTGTGATCACAGGAGAAAAGAAAACACAGCTGTTGCAAACATTTTTCTCAAGGCAATGTGTAAACTTCTGATTTATGTCACATTCAGACAACATCACTTTGAAGATTTCCACGCTCAGCTAGTTCCTGCAGTTGCACGTTTTATTTCATTGTACACTTTGGACCATTTCTCCGTGGATATATGGCAGATTTGCACAAAATAAGAACAAAAATGAAGCTCCAGATTTACAGAATATCACTTTGTTCTTGAGTTTAAAATGCTTCTCAAAGAACGATCTGTCAGTTACATAGCTCTGTTCTATAGAGTTCTCCTGGACCTGACTGTGATGGTATGGCTGCTGGACACTGAGAAGGGATTTTACTCTCCTCAGTTTGCTATGTCACAGGCTCTGCTGACTCTACTTGAAAAAACCTTGTGCTAAATCTGCACTGAACCATTTGAGAAATAAAGTAGACTTTTTGCAGCTTCACTTCATCTCATTCAGCTACAGTTTGAACCAAGCCACCCAGGATCAACAATTGGAGATGCATGACGACAGGTTACTGCTCCTGACACGTGCCTCATCACACATTCAAATGCAAAAAATAAATGTCCTTCACAGTCTATTCTCCATAAAGACAAACAGTTATTGTACACAGTCTTTAAATCAAACAGACTGTAAAGAGCTGATGATGAGGTCATAAACATGCGTCACCGGTCTGGAAATGCCACATGTGTAAGTCTAAGTGCAGTGCAGTGTTGATGTAAGAAGTGTTTATCAGACGATAAGAGGGTGATTACAGTCCACAGTGCCACTCTATAATCTCCGCTCTCACAGACTCCGGCTCAGCACTCAAGCTAACAGCAGCTGCTTCCAGACTTTTCTCAGATTTGATGGTCACAAGAATGCTATGAAATACTTTACCAATACCTTTTTGATAAAATATTAAAACCATTAGATTTCTGTATTTTTGTTCTTAACAGATCATTTAACTGTTTTTTTTCACCACAGTGACCTTGACCAAAATACTTGGAGCTAATTTGCAACATCTCTGCTGCTATTCACAGAACACCAAGACAGCCGCTTGGCATTGTTATTTGGCAAGTTATTTCATAGCTCCTAAATGCTTTGTTTCTGCTTTTTTTTTTTTTTTAATCACTTTAAACCAGCATCTATTAGAGAGAATATTAGTTGTTATCTACATCCACATTTGTTTTACTGTAAAGCAACTTTTTATGACACTCAAAGACACTTCATTATGTTTATCAGTAGTAGGGCTGGGCAATATCATATCGTATCATATATCGTGATATTCATGTGGAAAAGTTGAACAGTGGAATATTGTGATGATTGCACTTGCACTAAGGCTCATTTTGCACCCGAGGCAAACAGAAATCGTGACTAATTCCCAGTGTTGTCAGATTTTCAAAGATTAATAAGCGACAAGCCTCAAAAAAAAGCCAAAAACAAACAATCTTTTAATTATAAAGACAGCTTCATATTTCTGTCAATAGTGGGGATATTTTTATGCATCAAACTTGAAAAAAAACAGCTCAAATTCACAACCCTTGACTGTCAACATTCACAAGTGACTTTCAAATAAAGAAGCCCAGACGTGGCAACTCTTGGCAATTTTCATCTGATCTCTCTAAAACCTTGAACAAAAGTCTCTGCAGAGGCTAAAACATAAATAATGAAAAAAGTGCAACATGACGGAAAGAGGAACTTACACTGTCACTAAGACAGCTTGAAACATGTAAATATAACAATGATCAACGCTGTATCGTATCGTCACTATATCGTTACCGCAAATGTTCTCTATTATACTGTGATAAAAATTTAAGGCCACATTGCTGCTCTGCTCAGTAGTGGTAATCTAATATTGTATCCACAGCTGCCCTGGGGCAAGCTGACGAAGCAAGACTGTCATTTTGAGCCAACAGCCCCTCTGACCACCACCAATCTTTCACACTCACACCAGATCCAGACTAGACATTGTGGATGAAGTGTCTTGCCTAAGGACACAACAACACTTCTCTGAATCGTCTCCCATCCAAGTACTGTCCAGGCTCAACTTGCTTAGTTTCTGAGACTCAGGCATTGTCAGGGTACGGTTTATTCAGCTGTTCCTTCTTCTGAAAATGTGAAAAGTGCTGATAAACTCATTGTTGTAAGAGAATACGAAGCTCAGATAACACTATTTAAACCAGCAAAACATATAACTGCAGCAAATGTTTTTAAATTATTTGTTTTTTTAAAGGACATTTTAAGAAATTTTGAATCTGGTTTCTATCGATAGCTTGTTTCCCGATCAAAACATGGCTGGAGTTTTTCTGAGATACAGAATCCCTCAGATTTGTAAGATCTTCATTGATTTCTGAAATCTTCTGAACTTTTTTAAGTGTGTAGTTGATTTTCACCTGCAACACAATTTTGGTTTAATCTGACAATTTCTCTCATAATCCTTCGAGCACCTATATTGACATGTATTCATTTTTGGTGCATTATGCTTAAAAACATTCTACACACAAAAATGAAAAGAAAAAAAAAAACAGCGCAACACTCTATGAGAAAATTGTGAATACAAATTTTAATGAAATACAAAGCTAACAAAAAAAAAAAAGAAGTTAATTAAGTTTATATTCATCCACACTCATTTTGAGCATTTCTTCAGCATTAGCATACCAGGCAAGATCAATAGCTTTTGTAATTGCTTTTGCATCAAATAAACCCTACTCTTTTTTTGGAATCATATAACCTGATCCAAAAGGAATGGATCGGCTGAACACTGATGCCTATATGTCCAAATGTATTCTCACTTGACTTCATTACAGTCAGTGGCCTGGTCTCTGTCTCTGAGTGAAACAGGTTCTTATTAAGTCCTGATTACCTCTGCACGCTGCCTCAGAATTACATTAGCAGGTGACAGATTGGAGCGTTAACCTTTTCATCTGGCTAACCACATGTAATGTTAAGAGCCCCTATAGACGTCGGCTCACATAATGTTCTCACCTGGGAACAAAGAACAGTCTCTGCTGCGTGTCCATGTCGGGGTTTGAAGAACATATGATTTCCAAGACCAATCAACACATCTATTCTGACAACTAAAAGCCTATGAGAAACACAAGTGACTATAAGGTGAAAGCGAGTTCATTTAAAGGTGTGAAATGTGACTTTTCTGAAAAATGTGGCTTCATTTACAGTCCCAGTTTGTCTCATGTCTCAGCAGGTCTTTAAATTAACCCTTTTTCTCCGCTTTTTAATAGATGTAAATATATAGTAAAAATGTATTTTTCAAACGTTTTTTGCTTAAATCTGTTTAACTTAAAGGTGCACTGTGTAAGTGCAAAGTTTGAACAAGGCGCTATCTGCACCTACTACTAAAGCACTGAGATGTATTTTAGGCTTAAAAGATTCTTTGACACATCGTTATTTTCTGCTAAATGTTTTCTGAGTTAGAAGGAAAAGGTATTTGTATGAAAATGGATGCTGACTATTTTATTTGTTCAGTTTTCCAAAACTCCAAGTTATACAAGGAAAGATTATTGAGAGTTTGAGGAAAGCTGTTTTAGCGTGAGAGAAAATTGTAATAGCTTCTACAGGACTAATTTCTCATAAACTAAACTCTAATAAACATAACTTACCAAGACAAACAGCTACTGTAAGTGCTAAGCTACTAAAGTGTGTCTAAATGTGTGATGTACTTTGACAGGCCTGAGAGTCTTACCTTCAAATCGCAGTTGAATGTCTTATTGATCTCCAGCACAATTCTTCTTTCTCAAACACATGTCCAAGTGCTTCTCGGCTCTGTCAGTCGGCCTCATGTCGGTGCGGTAGGCTAGTTGTGTTGCGGCTCAACGCACAGAAGAATTAACAAAAAGTGGCTCAATTTACCTGACTTCACCCTATATAGAATTGAATCTCTAAAACTGAAATATTTCTCTCTGGTACCTGGTTTCAGAAAGTTTGATTTCTGTGTTTTGAAACTCCTGCTTCGTGTTGGGGATGTGTGGTTTAGGTCAAGTATAAATACCTTAGCTGGGCTTTGTGTGGACAAGGTCTGAAATGGGTAAGTTTAGGTTTGGGGCTTGGGAAAAGAAAAAGTTGCAATGTGGCTTCAACCAAAATGTGTGGGTTTTTACGTTTTTGCTTTTCGTAACATATTGACATAAAAAGCTTGAAAACATGCTTGTTGTATGTTTAGACAATTCATTGTACATCTACAATTTCTTTGGAGACTGGACTGGAATAGCTAATGTCACTAGCCTGGGCCAGAATGACACTGGATTTGGCATAGTTAGGGTTTTGACATTCCTCCTCAAAAGCTTTTTTTTTTTGGGAGCTGTATTAACTGTACTGTATTGACCATGATCTTTCCAGAATGGTTGATTTGACAGTAAATAAGAGAGTTTTTTTATTTTATTTTAATTTTTAACATGTCAGGGAGCTTGAGAGTTGATTTTTATTATAGAATGAATGAATTAAGAGAAAGTGGCAGGGCTTGTATGCTTCCTCTAGTTCTACCTATTTGTTAGTAATTTCATAAAAACAAGCTATGAATATTCTGGATATTTAGAAGATATAAAAGTAGATAGAACCAACCCTCTTAGTTACAGTCAAATTACCTTCAGCCTGTAAGGAGGAATTGTCATTTGCTCAAAGTATTATTCTGGCCGTATCTAAGAGCACCAACGTCTTTTATTAAAAATGTAAGTGGACATAATTTTTTGTACAAGTCAATTAGTCATCAGAGGAAAAAAAACTACAAACCCTTAGTATCAGAGTCCAGTCATTTGTTTGTGCACCAGAGAGTTCAGAAACAGTCTTAGAACCAGCCTTTTTTCAGTCGTTTTGCTGAAAGATGTCCCGGTCGTGGCCTTTTGCTGCCTCCATCTTGACCACCTTTCTCAGCATTAAATGAAATGAAACAGCAGACGTGAGATGATGTTCTCCTCTGCAAATCCTCTTATTTTCATATGTATTGGACAAACAGAGAAATAATATATTCTCCATTTACTTTGAGTCACCTTTGCTGCTGAATTCGGCCCTGAAATGATTAAAAGCTCAGCATTACATCAGCTCAGGGAATTGAGCGAGTGTAATATGCCCACTGGCAGACTTTTATTAACTTCTGCTTAAGCCTAGCAAACAATCCGGGCTTTGCAGATTATTATAAAGGAATATACAGAAAACTAAAGCCATTTGACTTATGCATATTTCTCATAAGATATTGTTGTCTATGTGAAACAAAAGAGGTGTGGTCAGTAAATAAACGTGACACTGAATATGAACACTTACATCACACCAGTTGGATGTTGATACTCAGGCGTCTCGTGTCACAGTTTCAGCAAAATTTGTGGCACATCAACCAATCAGAACAGTACTGTTTCTTTCAAGCAAAAGTCCTTGCACTAGGGTGACCCGATTTTCAAAATTAAAAACCGGGACACACTCAAGTTTTCGTTAAAATAACGGATAAATAAGTATATTATTATGCATTTAGTCAACTCGAAAGAAAAAGCAATACAGTGGTTCCTCGTTTATCGTGAGGTTACGTTCCAAAAACAACCCGTGAAAGGCGAAACCTGCGAATAGTGATCTTCATTTTTTACCAGTACTTTCAGTTGATAACCTGCCAGGTTATGATGTTTAGTGTCTTTTGTGAAGGTAATAATGCGCTGAACACATGAATCACTGAAATATACAACTGCATGAGTCGCTTTTGTGATCATTTAAAGAGGGACGGTGCTGTGCTCTTTCGCCTGCTCTGCTTTAATCACGTTGCCCGTCCCGCTGAGCTCCACAGCCGACCACAGAGCCACGGATCACACGGACTCCAGAGCCGACACGAAACACATCCGGACTCTAGTGAAGGCACAACATGTTCCTCAAACACATCTGAACTACACAAATGATGTTCCAGCGTGAACAAACTTATCATCGTAACTACGAGCTCAAAGAGTCAAATCCTCACCTGGAGAAACGTCCAGTGTCAGGTCAGCTTCCCCTGCATGATCCAAACTGTCTAAAGTTTTATAAAAGAGCTTCTGTGCTGTTGCCTGTGAATGCTGCGATGTGATACAGTCCCTAAACAGTGCGTTTGAGAGAAAAGCACGCTTACAGCGCACGTCTATAGGACCGTGCACTGTAAAAAAAAAAAAAGCTAAATTGCATTTAAAAAAATCCGCGAAACTGCAAAGCCGCGGAAAGTGAACCGCGATAGAGCGAGGGACCACTGTATATTCCTCCCTTCACTGTTGGAAAGTGTCAAAAATCAGGACAACAGGGACATTTCTTGTGTAAAACTGGGACAAATCATTGGTTTTGGATACATTTGCTGTGACATGGTACACAGGTCTCAAAATAGGGACTGTCCCAGGTAAATAGGGACATCTGGTCTCCCTACCTTGGACATATATGGACCTCAATGGACTGGATCCAGTGTAACAAGAAACCTGCACGTGTCCCAACTCAAACCACAAGTGTGGACATCCAGACACAGCCATTTGGTGTGTTCAATATAGATACAGTCTAAGGCTACGCCCACTAATGGACCTCTGTGGGGGAAACATAACATTGACAGTGAATCCAAACAGCTTTATCAGTCACTGCTCAACAACTACAACAGCAAATGTGGACTTTAGGAGATTTATTGTGTGAAACAAGGCTATGAAAACATGGAGATGAATAAAGTGATCCAGCGGTCCAACTATGTGTATATCTAACAATGCTAACGATAGCTGCAAGCTATATGCTAACGTGATGCATTTAGCTTCACACAAGAAAGACGTTGTGTGTTTCAACGTCTTTCTTTCATTTTCAGTTTTCTGACATAACGCCAGCAGCAAACTCCATTTAAACATGGTTGTGTCTTGACTTGAAATAATTGTGCTAAAAATTCACTTAATTTGCCAGAAAATGTTTTAAAAGTAAAAAGTTTATCCTCCTATGATTTGGTCTAGTATTTCCAACACAACTCTCCCCCTCAGTAGGCCACGTCACCAAATATGACACGTTGCAGACTCCTCCTCTTGGACACTTCAGAACAGTCAGGTCTCACAGAGAAGGCACAGCTCTCACATTTGTTTTAAGTGTTCCACTAAATAAAGTTACATACTGCTCTGTAAAGGCATTTCTGTTTTCCTCTCTCATAACAGACTCACTCACACATCACTAGAGCAAAGAATAAGTTTACACACTTGAGCTCTGTCTGTGACAAAGTGGATTTCAGTTGATCCTTTATTAATAATGATGTGTGTAATGTACAACAGCCTTGGTAAACATGTATGATGAGATAAAAGTAGACAGATACGATAAACACAGAGGAGGAGGCAGTGCAGGAAGTCACGTTTGATCAAAGCCAATCAACTGTCAGTCGACGTGTTCACTGGACTACATTTCCCAGCATGCATCATGATTTGTAGTCATCGAGCAGGTGAAGTTCCCCCGCAGTTGTTTTTTCGACTGTCTGTCAAGGCGGCTGCAGTCAGACTGATCTTTCGAGATTACTGGAGCCTAGCGCTGTGGTCAGGCCCGACCCCCTACCGGCGTAAGCCACTTCGACCGTCTGTATTAGATTGAACTTACCTATCATCAGCATCACTTAATCATTATCTTGGTGTGCCACACCTGAGATGGGTTGGATAAAAGATACAAAAATGCTTTATATTTCTTAGTTCTGCTAGTAAATGAGAGCAAAAAAGTGCTGTGTCATATTTGTTCAGTGTAGTTTACTAAATTAGGTGTACATCTTTTCAAACTCTAACTCACATACATTTTTTTGTCCACTCGCACAACCTTTGAATGGTTTTTCAAGACACAAAAGTGAACCAAGCTTACCCTCTGTACTTCTATCAGCTTACATCCCAAAGAGTCATATAGGGACTCACATGGCTATGCATTACATGTTAAAATGCTCTATAATTGACAGAGGTTTTGGCTTATTGGGCAAGAAACATAATTTACAAATCATGAGAGAAATTATACAAAAAACAGCATTAATAGACATCTAATCCTAAAGTCTAAAATAGTCAGTCTTAGCAGTACAGTGAGTAAATCTTCGTCAGCACAATAACAGGCCCAGGACGTACATTAGCTGCAGCTGTTGCATAAGTCCACATATGAGGTTGCATCAGAGCTTTGTGCCTCTGTTTTTAGCTCAGTGAGTTGTTTATAGACTGTAATAACTCACACTGGTGGAGATAGAGATTGTGAGTGTGAGAGATTCAGTTTTTCCCCCAATCCAAATGAAATCTGAACGTGAACGTGAAAGATTCTACAAAAGAAAGAAAGTGCAAATTCCTAACAGAGATCTGCAGTATTATTTACAAAAACTTGAGATTATGTTGTAATGTTGAGTCGCATTAATTCTTTGGAATCCACTGTAACATATTTTGTAGAAGTTGTGCTTCCACTTAAAAAAGTCATAGGAAACAACAAAAACATGGCTGCTTACGAAGAAAACATAAATATATTTTCGCTGTTGCTTTTATTCCATTGCTTCTTTAGTACTTTATAAAACAGGGTCTGGTCACCACTCCCTCCACAGCGCTTCAAAATCAACTCTACATTGCCTTGTACGATCAAATGAGTTCATTTGCTTGAATAAAGGAGCTTATTGGTCGGCTGTCATCTAATCAGAATCTCTGTTTTTTGTTTGGTTTTTTTGCCTTGCTCATTAATGCTGCAGAAGTATGTCTCGTAAGCAGTTTGTTTTCATATGCTAGCTAGACACAGCTAGTCCCGGATTGGCTAATTCATCCATCAAACACAACCACTGAAACTTGAAAGATAAACTTACGCTGATTGGGTGTGGGGCATACCTTATGTGAGCTTAGCCAATCACAGCAACAACTCGAAATGGTGTGTGGGATAGAACAAGTACGCGTCACACATACGGCTCTTCTTTCAAAAAGAAATTACTCTGTATTTCTGCTAACACTGCATCAAAAGCAGCAAACAACACATCCACGCAAGCAGCCACCTTTGTTTAGCTTGAATCAGACTCGGTGGCGGCGCCGGGGCGCTAACAGCCGTCTTAACACAGCCGAAACATCGCTGGTTCAGACTCCCAAACCAATCGGGCGGCTGAAAGGTCAGATGGTTTATCTCATGTTTGTGAATTCACAAATATCACAAGATAAACCATCTGGCTGGCAAGGTTACATTCGGACACAAATGACTACAAATGAGACACAGAGACAATACATTTATTTCTTTTCCAGGCAAGACATGGAGCCAAGTTACGTTAGCATTGGACTGTTGACATTCTGAAAGACTACAAACTTACGGTTTTAATGCTAAGATCATTCGGAGGAAAACTAACAATGACAATCTCGCAAAGATTCACCTGGACTGACTGTGATGTATTTACAGACACTTAGAAGGCTGTACGTTTATTATTTGCTTAAGCTTCGTGGTCAAGTAATACTGCATAAAAAGAAAGATTAAAATGAATTTTACTCAGACAGCTACAAATAATTCTGAATATTTGATGTTTAAAGGAACAAGAAACAGTTTTGAACCTCTCCAGATCACACCAGTCTTTCCTCACCTCATTGAGCAATCAAGAGCCCATTGTTCCTCTGAAATCCACCTCGACATTCAAACAAAGGTATCCAGAAGCTAAGTCCGGTCTTGTTTTGCTCATTGTCTTTTGTCCCATTGTGACGAACATCTTAATTAATCATCTTATTAGAGCGCGGTGGGCATTGCTGTTGTCTTTGAACGTGTCGTGAAGGTTGCTCTGATTAATTCATTAGACGCCATCTCTGAAATGTTCCGGTCTGACTGAATCAAATAAATACATGAGTGAAATGAGGCTGAATGCAGATGCTTGAGAACAGGTGCACAGCTGTAGAAGGTATAATTAGGCAGTTAACTTCCCGTCACCAGAGTAGCAGGGACAGCTGCTCTCAAATACCTTCTGCCAGCACACTTTTAGTCCGATGAGTTTTAAAGCTAGGAAGTAGATTGAAAAACCTTATTATTGCATTGCATTGCAAAATTTGTCCAAAAGTTGTTCAATGTGTTTCACGTCAAGCTTTCTCTTTGTACCACTTTTTTTTTTTTTTTTTACTTTTTCCTTGCAAAAACGAGGGTCTAAGGACAATACTTTCAACGAGATAGAGTGCTGGCCAGCGTCTGCAGCTGTTGTTCCACCTTCCTACCTTCCTACACAGGTTACATGGGCACTTTTTCCTGCAAGTGTCTTGTTTTGCTGGCTTTGTGATTTTGTCCTGTCAGTACTTGCAGAATCCCCATTATCCAAGCTAGCAGTGTAAATAATAAATGTCTGTATATGAATTTGTTTGCGAACCAAAGTCTTCCGCATACGACAGGAATTTTGGCCCAACTTTAAGCTTGAAGTGCGCCTCTATGAGTTCATAAAGGGCGTGGCCAGAGTAAGAATTTTCATAAGAGATTTTATGTAATTTCTTTCCTTTTGTCTGTGCATCACAGCGACTGTTTGTCAGGGTGTATCATGGTAAGTTCACATGCTGCAGCGAGAGCAGGGACCTGGAGATAAGGTGCATGTGCCTTGTGATAATGATTCTTAAAATATCAAATAAAGAAGAAACATTGCCTCATCATCTGTAAATAAAGCATTAGGGTTATCGCTAACGCTTTGTGCATGTAGTCAAAGTGCCTGTTTAGGAGCATTACGCACGTCATCCCCAAACACCTGCTTCTTAACGGATGTGCGAAGTTTGTTGGAACTTATTCATTTAACGCTCACAATGCGTCAATGTAACCTAACCTCTAATGACCCTCCGCTCTCCTGTGACCTTTATAAACCTGGTTTAATCCACTTGCATTTATGTGTACATTTTTATAACTGCGCACAAGAAAGAAAACATCTTCGCTCAATCACGTGACGCACACATTGTTCTCCACTCGCTGCTCCCCAAGTGTGTGCCGTCTCTGTTCTTTCTGCAACATGGATGCGACTGTGAGACAAATAATCATTGTAAATGTCTTTATGTCTAAAAATCACAAAAGATCCTAAACTCCTGTAAAGTGCCGCCGACTCATGAGAGTTTATGGATTCCTACACGTTTCATGGGTTAGGGTTAGGGTTAGATGACTTCCTTGGTTCACATTAGAGCAACTGGGAGCAGCAACAGTTCATCACAAGTTGTGAGTGAAACACAAATGTACAGCTTTGTTTTATGAGTAAAAGACACTTTTAGTTTATCGTGGTTTAGTGGATTATTGCGCGTATAGTCAGAAATGTCTTGAAACACATGAAATTTGCAGCAACATTAAAGCAATTCATTTGTCTTGGTCAAAACTACTCACAAATATTCTAAATTCTACGTCTTCTAACCAAGACTAGAATCTCACTTTTTGCAGTGTTGACAGGAAATAAACAAATCTATGCATAAATATATCTGTCTCGAGCATAGAGCATAAACGATCCTTTAGAGACAAGAAGTAAAAAGTTGGACTGCTGCATTTTGAACAAATTAGTTGTCCAACTTAGCCTCAATACATTTCCATACACCACTCATAAGAACTTTGGCATATTTCTTTTTTTTTGCTAATTTCCGTCCTTGGTGATTGGACTCTGCCAGTGCTCTTGGCTGTTAGCATATGTCAGTTTACAGCTTCTGCGATACGAGTCCAACAGCATATGGCCATGGCAGTTATTTACCCAAACACTCCAACATTACTCCTCTGCTGTAGCACTACAACCTGTGGAGTGATTATTCATGACTGTTGAACATGCTCCAGGCTTACGAGCACTTTCAATCACACCTTTTATTCGCCGTAGAGGAAAATATGTTAACATCATCAACTTCATCAGCACACAGGAGCAGATGTGCGTATGTAAACTCAGATTCAGTCTGTAGGAACGCTAGTATGCAAGTACTGAGAAGAGTTTTTCCAAAAGATGCGTAATTTGTCTATATGGGCGAATTTGAACTTCTCCTTTATTTACAAAGCTGCTATTATGAAGATTAAACAGCATGAAAATTGCAAAGGTGTGCCATATAGGCAGACCACAATGAAAGGACTCTCTGAAATGCAAAGCTTATATGTCCATATTTGAGACACATGTAATCCGTGAAGTATGGCTTCATTGTGTTTAGACAGACGTTTCATTTATAATGACTTTGTGTGAGTACAACGATTACAGAAGGACAGACAGGCCTGTTTCAGGTCAAGTTGGGAGTTCTTACAGGTGTACAGAGCAAAGCGATATCAAAGATGGCAGAAACGAGTTTGTGGGACACAGCTGATGTACAATTTGACACAAGGTGTCCCTTCGTTGTGATTACCCTGACACGACACTTTTTCAACATCGTATGAGACTTAAACGCACACGGGGTGACCGCATTCTCAGGTCAAGTTGAGGACCTTGCCAGAGCAAAGCGATTAAACACTGAATAGATGAGCTACCGACGACCTGTTGAGCAACAACAACTCTTCTGACATTACATTTTCATGCTCTTACTGTGATCTTTTTGTCTGACATGGCTAATAATGTTCAGAAGCGCTTATTGCAACATTTATCCGTCCGCGCTGCAGCAGCTTCACTGAATAGAAGCGGAAGCCCCACCCACTCCAGACTTAACCTAGCCAAGACATAAACTGGCACAAAGTTAAATCACATTCTATATCACTGCTCTGTGGCTACTGAGAGGGAACTCTCTTTGCTTAAAACAGAAATCACTTTTATCTTAGACATTTAGAGACAGTAAACAAGATTTAAGATTCAATTATTTCAGTTTGTAGCCATGGTACAAGCGCAATAAACAACTTGAAGCCATGCGCTAAGCAGTTTTAACAGTTAAGCAGTTGTGTGTTAAAAGTGCTTAACGCATAGCTCCTTGTTGTTTTTAACTTCCATCTACTATAAACTGTCTCCAACGACGTCTTAGAGAAATTGGCAGTACATTCTTCTGAATGTATTGTAATAAACCAAGGCTACAGCACACAGTATGTCACTCAACTAAGTTATATTTATTCACTGTTTATGTGCATTGAGATTATAAAACATCTTTGCGTTTAAAAATGCAGAAACACACCATTAATTGGACTATTTATGAAGTGGTTTTCATCAAGGAATCACTTGCCCAGTGTACATAGTCACTAAATGTCTTGTCTGGATATCTGACTGGAGCACCTAGTGTTCCAGAGGTCCCCCATTTAAGTACTAACCAGACCCGGTCCTGCTTAGCTTCTGAGGTCAAACGGAGCAAGCTTGACAACCTGTATGTGGCCATGTTTGAAATACGATTGTGATGTGTCATGAAGTGAATCTATTGTGCATCAAGTTAATGAGGGATCACAAATTAAACTGGAAACTTTCTCGCTGGAGGAGAACCTGCTAACCACTCTGCCACGGTGCCAGTATCATTCTTATTGGAACAGTTGTATCCATTGTGATCGCTGATGTTGATTGGATGGGCCAGAGGGACAGGTAGTTTTAATGGAGGTGTTTACAGCTCATTGACGTCCTGTCGCTGCTTTTATGAGTCAGAGCGGCCTCACACTCGGCTCTGCGGCGACTCAAGGGCACAAGACCGATCGATAAGACAGAACTGAGACTGCACAGCACACTGCAGCTCTCACACTCATAGTATGTACTGTTAGGGTTTGCAAGGAAGTTTACATTTAAGAATCTAAAAGAGAAAGTCTGTGAGATTACCTTAATATCAGGTGTCTGCGCAAGGCAAGGGTTTTTACTCGAGGCCATATCCGGACAGCAGTGGAGGCCACAACTTGTGTACAACAAATTCTATTTTGCAGGCACATTTCTACAACAAATTATTGAAGCCTCTAGTCCAGCTCTAGTTCTATCCGGATTAGGCTGGATGCTTTGGCCACTCACATCGAGACCGAAGCAGATATGTGACCGGAGGTACGGAGACTGTCAGATCCATACCAATGCATGCAGACAGAGTGAGCCCAGTGTTAGGGACAAGTAAATTAAAGGTAAGGCTACGAAAATAAACTTGGAACATTCGACACGAGGCTATCATTTGATGAGAATAAATCCAAAGCTTTACAAAAAATAGCAATAAATGCAGCAGAAAGAGGAAGAGAAAATACATTATAAGAAAGAAAAGGTCATGCTTTTGCTAAGAATAAAGTCAATAGCTGCAGTTTTTCAAAATTAAACTAGAGGTTTTACTGGAAAACAAGTAATATTAAGAGGAAGAAAATCTTATGAAGAATAAAGTCAAAGTATCAAAGCTTTAGAAAATATCTTCAATTCTTGTTGAGTGACGCAGAAAAACAGTGGCCTATAGCAGATGTGAAACTTTATCGTTTGATGTTTAGACCCCATCGGTATGATAAGGATTACAATTTTAATCTAGTAAAACTTCAAGTTTAATCTTGAAAAACTTTTTATGGCTTCAGCTTCGTCCAATTGCAAAGATTTAAAGCTGAAGTACCGATTTTTTTGTTTTAAATCTGTAAACTTGGTCATTTCCACCAAAACATATAGTTCGAGTGTTGTACAAACATTTTTCATAGATTGTCGAAAGCAGTGCACTGATTTTTGTTAAAAGTTGTTCTTAAGTCGTATTTGCAGCCAAAAAATTACACGTATGGAAATGACTCATGTGCAGAAGAAACTGAGAGCAAGAAACTACTTAATCAGATTCAAATACTGTATCTATGTTCTTTTTGCAGCTTAAAATGAGGAACATTAGCTTTTGACTTTATTCTCAAAACGTTGCAAGTTTAATCTCGAAATGTTATTTTTATGGTACTTGTCCTTGATACTTCCTAATAGATTTGTTTTCTAAAAATGTGATTAAACAGTTTGTCCAGCAATAGTACTATTGGATGGAATTGGTTCATGTTGTTTTGTGTTCAAGGGAAATACAAGGGGCTGGTTGTGGGTAAAAAAGAACCCAAAAATAAACCTTACCTTCTTGGTGCTATTCTCACAGTATTAGTTTAACCACACAATGTCTGTATTGTTCTGCACATTTGGATGGGACAAGCAGGGTTGTTGTTGCTGCATGCATTACTTATGCTCCAGTGTAAACACCACTTGGAAGATGATTTGTGAGAAATAGTATTATGTGTTTTTGTGGATGCTTGGTCGGGACCTTAGGATATGGTGCAAGTGTAAGATACTTTTTTGTGTAAAGGAGCCAGATCACCACAGTCAGGTCTCTGGAGACACACAGGTGTTGTGAGAGAGTTCCTGACTGTAGAGTTCACCTAGTCCTCACTGTAACGTGTCTCCAGAGTACTCAGGTCTTTTGGAATGAGGGGCACTCCTGAGGACATTTTATGTCTTTGTGGTGGTATCAGCCATCCTGTACGGTGTGATCTGCTGGAGCAGCAGCATCACTGAAAGGTAGAAGAGGAAGTCATCAAGAAGTCCAGCTCCATCCTGGGCAGTCCTCTGGGCTGGGAGGTAGGAGACAGGAGGGTCCTGACTAGATTCACATCAGTGATGAACCATGAGTGTCACCACCTGCAGGACACACTGTCTGCCCTAGAGAGTAGTGACAGATTGATTCACCCTCACTGTGTGAAGGAAAAGTTCCGCAGGTCCTTCCTTCCTGTTGCTGTCAGACTGCACAATAACTCTGTTCATCATCACAAGCATTACTGTGTTGTGTTACCATGTGAATCATTTCTGGTACAAATCACTGAAGTCACTTTATCTGATAGTACAGTATTTCTCCTCTTTAATTTTGTCGTTCTTGAATGCTGCTCTGTACATAAACATACTCATACTGTAGACATTTGACCGCATATTTATTCACTTGTTATTTATTCTGTCCAAATGCTGCAGTTGTTTATAATCATACACATAATATTATAATGCTGTAAAATGCTGCACTTTTTTTATCTTGTCACATTCTGCACTGTACTCAGGACAAAAGACACATATTGTGCATGAGAGTTTTTAGACTATTCTAACTTTTTATATTTTGTTAAGTCTGTTTTAAAATTACTGTCTTGTTGATTGCATGTTTCCATTTTCCCGCTGTTCTTGCAACATTGGAATTTCCTTGTTCTGATACAAATAATGATAACTTATCTTCACCTGGACCTGACTGCGTTCAGTCTGGATTATAACCTGCAGAAAACAACTCTGTGAAAGTTGTTGACACAAGCTAATTTACTTGACATCAATAATTAAAAAGCTGTGTTCTATTGTACATGTTTCACTAAACCAGTATATTAAACCCGTTAGCTCCTTGTTATAAAAATGCCACCTACATTTTTCAGAACAAATTATTTCTGCACTCAAACCAAACAAATTCATGAAACTTGTCCGCGCTGCATCACGTTATGCATGAAGATAATTACAGTACGTCGACCTTCAGAATGACGAGCGTTCGGAGTTTCTCACTGCTGCTGTTTCAATTACACCAAACACAGAGCTTTTCATAACCGCGCCACAATCAGCACAGCGCTCCTTTTACCCGCCAGATCTGCCTGCATAATGAAGCACATTCAGGTTAGAACAGAAGAACGGCTGATAATGGCGCGATAAGACAAGGAATAATCACGTTGCGGAGAGCGATATGAGCTAGCCCTATCACACATTCTCCTGCACTAAGCTAATTACGCATGTGGGTTTTGATTGCAGATTGTTAGCATTTTGGTTGCACAGAGACAATGGTAGAAACTGTGACAGTTGCTATTGTTGTAATCAAATATTTGTTGGTTCTTATTATTGCAATATTGTTAAACGTCCTGTTGTTTCGTACTACACTTTCCACAATGCACCTGTGTGTTTTGTAGTTCTGGTAGGCTCGTAGCCAAGTTAGCGCCACCTAGTGCCTCTGTCCCATTTCAGCAATTTCAGTGTTTGTTGCTGCTTGAATCAAGAGAAATTCAGCTTCTGTTTGTAGTTCTGACGGTTTGCTGTTAAAGTAGTGGAAGCAGACTGAATGCGTTCTCCTCCTTCGTTAATTTATGTATTTTGCAATTCTCAAAGTCGATCATCTAGTAATTTAGGTCCCTGACAGTTCTACGTAATTAGTAATACTCTAAACAGATCAACAATTTACATTTATGGTAATTAATTATAATTTTAATTCATGGTAAATCCAGCTTTAACAAGCAGTAGTATAAATTAAGCATTTTTTTTGGTACCCTAGATGTCTTATTCGATATGAATATTTGATGGCGCTCATGAAGTTAGATTTAATCATTTTGATTACTTTGGGTGCATTCACGATACACTTTTGATTTGGGTCAGAATTCGTTTGCCTGGTTCGATTGGGTAATAGTAAACACGAAACAAACCCCTGATCCCAGTCCAAATTTCTAAATCTGTCGGGTGTTGAGAGGTCGGCCTCTGCTCGGGTTGAATCAAGCACTGAAGAGGTTTGTTTGTTTTGTGAACGTAAACGGACCGACAGCAAAACGGCTGAGATGCGCGTGAGGCTCAGAATCACAACAACGCCTGTGTGAGATCGATAATAAGTCAAATAATATGCCAAAACACCATTGAAGTAAGTGGAGAAGAGCAGTTGCTGATTATTCTAATCACATGATTGATATATTATATCATGCTCATCCATCATCATCATCATCATCATCATACATCTCCCTTATTTACCAAATATCAAAGTTAGATCTTATTTGGAACCAAACCACAGAAAGTAACACTACAGCTCAATTATGGCTGGGGAAAATATTCACTTCAATATTTAGTTTTACAGCTAAGTGAGCAGATGACATACTTTTAAGAGCCAGATTTACTAAATAGATGAACTTTTTGTTTACAATTCAGTCTTACTTTGGGCATTTGGAACGAAATGCCATGTCCTATCTTATGCTTCTGAAGTGAAAGTCATGTTTGTCCGCACTCGACACTCTCGTCTGTGTTACTCTGGGCCGTTAAAGTGAGAGAAGTTGTGGGATCTGATAAGCAGAGTGGTGTTGTTTTGTCTGTAGCTGTAGCCGCTGATAGCTGGAGAAACTGTGTGTCTTCTTTGCTGTTTATAACGCGTTTCTGGTCCCACAGCGCCTCTACAGGCGAAAGGCAGATGTGCTTTACTGCGCTGGGTTCGATTGGGAAAAGTGTATTGTGAATAGAACGGTCCAGTTTAGAGAAAGATATAATGTTGCAACTTTGGTTCCCAATCGAGCCAAATCCGGTTCAGTTTGTATTGTGATGGCAGCCTCAATTACACAGTTTAGGATTACAACAAGAATGGGTAAAAATGATACTTAAACACTGGACACATGTGGAGTTTATTTAGCATTGCCAAAATACAAAGTTATCTAAGCACTGGAGTGATAACACTACACAAAATGTTGTACACACCAGTACATGGACAAAACAAAAGACATTTAATTGCATTATTTGAAAATCATTGTGCTGATTCAGTTCTGTCTGTTATTCAGGGACCGCGCTGAGATTGGTAGTTTTCATTTTCAGCCGCCGCTAACACAAAGTCAAATGGTGATTGACAAGTGTGATGGAGCTTTGATTCCAGTAACAGCCTCCCCTTTCCTCCGCTCCTCTCCTCGGGTGAAATGTCTCCAGCTCTGCCTTGTCGTACAACAGAAAGCACTTAGAGAAAATGCTTATGAATAAAAATGACCAGGATAAGTCATAGCACTCCGGAGGTAAAGTTTTAGAAGGGGACCAGACTCTTGCCAAACTGATTATCTAAATTCACAAGCGCTGAAGCATGAGAGAAATGATTGCATTGCAGAGATGTGACTGTTGTATTTGTTCAATAATGACTCCTGGGTTCGTAAGAGTGTATCTTCACAGAATATGAAGGGATGGCTGCCTTTTTTTTTAACAGAACGAATGAAGCAATGGGTGGACTGATTGAACAAAAGGATGTTTGTGACCACCCAAAAGTCAAGTCTGTAAATCATCACCAGACAAACCGTTCTGAGCATTTCTCCAACCAAATCTTGTTAACTAACATTAGAATATTGGGGCGATCTATGTTTGTTTATCTCCCTTTTATAAGTCTGTCTGCTGTGGGGCGATGGGAACCCAAAGTCAGTTCTTTATGCCAGCTCCTTTAAGTCAAGCTAAACCTTAATTTTCATTATCTTGTATAACTCATGTGTCAGTCATCTTCATGCTAAAGTAAATGACTAAGAAAACAGTTTTGAAATATTAAAAAAAAGATGAATTTTCAGCTCATCTGCAGCTTTCAAAGGTCCAGATGAAGCTGAGTAAGCACAAGAAATCACTGGTTTTATTTGCAATCTTGTAAAAGCAAACAGCCTGTAACCTGGTTAACCTGTGTGTGAAGAAGAATGTCCACTGGCTCCCAAGGACACATCGCTCTGCAGTCAATTTACATTCACTTAGACGTTTGTCTTTGTGCCACATTCTCCGGCTGTCTGCATACTTCAGTATACATAGGAGCCTCCATCTTTATATCAGTAGAGAGCACAGAGTTCATGCACATGCAGAGCTCTTTCCAATCGTTATGCTAGTGTTTTTCAACCAGTGTGCATTGAAAAATTTGTCTGATTTAACCTTTAATCTATGAAATAAGCCAAATTCGACTCACCATTTGCAAATTTAAGAGAAACTAAACACAGAATCAACTTTTTTCTCTGTCAAATTTTGTATATGGGGTCAAAATTGAATTATCTACTGTTTCCAAGTCTTTTTTGGACATTTTTGTGCAAACTCACTCATTTGCATATATGTTGGAAACCACAACTATACTGCCACGGTGGGTAAAGCTGTAGGTGCATTTTCAGTTCACGCTGACGTCACATCGAGTTGACGCGACAAACAAACCGCCCAGGAGGGATAAATAAACTCTTCCACTGACACCGCTGTGGTGAAGAGTTTGAACGATCACCAGTTGATGTAGACTAAGGCTGCATTCGCAATACAAACCGAACCGGACTCGGCTCAATTGGGAACCAAAATTGCAACATTGTATCTTCTTTAAACTGGGCTCGGTTGCGTTCACAATACACTTTTTGCCAATCGAACTAGCGCAG